>OZ014534.1:79008632-79608632 GCA_963966105.1 Volucella zonaria | reverse complement strand
CAATCCCATTTTGTACCCAAATTAGCCTCTATATTCTCTAGTTTCAGTTTGTTATTGATTTTAGTTCGATGCGGTTTAAAATATTTATAAAATATGAGTCAAGAGGAACGCTGTAAAACGATCGTCGACAAATGGCTCGAAAATACTTCGCGTCTAAACCATTTCATCGCAGAGAATTTAAACATAGCACGCAGTACAGTGGATTCTGTTTTTAAACGATATTTGGAGACGTTGAAAGTTAAGCGAAAACAGAAAAGTGGAGCTAAAAGTGGAGCACATGATACAAATTTGGACAGGAAAATAGTGGGTACCATCGTAAAAAACCGGACTATGTCATCCAGAGATGTTGCTCGAAAATGTAATACCAACCAAACAATGGTACAAAGATCTAAAAAACGTAACGATCTAAAAACCCGAAAAAAAAAACAAAAATACCGAAAATTACTGAAAAGCAAAAAAAAGTCATAAAAACACAAGCCCGAAAGCTATACGAGTTGATCGGCCACATGAAAACGTGCTTGGTTTTGGATGACGAAACTTATGTAAAGCCGACATTACTACTCTTCCAGGTGCGCAGTTTTACAACTCGTTTGAAGCTGAGATTCTTCCGCAATCAAACATCGATTGGGATGGAAAAATTCGGGTCAAAACATCTCGTTTGGCAGGCCATTTGCCAATGTGGACACAGAAGCTCATCGTTTATTACAACGGGAACAATTAACTGAGAAGTGTACATTAACGAGTGCCTAAAAAAACGGTTGATTCCTTTCTTAAACGAACACGAGGGTTCAACATTATTTTAGCCAGATTTAGCTTCAGCTCACTATGCTCATGCGACGTTAAGCTTTCTTGTTGCTAAAAATGTCGACTTTGTCCCAAAAGACATGAATCCACTCAATGTTCCACAGTGCCGTCCCATTGAAAGGTATTAGGCCTTGGTCAAAGCTAAATTGAGGAAAAGTGAGCAGTGTGCAAAGGACGTAAAAGATTTCAGTGCTAATTGGATAAGGGCGTCCAAAAAGATCACAGATGTAACTGTCACCAACCTTATAAAGGACATTCGAAAGAAGTTGACGAAAGAATGGGAACCCAAATAATTTTTTTTATTTTTTGTTATTGTGAATGAATTTAATAAAAACAGAGTTTTAAAGCAAATAAAAAAAATTCACATGAATTACGAAAATATTTTTTTTTTTACTTTGAAGTTTCCAAATTTTATTCGTTTCAGTTCTGACATTGTCCCCTTCAAAGTAATCCCCATCGACTGCAACACACTTATGCCAGCGCTTGATCTAGTCCTCGAAACATTTTTATATTCGGTTTTCGGTATGTCCATCAGTGCTTCCTGCGATTTTTTCATTACTTCCTCTCGGCTGCTGAAACGCGTTCCCCGTAGGGGTTTTTTTAACTCGATTGAACAGAAAGAAGTCACAGGGAGCCAAATCAGGTGAATTCCGTGGCTGTTGGATGGTATTTGTTGCATTTTTCGTCAAAAAATTACGGATAATGATGGCACTGTGTCAGCGACGGTGCGTTATCATGGTGCAATATCAACGAGTTTTCTGCCCACAATTCTGGTCTCTTTCGGCGAATTGCTTCACGCAAACGTCTCATAACGCTCAAATAATACTCTTTGGTTACCGTCTGGTCTTCTGGAAAAAATTCATGATGCACTAAACCGTTGTAATCCATGAAAACCGTGAGCATTGACTTCTTTTTTGTCTGAAAACGACGTGGTTTTTTTGGTCTCGGCTCATTTGGTGAACGCCATTCACTTGCCTGATGTCTGGATTGCGTGTCGTACTCATAAACCCACGGCCACGTCTCGTCTCCAGTAATAATCCTTTTGATGAATGTGGGATCGGATTCAGCCTCGCAAATCATCTCTTTTGCGACGTCAACACGGTCTCTTTTTTGCATGAAATTACGGTCTTTTGGCACCAACTTTGCTACTACACGACGGAAACCCAAATCATTAACCAAAATGTCTTGGACGGATCCATAGGCAATGTTCAAGTCCTCCGCTATCTCTCTGGTGGTTAATTTGCGGTTATTGAGCAACACTTCTTTTACTTCATCAATGTTTTCGTCGGTTTTCGAAGTCGATGGTCTGCCACTGCGTTCATCCATCATCTTCGATTGACTCACGACCACTTTTGAACCGCTCGTGCCACTGGTAAACGGCCGTTTTCTTTCGAGAATCACTCCCGAAACACTTTTCCAACATTTCCAACGTTCGCGCACCATTAAACCCGTTTTTTACGCAAAATTTAATACAACACACACAGGATAGATGTACTCTTAGCGTAACTTTTGCAAATGTCAAGCTAAGACGCTAAGATTTAGAGGGAATGTCAACAACAGATTTACCAACTTAACAAAAAAAAAGCAGAACTCAAGTCGGAACAATAGGAGCGCCACACGGTAACTCGTCCATAACTAGACGAATATTCGTTTTCAAAGCGTGACGACTTTGCGGATTGTGTGAATAAACCCGACCTTTTGTATAGCCCCACAAAAATGAAGCCAACGTCGGAATAGCTTGTCCAGGAAATTTTTCTTGTGATAAAGGCAAACGGGTGTAAGATGTGGTACCGTCTTGTTGAACCATATGTTTTCCAAATCCCTATCTTCGATTTGAGGCCAAAAAGCTTTCAGTTAACATTGGGCTATAGCGATGAGAATTGACGGCGGCTACACCTTCCTCATATTCAAAGAAGTATGGACCAATGACACCACCAGACCAAATTGCGCACCATACAGCGACTTTTTGCGGACGCAATGGTCTTTCGACTGTTAAATGTAGATTTTCACTTCTCTATATGCGACAATTTTGTTTGTTAACGTATCCACCGAGTGAAAAATGAGCCTTATCGCTGAGGGAAATTGTTCATACAAACGCTGATGTTCAAGCACCTATTTGGCGTATGTTCTATGCATTCCGTGGTTAGCTGGCTTCAATCTTTGAGTAAGTTAAACTTTATAAGGGTGTAGATGCAAATCCAAATGCAGAATACGACGTAGTATGCTGCAAGACAGGCCCAAATGGGGTGCTCGCCGTGAAGTCGACAGATTTGCATCTTCTTCAATACTTTCACTAACGGCAGCCATATTTTCTGTAGAGCTTGCATTTCGATTATGGACAGACCTTAAGGCATCTGCAACATTTGATTTGATTTGATTTGCCTATAGTACGCTCAGATGGACGATTATATCGACCATAATCTGCTTGTAATGCGCGAAACGTAGTTACTACGGAATCACCTGATTTTGTAGTCAGTTTCACAATTTTAACACGTTCAGCGATTGTTAAATGATCCATATTGTAAGATGGTAAACCTTAAACTAAATACATACGAGTATATACAGTTCGGTTTGACGTATGTGACTGAAACAGGGATGTCAAACCCGGACCACGAATTGGATGACGTATTGTATCATTACCTTTATTTGTATCAGTCACGCATTCGCATGTTCCTCTCAATCAAGATCTCATTTTCGGCTGATCAGTAAGAAGACAATTAGGTCCTGTACGATTTGATCGTATGATAACGGATGCCATAATATTTCGCGATTTAAGATCGCATAGGAGGTTGAACGAACATATTATGAAGAAATAATTTTTAAGGCACATCTTTCAATAGAGTGTCGACATAACGGGTGGTCCACACGCTGAAGCATTTTAAAGAAACTGGTTTGGTATAGGGTCAAACTCTATATCAGCATGCTCGGCCAACACGTACACGCCAAAACATCACCACTGTGAGCGATAGTGTTTAAAACCAGCCAGGCATTTCAATCCATTGTCGAAGCCAACAGTTAGGCCCCACTTTGTTTCCAAAATTGAATGAATTGCGTCTGGACGATCTCTGGCTTCAACAGGATGGTGCTAACGCCCACACAAGCCATCAATTCTAGTCTGTTCAGATTCGTTAAAAGGTTCAGAGAGAACGTACTTGGAAAGCTCTAAATAATGGCCGATGAAGCAAAGCCCGCAGAAGGAGCACCAGCAGCAACACCCGCTGAGGGAGAGGCCCCACCAGCTGAAGGTGCAGCTCCAGCAGAGCCCACCGAACCCATCAAACACACGTACACACTCTTCTACTTTAATGTGAAAGCGCTCGCTGAACCTTTACGCTACCTTTTCGCATATGGAGGTATTGAGTACGAAGATGTTCGAGTGACACGTGACGAATGGCCCGCATTGAAGTCAACAATGCCAATGGGTCAAATGCCCGTGTTGGAAGTTGATGGTAAACGCGTACACCAGAGCATTTCGATGGCTAGATTTTTGGCTAGAACAGTTGGACTTTCTGGCGCTAATCCATGGGAAGACTTGCAGATCGATATTGTTGTTGATACAATCAATGACTTCCGCCTAAAAATTGCAGTCGTATCATATGAACCAGAGGATGAAATCAAAGAGAAAAAATTGGTCACACTCAATAGAGAAGTCATTCCATTCTATTTGGAGAAATTGGAACAGACTGTCAAAGATAATGATGGACATTTGGCACTTGGAAAGCTTACATGGGCCGATATCTACTTTGCCGGCATTGTGGACTACATGAACTACATGGTAAAGCGTGATCTCCTTGAAGCCTACCCAGGATTAAAATCCGTCGTCGAATCTATCAATGCCATTGAAACTATTAAAGCTTGGATAGAGAAACGACCACAAACTGAGGTCTAAACACAACACCGCAACAAATGTTATTAATTTGCTTTTCAGCGGAATCACCATCAATTCAGCGAAAACGAAATTAATAATTAAATATCATGGGTTACAGACAACACAAAAAAAAGGGCAAAATTTACAACAAAAACCAAACGATGGGTATCTTTACATGTATAAGGAAACAATAGACAGGCAGCGATTATGACGACGATCAGGCGACAACCGCACATACATTCAAACACATGCAACGCCTCAGCGCATAAGCAAACGACACGAGACTAGCAGCAGGCAGAAATACATACTACGCAAATGGCAATCTGGCAACGGTTGAATGTACATATGTACATTGTACATAAACCCCTTTTTTTCTTTCTTTCATTTGATTTTGCTGTTATGTTCTATGGATTTGTATTTTCTTGGTCAAACAATAAATGTGTTCCAGGGCAGTTGGAAAACAAACGTGTTAGTGGTACCACTACTTTTTTTTGGCTCTAATTTTGCTTCAGTTTCTTTCGCGTGTATATTCCACATATACTTCATTCGAAGTTGACGCAGACAACAAGACAACAGTTGTCGATAACGATATATGCGAGAATGTATTCATGGCTACGCATCGACGCGATTCCGATGGCCGTTACGTCGTCCAGATCCCCTTTCATCCAGACGTACCGACTCTTGGCAACTCGCATCCACTGGCACTACGTCAATTTTATCAATTGGAGCGTAGATTGACGAACGATCCAGAGCTTAAGGCGAAATATGTGGCATTCATACAAGAATACATGGCTTTAGGACATATGAAGCCTGTTTTAGACCTCTCATCTGAACCTTCATGGCGATACATTATACCACATCATCCGGTATTGGCAAAATTTCGCGTTGTTTTCAATGCTTCAGCCAAAACATCAAATGGCGTTTCTTTAGATGACACACAATTGAGTAGACCGCTCATACAGGAATCGCTCACTACCATCATTTTCCGTTTTCGACGCTTCGCAGTGGCTCTCTCGGCAGACATAGAGAAAATGTTCCGACAAGTCCGAATCCACGAACGCCATCAACGCCATCAACGCTGGCAGCAAATTTTGTGGCGCGAATCAACTACTGAACCGATTCGCACGTACCAGTTGACTACAGTCACATATGGCATGGCATCGGGTCCGTACAACGCTGTCCGAGCAATGCAGCAGTGCGGCCGCGACAACTGTAACATATTGGCGAATACGAACCGAGCGGCGACCGCTCTCACAAGCATCCTTCGTGACTTTTACGTCGACGATTACTTAACGAGTGTCGAAACTCCCCAACAGGCAATTCAATTGGCAAATGACGTTGATACAGTGTTGCAGCAAGGTCATTTCCACCTCCGCAAATGGCAGTCGAACGACAAGGTGGCGGTGGCTGGAATCACAGGCAATCGGGGGACAGCAGTTGACATCGAATTGAAATCTTCAGAGATTACCGTGCTTGGTTTGCATTGGAATCCAACAACGGATGAGTTGTACTATCGAATCAACATTGGCGAAACGACATCTACCACCAAACGGCAGGTGCTGAGCGATACTGCGCGATTATACGACCCAACAAATATGCTTGCACCCGTTATTATTGTGGCAAAAATATTTATTCAGCGTACTGGCTTGGGATGGGACTCACAACTACCAACGGAACTGATTCAAGAATGGATGGATTATCGCAACAATTTGCAACGGTTGCAACAACTACGAATTCCACGTTGTTTGCGGATTCACGCATCGGTCACAACACATTTGCATGGCTTTTGCGACGCTAACACGAAGGCGTATGCAGCTGTTGTGTACGTCTGCACGACGAGCATCAATGGCGACTTCACATCAGCACTCGTTACTGCAAAAACGCGTGTTGCACCATCTCGAGTCGATCAACAAGGCAATTCGACGACAACGATACCACGCTTGGAGTTGTGCGCAGCACGACTTTTGGCAGAGACTATTGGCAGCATTAAATATGCACTGGACTTGGAGCATGCACCCCGCACGCTATATAGCGACTTAGCGATTGTACATTGTTGGCTGCGTAAACCAATTGCCACGCTTAAACCCTATGTTGCGAACAGGGTTGGCTACATCCAGCAACATATTAACGTGGCTGATTAACCGATTGAATTATTTCGGTTAGAAGAGAAGTTGATTGGCCTAGGTCATGCGATTTGATACCTTTAGACTTCTCGCCTCGCCACACTGAAAGCATTGGTTCCCACTGAACCGATGAAATACCGAAGATAGTGCTTCGACATCTCCCACTAGAAGCGGTGGACATTTATACCAACCTGTTTAATAATGCAATGAATAATGCCCATTATCCAGCGCATTGGAAAATTGCGGTGGTGCATCCCATTCCCAAAAGGAATAAAGATACTTCCAATCCGGCGAATCTCCGCTCGATCAGTCTTCTTCCAAACATCAGTAAGGTTTTCGAGAAGGTGATCAATAGAGTCCTGACTAAGTGGGTTGAGGACAAACATATCGTTCCGGATAATCAATTCGGTTTCAAGGCGGGGCATGATATCATTCATGCTATGTCGAAACTGGTTTCTGATATCCAATGGAACAAAGGCAAGAACCAGTGCACTGGTGCCTGCCTGATTGACTTGGAGAAGGCCTTCGATACCGTATGGTTAGAGGGACTCTTTTTCAAGCTGGACAGGTTGGGCATTAGTAAACCACTTCTGTATATTCTTTTTGATATGCTCTCCAGTAGACAGTTCATCGTGAAGAATGGCGATGTGACTTCCGCTGGAATATTTAACATTAAAAACGGTCTGCAACAAGGTGCGGTAAATTCGCCGATCCTATTCAACATTTACACAAGTGATCTGATAGGTTCGCTTCACCATACCATAGCGTACGCAGACGACTTAATTGCGTACAGATCAGGTTCAAAGATTGAGGTCATTAACATACTTTTACTACGTGACTTTGATAAAATTAAACAATATTGCGATGACTGGAAGTTGAAAATCAACTTTCAGAAATCGGAAACCATTCTGTTTAGGACGCCTTTGTCTGAGGCCTCTAGGGATACCAAAAAGAATTGGCGAAAGTTCTCTATCGTCGGACAACATGGACAGCCACTTGCTTGTCGAAATGTTGTCAGATACTGAGCTATCTGGCTAGATCAATATCTGTATTTCAACAAACATATAGATGTTGCTCTGGCCAGAGCCAGAGGTGCTTTTGCCCTTACAAGGAGACTGTTTTATAACAGCCAACTCGATGCGAGGGTGAAGGTAATCTGTTACATGGCCCTTTTCAGGCCCATGCTTGTATTTGGGTGTCCCGTGTGGTTCAACGTGAGAGCAAGTTTATTGGAAAAGATTCGGGTGTTTGAGAGGGCTTGTATTAGGACTTGTCTTCGCTTATACAGAACACCAGAGTCTGAGTACATAAAATTCTATCCTAATGAGGTCTTATACAATAGGGCGAATTTGATACGAGTGGACAATTTCGTCATTAAGTTGACTCGAAGGCACATTGCAAGAGCAATGACCTCATCGAACAACCTGATCTCCGGGGCTTACTACCCCAATTATATGTATCACAAGAGAGTTCGCTCTGACGGCTTTATTCCTCCAGAAGCGTTCTTCTATCTGGATAGCAAAGGTCTGATCCAGGATAGATTGGCGGTGCCGCTAATCTTCCACGTCGCTCGAACAGCTGAAGACAGGCGACTCAACTACGAGAGAGACGTCGCACATGGCAATGCGGAGCGTCTCCGGTTCAGTAGGGCGGTAGGGAGTCGCAACAGGAGGGATGATGCTCAGCAGCACCAGCAATTTTGGTGGCTTGATGAAGGCAAGGATGCTTCGTCGTCAAAATCCTCCAGTGATAGGTACTCGTAGCTTCATGTGAAGCAGAGTGGGCCAGCCTAATTATTTTTATTTTTGTTTTTAATTTTGTTTTTTAGCCATGGCCGGCTTATATAGTTTTAGGTAGTACGAGTATTAAGTTAGATTTTAAGAAAAAGAAAACAAAAAAAAATAAATAAAAATAAAAAATTATAAAATATAAATATATACATATATGTATATGTATATGTATATGCATATATGTATATATGAAGTGTATATGTGTTGTGTATTGTATATATGTGTATGAATGTATTATATGTAAGTTGGTTAAGTAGATTAAGATTTATTTTTTAGGTAGTCTGTAAGGTTAATTAAAAAAAAAAAACAAGTCCAGAAACTAAGTTTTTCTACTTAAAATAAATTTTCTTAGTTTTAGTTTTAATAAATGTAAAAAAGAAAATAGACTGTAAGTAATGTCGAACGACATAGATTAAGTATTATGTTTAACTTAGAGTGCCCGCATGGGGCCAGTAAGTTATATTGGGTATACAACTTAATTCGTGCGGTTTTTTTTCTCAAAATTTGAACGTTTATTTAAGAAAAGCATGTACAATAGTATTATTCAAAGTATTGCCCATCTGAAGCTATGACTTTTTCCCATCTTTCTGGCAATTTGTGGATCCCATCCCAAAAGAACTGCGCCGGCTTGGCAACCAAGAATGAATCAAGCCAATTTTTGATATTCTGCTCTGATGTGAACCGTATTTCAGTGAAGGCGTTCTGCATCGACCGGAACAAATGGTAGTCAGAAGGGGCAAGGTCTGGGCTATAAGGTGGGTGGGGTAAGACTTCCCATCCACTGTTTTCCAAATAGTTCTTAACCGGAATAGCAACGTGGGGCCGAGTGTTGTCATGATGGAAAATTATTGCCTCGTGTCTGGTCCCATATCCCGGGCGTTTTTCGGCCACTGCTCTCTTCAAAGGAATTAATTGTGTTCGGCAGCGTTGTCCATTGATGGTTTCACCCAGTTTTAGAAGCTCATAATACAGCACACTCATCTGATCCCACCAAATACAGAGCATTACCTTCGCGCCATGGATATTCGGCTTTGCCGTTGTTTTGGCTTGTTGGCCGGGCTTCACATATGATTTTTTGCGCTTGGGGTTGTCGTAATGGATCCATTTTTCATCACCAGTAACAATCCGATGCAAAAATGACTTCCTTTTGTGGCGTTCCAGCAGCATTTCGAACATGTAAAACCGCCTTTCGACGTCTCTCGGCTTGAGTTCATGTGGAACCCAGTTTCCTTGCTTTTGAATATATCCAGCTGCTTTTAAACGTTTTGAAGTGGCTGCTTGAGTGACACTCAAAGATTCTGCGAGCTCTTCTTGTGTTTGGCCACAATCTTCATAGAGTAATGCTTCCAGTTCTTCATCTTCAAACTTTTTTGGCTGCCCAGGACGTTCATCGTCTTCCATGCCAAAATCACCACTTTTAAATCGTGCAAATCACTTTTGGCACGTTCGCTCAGCTAGCGCATGTTCACCATAAACTTAAGCCAAAATACGATGACTTTCGGCAGCAGTTTTCTTCATATTAAAGTAATGAAGAAGAACTCCCCGCAAAAACACTTTTTCAGGCACAAAGTTCGACATATTTGAGTGAAAAAAAATTATTGTTGTTTACGCTTCAAATGAATGACATATGCTGAAATGACGTACAATGACAGTAGCTTTCCAGCGCATGTTCCAATGGAATAATACAAGTTACTCCATCTCTTACCAAACCGCACGAATTAAGTTATAGACCCAATAATTAGATTATTTTAAGTTATTTAAGCTAATTTTTAAGCGTTTTTTTGTATAGCTTGTAAGAATTAATTAGTGAAGTATAATAGAAATGCATTCAAACTGAAAAAAACTGCATCGGTTCCCGCTAGATCACCGAAATCAAGCAGTATTGGGGGCGGTAAGTACGTAGGTGGGTGACCACAAAACGCGCCACATGGGCATAGTACCCCGGCGTTAAATCCCAGACTCCACCCTACAGATTAATTTGTATCGTTCCCTTGATAATAATAATAATAATAATACTTTTGACCCTCGGATGATGGCTTGCAACAGAAGCCATTGTAGTCACATGAACGATGTTGTGCCCTATTCATAACTGTCATAGACCGAACTTTATTAATCAATAAAATTCTAAATTGTTAAATTTAATGGAAACTTCCACACTAGCTATTGGCTCACCATTTACTTTGTCTTTCCTTTGTTGACCGCTAACTCTATTGTTGCCGACTCTGCTTCAATAGTCGAGCATACACTCTATTGACAGCTCGCTGTATTCCCTCAATTATGTCCCCATCATTTGAAAGATGGTTTCTCTGGAGTTGACTTCTTCTTCTCTTTCAATGACGACAATGAAAAAATCACATGACAACGCATCGCTTTGTTTAAGTCCTTAGTTTTGTAATTACCATCCTTGACGGCGTAGCGTGGATTCAGTCTAATAATTTCGCAGAGATGCCAAACTTAGACATATGGTTTATCTCTATAGAGGCTGTCATATGAGGTTTTGAAATCGATTAAGAGATGGCGTGTGTCGATTTGAAACTCTTGGGTTTTTTTTTTCGAAAATCGGGCGTAATGTGAAAATTTGATCTATGAGGGTTTAGGCCGCACTCACTCATAGATCCCGGTCAGAGTGTTTACGAAGGACCTTAAGCTGTGTCCAGCGTAAGCACGGGCAATGCGGTGCGTGCGTTGCGATGCGTTTAATGCAGACAGATTTCATTATTAAACTGACGTTGGAATATGTAGATGTCCAACGTAAACACGATATTGCGGGCAACATGTGCGTTGCGACGTCCCCGCTTCGCACGCATTGTTTGAAAATCAAACTGCTTTGATTTTGCCCTCATTATCGTGCGGAAATTAAAGGATAGGGGTTCTTATTTCAGAAGTTCAACGGCGAAATTTGTTGTGGAACAAGAGCCATTCTCGCTATAAAGATCGGCTGATTGTAGACAATGAATGGAGCAAAGTAGCTAAAAGTGTGGGGATTTCAAGTAAGCAAGCAATATTTTAAGTTTTATATTTTATTTATTGAAAAGTATTTACAAAAAGTGTTCCGTTGATTTACTGCTTCTCGTTTCGGGTGATTATTTGTTCTGGAAAACGCTAAATTGTGGTTTCCCATCGAATTTCTTGCGCTGCTCAAATTTTGTTCAAAGATGTTGGGAAAAGTGTCTTCTTTCTCCATATCTATAATTACGTTATGTAGGATGCAAATAGCTTTTACAATATGAACTGCATTCTCAACATTAGTTTCAATTGATTTTAATAAAATTCTAAATTTAGCAGAACTAATGCCGAATGCACACTCTACTGTCATTCTGGCTCATGACAAACGGTAAGTAAAGTCTGAAGCAGCATGGTTGTTTGGAAGTTGTCTTACAGGGTAAGGCCTCATTAAGTATGTTCTTAAGGGAAATGCTTCGTCTCCTACAAATACAAATTCAGCTAAGTTAGAATTTTCGATATTTTCACAAATGGCTGAATTTCAAAAAACCTCCTGCGTCACTATCTTTCCCGTATGCGCTCACATCGATCATAGAAAATCGATATCTTGCATCAACCACCGCCAATAGTACTATTGAAAAGAAGCCTTTGTAGTTGTAATACATACTGCCTGAATTTGTAGGACACTTGAGTCTAATATGCTTTCCGTCAATGCTTCCCAAACAGTTGGGAAAATTCCATTTTTCAAAAAATTCTTCTGAAATCTTTTCAAAATGTTCAGTACTTGGTATAAGCATATGTATCTTCTAGAGCGATCCCCAAATGGCTTTGCAAACCTCTTTAACTATATAGGCAACAGACGATTTCGATATTCTGAATGAAAAAGCAATTTGCCTAAAAGATATTCCCGTCGACAAGTACCTGAAACAAAAAATTTAGTTATGTATTTTTTTCCCCCCCAGAAGATAAGGCTAAGAAAAAGTGGCAGAATTTGCGAGATCAATTCAGCAAAGAATTAAAAAAAATTCCGAAAAGTAAATCTGGTGATCCCAAGACCGGAAGCATACCTTCCGAAAATTATTTTCTCCCGCATCATTCTGTCCTCAAACCGGATAGTTCAATGACAAAATTCCGCGTGGTATTTGACGCATCCGCAAAAACTACATCCGGCTTGTCATTGAATGATCTGCTGATGGTAGGACCAACAATCCAATCCGACTTATTTACAGTCTTGACACGATTCCGATCCTATGCCTACGTGTTCAATGATAGTTTGGCGCGATAAGCCCAGTGACCGACTACGTTACTTCCAGTTAAACACCATAACTTACGGGACATCTTGTGCACCGTTCTTAGCCACCCGGTGCTTGACTCAGCTAGCAACCGACGAAGAGACTAATTTTCCCAAAGCAGCGAAGGCGCTTTTAGCGGACGTCTATGTAGATGATTGCATGACAGGATCCAATGACCTCCTTGAGGCTCAGCAATTAAAAAGAAACATAATTTCGGTACTAGCGAGGGGGCAATTTGAGCTTAGGAAAATATGTTCCAATCATGAGCATATTCTTAAAGACACACCAGAAGCACATAGACAAAGTTTCATTAAAATTAATGATAACGAAACGGTAAAGACCCTTGGTTTAATCTGGCAACCGCATCAAGATCTATTTCAATTCAACTATATTCCCGAATTTCATCACCAGGCCTCTAAAAGAACAGTCCTATCTGACTTAGGAAAAAGCTTCGACCCACTCTGTCTAATTGGTCCAATCGTGGTTAAAGGAAAGCTTTTCATGCAGCAACTATGTAAGTCCTACCTCTCCTGGGATTCACCATTAACTGAAGACTTAAAGAGTGATTGGGACCGCTATATTCAGCAACTTCACCTGGTCAAATACTTATCCTGCTCTCGCCACCTCCTGAGCAAGAACGAGTCCATAAGTATTCAACTTCACGCATTTTCCGACAGTAGCGAGGTTGCATACGGAGCGTGCTGTTATCTACGCTCCCTTGATCGATTGGGAGAAACAACTTGTCAACTCATTTGTACCAAATCTCGTGTAGCTCCAATCAAGTCGACAACATTACCAAGATTAGAGCTGCAAGCAGCCATCATGATGGTTGAATTAGCTGACAGACTCATAAGGGACATTCTACCATTCCAAATAAATGAAGTTTACTTCCACACGGATTCAAAAATTGTCTTGGCATGGATTGCCAAGCCATCCTTGACTTGGACTACATTTGTAGCGAATAGAGTAGCCAGGATTCAAGAACTTTCCAGCTCAGAACAGTGGAGGCATGTACCAGGAAGCCAAAACCCCGCTGACTTGATATCCAGAGGTTGCAACGCTGACGTACTGCTCGAATCCCCATTCTGGTTCCAAGGTCCATCGTTCTTGCACCCCTTAGAGGAAATTTGGAAAATTCCTCCAGCTTTAGCTCACTTCGAAGCAATTCCAGAAGAAAGATCCCCAAAGAACGCCCTGTATGCGGCTAATTCGCAAGTGCACTGCATCATGATGACAATAAAATATAACAACTCTCTTCCCAAGTTAGAACGTATCTTAGCCTACGTTTACCGGTTTATTAACAAGACACGTAAAATTCAATCCGTAGAAGAGAGTACACAAGGTTTGAACGGTATAATTCGAAATGTGCAATTAATCGAGTTCAAATGTGAATATGCTTGCCTGCAGAAGAACGAGGATCTCAAAAAATCCAGTCGTATACGTAATCTATCCTCGTTTATTGGCACAGATGGCTTGCTTCGAGTGGGCGGTCGTCTCTCAAATGCGCAACTAGACTTCGAGTCTAAACATCAAATAATACTGCCTAAGAACAATGAATTAACTTCTCTAATCTTTTCTTTTTTTCATTTAAAGTCTCTCCACGCAGCTCCTCAAGCACTTCTTGGTATAACACGACAGAAGTATTGGGCTTTAGACGGCAAAAATCTTACTCGGAAAACGTTCAACAAATGTGTCCGATGCTTCCGTATGAAGCCAAAACGAATAGAGCAGTACATGGGCAATCTTCCGAAGGAACGACTACAGCCAGGAACCCCATTCCTCACAACTGGAGTGGATTTTTGTGGCCCTTTCAAACTGCGCTACCAACCCAGATCCCGAACAACGGTGAAAGGATATATTGCCGTGTTTATCTCCTTCGCCACCAGTTCAATCCACTTAGAAGTCGTAAGTGACCTTTCAAGCGCTGCGTTCATTGCAGCACTTCGACGCTTTATCGCCCGGCGCGGCATGTGTCAAACAATCTTCTGCGACAACGCCACCAATTTTATTGGTGCCCGAAACGAGCTGAACGAGTTAGCTAAATTATTTGAGGCAGAAAACCAGGAGCAAATTCAGGAGCTCTGTCGATCCGACAGAATTGAATGGCGTCTGATTCCTCCTAATTCGCCCCATTTTGGCGGCCTTTGGGAAGCTGCAGTTAAGGCAGCCAAGCATCATCTAGTTCGAATAGCAGCACACGCAAAGCTTACCTACGAGGAACTCACCATGCTCACCGCTCAAATCGAAGCTATTCTGAACTCACGTCCAGTGACCACAATTTCAGCATCGCCCGAGGATCCGGAACCATTAGCTCCAGGTCATTTCCTGATTGGACGCCAATTAACGTCTACAATAGAACCGTGTCTAATTGACGAAAACGCATCACGACTTACCAGGTTCAGACGTCTACAACAAATGCAACAACATTTTTGGAAACGTTGGTCTCGGGACTACCTTTTAGGCCTTCAGGAACGTAACAAATGGACAAGCAAATCTTCTTCTATCAACACTGATGCAATAGTTTTGATTCAAGACGACAATCTTCCCCCATACAAGTGGTTGATGGGTCGAATAACTACATTTCCTGGGTCAGATTTCATCGTACGCGTGGCAGAAGTACAAACCAAGACTGGAAAATATAATCGTGCAGTCAACAAACTCTACCCACTACCAATAGAATAATCGTTGAAGATACTAGATACCTTCAAGGAGGCCGGCATGTTCAGTCTTAAACTGAACGTTTAAATAATCATCATAATTATTTGTATTTAACTAATTCTAATTAATGTTTTGTATATGTATTGACTTTCATCGCTCTCAGCAGCATTATTGTAAAACGGAAGATTTAACTTTCTCTATGAAAATGCATTCTTTGTGAAACACTTGCTGTTTGCACCTCGACCAGTCAACATAATAAAATTAAATTCAAGGGAATTCAAAGGTTTTTTTATTTCCTTCACCGTTGCGCTAATAATCAGCATCCAATTGGCTTTGGATCAAACACAATTTATTCTGGAAAGTGTCAGTATTTTACTAGCTTACTTTTCCTAAAGGATACAATGACCCCGAAAGATACTAATGGAAATTTGTCGCTGGCATTAGATAATTTGACGACTGCAACTGAAGCGGATAATGAGGTGCCAAATACTGAAACAAATGACCCAGTTATTAGTTTTATTGAAACATTCACTTCGTCTAAGAATTCACCACCACGTCGGAAGAGAAAAAGGGTACATGAAGAAGGAAACCAGGTTGAGCTAAAGCTTCTAGATATTGAAACCAAAAAGCTCGCCTTACTTCAAGGATCAGAGGATGAAAATTCACTTTTTCTAAGGTCGCTGATTCTTTTTATGAGGAAATTAGATCCAATTCGACAACTTCGAGTAAGGACGAAATTTCAAGACATTTTATTGCAAGCCAAGAATCTCATTTCTCTTCAAATGCTATATCATCTGTGTATTCCGACATTTCTGCGTCAGCTTCATTTATCACCATACAATTGCACATTCATCTACTGTGAGTCTTAATTCTGCATCTCAATGTATATTGCAAAATGTGAAAGAACCACTTGAAAAACAACCATCTAATGTAAGTGTGGCTTCTACAACACGATTTCTATTACAAAATACGGACGATCAAATAAATATACACTTGCGGTCATAAAAACCGCACCACCTCATGAGTTCTCAAAAAATGCCTAATTACATCAGATCGTAAGGGTTTTTCCCATACTAATGAAGGGTATTCCCCATAGCGGAGTTCGGCCTCGTATTCAGTGCAAAAAAAATCAGTTTGAATTGAGTTGTGACGGTGACAAGTAAAAAAAAGTGAAATATCTGGTAAATACTCGTATCATCAACTGACTCGGGACGAAAAAGTTCAAATATTGACTTTAGTCGAAGAATGGCTTGGCTATCGTGAGATTGCGGTTAAAATAGGATGCTGTCATTCAACTATCGTACGACTGATGAAGAAAAAAGAAAATTTGGTTCCACTGGAAAGGAAAAAAGGTTCAGAAACGAAAACGTAAAATAACCCAGAAGACGGACAATTTATTACAACGAATTAGCATGAAAGATCGCTTTAAAAGTGCTGTCCGTATAAGAGCAGAGCTGAGTGAATTTCATCAAGTTGATCTAAGCGCCGAAATCATACGCCGACGGCTACGGGAGATAGGTTTATATGGAAGACGACCAGCGAAAAAACCTCTCCTAACCACAAAAATGAAAAAAGCTCGCTTGACGTGGGCAAAAAAGTACGAAGATTGGACGCAGGATGATTGGCGATGTGTGATATGGTCCGATAAAAGTAAATTTAATTTGTTGTGTGCCGACAATTTGCCATACGTACGACGGTCAGCAGGTGAAAGGTTCAAGTGCATGGTCAAAACAGTGAAGTTTCTTCAAAGCCAGATGGTTTGGGGATGTTTTTCTTTTTCCGTTTTGGGCCCTTTGCACTTTGTTAATGGAACTATGAACGCTCAAAAGTATGGAGAAATAGTAAGGGAGTTTTTGGTACCAGCAATTGAACAGCATCATTTGTATACTGACAAGTGTATTTTTCAAAATGATTCTGCACCTTGCCACCACGCCAAATCCGTAAGTAAAGTGCTATAAATCAACTTCTAGATGTCTACTTTATAAATAATAAACAGACAAGTAACTAGGGTATTTCAATAATTTTCAGCTCAAGACAACGTTTGATGACCTCGGAATTACCAGACTAGGCTGGCCAGCTAATTCGCCCGATTTAAGCCCAATTGAACACTTGTGGCATGTAATGAAACGTGGCTGAACATAAACCAGAGAGTAAAAACAAAGCTAAATGAAGTTCTGGAACATGTATGGAATACTGAAATTTCAAGGCATATTACTGAACTTCTAGTAAACTCGATGCCTTCTAGAATAAAAGCGGTTATAACCGCCAAAGGAGGAGCAACTCGATATTGACAATTTTTTTGTAAAAGTGGCGTATCTAAACATCTTATATACACATACATAAAAAATGTATCGTTTGATTTTGTTAACCAATGACTGAATTAAAATATTTAAAAAAAATAAGAAAATAACCTGGTTTTTCTTTCTTTGTTAATATCTTTTTTCCAACATTCAATAAAGAGATGGAAATTAGATAGAAATACTTATAAACTACTGCGGAGTACTCAACAAAAATTTTATTCCATTATAAAAAATTATTATCGTAGTTATTAATAATTTTTCAATCATTTTGATGTGGCGCGGTTTTAATGACCGCAAGTGTAGTTTTTATTTCTTGCCTTAATGTTAGGAAAAGCCTTTCTTCAACAGAGATAGGTCTCTGGAAGTTTGTTGTCTGGTGTTTTTATCCGCATTCTCTTATACTGGCGAAATGCACTTTCATCCGCGCGCAATTCCGGGTGGAGGTGATGAAACTCACCATCAATTAATCTGTTTTTATACTCGTATATGTATAAGTAATATGACTTTTAGATTTATCACGTTTCTTTTTATTCTGAATTTTAACAAACTATTTTCCACTAGGCAAATCTTACGTGCCGAAACTGAAGCCATTTTATACGTAACTAAAAAAATTATTAACATAAACTGCATGAACGCATTTATCGTGGTGTAATTGGACACTTGCGCATTTCCCGCAAATAAATGCGGGGATTGCATCGCACGCAAAACTCGTGCCCGTGCTTACCCTGGACACAGCGTTAGACGTTCACATAATACGTAATATGACAGACAGTCAAAAACAACACGGTTTTCAAATAAATAAAACAAAAAAATCTTTAAATATTCAATTTTCTTTTAATCGTTCTTTTTTTCTGAAATTAGTTTTTATTATTTTATTGTATTATTTATATTAATTGTGATTTTATTTTATATCCTACTCTCACACAGCAATCGGTAATTCAAATGTCCCTTTCTTTACAAATTTTATTTCTATTTAGTTGTTTCAATTGTTTATTATTTATTTTTGTTTTCTTTAAGTTTCATCAATTTTTATTTGTTTTTTTTATTTAGTTTTTTTAATGGAAAGATTCCTTAAAAACAAATCAATAAAATTAGTAATTAAATCATTGTATTTTACTTTTACGTGTGCAAACTATACACAGTTGTTCTCTTTCACAGATGTTGTTTTTTTTTTTTTTTTTTTTTGTTAATTATAATTATTAATTGTGTTTAATTTAATTTTTATTTGTTATTTTAGTTTGTTCTTTACAATTTTCTTCTTGTTAAAATAGAAAACAGAAGAAGTTTCATTTGCATTGTTTTTTTTTAATTTTTTATGAATTATTAAATATATATTTAATTATGTATTTGTTTGTTTATATGTATATGTAAATAGAAGACATGTGTTTTTTTTTCTTTTTTTTATCAATTTAACTTCTACTACTTGAATACTTTTAGTATCTTTTTGTTGGATTTTTTTTTTTTGGATTTTTTTTGTGTTTTTCTTATAAGCAATTCTATAAGTTATGTTCTTTTTTTTTTTAATGTTAGTTTATTGTATAGCGCGATTTACTGATTTCAAAAAATGTTTTTTTTTTTTCTCAAAAAAATTGCAGTATATGTAGACAACTACAGTTAAATTTATTTTATCCTTTCATTATCAAATATACAATCAATAGAAAAAGTATCTCATTCAAAGAGCACAGATTGATTTTTGTTTTTTTTTTTTTCTTATTTTTCTTATTTAGTTTTTGTTTTATATAAAGTGTGTAAGTGTGAACGGTTTAGGTTTAGTGATGTATTGTATGCTTATGTAGTGTGTGTTGTGTATTTGTTTTTTTTTAAAGATTTTTGTCTATTTGTTTTTGTTTTTTTTTTTCAAGAGGAAGATACACTGATTTATTGCTCATTGCAAAAGAAAATCTTTGTGCTTTTGTTTGTTCTCGATATTAAACTTGTTAACTTCTCCGGTCCATATGTCAATAAGCTTGAGACCAATTTACTGTTTTTTTAAATTTGGTTCCAATGTCAAGGGGCCATTCACCTTAAAATGGCTTCTGCTACTTGCTTTTTTCTTTTGTTTAAATACAATATATGAAAAATCAAAAAATGTTTTTTTTATTTTATTTTTTATTTTTATTTTTATTTGGTGAGGTCTACGTTTTTGTTTTGGTTTTAGTAAAATTTAAGAGTAAGCATTTAGAAAATATAAATTTTTTTTCTTAATTTTCTTCAGTTTTTCCTTTTTTTTTTACTTAGGTTATAGCCATTTATAATACTTGTTAAGTTGTTTGGTTTAAAGTTTTAGATTTTTTTTTATGGATTAATCGATATGTACAAATGCTTATAACCACTTATTTAAGGTTCTCTGCTAATATATATTTTTTTTGTTTTTGTTAAAGTTTAAAGTTTTTAGTTTTTGGTTTGTTAACCACAAATTCTCGGTTGGAAATAGGGAGGTTTTAGTTTTGGTTAGCTTACCAGTGCAAGTCTAGCAGTATTTGTAAAGATTTTAACAAAATTCTACAATATAAGGTTTGCCTTAAGTTTGTAAACAGGTAGTTAACTCCATTTAATTGTTCTAGGGTTGGTGAAAATAAGGGGAAGAAACAATTTTCAATTTAAGTTTATCAAATGGAGTAATATAATTAAAATTAAAAAAAAAAAAAACATCCAAATAATATTGTAATATGACATCACGCTCCTACTACATTCGCAATTAATAGATGGCCATAATCTGTTCTCCTGATACAATATATAAATTATATTTTTAGGGCGTTAAGACCATGCTACACGACCAGCAAACCGTTTAGAAGAAGGTACCTTTTCAAATGCTTAAAAATGCATCTGCGTTGTATGATAAGTATAACAAAGAGTGTTTTTTTTTTATGAGAAGAGAAGCTGGAAGCCACGAGAGCAACAAATGAACATGTGAGTATACTTCGCACGTTTCAATCGGCAAAGAATATTGAATACAAAAAAAGACCTTCAAATCAACATTTTGTCAAGACACTTGACAGTGTCAATTATCAACCAATTGAAGATTGACAAATTTACCAATCAAAACAATTTTCGGTATTGTGTAAATCATTTGATAAAATTTGTAGGCTATTGTGAATAAATTGACTATTGTGAACGAGACATGGCATTTGTTTACAAACTAACGTCAGGAAATTCACAATAGGGGTGTTAGAATCACTAACTTCTAAACGATTCCGAACAATGAAATCGTGAGAAATAAGCAAGCTACTGAACAACAAAAGTCAAGGAATTTATTGGCATCATTAGGCCATATTGACGATTATGTCATTGTTTATAAGTTGTGAACTGTAGCTATTAGAATAATAATATGAATCATGAACAAACAGCTCTGGAAAGATAATGTGATGACAAATTGTACAAACCGGTCAACAAATTGCGTACGTGGCAGTTGGAGCGCACTTTTGGATGGACACACTAGTACACATTGGCGTCTATTGTGACCTGGATGTTAAATGCAGCAAAGGAAGGAAGACCTAGTTTCAGATATCTCACCCGACATGTCTGACTGGCTTCTTCACTTCATCCCATCCATTTAATCTGGGTAGGTCACAGTGTTATGGTGACAATAAGAGAACATACGAGTTGGCCAGAAATGGTCTTATACATAAACCAAGTCACTTCATAACTGGACGGAAACTGAAGGTAACAGGCAAATCAAAAACTTTTTACCGATCACTTTCCTCAAAAGAAGAAAACAGCGCCTACATCTTTCTAAGGGTCGGATACATGCAGTAACCGGATTCTAACAAAAAACACCTTATGACTATGGCAATATCAAAAGACAAGACCTGTCGCATATGCAACGAGGGCGAAGAAACAGTAGAGTATATCCTTGGGCACTCTAACTGCCTAAGCAGAACGCGGCTACGTCCTCTAGGTAGGCCATATCTTATGGGCAGAAGATATCACTGCCAGCGCACTGAAAGGTCTAGCCGAATTCATTAAAAATTCAGGCATCATGGGTAAGCTTTAGCCTGAGATAACCACAATACACCTAACCTGGCCGCAGTGATAAGGATACATACTCGTAGTCCCACCTCTCCCACCAATCTAATCACTCCACCCCAAAATGTTTAGCCGCCTGAGTTTACTTGATCGGAATCATTACAGAGCAATTGGAAGCAAAGTTCTCTCATAGAAAATCTCTTAGATGAAACTACTTATTATGCCAATTTCTGCAAGACTATGTCTTATCATGTTTAAGCAATGTTGTGGATTTTTCAAATGTGAGGGATTATGATCTGCCAGGTTCAACTGTAAAAATCTTTGCCACCTTAAAGGATAACCCAACTTAAAAAAAGAAAACCATAAAAAACCTCTACCACTACGTAGCATTACAAAGAATGGATTGTCTTTCCAAATCATTGTTTTATCAGAATGAAATGTAAAACCATCATCTGGAAGCTGCATTCATTCATTTCCCTTTCCAATTCCAAACAGAAGTTATTATAGAAATTCTTCCTGACAAACTCCATTGTTTTAATGAATTTTTCAATTGAAATGCGAATAAGAACACTCTGAAAGCTGAGACCATCTTTCTAATTTGTTTCGTTTCGCAAAACATCGTTTACAAATTGTGGAAATGAATTTCCATAATTAGCGTTCAGTAAAAAAATGTTTATACATAGAGCGCTACGTCAACATAAGTGACCAATTGTATCGGCTATTCGCAACACTGACAGCCACTGACAAGAATGCGCAGGCTGCGCACAGATGAAAATATCGGCTGCGTTGAGCCCAGTGCCCTAATTCACCGATTCGTCATCGTGGGCTAGAACTTGCCCTGCATCCATAGATGAACTAATATAGATGGCAAGCTTTCCAGATATTGATAATCCAAAACTCGCTTTCCACTGGTAATTCATTTACAGTGTGTCTGTAAGAGACTTACTTCTGTCTCAGTGGCTTAAGAAAAATCTAAAGGTGATCCATTAGCTACCGATTCACCCGAAAAACGCATTGCTTGGTACGGTTTATAGGCTAGCGGCATCATCGGGCCGTACTTCTTTAAAAATGAAGCAAATCGAAATTTCCCCGTCGACAGCGCCTTGTACAGATCAACGATTTTTTGTTTCGAAAAGTGCGCAAACATGTCTTACTGCCGGCGAAACAATCGAGTTATTGAGGGAAGTGTTTGATGCCAATATTATCTCCAAAAATGGCCTCCAAAATTATGTGATTTGACGCTGCTGGATTATATTTTGTGGAAATATTTGAAGGCGTTGGTTTATGCGGACAAGTCAACAACGGGTTCAGCCTTGGGGGGCCAACATCGAGCGCATCATTCGTGAGATACAGCCACAAATGCAAACACAATAAGTCATTCCCACTATCAATAACAAATTGTAATTTCATATGAGTGCTCTATTGAATACAGACCCATACTTTTTGAAGAGTCCACGAATTGAACTGTTTAGGTATTAAGCACGACGATTAGAAAATATCATACGAGCGATCTTCCGCCATTTTGGAAAAGACTAAATACTTATGTAATTATTTATACTAAAAGCCAAATCATTTTTCTGGAACCAGTTCAAGATCCGTTGAAGATCCTCATTCTCATCCATATCACAATTTTCGATAAAACCTAGGAGAAAACTTCGAAAGAGACGAATTTCGTCCGCGTGGATGTGTTTCGATGAATGCAAAATTACAGGAGATATACGATTATTGTATTGTGAAAATGAAAATAAAAGAGGCCCCAAAATCTACCCTTGTGGAATGTCTGTCGGCAACGGAGGAAACTCTGATAGAACGTCCACTGAACTCCACTGAAATACCGATCATTGAAGTAGTATTAATTACGTGAGTGACAGATGGTACCAGTTGTGGCAAAATGACTCTGGCGAATACCCCAATGCATTCAATTTTGTAGACAAAAAGATACTCTGAGTACATATATCCCTATTTTCAACAACGAGACCATTGTAGGAATTTTCCCCACATACCGGTGAGGCTCCAGGTTGGGGAATCAATAAAAAATTGAGTTCATCACAGTCAGTGTTGGTTGAGCAATTTGAAAAGAGCAAAGAGAAAACGACAGTATTTCAGTGTTTTGTACCAGAACAATGTAGGTTAAACTTAAAGATTTGTCATACACTACAGTCGTTCGCCCAGTATTAAAAAACGCATCGCAATATATGAGAAGTATAAATGCACGAGGTATGTTCAAATAGTACCAGACCATAATTTTTATTGGCAAAACAAACAAAGTTTGGGGGACGGGGTTTAGTGACATACAGTATGACAGTAGGCATACCTAGTGCGCATGCTAATTTTTTTCAGGAGCACAGCAACCTCATTATACTCCTTGTGAAGTTTGACTTTCCCCAAGTTGAAAATGCATTTGAAAAGGACCAGATTTCAAACCATGGAAGACATCATGCAAATTGCAACGAGCCACCTTGGCGCTATACGTTGCTTCCAGCAGTGGAAGAAGCGTTTGGAGAAGTTTGTAACAGCTTAAGGGGAATACTTTGAAGGGGATTAGTGTTATAAATTTGTATCTCTATAAATGTTGATTTTAGAATATAATTATTGTAGTCAGATACTATTTGAGCAAGTCTCCTCAGCAAGAAACCGAAAGTGCAAAACTTTAGGCTGAGCAAATTAGTTGGTTTTGATGTACAACGGAGGCCGTCGCAAAATGCCGTCCAAAAGTAATAAAGGCTCTAGTTGCAACCGAGAGTCGAAGAAGGGACAGAAGGAAAATAATTGTACCACATAAATGCAAAAATTGGCTTCACGAACGAGTTGATCCAAAAAGAAGAGGGTCCCGTGTTGAACCTGAAAAAGTCTAGTACACATACATACATATATATAATATAGACAGTTTTTTTATATAATTGGCGGACGATTAAGATATTCTGTGTACCCTTAAAATGTTTGCACACAGCATGGGTGAAGGCAAGTTTGGTCATAAGGGAAGAGAGATACTGATGTCCGTTGATCTTAAATGTTTGCAGGTTGCAATGAGTAGTAAATTAAGAGCCCAGCAGGCCATATTTCAAAGTACATCCGAGAGTGGACTTGTCGGTAAGCTGATAAGCATTCATAGCGACGGTTTTGTCACGGTTAAAGGAAAGAACGGTTTGAAGGAACAATTTCGATGGAGCATTGATGGCTAAAATAACGATCGAACAAGGTAATGCAGGACACATTATAGCGGTTTTCGAGGGTGTCAATTGGCTGTGTGATATTAGCATCAGCTATGAGTCTTATCGCACGGTTTTAAATCCTATCTAGCAAAACCAGGGAGGTCTTTGGAGTATCTACCAGATGTGAACATTGTGCTCCAATTTTGTGTGGATGAATGCCGGGTGAACTGTTTCTCATATCGCCTGAGGAAACTTAGACATATCAGACCACTTTTGGTGACATACCACCTTGATCAGCAAGGTGTTCCGATTTGAGTTCTGTTTTTTTTTTTCGTTAAGTTGGTAAATTCCCTGTTGACATTCCCTCTAAATCTCAGCGTCATAGCTTGACATTTGCAAAAGTTACGTAGCTAAGAATACATCCATCCCTATGTATGTTGGCGATTTTTTAAAATTTTAGAAATGTATTTCAATTTCCAACAACGAACTTGTACTAGTATTAAATTTTGCGCCAAAAATGTTGGAAAAGTGTTTCGGCAACGATTCTCTAAAGAAAACGGTAGTTTACCAGTGGCACGAGCGGTTCAAAAGTGGTCGTGAGTCAATCGAAGATGATGAACGCAGTGGCAGACCATCGACATCGAAAACCGACGAAAACATTGATGAAGTAAAAGAAATGTTGGTCAATAACCGTAAATTAACCATTAGAAAGATAGCGGAGGACTTGAACATTGCCTATGGATCCGTCCAAGATATTTTGATTAATAATTTAGGTGTCTGTCCGTTGGTGCCAAAAGACCTCAATTTCATGCAAAAAAGAAACCGTGTTGACGTCGCAAAAGAGATGATTTGGGAGGCTGAATCCGATCCCACATTCATCAGAAGGATCATTATTGAAGACGTGACGTGGGTTTATGAGTATGACACGCAGTCCAGACATCAGGCAAGTGAATGGCGTTCACCAAATGAGCCGAGACCAAAAAAATCACGTCGTTTTCAGTCGAAAAAGAAGGAGATGCTCACGGTTTTCATGGATTACAACGGTGTAGTGCATTATGAATTTTTGCCAGAAGGCTAGACAATAAACAAAGAGTATTATTTGGGCGTTATGAGACGTTTGCATGAAGCAATTCGCTGAAAGAGGCCAGAATTGTGGCAGAAAACTCGTGGATTTTGCACCATGATAATGCACCGTCGCACAGTGCCATCATTATTCGTAACTTTTTGACGAAAAATGCAACAAATACCATCCAACAGCCACCGAATTCACCTGATTTGGCTCCCTGTGATTTCTTTCTGTTCAATCGAGTTAAAAAACCACTACGGGGAACGCGTTTCAGCAGGCGAGAGGAAGTAATTGAAAAATCGCAGGAAGCACTGATGGACATACCGAAAACCGAATATAAAAAATGTTTCGAGGATTGGATCAAGCGCTGGCATAAGTGTGTTGCAGTCGATGGGGTTTACTCTGAAGTCGACAATTTGTTTTAGATTAATAAACTAGTATTTTTAATTTTCTGGATAAATTCCGGGAACTTTTTGATCAAGGTAGTACATATATTGTTATTGGCACACGTACCGAGAATAGAAAGTTCGGTTTCTTCTTTCTTTCAAGTCTCATTCATGGATAATGGCTGCGCATTTCGCTTTAGTAACAGCACAAAGCATTATGGTTTAGAAGTATTAAATTCTACTCTGTTGGTGGTTCCCCGATTAGTTATGCTGTTAACATAATATCGGACTTTAATGCGCTTAACAACTAGAAGGAGCATCGACATGGGTTTGGGAACGCATGTGAAAAGCGGATAGTATTATATTGTACTATCGCTAGCACAGGAATACATTAGATAATTCGAACGAGTGTTGGCCTGGGGTTCAACAGCATTTATTTTATTGATATCTGACTTGAAACCGTTCAAGATAACTTGAATTGATCGCTCCAAAAGGTAATTTTTAATTCATTGAAGAAAAGAGATACATCAATTCCAAACATACGTATTTCCAATAAAGCGCCTGATGTCAAACTATTGTATATCATATGCTCTTGAAATAATAAGTGCAACTTCTTGCTTTCGCTAGGTTTTTTATAGATTTTGGTTCCACTTTTCGGTGAGACATGCCATCAAATCATCACCGTACTGCTGATCATTGGGAAGCTCTTGTGTTTCGAGAGACTCCACCAGTTGGTTTATCAGCATTTTCATGACCTAGGAAAGAAGGGACATAATGGGTCTTTAGGTCGTGAGCCTTTTTTAGGGACAGGCTGGCCAAATGCTGTTTTCCATCTGCTCGGAAAAAGTCCTAAAGGGTAGGACTTACCAAACTTACGTAATGGTTTTGCCAGCGTGGAAGAACACCTCTTTAAAGATAAACCATCCGGACCAGTGGATTTGTGTACATTAACATTTTTAAGTTCACTTGCTACTATAGAAAATGGATTCGTCCTATTGAAGATTCAACACTGCCACAGAATGGAAGTGTTGAGATTTGCCTTATTCAATAAATGAGCGTTGGGATGGGATGGAGGATGGGCAGATTTTTAAATGTTTTTGACAAACGACCAAACGATTTTATGGCCTTTGGGACATTATAGTATTTATGACTCAGCTTTTGGTTTCATTGAAATTTCACACGCTCAAGGCATTACAGATATTCCTGGGTCGTTTGAACCGAAAAAAAGTTTCCTAGCCTCTTTTCAGGTCGAGTCCTAAGAAGAACATCATCCCAAAGTGAATAGTGTCTGTGATCATATAAGAAGCGGCAACTACATTGTTATGCAGGAAGGCCTATGTTCGCACAGTGAACCAGTGGATGATCATGGTCCACGATTGTATATTTTAGTAACTGTTCCACCCTAGTTATATGCCCGATTCGGTTCGTCTGGATTTCCCAAACTAAGTAAGAAATAAAAAGACTGTTAATTATGATGTACTATACCTACCCATACCAGTCTACATGGATTAAGTAGAGGGATTTGTCAAGATTCGCTAGAGTACCACTGGACACTTGGCAAAGTATCTGTCGATCTTTCTAATCCACTCACATTTAACTATGAATGGTGTGTCGAAATTAATCGCTTTCTACAATAGCTTCCTTATCTGCATAAAATATTGTAAATCAGTTTAAGAATGCCCAGTTTCTAAATTGATTAGAAAATTAAAAAAAAAAAAAAGAATATCTGGTCATACACAAGAAAATAAAGATAAAATCATGAAAAGAAAACAAAATGGATAAACCAACAAAGGAGCACAACTAAAAGAAATAAAAAACAAGTCTCAAAATAAATTGTTTAAAATTATTTTATTTTTTTCATTACTCTGTGTTTTTGTTTTGTTTCTTTTTAAATCAATATTTACTTTGTATATTACTGTAGATACATAATATTTAAAAATTATAAACATATTTAAATTTAATGAATCAAAAGAAAACAAAAAGACGAAGATAATAACTAATCGAATGAAAAGTAGAAATAAAAGAGAATAGAATCAAGAAAAGAAATAATAAAATTTACAAAGCAATTAAAAATATACTTCTTAAAGTGGAATTTAATTAAGAAGAAGGAAATCGAAACGGAAAAAAATCTAGTGGAATATTTTCCCTTTAAATTAAACGAAAATAAATGTACATTGTTGTTTTACATCGGTTTTGTGATTTTTTTTTTTTATTGACATTTTCTCTATTAGTTCTCCACTTTCAAGAGGTACGCAACTGAAATGAGTTGATTAAAGTTTTAATCTTCTAAATAACTATTTGAAATGTTTGATTGAAGTAGATGTTTTGTAGTTTTATTGTTTTTTTTTTGTGTTTTTTACAATTTTCTTTCGTAACTTTTAGATATGTACAACATTAAAAACAAAAAAGAAAAACAACCGAAACGAAATTGAAAAATTAAAAATATTTGTTTCCTTCTTTGTTTTGTTTTTCCTCATTTAATGGATTAAAAATTAATTGATTTTTGTTTTTTTTTTTTATATTTTAAATTTTATTTAACAAAGACGCACTAAAATTAATAACTCTTATAAATTTAATGGAATTGTTTTTATATTTATAATCTTGTATTTTTTTTATTTTTTTTATGTTTTATATTTTGTTTCTTCCCCATATTGTAGAATGGATTTTGTTTTACCTTTATTTTATTTGTTTATTTACTTTTTTTGTTCAAAATTATGTTGTTTTAAAGTTTTACATTTTTTTTTTAATTTTAATTTTATTTGAAGTATGTATAATTGGTTTTTGTTTTTTTTTTTTTAATGTTTTCGTTAAAATGCTTGTAATTCTCTTTGTTTGTTTTATTTCATTTTTTAGTTTATGTTTACTCTTTTAACGTATTTTTTGTTTGTTTTTTTTTTTTTTTTTATAGCACAGCTAGGAATCTCTAGGTGAAAGTAGAAGAAAATAACATTGAGTATAACGGTACCGAAATAACCAAACAATTTATTAATTTTCTTTGTTTTGTAATAATATCAATTTTTATTGCTTTTGAGGTTTTCGATTGTTTTTTGCAAGCAATTGGTTAACAAAGGTTTCAGTTTATCGCAGTTTTATTTTTTTATTTATTTGAAGCCAAAAAAGAGGTCAGATAGTTGCAAAAGATGTACAAGAACATACGACAAAAATGATCAAGGAAGAATGGACTATGAAGAGGTTTTTTTTTTGGCCTAGAAATGGATCGGAAGTTGTGTAGCTTAATACTTTTTTTTTTTACTATTTGTAACCATACCACAGACGCTCATTTATGTCTGCCATATATATTTATATATCAGGCGAGTGTTTCTGTCCGAATTTTATTACGATTTTTGTACAGCGCTACACCAATAATAATTTAAAAAGTGATCACCACGTCTTAATGGTATCCTAAGGCTTCTTAAAGGGTTTTCATTATACTTATCTCCACAGAAAGTGGACACCAAAATTTACGACTTAATAGCTCTTCGAATTAGTTGTTCAATATTCACGTCAGAATAGTCTAATGGCAGGTAGATAATATAAACCAGTAGTCCCTACTAGCACAGACAAAAAAAAAAAAAAACAATTTAGTGGATTAAAGAAGACTTTCAACAATCTATCTGATTATGAATTTGATCTAGTGTCTACTCTCCGAGCAGCTTCTGAATACCGAAGATCATTCTAATACGTCGCTGGCAATTTATACGAGTAGTTTGGAGCTAGATGTAGAAAAGATCATCAAATTATCACTGGAAAAAAATAATCTGGATGCCCTGCGTTTGAAATATTTTCAGGTGTGATCACCGCATCAATGAAAGGTTGATACTACTTGCTCAAGTTACTGAAGTAATGGATGAGCAAGTTATACGCACATTTGACGAGAAAAGTTGTGTGAACAACAAAACGTAAAAAACTCTCAAAAAAATTGTGAAATAAATGGATACAGGTAATCAAGAACAGAAAGAAATAACAGTGTGTGAATGAGTTTTGAAACGTCCACACAATCTTATAACACATATCACAATTTAGATACGATAAAATAAGTCGATCATATTGGCCATCTTACCACTTGGATTCATTGGCAATGATGCCACCACCAAGACCATTACATGATAGAAAAAACCCCTGCAATAGCTATCGAAAAAGTCATAGAACACATAGCAGCGGAGGAACACTATACCACACATTTTTTGGAGTAAGTTGGGTGCAAAGTTTTCCAATAAAAAAATTAAAAAATATAGCAAAATCGCTAATCAGATAGTGCAGATGTGGTCAGGTCAGTAACTACTCAAAGAGTAGTGCTGTCGGTCTAATTAAAGGAATCTACTAGACCATTTCCGTTGAAAACTGTTGAGATACAGTTGAGTACTTAGTGAAACTTTGGAGATTGAATTCCAATCAGAAACTTAACTTTATGCGAAGTAACCTAGAAGTCAGTAATTAATTTTTCACTACTTTATTTACAGACAATACATAGAACTACGTAAAGAGTTATGCGTTAGATGCGCAAAAAAATAGCCTTATTCCAGCTTAGTTCTAACAGTCGTTTTCTCCTGATTACATTCGAATGGTTTTCAGATAGATTTGAGTGCTAAATCTGATATTATTCAACTGAAAATTTCTGAAGAATACGAATAAAAAATTCTTTTCAAGTTACACTGGCGGCAATATAAACACTTTTACTAACTGAATTAGCCTTGGCAGGGTTGAGAGTTGAAAATAAATTTGCAAATGCGAAATTCTATGGCGATAGACTTAATACAAAGTGTACCACACTAAATATAGAACTATAGGACGAGTAAGACATAACAAAGCTATGAAAATTGGTAATCAATTCGTTAAACAAATTTACCAGATAAAGACAAAGCCAATCAGTGTTGATCTGTTTTAAAAAAGGTGTGCAAAAACGAGCAAGACATGTAATCGAATACACTTCATATATCTCGTTTAGCAAAAACGAATGAGGACATTCAATTAGCTTGCTTTAGTGGCGTAGCGCAAAGAAGTAGATTTAATTGTGAGTGCACAGTGATTATGGTTAGCACTGTAACTATCACAACACTTCATAACTTAAGTCGGTCGACTAAAAGCCCGTATAAATGAATAACAAACAAATTAAATAAATAGTCAAATTTCGTATGCATGTGGATGACTTAGTTTGCATTTTGCGTTAAGAATGTGCGTTTCCTTTCAGCCGCTTTGAAGAGCTCCCCTGTAGCTTTGAAGAACTTGGTGTTGGTGGCGGTGTTGTAAGCAAATGTATACAGCTTGGAGGATAAAATTTCTTCAAATAACTTCATTTGAACGCAAGACTTCACGCTGTTGGAACTCTTTATACATACGGCACAAGTAAGTGAACTACAAACAAGTCCGAGACGGTGAAAAAAGGCCTCCGTATTTATTGCTGGCCATGTTTGTGTTTTGTGAAGATTTGACTATTTGTTGATACACTGATAAGAGGGCCATAGCTTGAAGAATTGTGAAGAAGAAGGTAGATATTGACGGTCACAAACTTGTAAAGTGAACAAATGATATGAGTGACTGATGTTGCAATATCAACTTACAAGTAGTTTATATCTGTAGATACCAAAGAACGATTCACCATTGAATAGGAGACGAAACCTAATTCATGAGGCATTTAGTTTGTTTCTGAACCCTGCTCTAAGCCAACATCTATTCCACGTCTGTGGGGCTTGTCGTTTAAAAAAAAAATCCATTTCAACACTCGAATACGTTCCATTCATCGTCCCTCTCGATCGCTTTAAGTCGAATTGTTCACGTTTTTTCTTTGTTTTCTTTTTTTTTTATAATAAGAGAAATGAAAAGTAAAAATATTCTATCACAGCATTTTAACTAAAGTTATGGGTAACAGAATGCTTTCAAGATATTTAAGATATTTCCTCATACTACATTAACTGGCTGTCCCAAATACTTGTTTGTATCTTTCCCTCAAATTAACATCATATACCCGATTGTGTGTAATACTGTGAGTTTAGATGTCAAAATTGATTTTACAAAAAACTGCTCAACAATGCTACTCATCAAAATCATCCAAATTAGAAATTCCTTACAATGCTCTATTGGATATTGATTTTTCAAAATTTCCAAAATAATTTTTAAATTACGACCGTGAATGCATTTGTAGTGTTTAATTTCAATTAGAACTTTATCCAATGGATCAAGTTGAATGGATACTTGAGGTGAATTGAATTGGAATTGTTGTAGTTGAAGTTGAAGTTGTGGCGGTAGTTGCAGTTGTTGATGTTGTTGTTGGTGGTTGTAGCCATTGAGTTGATGATGATAGTGATGTTGATCATTCGGTAGTTGAAACCCATTTAGTTGTAGTTGTAGTTTTTGTTGATTTTGTTGTTTGCATGACAATAATAATAGTGCTAGAGATGAGAGCATGATTTCAGTGAAGAGGTTTTTTATAATAATAACTGATTCTACTGGTTTTACTACTGATTTGCTTGTTCGTTTTGTTGTTTTTATTATATTGGGAGCAGCGGCGGTGGCTATATTATCGGCGATGACATCTGTGCTGTTGCATTTGTAGATTTCAATTACTATGTGTGAGTTGTTAATTTGGAAATTAACAAAATTGTAACTATTTTCTTCCCATTGCAACTGTCATGGCCTATGGAACCTGCAAAACATAAGAAATAAAAAGAGAAATGTTAGTATTTTGAAACGAATTAAATGTATTTTGTTTATGAAATGAGAAGTAACAACAATTACTTGACTTCTGATCGGATTACCTTTAAACTTAAGTCAATTCTAGAAGATGAAAAATTAAAGAAGAGATTTTTGTATTGTAGGAACAGGGCATTCAGACACGGAGCTAGTAAATCGTACTCCTTTTCACTGAAATTTTTCACTCTTTCCTAGAAAAATGTGTAAACGTTTCAGTGACAAAGTGCCTACAATCCTAGCACCACAACACCCTGCGCATTTAGGCGGAAAACGAAAGTACTCCACAGCGTGGTCATCACCCACACAGCAAACGACAAGGATGTTGTATCACTATGCATAGCATACTCGGAAGTTTAATAAAAAAGTAGTGCCCTTTTACGAGGACAGTTACCACTCTACACTCTTTTCTACTGAGGACATTATGACCTGGAACCCAAACAAGACACAGTGAATTCAGCTTTCCACCTGCGTTTAGTCAAGTCTTGCACTCGCGAACTCGCTTCAAATTCGTGAGAGCGTTCTTTAAGGCTTTCAGCGCAACTTGACTCCCGCTACAGATGCAACTGCTTCGACCCCTTTCTCCGGTTCTTCACAATATACAAACTCCGTTCCAAAGTAAACAGGACTTTTTAAAAATAGGTATTTCTAATAAGGCCATCCATTGGCAATACGTCGGAAAGGTAGATCCTTCACCAATGTACTTTCTAAATTTCCAGACGTTCGGGCGAATAAAAGCGGAGCTATTGCGTTTGAAGTGACAGTATGTTTGTGTCATCGGTACAAAAATGACTGACGACCAAAAATTGCTCAGAATTCAGCATTCGAAGGACATCATTAAGGGGGCCAAAAAGAACAAAAACTTCCTTTACACTTGTGGTGAAAAACTAGATCTAAAAACCAAGCGCCAAAGTGCCGAGTGAAAGCCGGCAGACGAGCCAAAACCCAAAAAAATCTCATTTGAAGAAGTCAAAAGTGCAGACAATGTTGATTTACTTTTATGATTCCAAGGGCCATTATCCACAAAAGGTTCGTTCCAAACGTTAATGGGCAAACCGTGAATGGGCAATTCTATCTAGGTGTTTTAAAGCGTTTGATGTATTTTATTCCTCGTATTCGGCCAGAATTTCGTGCAGGAGGAGGTTGGCGTTTGTTGCACGATTTTTTGGCTAAAAATCGCATTTTAACTGTCAACCACTCCTCGTATTCGCCTGATTTAGCACCGTGCGACTTTACCTTTTCGGAAAAATGCACTTGCCGATGAAAAGAAAGCGTTTTGTGGACATAGAAGCCATCCAAAAGGCTTGTACCGGCATCCTGAAGGACATCCCGGCCGACAATCTAAAACACTCAATCGACATGCTTTTAGACCGTGCAAGTCGATGTATTGAGTCGGTTTTGCAAAAAAAAAAAAATTTTTTATTGTTCTTATTTTTAAAAAGTCTTGTTTACTGTGGAACGCACCTTGTAGTTCTCTGCCATCATTACCTGTATATTTATCTGCTTGAAACACAGGCTCAAGCTTACGTAACGAGCTTGCCTCTAGAAAGGCATCAGCGCATCCTTAATCGGTTTCGGAGCCATCCGTGAAGAACCGACTTCATTCTTTTCCTGACTTAAATCTGGCCGAAACAATTCCTGCGCACACGGAAAGTCGATTTTGTATTCTCTGCATCAGATGGCATCTCCAGAAGACCAGAGTCAAAAGACAGTCATCACAACTCCATTGCGTGGACATCAATTTTATTTGAAAGGAAGGTGACTTTAAGAGTGCAGCTGATGGTACGAATATCAAAGGGAGCTAAATTCAAAAGTACATCTAGAGCAGAGCCAGACGTGTTAGAGGAAAGCCCCTTGCAAGTGCCACCAGATAGATCCAGATACAGAGGACCCTCCTCAGTGGCAAGGCTCATGTTTTGCCGAAGGCTGCTTTAAACCAGAAGGCCTACAGCGTCGTAGAGGCATTCCAAATGACATGTTTAGTCCAAAGAAGTTTGTTATTTCAGGATGATACCCAAATACTGGGCTTGGTTGGAGAATGCTCTTAAGCACTAGATGAGTTAGACCATTCAGCTTAAAGCTGCAACCTCAGTTTTGAGGGGATTGACTGAAAACCCATTTCTAGTGCATCAATCTTCGATCACGTCTACGGGTGTCTACGCTTTAGAGCATGTAGTCGATAGGTATAATCTAACAGCACAATCTCAGATATATTAAGAGCGTTAACCAGAGTCGACCAACATGTAGTGAAGACAGGAAGCTGTTTACTCCAGCCAACACATATTGGACACAGTCACCATCCGCAATCGGGATCCTATTCACCAGTATATTGCCCTTATCTATATTTTCAAGCGCACTCTCGCAGGATTGTCCGCATTGGTAGGCATATTGAATCTTAGACAGATGATGTATTCGCAAAGCAGTGAATATGAAGGAGGTCAGACTGATAAGTCTGATGCTCTTGGAGAGCAAGTAGTCATCTTTTCTGATTTTGGCCAGGGTTTCGGTGTGTATGCCAGTGACAGGCTAGCAGCAAAGATTCTCTTCAGAGTTGACAACAGCTGGTATATAGCTTTTCGTAGCAAAATTGGATTTGTGCCATCGATGCCATGTAACTTGCAGCCATCAAAGGAAGCAACAGCGTATTTGATGGACTAAACCGTCACCAAAACTGATGACAGATACCATCCACGGCGTGTTCTGCTATTCAGCTCACCGGTTGTAAGCTGGTTCTCATTAGATTACCTAAGAAGTGGGTCTTTGGTATGAGTTTTTAGGGATGCACGCATCATAATCCACATCGATAGCCTTTAAAAGAGAAAAACAATAAAGAACAGCGGATATTATGCCAGCTTAAACTAGTCCAAACCATGACTTAAAGGAAAAATAACAGCATTTGGCCAAGATAAATGTGCTCTGGCATTAAGACAATGCATGGATGCACACGTTCATGAATTAGGATAGGAATTGTTCCTTCATCCATCATATTCTCCGGAATTTACCTAGTGCCTAGTGCCTGTTTACAAACGAGTTCAAAGGGACTTGGCCCCAATGATGATTTCATAGCTCAGACAAACCACTTTTGTGAGGACAGCAAGAAATCTTATTATTTTAACGGGATCAAAATTATAGATTCGATCGTGGACTTATAGATCCACACTCATATGTAAGCGGTGCAATATCTTTAAATCGTTTCCAAACTAAGCTGAGAACGCAAGACTCACTTTTACGCAAAAAAAAGTCCATTCAGCTGTTGGTTTACGCTGACGATATTGCTGATAATTGTTTGGCAGATGGGTTGGGTTGGTTGGGTTGAATGAAGCTGATATTTTCTTGGTATACAATAAAATAATATTGCCCTCATCTTCCGTCTATTGAGCTTTTAGCCCTAAAGACTAATTGAAAACTGTCAGCTCTCTGAATTTCCAAAGTATTCACAACCCCGTTTTGAGAGTCAATAGGAGGATATACGCTAAACTGTGTCCTCTATCGAATACCTATCAATGCCAATCCAAGCCAATGTCTTCCCAAATAACTATACTGCAATGAGTTTTTCGATTTTTTGTTGGTGAATTCCCTGTTGTTCTTTGACCATTCGATTTGGTTTAACAGCCCGCAGCAGAAAAAACGTCCTCCATTGCGATTGTTACAATAGCAGTGCAAATCATGGTTAGACCATGGACAAAAACAAAACCACCATGCCAGGACTAGGGATACGGGGAACCTACACTCATCGCAACCGATTCGATTTTAATTGCTTTTCTCCTAAATTCGGTGCAAATATTTGCGTGCTTAGATCCACTTTGTATGTGTGTTTCTTCTCTCAATCGCTGGACGTTTTTGCTTCGCTTTTTAACCATCCTAACTGGTGTTTGCTCTAATGGAACCCCTTCTTCATGTAGTATAGGGAGTTTTTGTTCTCTTTTTCAATTTTGAAGAGGATAACAGCTGAAATGGTTTCCCTGACGAGGGCGTTGTTCCTTTTTTTATACTTTTTTCGGGGTCGGAGATGTCCACAAAAGTTTACACTTATGAACATTTCCAGCAGCAATTTTTGTAATAAAAAAAAGACCTCCATTGTGTGTTTAAATTTCATATTAACGATGTGGGTACTGTTACTGTTTCTATTCTGTAAAAAAAAGAAAATTAATCAAGGACACACCAATTTGTGGCAGCGTGTTGTAGGTGTAGTCTGTTGACAAACTTGGCTAAGTAAACTTCTACAACTAGATCGCAATAAATTCTAAACAAAGAGCTAGAAAACAGATTTTTATCAGAATTCTCTAGAGCCAAGGCAGTCTGATGGAAGACAAAAATGCACCACATTCACTAACTGCTAAACCATAGCACGACAGGACAGGGTAGATAGAACCATAAAAAAAGAAAACGAAAATAATACTCTCTCGAAGGAATTTCAATGGTGGTGGTGGTGTGGTTGGTAGTTGGTCCTTCATGCTGGGTAATTTAATTTTGAGAGCAAACGCCCGACAGGAAGACACAATGGAAACAATGGTTAATGGGAAGGAACAAAGCACTACCATGGATAATGCTCCTACGACTTTTCCGAACAAATGACTTGAGGACAAGCAAACAAACATGTACTTCTAGGTACATGTACTTCCTTCCGTTGGCAGATGATACTCGTAATACTCGTATTATCCTTTTTTTTTCTATTTGAAGTAGATGAATAGTTTTAAAGTGATCGTTGCTAAGGAATTTATATTGGAAAATAGTTTTGTAGGCTTAGTGGTGGGAAGTTGTTTGATTTATCCTTCGGGGAATAAGAAGATTTTGTAAATATACGTAGTACAACGTTGTATATGGTTCTGGGCCATTTCATTATTATGCCTGAAAGACTATGAGTATGTTTGTGTGTTTCTTAGTGAAATTAGTTAAAGCAACACAATTATTTTCACTCTCTGAAGCAACATTGCGTAGAAAGTTATCTACAATACATATTTTCAGAGGACACCAGTACTCTGGAAGTTTTCGTTTTGTTGGAATGAACAAAGTGAATACGTGGGCTTGGCGTTACAGCTTTAAACTGGATCGATATGATTTTGGTTGACCTTGAGGGCCTTTGAGACGATGATAGTTCAGAAAGCTGGTATCCCATTAAGGATTACATTACATTTAAAATATAAAACACAGCTGGAAGGAATCAAATATACATTATTGCTTTCCTCAATTGCTACAATTTATGGTTTTTGAAATTGTTAAACTGTTTGCGATTGGGGTAAGTACAAGTAGACCTACATTATTGAAGGCACGTCCAACTGGAGTGGAGCTTACTTATGTATCTGATTGGCAGTAAAATAAATCATCATACATGTCAATGATGTTTTACAGAGTCTTTAAAACAGCATTCAAAGAGCATGCAATTGGAGTTTATACTTTGTGCGGCAAAAGGAGTCGTCCAGCCCAAATAAGATGACTGTGGCTTATGCTCCTACACCAATGGAAGCAACAAACTACAAAACGAGCCTCTATGGAACCATCCGTTCTGAATTTTGCTAATGGTACATTTGGCTCATGACGAATGTTAGAAGAGCCACTGCAAATTGGAAGAGCCACTTTATGTTTGTCTGACAATTATCAGAGAAACAAATAACTGAGTTGGTTTCCATATGAAGAAGGAAGATGAGAGGAATACCGAAGTTCCTATACAGTGATTCACTTCGGATTGGAGGAGGAAAGAACAGATCCCGCAACCACTGGCCAACTTCCACACTCGGTTGCCTTTGGCTAATAAATCCTGCATCCTTAAACGACCAACAATTTGCTAATGTTAGCACTCTGTGAGATGTGAATGCACATGATAGTCGGACACCAAGTAATATATCTGTATACTGCAATTTTTGACAGATTGGTTTAGAAAACATTTGAATCTTACGTTCAGTGTTATGACTCTATTGGCGCAGATAGACACAACGCCTATACATTCCGTGGTACTCCAAACTTATCTGAAATTTGCTATGGCTACTCACGGTTCGAAAAGAAAACTAGAAAAAAATGTGGATCTGTTCCAGGAGGGGAACGCTACTTTCGAACATAATTAGTCACATCACCATGTGGAGTGGATTGGGGGACCATTTTTAAATCATTCGCCTTCAGGTATCCTTACAAAAGTAAGATCGAAGAAATGGAAGTATGTGATTGTACACAGAAAAAAACTACAGCTGCGGCAACAAAAACTATTCGATCATTTGGCAATATATTCCCGCCGACACTGTTTCTTACTGGTTAAAAAATAAAGTCGATTTATACCTCGGGCAGAAATCGCACACTATACCGTGGTTTTTGGACAATATTAACGTGTTTGATGGCGCTCTCTGGGGTTGTTGAAACACCAGTTACGCATATTGTGTTTTGAATCATGTCGTGATGGTCTCACAGGAAAACCACTCTGAAAATGTGACAGAGAAAGCCCTACAGATTATGAACTCGTAGAGGTTTCAAGTAGCACAGACAAGGTAGTAATTGATTGGTTTTACTCTGTATAAGAACAGCATTTCTGCTCCACACCTAAATCTCCTTACCCCACCCACTTCCCAAATGAGTTCGAATAGTTTTATTGACCTCTGCCCTGTTAGAGGTCTTGATAAAGCGTTTTTCTATAATCTGTCACATGCCACTCAAAATATGACCAGGATGCGAAATCTGTGTTGTATTTTAGGGATTTCAAAAATATTAATCCCCCCGACTTACTGCAGGATGCTGTAAAAGCAAGTTGGGAAGGAATTTATCTGATGCCGTCTGTTAATGTCTGAGTTAAATTTCTTTAAGAACAAATATTAATTCTATTCGAAAAATGTATTCCTTTAAAGCAGATCTGCTTCGCCAATCCGGTTAACTTCTGTAATACTCCAGCTTATGCAAGAACGCTACGCAGCCTAAAAGAAGTGGAAAAGGTTCAAGATTGATGAATTCAACAAGCCCTCTATGAAATTTTGTCGTTTCAAAAACAAGAGCCTCTAAGACTCGGTACTATAGTCGAGCGCTAGGTAAGACCTTGACGGGAGAAAATATGGGATTGCCATCGGTAAGCAACATTCGAAAACTCTGGCAGATATGAACTGTGATCTCCTCAACGAAAACTTTATAACATCCACTTCGCAACCAAGTAATGGAAAACCATCTATTTCCTTTGAGACAAGGAAGGGATGAAAGCGATAACACCGTAAATTTTTGTTGCGTGCATAATAAAAAAGTTCTACAAGCCATACTGTCTGCACAATGAACCGCAATCGGCAAGGTTTATAAAATTCATTTCGCCAACTATTTTGCTATTTATAACGTTTACTTTTAATTCCATCGTTACACGTTCAACTTTCCTAAAAGACTGGAAAAGGGCAAAAATAATACAAGTACCTAAAAAAAAACATACAGACCGTAGCTATACTTCCTTTTCCTTTGTAAGAATTATTTTTTTGTCAAATTCAAAAGGGACTGGACAAATATAAGCTACTCACTGCTCATTAATATGGTTTTCGAGCAAAGAGAAGCTGCAAAGCTACGCTGGTGTTGGTTGTTGAGAAGATTAGTGAAGTTCTAGATAGGAACGAGGTGAGTTTTTTTTGACTCTTTTACATTTTTTAAAACCATTCGACATATTCGACACATTTTTTAAAAACAGAAAACATGGAATTGTACGAGTATGTAAAAAGCTTAGGAAAGATTTTAAAATTCTGTTGGGAATCGACGAAACTAGTTTCTTCCTACTTAAGTAAAAGATATCAGAGCATGATGGCGAGCCACAAAATATTAGGCTTTATTCCTGTTAATACGAGGGGCGTTCAACATATTCTCGATATCGGGGTGAAGCTGTGGTTGTATATATAAATTGACTTATTTATCAAGTAATACTATTATTTTAGTGCATTCATGTAAAATTTTATATAAATGTGATTATTAATTCGCGTTTTATCTCTAGTTAAACAGAATCATAATGGTAACTGAGACGATGATGGTGAAAATTGAGCATCGCGCTGTAATTAAATTTCTCACTAAGCAAGGAAAAAGTCAAAAAACTATTCATGAAGAGATGGTGGCTGTTTACCAGGGTTCCGCACCTTCATTATCAACTGTTCAAAAGTGGTCAAGTGAGTTCAAGAGAGGCAGAGAGAGCATTGAAGACGACCCCCGCTCCGGCGCCCCGGCTACTGCTTGTACGGGAGAAAGCATCAAAGAAGTCGAAAAACTTGTTCTTGAGGATGCCCGAATAAAGGTGAAAATGATGGCAGAGATCACCAAGCTTTCAATTGGTACCATTCACACCATTCTTCATGACCATCTTAACCTTTCAAAGGTCAGTGCAAGGTGGGTGCCACGAATGCTCACAGCGCCTCAGAAAAAAGTGAGAATCGCATGCTGTAGAGAGCTTTTGGAGATGTGTAGTGAGAACGCGGACGGTGTTATGGATCGAATTGTTACTGGGGACGAAACATGGGTCCACCACTATGACCCTGAAAGCAAACAAGAGTCCATGCAGTGGCATAAAAAAGGAACAGACCCCCCGAAGAAGTTCAAAGTCACTCCGTCTGCCGGGAAGCTCATGGCCACAGTTTTTTGGGACTCAAAGGGAATCTTGCTCATTGAGTACAAAAAAAAAAGGTGAAACCATCAACGCCACATCCTACGCTTCCACTTTGCATAATTTGCGGGAGGAAATTAAAAAGAAAAGACTGGGTAAACTCGCAGCGGGTGTGTTGCTTCTTCATGACAACGCTCCTGTTCACACGGCGCGAGTTTCCAAGGCTGCTGCGCGAGATTGTGGTTTCGAAGAAATCCAACACCCACCCTATAGTCCAGACCTTGCCCCTAGTGATTATTTCCTGTTTCCGGATTTGAAAAAATGTCTTCGTGGAAAAAGATTTTCGGATGATGAAGAACTCAAGTCGGTATTTTGCAGAGAAAGAGGAAATTTATTTTTTTGAGGGTTTAAAAAAGCTTATCTCAAGATGTAACAAATGCATTGATGTTAGGGGAGATTATATTGAAAAATAAAAACAATTTAAATTGAATTCGCATTTTCCTTCATATCGATACCGAGAATATATTGAACGCCCCTCGTATGTACATATATACGAGGGCTATTCCAAAATCAACCTCCGATGTGTTAGAATTCATTACATACGTGCACTTCGGTGACGTGTTTCTGCATGTCGCAGTCAGTACATTATTCTCTAATAATATGCCAAGTTTCGACCGCTTTGGTTCAGTATTTTTCCAATAGCTGCCATTTTAACATGGAGAACACAATTTTATCTCCCGCCGCCTGTGAGGTACGAAGTGTAATTCGTTTTTTGCAAGCCGAAGGAAATGGTGCAGCTCAAATTCATCGTCTGCTGTTTACGGCAATGCAGTGATGAGTGATGGTTCGGTACGTGATTGGTGTAGACAATTTAAAAACGGACGCACAGATGTGCATAATGAAGGCCGCAAAGGGCGCAAATCGATCATGACTCAAGACGTGGTCCACCAAGTTGACCAATTTGTTCGAGAAAACAGGCGTTTTACGATTTCAGATCTTGCGACAAGATTTTGCAAAATTTCTCGAACTACTCTATACAGAATCGTGTCTGAAAACTTGGGTTACCACAAGTTCTGTGCCCAAAACAGCTCACAGATGTCCACAAGACCCAACGTGTCAATTCAGGAAAAGCATTTCTCGAACGTTTAGAAATGGGACAGTAAAGGCATATTGTTGACCGAGTTTATGGAACCTGGAAACAGAATAAATGCAGCGGTTTACTGTGAAACTCTACGTAAGTTGAGAAAAGCAATCCAGAACAAAAGACGAGGAATGCTTACCAAAGGTGTGGTGCTTCTGCATGACAACGCACGACCACACACTGCTGCACGCACCCACAAAAACTTTAGTGGAGGAGATCAATTGGGATCCCTACAGTCCTGATTTCGCACCAAGTGATTATCACCTTTTCCCAAAATTGAAATCATCCATTGCATCTCAACATTTTGGAAGTAATGAGGAACTTATGAACGGTGTGAATCAATGCCTCAACGCACTGGAGGTGGCTTTTGGTTTTTTTAAAAAATATTTTTCACTTCGGAGGTTGATTTTGGAATAGCCCTCGTACAATCTTAAGCGCCACGACACGACTGCTCTATCTTAAATTTACTAATGCTTCGTGCACTCTGTTTGCTACACGAAGTATATGGGTGGCTGTAGCTCAAGTGGTAGTGTATTGGCTTCCCAATCGGATGGTATGGGGTTCAATACCAGCCGCCATTTTACACTAATAATTTAGTCTCCCCATTAAAAGTTGTACCCTACCCATAGAGCGAAATAACCACTGAGCCACTGGTATCTTAAGAGTAGTCAGTTCTTTAAAAAGAAAAACAAAAAACACAAAGTAATACGAACTGGTCAGCCAGAATACCAATTTGACAAGCTAACTTTTGTGTAGTCACGCAGTCCGTTTGTGTTGGTTCAAACGACATACTTCTGTCTGACATTCGAAAGACAATTCTTCGTAAAGGTCGTTTGACTTTGGAATTTTCTACCCCTAAATATCAGAAGAACCAAAAGCACAATTTCCTTTCAAACCTACCTTTTATATAACTTGGCAGTTGATTGGATTAATAGAATACCATATGTATTCGTACGTAAAAACTCAAATATATTTATACATACGAGTACATATATGTTAAGTCATTGCCGTCTTACAGTTGTAAGCAACAATTAAAAATAAGTGCTAATTTTCGAGTTTTATTCACCATTTCTTCTTGTCTGAATCTTTGCACCAATGACCTTCGGTCCTTCACCCTTCACTTAGTCAATGAATATTGAAAGTTAGTGCCGCAACAGTTCGGGGTAGACCACGGCGTAGTCTCTCCCAATCACTGTGTTGTTCGCCTTGTCATTTTGTGTACTGTGATATGGGACAAACGATTTTTTATCGAATCCGAACTACGCACTTTATCGTTAGGCTTTTTCGTAGACAGAAGACTTCAATTTCGGAGGTTCGCCATTCCATTCCCCACAAAAGCGTGGTAAAGCTAGAGAACCCAGATTTGAACCGGGACTTTCTTGCGTAGTTGTTGACGAACTTGACCACTGTGAGAAAAAATGTTGACGTTTTTGTAAGAAAAAAAAATGTCTTCCACGTTCTCTACTCGTATTTGTAGTCACAAACAATATTGAACACCTAATTGTTGTCGAATACAAGCTGAGTTGGAATATAAGCTGAACTAAATAGGCTTAATTGAACTTGAAAGAATATTCTGAAGATCACGAACTGATACCATCACAAAGCCTATCGAACGCAACCCCAAAATCATGGCGTATGCAGTTGGAGCAGACAATGGGAAAATGCGACTAACCCAACTGATGGGTGTCATTATAACCTAACATTGACGAAGAAAAGTTTGCTCTGCTTCATTGACCTAAAAACCTGCCGTATCTGTCCTTTCAAGCATAACATCACCTCTGAAATGTTATGCGTTGAATGCTTAGTGATCTATCACTTCCAGTAGCGATCCGTATTATTCATATCCGTCGACTGCAAGGGAATGCAGACTAACTACTTTGGTGGTTTTTATAACTGTTAAGGTAGTTTTTATACCTAAAGCGTGCAAACAGGGGCATATAGCAGCAAAACATTTCAGACCAATAAGTCTGTCATAACCCTGGAGCGATTATTAGAGATTCATATTAGGAATAGATGCAGTAATGACTTTTTGACATGAAAGGAAAATCTGTAGAAACCGTCCTGTATGAGGTGGTGGGGAAAATAGAGAAGAGTCTACACTTCGGCGAGTTTGCGACGGCGGCCTTTCTCGATATTGGAGAAGCTTTCAATAACGTGGAGCGCACCGCCATTAGAAATGCTCCAGTAGACGCTAACATTGAACATGGCATTATAAACTGGGTTTGCAACATGCTTGCAAGCAGGAAAATAAACTGTTCCATTGGGCAAAGGTCGGTTAGAATGTCCGTAACCAGGGGAACCCCCTCAAGGTGGAGTTATATCTCTACTCCTGTGCGTACTGGTTATCAATGACATCCTCAAAAAGCTTAGTACAATGGGTATAAGTGCCACGGCATACATAGATGACGTGGTCATAATAGTGCAGGGAAAATACTTAAATATTTCAAGCGACATTATGGAGGTTGCCCTGAAGACGATCAGCACAAAAAGCTATGGTCTCAAGGCCTACCCTTGCAAAACGGAACTGGTTCTTTTTGCCCAAAAATACAAGAGATACCGCAATTCAAACTCCCAAAACTCAAGGGAGTGGAACTGTCCCTTTCGTACGGCGCGAAGTATCTGGCTGTGATTCTGGATAAAAAAACCGAATTGGAATCTTAATGTAGCGGAAAGAACCAATAAAGCTCTTTTATCTGCAAAAGAACAGTAGAAAAAATGTGAGGCTTAAAACCTGCTATGGTGTACTGGCTGTATACGGTGGTGGTAAGACCCATACTTACATACAGCGCATTAGTGTGATGGAAAGCAACAATCAAGAAAATGATTTATGGAAAATTAGCGGCGGTTCAAAGAACGGTTTCCATGGCCACTACAGGTGCATTCCGTACCACCCCTACGGCAGCATTCTAACGGATGAAATTCCTTCCCTGACTGATTCCGACATCCCGTACGATATAATTTATCCGGAAAGGAAGGACTGGGGAAAAAAATGCAACAATCAGGTGGAATGAAAATGCAATATTCACAGATGGCTCGAGGAAGGAACAGGTTCTGCTAAATTCCCAGGAGACCCAGAACTAAGAGTGTCTATAAGACTACCAGACGGCAAGCAGTGTCTCCCAATCAGAAGTTCTAACTGTCCTTAGGGCGGCTGAGCTAATGTGTAAGCTTTTCCATCAACCCTACTCTTTAGGACTCTTTCCAAACAGATGGAAAACAGCATTTGTCCAGCCCGTCCCTAGAAAAGGCCAATCTTCTTCCCTCTCCTCCTACAGACCAATTGCACTTACGTTCCTTCTTTCCAAGGTCATGGAAACGTTGATAAATCGTCAGCTAATGAAATATCTCGAAACACGAAAACTTCTTAATGACCGGCAGTATGGTTTTTTTTTTTTTTAAAGAACTTAACACTCAAGAGGGTATTACTACTCTTAAAATGCCGGAGCACGTGCTAAGTTTTTCGGAAAATTGGATAGAGAGAGAGAGAGAAAGATATTTGGGCTCAGTGGTTATTTCGCTCCATGGGTGGCATCCAACATTTAATGGGGAGACTAAATTTTTAGTGTTTGCATAGCATAGCATAGCAACAGGTCCACTGATGATTTAATGGCATATTTCATCGAAAAGTGGAACTAAAGCGTACATCAATCTGGCGAAAGCAAGATAGTTGCACTTGATATTTCCAAGGCATGTGACAGAGTTTGGCATCAGGCTCTTTTGTCGAAAATGCGTGCTTTTGGGATCGACGACTCTCTTCTTCAATGGATTAGAAATTACCTTTCGGAACGTTCAATTCAAGTTGTCTTGGATGGTTTCAAGTCTGATATTCATAAAATAAATGCTGGTGCGCCCCAGGGCTCCGTTCTGTCTCCGACACTCTTTTTAATTTTCAATAATGATCTCTTGTCTGCTACTTCTAATCCAATATATTCCTCTGCTGATGACAGTACTCTCTGCTTTTCCTATTCGTTCCCGGACTCACGTTCCTGCTCTTCGGCAATTGAACAGGAACGGCAGCGTATGTTAAGCTCATTATATTCCGATATTAACAGCATAACCAATTGGGGAACTATCAACCGAGTGGAATTTAATGCTTCCAAAACTCAATGCTGTCTGCTGTCATTAAAATGAAATTCAAATATCCAGCCATTATCCATGAACGGCACTTGCATCGTCGAAACCAATAAACTTTCCATTCACGGTATGTGTGTCAGTGACAACTTACGTTGGAATGACCACATATTCGATGTCGTCAACAATGCCGCGAAATGTCTAGGTTTCCTCAAGCGATGTAAGAAATACTTTACCCCCTCTGATCTGACCACAATATATAAGGCATTCATCTGCCCAAAATTAGAGTACAATGCCCACATCTGGTCAGGTGCTCCTAAAATATCTCTACACCTGCTAGATAGGATTCAAAACCGTGCGATAAAACTCATTGGTGATACTAATATTAGTCAATCAATTGACACCTTCGAACACCGACGTAATGTCTTCTGTCTCGCTTTGTTTTATCGCTATTTCCACCACCAGTGCTCCATTGAAATCGCCAGTAGCATTCCGCCCATTCAAACTCTCAACCGTAACACCCGTCTCGCTATGAATGCTCATCAGTATACCTTCAAGCCCATTTACGTACGTACTCTAGAATATCGTGATTATGGAATGCCCCGACGATCTCTCTGTTTCCTGGTGGTTATAACTTACAAACATTTAAAAACAATGTACATCGGTACCCGTCCTTTCTTCCTCCCTAAATTTCTTTCGCCCGCGCTGTGTACAAACATTTTAAGGGTACAAAAACCCCTTGAGCGCGCGCTCATTATAAAACAAAAAAAAAAAAAAATATCGATAGCCAGACCGCACTCAAGGCAATGGAATCAATCAACCTCAACTCTGATACAGTCAGGGGCTGTAGCACTGTGCTTAAGGCACTATGCAGTCAAAACCGGATAAGACTGTGCTGGGTGCCAGGACACTGCGGTATTAAGGGAAATGAACAAGCGGATGAGCTTGCAAGAAACCACCCCTTTGCATAGTGAGGGGCACTGTCGATGAAAAAATTACAAAGACTGCCAACCTAAGATGGTCGAGTCTTGAAGGACACAAGGTATCCAAGGCTCCTTTGGCCGCTCTTTAACGGCAAACGATCTAGGAAATTAATAAAATTAAACAGGGATAAGCTTAGGACAGTAATAGGAATCCTGACAGGACACTCTCTCTAGCGGCAACACGCAAAGAGACTCAAATTGTCTGATACGGATATCTGCAGATTCTGCGTTGATCTGCAAGCTTTTGAGAACATAACACACATACTGTGTGAATGCGAGGCAATATCGCGCAGTCGAAGAAAATTTTTAGGGAAATATTTTTCGAAAACCTAAAGGAAATAGACGGCACGAATTTCAAAGGCCTTCTTGGCTTTTGCAAGAAAATTGGGTGTTTCACCAGAGCGATTGTTTCGGTTTTTGCCATTTAAAAACAAATTCAATTGGTTCCACAGGGATCCCGATGGGCCCATTTTGGTGCCTGGTGTCTGTGTGCAGCACATCCCTGTTGAACCTAACCTAACTGCTTTTTTTTTTGTCCAAAACATGTAAATGAGCGGCTCTCCTTAAACTCCTGAAAGAAATTGGAACAAGCCAATTCAAAAATGACTATCCGAAGTTCTACGAAAACGCTCGAAAGGGTAGAGAGGAATTCTTCCAATGCGAATACTGGTATTATCGAGCTCTGAAAATTTATATTCAAAGTTAAGTAGAAAAAGTGGCCACTCTGACTGATGACTATGTATCGTATTTAATGAAACTGCCCAAACATACCTCGTTAAATGTCGACTGCCCTCGTGCACTGCCATCTCAGATGATTTAAACTCATTCAATTCCTTTCGTATGGCAGCCTTGTCTTTAGGCGTCAGTCTTGTCCATGGCTTATCGGCCCTTCGATCATAATCGTGTGCCTGTGTCACCTCAATGTAATCGTTAAACCGAATGATTTTCTTCTCTTTAAGCTCTTCGACTGTGGGTCGAAAACTAAGTTTTCGCAGCAAATAGCTCTTCTTCTCTTCCTTTTGCTTCTTCTCTTCGGCGGGTGATTGTGCTACGAAAACGAAAAAACTAAAATTAATTGGAAACAAATTTTAAAATTGAATTAGTTACTTTTTAGAATGTTCCTTTCTACCAATTCTTCGGCAGTTGGACGCATCGATAGCCGACGTATTAATCGCGCACCGATTGCCTCCTTTGATTCTTTGATCTCGTTGTCTGTCACCTGATGCAGGATATTACGATTAATTAAATCCTGTTTATCTGGCCTTAGTTGAAGTTTCAGCGATAGGCTCTCTTTACGTGCGATTTTCGCTTGCCGATCATTATCATCGTCACGATAAAGTATTCGTCCATCACCTTCGTCACTATCGCTGTTCTCGCGTATCACAAATGGTCGAGTGTTCTCCTTATTTTCAACGGTGCACGGCAGATTGATATTAAACATTTGTTGCCTGCTGTTGGTAAATGAAATACAGAAATTAGTATTGAATGTAGAAAAAGAAACAAACAAAAATTGCATCATGCAAGCAATCAAAAGGGAATAAAGGAACAAGGAACAAGAAACGAGCAACAAAAAACAGGACTCAAGTCATGCTAAGCTTTTTGTTTTTCTTCTTTTTTTTTTTTTTTTTTTTATGTAATCATGTTCAAGTGCACTACTGAGTTTGGAATTGTGTGTATGGTATAGCTAGCATGCAAGGTGCCATCTGATGAAGAAGAATATCCTCATGGGAAGAAATACGAGTATATACGTCCTTCAAATTGAATTCACTACTTCGCGACCTTTTAGGGAGATTCCTTACGTTCCCTTTGCCATCGAAATCGTGTTTCAATAAGATATTCGTATTTCTTATCGCGAAGGATATTCCACTTTCTTACATTGGACTGTGTATAGAGAAAATCTTACAGAGGACTCGTTGACACATGAAGGAAACAATTTCATAGAGTGATTCTCTGCCTGCTTAAGCATGACATTGAATTCTTATTGTCTGTTGGCGTGTGGAAATGAATTTCATTCCTCCTATGGGGAGCTTTGTCTCTTATTTTTATGAAAGTGTCCCTTCACTTCACTCGAAACGATAAATATCATATGTATTCCAAAATTTCCTTCCCAACAACAATTTCGAAGAGTCAAAGTGTAGTGGCATGTGTTCAGAGGCAGTAACTGAACTGTACTTGGTAAGTTCCAGCCAGCCACGTACGGATAATCTTTTTGTTCAGCTTTTCAACAGAAATGGAACAAATGTTGAATGCCGAAAAGAATGCTCCAGGCCATATATTGTAGATGGATGGAAGGACTCAGTGATGCGTTAAAATTGAAACAAAAAGGAAAATGAACAGATGGAGAGAGAATTCAGTGTCCTTGGTGTGTCGTATGCGGAAATGGTAAGTGACCTTGAAAATTTCATTTCATATCCTTCTGAGTAATTCGTCTTCCATTTTGTTTCTTTTTTTTTTTTTCTCTTTCATCTTCCTAGACATGAATTGCAATGAATTTCATCATTTTTTTTCGCCAGTTTTGGAATATATACTCGTACATATGTGCAGTTAAGCTTGAGATTGGAATGAGTGGGTCTTTTGGACTGAAGGATTATCTACGATTTGTTTTTTTTTTTTTTTTTTTTTTTTGCTAGGAATCACCTCGTGAATATGAAGCAGAAGATTAAGTAAATTACATTTGCATGTCCTTGCCTTTCTATGGAAGCTATTCTGCAAATGGATATTTATCAGGACTATGGAAGGAATATCTGGAGAGGAAATTTTCTTTTTGGCCTTCTTCGTTGTTACAATCAATTTGCTGCTCAATTAAAGAAGTCATGATGGGGAGGAAAGGAAATACGGTTAAAGCAGATTGGATATGTATAGAAATAATTTTTTTTCTTTTTAATATGGAGGAAGAGCGCCATCAGAATGGTTCATTGGCTTTTGATGGGATTTTAATTTACAAATAGTGTTTGCAAAAAGGAAAGATGAAAAACGAAGATGCTATCCAGTTGAGTAATTAATTTACATAGAACGAACAGTATTTTCTGTAGATATTGTATAAGTCTGTATAATCTGATTTAAAGAATCAGAGATCAGAGCTGGATGTAAAGAAAACAAAGACTAGGTATGCGAATAGAGCAGGGCAGATTGTTTACCATTTAATAATGGGAAGGTATACGCTTCAACACCGTTTGCAAATCAATCAAACTTTTGAGTCGGGATCGAAATCAAACCATTCCGGAGCTGGGCAACTCTCGATTATTCCAGTGACGTGTATTGCGAGAATATTTAGCTATATGTCCATATTAGATCATATAATGGACTGCACTCTCAAAGTACGAAATGCACTCGGCTTTTGATGACTTTAAGCGCTGACTGTACTTTGACTCTGGTCTTATGGACAAACCATCTGATGTAATTACACAAGGATCTCCTGTTGCTGAAAAAATACGAAATCGACTTTCCCTGGTTCCAGGGATGGGCTCGCCCAGATCTGAGCTAGGAAAGGAATGTAGCCAGGTGTTCACCGATGGGTCCAAAATGCGATTATGCGGCGCTGATATCTTTCTGAAGGACGACAACGTTAGTTATACATAATCCTGCTGGGAGTTAAATAAACCATTGGCTGAAAAGTCCGTGCGTTTTATAGTAAAACACAAAATTTTTACAAAGTTCAACTTTATTTGTCAAAATAGTTGCCTTCGAGGGCGATACACTGATTGAAACGATTTTTCAATCTTTCGATACCCGTTTTGTAGTACGATTTCCGTTTAGCCTCAAAATAGGCCTTTGTTTCGGCGATTCGGTCTTAAATCTCTTTCCGACGAGCATTCTTTTGAGGTCTGCGAACAGGAAATAGTCGCTGGGGGCCAAAACTGGAGAATATGGTGGGTGGGGAAGCAATTCGTAGCCGAATTCATTCAATTTTGCCATTGTTTTCATCGACTTTTGACACGGTGCATTGTCTTGATGAAACAGCACTTTCTTTTTCTTCAAATTCGGCCGTTTTTCTGCGATTTCGTCCTTCAAACGCTCCAACAACGCAATGTAATAGTCGCTGTTGATAGTCTGCCCCTTTCTGGAGATAGTCGATGAAAATTATTCCATGTGCATCCCAAAATACGGATGCCATAACCTTGCCAGCCGAGGACGAGGTTCGTCGCCTGCTCGCCACTCAGCTGACTGCCGACTTGACTCTGGTGCGAAGTGATGGAGCCAAGTTTCATCCATTCTCACATACCGACGCAAAAATTCGGCTTTATTACGGTTGAACAGCTTTAAACACTCCTCTGAATCATCAACACGTTGTTGTTTTTGGTCGACTGTGAGCAAACGTGGCACCCACTTTGAACACAGCTTTCGCATGTCCAAATATTCGTGTATGATATATCCAGCACGCTCTTTTGATATCTTCAGAGCCTCAGCTATCTCGATCAACTTCACTTTACGGTCATTCGTAATCATTTTGTGGACTTTTTTGATGTTTTCATCTGAAACAGAATCTTTTGGACGTCCACTACGTGCATCATCTTCGGTGCTTGTATGACCACTTTTAAATTTTTCAATCCACTTGCGAATGGTTCGTTCGCAAGGTGCAGAGTCCGGGTAACACTTATCAAGCCATTGCTTTGAATCCATTTTTTTCACAATAACAAAAGTTGCTTCACTCACAACGGTATATCTCGAGAACTAATTGTCCGACAGCTGTCAAATTTATACACGTACCTTTGAAGGTTGGTACTAACTGAAAATGGTATGGATTTAATTCAAGTGGTGCCCTCTCTTAGAAATGGCACGGACTTTTCAGCCAATGTGTTATATTGTGAAGAATCGGTATAGGGGGCGCAGCTTTTGTGCGTCCAAGCTACGCCTTAAGTCCTGTTAAACGTTCTCACTACTTCAAAGCTAGTTCAAGAATGCAAGACTTCACTGAACGCAGTTCACTTCGTCTTATTTGGGCTCCAAGCCAGAATGGTATCACAGAAAACGAAATCTTCGACGAACTTGCTATTCAAGGCTCAGAGGAGAATTTTTTCAGGATCCGAACCTGTGTTAGGACTGCGTACGTTCGTCAAGGCTTGGAATTCATATGAGGACACACACTTTCCTGCTGCGTCTCAGTAGGAAAGACTGCAAGTTGCTTACTGGCACCATGTCAGGGTACTGCGCTTTTGCAAAGCCGCTAGGTGTGCTAGCGATAAGTGACACTATATCCTGCGACGCTTGCTGTGGAAGTGGCTCGGTAAGTGACTGAGTTATGTTCGAATCAGTATGCAGATACTCGGCGTTGGGGTACTGGTACTATAGGCACTATATCGGTGAAGACTTTTGTATGAAAAACTGAGATATTTCCGCAACAGGAAGATACAAGGAGTACAATTGACTAGTTCTTTCCAATAAATGAAAAGGACCCAGGAGCTAAAGCCAAATGACCATCGCGAACATCAAATTTACATTGATTGATTGATTAGGAAATAATTGACTGTTTGGTGGGGTTTACTTACCGAAGGTGTCATTGGGGGCCGTACTTCTTCCGAGATGTCAGTTACAATGAATGGAAACCGCTGTCGCTCTATGTTTACCAATGTTTTTTTTGGGATAAATTAGAAGTAGAAGGCTTGTAGGGAATGTGGTCTCAACAGGACTACAGCCCAGACCACAATCGACTTATTGAAGATGAAGTTCGATGACCGTTTTATCGCCAGAAACGTACTTAAAATTGGTCTGCCAAGCTCATGCAATTTAATACCTTTACACCTTTTTCGACGCGAAATTGCTGGAATTCATAAACAGTACGAAAGTGGGCTTAAGGGTAAACTGATCAGAATTCGTAGCGAGATGGTTAAAGGTTTGAAGGGACGGAATGCTAGTGGGAATTTCAGTGGAGCACAGGTCGTGAAAATAGCGATAAAACAAGACAAGATAGGAGACATTATGTCGAATTTTAACAATATCAATTGACTGTGTGGTATGAGCATAGCTTATGAGTTTTCTCGCATGGTTTTGAATTCTATCAAACGAGTATAGAGAGCTCTTAAGTGCACTTGATCAGACTTGGTCATTCTGCTCCAATTTTGGGAGATGACTGCCTTATACACATATTGAGGCCTAACCAGCCTAAATATTTCGCAGCATTTTTGCCGTGTGACTACGTGTTTACTTTCCGAGCTGTACTGATGGAAGGCAGTAATGTAGCCAAGAATAATTATGCTATTAATATAGGATTTAATGAGCATAGAATACGCTGTCGTTCTCGTTTAACAACCGAAGAGTAAGGATGTCAGTCCAGAAAGGAAACCAGAAAGTACAATCGTCAGCCAGAGAATAAACCGGATTTGGATCATTGATGAAAATTTAAAAAAAAAATTAGTCTCGGAGACAGAATGGAGCCCTGTGGCATACCAGCATTTATTTTGTGGGTATCAGACTTGAAACCGTCCAAGACCACTTGATTTGAACGTTAAGAAAGGTAATTTTGAATCCATTGAAGAAGAGATACCTCGATTTTGCACTAATTTTCTCAAAAAGTGTCTGATGTCAAACTCTATCACATGGAACTATCTTGTTTTCACCAGATAGATGTACCGCTACGGTACCACTTTTCGGCGAGAAATGCCACCAAAATCACCATTGGACTTGTTGTTACGAAAACCGTACTGCCGGTCACTGAGAAGCTTTCGTGTCTCAAGATATTTTTGAGCTGACGTGCTATGGATCTGTTGGAAGAGAGAGAAGAAGATTCACCTTTTTTAGGGCAGCAGTTATCCGCTGATTTTATCCTCTCGGAAAGAGTCGTCAAGTGTAGGCTTAATAAAAGAGCTTATGCAGTGGTTTTGCCAGATTAGCTGGAATTTCATTATAAATGAGCGTTGGGATGGAGGATGAGGCAGAATTTCTTATGATTTTAACGAACCACTCAAATTTGTACTAGTTTTGGGGCTAGTACCCGTAGTATTTTTGCGTCAGGTTTTTGTCGTACAGAAACTGCACACGTTAAAGATACTTCTGACCCAACAATTTCTCTGAATATAACAGGTAATTGTGGGTCCAAAAGTACAATAGTAACAGCGATTCTGCACTTCAGAATGTCCATGGAGGTGTTTAGGTAGTTAAAATTCTTCGGGCTTCTGTAGAAGATTTCAGTTAATGTCTATGTAAAACTAAGTTTCACAATGGTCTAACAGACACAAGGGTTACATCAACTGCTTACAACTAGGTTCTGCTGGAGCAATACTACGACCAATGATGTAGACACCACCTTGAGATGTGCTTTTAACAAAATTTTACAATCGCGCCATGCACGCGTCTGCATAAATAATCTTCACAAAGTATTAAGTCTCAGACTCTTCACCCCAATACAAACGCTTTGCATAAATAACAATTAACGAAAACAAGAACCTGAAAAGAACATGAATTCAAATGAATTCAAGCGAAAAGATACTGAGAATTGTAAGAGGATTTCACGTAAATCCCTCATCGTTTTTCAATTCTGTGAAGTAATACAAAATATCTGTTTTCGAAACACACCCCCCCTCCATATTCGTACAATCAGAATCAATCTTACCTAAAACAAATAAACATTTTCTAATTTCATTTTAATTTTAATTTGAATTTTAATATCTTTCTAAAACGTTTTGTTTTTCTTAGCAATTTAATTCTCGTAAAACACTCTCACGCATATTCTCCACTTCATTACTTATTTCTGTGACGCTTTCGTCGCATTTGCTCTATCCAAAACAATAGCGCAAGTTGAGATACATACCAAAAGCTTGTTTTTATCTTTCAACAAAAAAAAAAGAAGACAAACTCGAGACAGAAAAGAAGAAGAACTTCCAAAAACTCTTTTGTTTCATGCTTAAGTAAACAGATATAAATTTTCATCTTCCAACCCAAAAATAAAAAGTGTATTTTGCCTGAAAGGATACTCTCAAGTCCTGGCAACGAGAACTTTGGATTTTCATTGTTGAGACAGAAGAGAAAATAAAAAACTTGAAATGTCTAATTATTATTCATATAAAGGATACTAAGCAAATATACCGCAATGGGTAAAAGCAAAAGCAAACAAAAAAGCGTCCCTTTTCAAGGCTGACGATTACACCACCTCATTCCATCACAGGAGGTGTTTTGTTTTAAAGGGCTGTCCATCAACATGAGAAGGCCACCACCTAATAGTGTAAATTTTGGATGAAGTACACACTCCATCACGGGCGAAGAAAATTAATTTATATAATTAAACCCTAATTGAGGCAGACCTAGTGATTGATGACATTTATGGAGGTATATGGAGGGAGGAGGACCAAATCCGTGTTGAATGGCCGTGGGGTAGAACACCTGAAATCGGCGCAGACAAATGGAGAGTTGGAGATTTTTAACTGCGAATGGTAGAGCCACCAGTTATTTAGTAAGTTACGTTGTGGTTGTCTCCATTACCGCTTTAGAAAACCATCCAAAGAGCGGAGGTGACTCTTGACATTACCCATTATTTAACGGACTGGAATAAAATTAGACCTTTTCCAGAAGAAAATAGAGACTAGCACCTCTTCTGTAACCTATTTTAAAGCAAACATTTTTATTATAAACATACGGAGATTCGGAGATAATTTTGTGAATTTGAGAAGCGCGTTGAATCTTATAAACCGCTGGGACCGGACGGTATCTTCCCAGCACTTCTCGCTAGAGGTACCAGCAGACTCACCTCGACATTAATCTGAATTGTCAGAGACATATTATACTGGAAAATATTCCTTTAACTTGGAAAGCAGTTAAGGTAGTCTTTATGCCCAAGGGAAGCAACAAACGCTCAGAATCTCGGAAATCCTACAGGCCCTTCGCCTTTTATGTGAAAGACTATGGAACAGCTGACTTCACAATTTGCAATTTGCGTACCAAAAGGGCAAATCCACAAACTGAGCACTACACACAGTAGTCTACGACATAGAAAGACCATTCGACTCTGAAAACATAGCCCTCTACAAATTCATGGACATTGAGTGTGCTTTTGACACGGCGATAGAATATGCCCTCCCTAGGAACGGTGGAAATCCAAAGATTACAAAGCGGATTCGCAAGAAGATACATCTGAGGATAACGCCGTAAAAAGATCATCGACAATGGCTCGAAAATACTTCGCGTCCAAACCATTTCATCGCAAACAATTTAAACCTAGCACGCAGTACAGTGGATTCTGTTTTTAAACGGTATTTGGAGACGTCGACAGTTAAGCGAAAACAGAAAAGTGGAGCTAAAAGTGGAGCACATGATACAAATTTGGACAGGAAAATAGTGGGTACCATCGTAAAAAACCGGACTATGTCATCCAGAGTTGTTGCTCGGAAATGTAATACCAACCAAACAATGGTACAAAGATCTAAAAAACGTAACGGTCTAAAAACACGAAAAAAACAAAAAAAAATACCAAAAGTTACTGAAAAGCAAAAAAAAAGTCATAAAAACACGAGCCCGAAAGCCACGACTGGCGTTCAATATATTCTCGGTATCGATATGAAGGAAAATGTGAATTCAATTTAAATTGTTTTTATTTTTCAACATAATCTCCCCTAACATCAATGCATTTGTTACATCTTGAGATAAGCTTTTTTAAACCCTCAAAAAAATAAATTTCCTCCTCCTCCATTTATTGCCGATTTGAGTTCTTCATCATCCGAAAATCTTTTTCCACGAAGACATTTTTTCAAATCCGGAAACAGGAAATAATCACTAGGGGCAAGGTCTGGACTATAGGGTGGGTGTTGGATTTCTTCGAAACCACAATCTCGCGCAGCAGCCTTGGAAACTCGCGCCGTGTGAACAGGAGCGTTGTCATGAAGAAGCAACACACCCGCTGCGAGTTTACCCCGTCTTTTCTTTTTAATTTCCTCCCTCAAATTATGCAAAGTGGAAGCGTAGGATGTGGCGTTGATGGTTTCACCTTTTTTTTTGTACTCAATGAGCAAGATTCCCTTTGAGTCCCAAAAAACTGTGGCCATGAGCTTTCGGGCAGACGGAGTGACTTTGAACTTCTTCGGGGGGCTGTTCCTTTTTTATGCCACTGCATGGACTCTTGTTTGCTTTCAGGGTCATAGTGGTGGACCCATGTTTCGTCCCCAGTAACAATTCGATCCATAACACCGTCCGCGTTCTCACTACACATCTCCAAAAGCTCTCTACAGCATGCGATTCTCACTTTTTATCTGAGGCGCTGTGAGCATTCGTGGCACCCACCTTGCACTGACCTTTGAAAGGTTAAGATGGTCATGAAGAATCGTGTGAATGGTACCAATTGAAAGCTTGGTGATCTCTGCCATCATTTTCACCTTTATTCGGGCATCCTCAAGAACAAGTTTTTCGACTTCTTTGATGCTTTCTCCCGTACAAGCAGTAGCCGGGGCGCCGGAGCGGGGGTCGTCCTCAATGCTCTCTCTGCCTCTCTTGAACTCACTTGACCACTTTTGCACAGTTGATAATGAAGGTGCGGAACCCTGGTAAACAGCCACCATCTCTTCATGAATAGTTTTTTGACTTTTTCCTTGCTTAGTGAGAAATTTAATTACAGCGCGATGCTCAATTTTCACCATCATCGTCTCAGTTGCCATTATGATTCTGTTTAACTAGAGATAAAACGCGAATTAATAATCACATTTATATGAAATTTTACGTGAATGCACTAAAATAATAGTATTACTTGATAAATAAGTCAATTTATATATACAACCACAGCTTCACCCCGATACCGAGAATATGTTGAACGCCCCTCGTAGTTATCGTTAGAGCCCTCCAGCACCTCAACATGAATAAATCATTTGTGTCTCGAACTACAGCTCGTTACCGTGATACTAGCAGCGTTGCAAAACGCTATGGAGGTGGTCATAAAAAAACAGCAACATCGTCAGAAATGGTTCGGAAAGTGAAGGCTCGAATTGAGCGAAATCCGCTTCGAAGTGGAAGAAAAATGGCTCGTGAGCTCAACATATCGTTGGAACGGATGCAACACATACTGAAAAATGAGCTTGGTCTCAAGCCATTGAAGTTCCAAAAAGCACACGATCTTACACCGCAACAGAAAAAAGTTAGAGTCGAAACAGCGAAGGAGTTGCTACGCTTGCACGAAAGTGGTGAGTTGTCGAATTTGGTTTTTTCCGATGAGTCGCCATTTGTTATCGAGCAATATGTCAACAAACAGAGAGGTCTTTCGAAAATTTACACCTTCGGACAGCCACCAGAAAGCAGGCAGCACAGATGGTGATGGTTTGGGCCGCCATAACCGCCGATGGTCGCTCTCCGCTCGTATTTTTGGACCGTGGTGTCAAAATTAATGCGATCGTATACCATGAAACTGTCTTAGAGGTAGTATTGAAGCCTTGGGCAAACAATCATTTCGGTCGGAGACCGTGGACATTTCAACAAGACTCGGCACCGTCTCACAAAGCGCGCGTCAACCAAGATTGGTTAAAAAACAATGTTCCACACTTCATTTCTTCGACACAATGGATTGCAAATTCTCCGGATGCAAATCCGTTGGATTTCACTGTCTGGGGTATTTTGAAGGCGAAGGTTGGCACTAAAAAATACCAAAGTTTGGACCACCTCAAACAAGCACTTCGCCGGGAATGGGCCAAAATACCGCAGATCCAGAGCTTTCTTCGGCCGTCTCAAGGCCATTATTCGCGCCAAACGTGGACATTTTGAAAACTACTGATACAATTTGAAAATTTTTCGCTTTGCCACAATAAAATTTATCAAGAAATAAAAAAATTATAGTATTTTAAAAAGCTGGAGTTCGAGTCATTCATCCTGTAGTACTGCCCTGTGATCGTGCTTGCTTTCCTCAAAAGGTCCAAGGGGATTATTCCCTTCGAATTACAAAATATTGTAGAAATAATCTTTCCAGCCGATGGGACAGTCTTTGCCTCCTTCGGAGGAGAGTCGCCTGTAAGGAGGTGGCCGTGGTGTAGTGGTACTAGCAATCGCTTCTCACGACAAGCTTTCATTTGTGTAATTGGAACTCAGTCAGAAAAATCTGCGTGTGAAGGCATAACACTGACATGTAGATTTGGCTGTTGTAGGGTTTTTAAACACAAAAACAACCGTTAAAATTCACAAATCATTCATTGAATCATTCCGAGTGAAGAAATTCTCTCCGTCCTATTCGGACTCCCACCCCTGGAGAGTCAATATCGGAACCAAACACACCTGAGTTTCAAACCACTACATCACAAACTTTCCTTTCTCCTCCTTCTATCTTTCCGCCCGCGCCCAGGCAACAGTATAAGGGTATTCATAACCCCATAGGCGCGCGTAAATTATATAAAAAAAAAAAAAGCATCCACTGTTTTGTTGTCGCTTGGTCTCTGGTGTATAGTAATGGATCACGGTTTTATCAACGGTTATGATATACCTACGGGCTCTGTGTCTTCGCGCGCTTTCGTCCGGCGATCAGCAAGAATGGCGTCATGAACCTTTCAAACGATGTTCTCAGTAATTACATCTGCTGGGCGGCCTGAGCGCTCTTCATAAAAAACATACGAGGGGCGTTCAATATATTCTCGGTATCGATATGAAGGAAAATGCGAATTCAATTTAAATTGTTTTTATTTTTCAATATGATCTCCCCTAACATCAGTGCATTTGTTACATCTTGAGATAAGCTTTTTTAAACCCTCAAAATAATAAATTTCCTCTTTCTCTGCAAAATACCGACTTGAGTTCTTCATCATCCGAAAATCTTTTTCCACGAAGACATTTTTTCAAATCCGGAAACAGGAAATAATCACTAGGGGCAAGGTCTGGACTATAGGGTGGGTGTTGGATTTCTTCGAAACCACAATCTCGCGCAGCAGCCTTGGAAGCTCGCGCCGTGTGAACAGGAGCGTTGTCATGAAGAAGCAACACACCCGCTGCGAGTTTACCCCGTCTTTTCTTTTTAATTTCCTCCCTCAAATTATGCAAAGTGGAAGCGTAGGATGTGGCGTTGATGGTTTCACCTTTTTTTTTGTACTCAATGAGCAAGATTCCCTTTGAGTCCCAAAAAACTGTGGCCATGAGCTTTCGGGCAGACGGAGTGACTTTGAACTTCTTCGGGGGGCTGTTCCTTTTTTATGCCACTGCATGGACTCTTGTTTGCTTTCAGGGTCATAGTGGTGGACCCATGTTTCGTCCCCAGTAACAATTCGATCCATAACACCGTCCGCGTTCTCACTACACATCTCCAAAAGCTCTCTACAGCATGCGATTCTCACTTTTTATCTGAGGCGCTGTGAGCATTCGTGGCACCCACCTTGCACTGACCTTTGAAAGGTTAAGATGGTCATGAAGAATCGTGTGAATGGTACCAATTGAAAGCTTGGTGATCTCTGCCATCATTTTCACCTTTATTCGGGCATCCTCAAGAACAAGTTTTTCGACTTCTTTGATGCTTTCTCCCGTACAAGCAGTAGCCGGGGCGCCGGAGCGGGGGTCGTCCTCAATGCTCTCTCTGCCTCTCTTGAACTCACTTGACCACTTTTGCACAGTTGATAATGAAGGTGCGGAACCCTGGTAAACAGCCACCATCTCTTCATGAATAGTTTTTTGACTTTTTCCTTGCTTAGTGAGAAATTTAATTACAGCGCGATGCTCAATTTTCACCATCATCGCCTCAGTTGCCATTATGATTCTGTTTAACTAGAGATAAAACGCGAATTAATAATCACATTTATATTAAATTTTACAAGAATGCACTAAAATAATAGTGTTACTTGACAAATAAGTCAATTTATATATGCAACCACAGCTTCACCCCGATACCGAGAATATCTTGAACGCCCCTCGTATGTATGGCCACGTTGTCATAGCTGGCGAAGGGTCCCAATAGACAGCATCCAACATAGGTTTTATTTCTACGCACGCTTTTCCATCCAACAATAAAAATTGAATTTTGGATCGACGTTGCTCTTTTCCATTGTTTCAAAAAACACCAATTTTAATAGAAATCAAAACTAGCCGATGAATCAATCTGAAATTTTCTATGGCGTTGTTACAAGGATGGTAGTACTCGATGGTCTTTAAAAATTGGTATTTATTGATCCACCCTCGTTTATAGGCTATTTTACTTATTTACCATCAATCTGGTAGAAGTAATTATATGATAAGTCTAAACTAACTAACTTATTGCAGTTCTTAAAAATAACGTTTTTGTGTCATAAGTCAAAAGTTGAAGTTTGTAAAATTTATCTTCCGTTTGATCCGTTTTACTGGTATCAATATCTAACCAAATATTGTAGATGAAAATCTCAGTTCAAAAACAAACAAGAAAACTACCCTCCAAAAGGACAGTGAAACTCACAATTTTTATTTCTCCCCTCAAAGTAGACACACACTACCCAAATATCGTACTTCAACGGTTATGACATCCTACAATTTGAACCCTCAAAACACAAACAAAACGTTTTTTTAGTTAATTATTCATTGATACTAACCAAATCCTGTCGACGGCCCCTTTTAATACTCTTAAAATTAACAAGTCTCCCCTAAACCAACCCGATGATGTGACTAAATTTTCCTCTATTAACCCTTTTGCCCGTAAGGATATTCTATAAACTGTTCCAAAACACTTGTTCTATCCACTGATCTAACAACAATCGGAAAGAGGAAAACTTTTTAATTAGAGCAAATTGCTTGCTTAAAACTTACTTCCACTCTACACTCTCACATCCAAACGGGGATAAACTTTCTGTCAATGCCATTGTCCTTAATTCGTTTGTTCATTATTATCATTAAATTTATTCCACCATCGAAACGCCCTCACTTTTTTAAAACACTTTTCTTCAATAAAAAAAAATAAAAAAAAATAAATGCAACTACCACCTTGGGGATTTTTACAAACTTTTCCAAAAAAAAAAGAAAAGGATAAGGACTAAAAAAGAAATTCGAAATCATCTCCTTCTTTGACGATTACACGTTGAAGAATTTTTTATTTTTTTATACCAACGGAATTAGGGAAAAATTGTTTTAAAAAAATATTAAGACTTTTTTTCAACAAAAACGAAAAACGAAAAAAAGAAAACGGATTGAAGACAGAAGACTGAAAAATTGATGGTTCAAAGTTTGGTGGGACTTTGGTGGGACTTTCCCAATGCCAGGTGAATTTATGAATAAATTTTACATTTATCACTTATAAGGCACGAAGGACCAATCGACACGTGAGATAGATACCATTTAACCAACAAAGTCCGAGGTTTTTCTTTCTTTCGAAAGAAAAGTAATTTTATTCTTCCAAGGATCTAAATAACTTACTAACTCTGTCTCATGGGATGTTTTATTTATTGTTTTTTTTTTATTTTTTTTCTTAAAAAAGATGTAAAACCAAAAATGTTCATGCTATAAGCAAAAATCAAACAATCTTTAAAAAAAAAAAAATCTATACATGTTTATGGTATAGACAAAAACCAGATATTAAATTAAAAATGCAAAAATTAAATAAAACAGTGGAAAATTTGGGGAAAAAAGATTTTCAAGAAAATAAAGGCAATCAGTAACAAAATAACTCATTATTACCATATCCTAATCCGAGGTCGAAGAATTGGTCTACGCATCATTTTTTGTTTTTTGAAGGACAGAAACAGAAAATTTAAATCGAAGAGAAAGAAAGAAAATTTTTAAATTCAATTATCAGATTTCTAAAAAAAACACTCTCACTAACTGGAGAGTTTATACTCACTTTAGGGAATAATTATTAGCCTCCTGCCTCACAACCAAGGGCCGCTGATTCGCTGATGTCGATGTTGATGAACCAGAGCCGGAACCGGAACCGGAACCGGAACCTGAACCGGAACCCGATCCAGATGAACTGGCATTATTAGACTGCTCCTGCGTTGGTGTACCAGGTGATGAATTTGACTGACCAGGTTTCTTTTTCAATGCGGACTTTAGAGGAACTGCATTTGGTTTTGGCTCTTTGGCTGGAATTTCCTCAATACGACACGTGTCAATATTTTGATTTGGTTGTGACAATTGGAACATGTATTCCTCATCTGAGTCTAATTCATCTTGATCACCGTCTTGATCTGTTTGCAAAACAAAAATAAAACACACAATTAAATTCATTTCAAATGAGGCACCACAATATTGTTGTGGTAGGAGAGTCAAGTAAGTAGGATTTGAAGCAGGAAAATTATCATATTACACAAAGTAACGTTAAAAATAGGATAGGGATGTTTTACATTACCTTGATGGTACAAACTACAAATACACAAACAAATAAATAGATTAGGCAGTTAAGTTTTCGGTTTCTTTTGTTCTCTCTCTAAAAATACATATTTTTAATGTGAAATGTATCTTCTAACTGAAATTAGAAGTCTGTTAGATTTTTAGTTTTTTAGTAGATGTTTGTCAGTTAGTAATTTTAGTGTTTCTCGAAATTTTACTAAAATCACTAGAGTGATTTAGTAATTTACAATAAATTTAGAAATGTAATAAATTCATGTAAAAATTATTTTATCTCAATAAAGGGATCTGCTTTTTTTTTTTTTTTGTAACAGAAAAGTGCAAAAACAGCCTTAAAGTGAATTTTAAAAATTTAAGTGAACGTGAGTGCATTAGATGATTAATGTAATTGTGTGTAAATCGAAAATTCCGCCACACCCACATAGATATATATATATTTACCCAGTGCAATCATCTCTCCAGTAAAAATGTACAAAATTTAAATTTTAAATTTAAACATTTTTAATGCAATTATTTTTATTATATAAAAAAAAACAAAAAAATAAACTTGCAATGGAACTTTGTTTTCCAATTATTTCAATTAGTCCTTGTTAATTCGAAATAAATTAAATCTTCTCAGAATTGGCACAGCAACATTTATAAAAAAAAAAAAAAAAAGAAAATATGAACATGCAATCAACACCATCAGAATAAAATAAGAGCTAAATGTTCCAGATAAAATTCGTCGAATATATATAAATCTATTGGTTACGAGCTGTGGTTTCAAGCGCCTGGCACGGATAGCATTTATCTAGATTTGATACAAAAAGGTGTAGACCAGCTGCTGACTGTCATCAATACGAACCCCTGGCAAGCAGTAAGAGTAGCCTCTAGAGCGACAATCGGAAAAGATGACTAACGAGTGATCCAAATACAAGTTTGTTTTTGAACCATATGTTATTTTTCCCGCTTGAAAACCTAAATGCCAGTCAGTATCATACCGCTGCAGAATGAAATACCATATATCGGTTTTACCCTTAAACAACGTGTTGTAAACTTACTCCTATCCCAAAAGTAAGTGCTGTGCTGCTGTGCGTCGTCGTATGGTACGCATCGACAAAAATTTAGCTGCCGAGAGTGTTCGACTCAATCCAGGAACATCGACTCGCCTTCGATCGATCTCAACAACTCACCAGCTTGATGAGAACTTTGAACAAAACTCTCGGATTATTGCCTTATAAAGTCCAATTGGCTCAGTAATTGAAAGCAAACCACCATCCGCTTCGTTATCGTTTGGATCTTAAAACAGCTCGAATTGGACCTCGAATTTGCCCGAAACATAATTTTTTCTGACGAGGTCAGGGATCGGAAAACATGCACGTGATTGTCGAGAAGCCAGTGCATCTGCAGAGAGTAACAACTGGGTGCGGATTTCGGAGTTGTGGCATCCTTGGCCCATATTATTTCGAAAATGCTTTTGGAAAAGTCCTAAATCAACGGAGAGCGCTATAGAGCCATGATTACCGAATTTTCTTGGCCTGAAATCGAAGACATGACTTGGACGATCTTTGGTTTCAGCACGATGGCACGCCATGCCACACAGCCCATCAAACAATCGATCTTTTGCGCGCTAAGTTCAGTAATAGTGTTATCAGCCGCCTTGGCGATGTCAATTGGCCGTCTCGGAGCTGCGATTTGACCCCGTTAAACATTTTTATTGTCGGGTACCTTTAAAGATCGATATTATGTGAACAGTCCAGAAACGATTCAAGCTCCAAAAGTGAATATCGCCCGAGCCATTCGTGAGATAGAACCAGAAACAGCCAACTAGGTCTTGGAAAATTGGGTTGACAGAATCCGCTACTGCGAAGCCAGCCGAGGCAGTAACATGAATGAAATCGTATTCCATAGCTAATGGGAATGTTCGCTCTTTCTAATAAAACCATTTTATTTTATCTTAAAAAAAAAAAACTAGTATTTGGACTATGTTCACCAAGAGCTTTAGACCTATCGGTATGGCTTCCTTCATGTTGAAGAGTATGGCAAAAATCGTTGAGCTTCAGCGAAAAACTGCTTTGTGAATGCATTCTCGGTCCAAGATGCAGCAGCTTGTCTACTAACGAGAGAGATACTGCAAGATTGCGCTCCAACTCAGCAAAAAGGAACGCGCGCTGGATATTGTCATCGACAACGCAAATTTTGACATCAACGCGAGTGGGCAAGACGGCATTGATCAAGCACTGGTTTCGTGGATTAGAGCAATGCAAGTGAACAGAGTTCTGATTGAGTCGTTGCTCAGTCCATCAATCGATAAAGAGGAAACTAACTGGTCTGACTCATATAATGATTGGGGGCATCAGCATCCGTTTCTCTAACGATGCTTGAGTATCATTCTGAATAACAAATTTCTTTGGACTGACCATATCGCGCTGAAAAAATCCAAGCCAATGTCGGCTTTTTGGCAGTGTAACGTAGTTTTTGTCAAAATATGGGGCTTATCATCGAGGGGTGTCAATTAGACCTACACGCCTATGATAAAATCAATTATGTATTTTTATGATGTAAATACACCACTCCTGCTTTTGCAAGACTCCAAACAACGGTCAGAGCGCATGGCATTTATATTGGGCCCTGGACAAAGTTCGTGGTGCTTTTGGTGATAGATGTCGTTAAATCCAAGTAAATCAAGAATAAATGATTGCATATCCAACTGTGGGCGCTCGTTTGAAAGCTAACAGTTTAAGCTTGAATTAATGTAGGCACACGAGTGGATGAAATTTTATTCGTATTTGGAAATGAACAGAATGACTAAGAAATTTTGCTACAAGGGGAAGAAAGCTGCGGAGGTTTGTGAAAGTATTTGTTTATGGGGAGGGAACTTCATAAGAATCCGCAGGGTAGAAATCGTTCGCTTGATTTCGTTCTAGCAATTTTGGTGTTAAAGATAAGCCATGTTCAGCCAGCCTAAGCATCCGAAAATCTAATGAAGTCCTTGAAAAAGTTAAGCAAGACACCTACATATGTACGAGGGCTGTCTGAAAAGTAAAAAGTTCTAAAGATAGGGGTGCTCGTCAATAAAAGCTAGTGAATGCTAGTTGTGCATCTTTTGGCAATTACTTACCGAAGTTTCAGTCACTTTGGATGCGCAGTTTTTAGTTGACAGTCGTTTGAGTGAGTCGATGTGAGTATTTTTTGTGAAAATGGGAAAAATTGAGTATCGCGCTGTTATTAAATTCTTGTTTTTGAAAGGCAATACGCCTACGCAAATCAAAAATGAGTTGGACTCTGTGTATGGGGACTCTGCACCATCATTTACCACAGTGAAATTTTGGGCAGCTGAATTTAAACGTGGCCGTAAGAGCTTGGGAGATGATGAACGTTCGGGACGTCCAAAAACTGCAACCACTGACGATAACATTGCTAAAGTTCACCTTCACCAAATGGTGTTAGACGACCGCCGAATTAAAGTGAGAGAGATAGTAGAGGTTATGGAAGTGTCCAAAGAACGTGTTTGTTACATATTAAATCAAGATTTAGGCATGAGAAAGCTGTCCGCGTGTTGGGTGCCGCGTTTGCTTACGTTAGCCCAAAAACGTGTTCGAATGAACATTTCCAACGCTCTGTTGGCGCAGTTTAGGCGCAATAAATCCGAGTTTTGGCACCGATTAATTACTGTAGATGAAAGTTGGATACACCATTATACGCCCGAAACAAAAATTCAGTCAAAACAGTGGACTGCAAAGGGCGAGCCGGCTCCAAAAAAAAAGCAAAAACTCTTTTTTCGGTTGGGAAAGTGTTGGCGTCTGTTTTTTGGGATAGTAAAGGAGTTATCTTCATCGATTATCTTCAAAAAGGAAAAACCATTACAGGAGCCTACTACGCATCATTACTTGCCAAGCTGAAGGCAGAAATTGCGGAAAAACGGCCACATTTGCAGAAGAAGAAAATCCTGTTTCACCAAGACAACGCGCTGTCTCACACCTCAGGGGTTGCCATGGTGAAAATCCATGAATTACGGTTTGAACTGCTTGACCATCCGCCTTATTAACCAGATCTAGCCCCTAGCGACTTCTTTTTGTTCCCTCATCTAAAAACTGCCTTCGGAAGATAGAGATTTTCGTCAAATGAGGAGGCAATCACCTTCGTGAACAATTATTTTGCAGAGAAAAACGCTAAGTACTATTTGGACGGGTTAGAGATCGTATATCAGCATTATCGACGAGCTAGGCATTGACCAAAAACCTGTCCCGAACCATTTACGGAACGCCGAATACAAAAATACGCTCGATGTACATACTTTTCAAAAATTGAGATGGAAAGAGTTAACATCTACGACACGTGTTTGAAATGCAATGATCCTGAACTATTTCTGAAACGAGTTGTAGCCAGCGATGAAAAATGACCTACGTACCAAAATTGGAAGCGTCGAAAATCATGGACCATATATGGTGAGCTATTGGGAAGACAGGATAGACAGCGCAGAAGTTAATGCTGTGTGTATGGTTTGACTGTAGCTCTACTGTGGATAACTCGAGAGATTACGCCAGACCATTGAAAGAAAACGGCTCTAATGAGCTAATAGGAAACGCGTTGTTTTCCAATACGACAACGCCCGGCCAGGCATTTTCTTGATGACCCGTCAGAAATTGCAAGCGCTTGGGAAGTTTTAATGCACACAACTTATAGTCTAGACATAGCACCCTCTCACTATCATTTGTTCCGGTATCTGCAGAATTCACTCAATTGGATTTAAGTGGCTTCAAGACAAGTGTGTGAAAAGCACTTGATTCCGTTTTTTGACCAAAAACTACAGAAGTTCCTTACTTTTACTAACTACAGAAGCATCACGACTTTATCTGAAAAATGGCGAAACATTGCCAATAGTAATAGAGGATATTTTGTTTAAATAAATTAATTTCTACTCTCTAAGAAAACCATAAGAACACGAATTCTATCGGATGCGCTCACTCTTAAAGCCATATTTCGTTTAAAAAGAAGTGGTCTTTGATACAACTTGATTCTGTCCTTTGATTCTGCTCTAATGCACATGCCGTCTGACGCCATGACGTCTGACACCAGGACTTCTGTTACAAAGAAAGTACGAAGTCGAATTTCCGTGTGCTTAGGAATGGTTTCGGCTAGAATTTGACTTAAGAAAGGAATGTAGTCTTAGTAGGGCCTTCACGAATGGTGTTTATGAAGGACGAAAACATTGAATGTGAAATGTGAATCTTCTGTAAAAACAAAAACGTCTATTTTCCAACTGGAGATAATTACATCCTGGTGGCAATAAACCACGAGTGCACTGTGACGAATCATCAGTAGATGGAACGAAGCATGGGTATATGTGTATTAAATTTGCGTTTAAGGCTTTACTGAAGGTTCTCAATTCTTTTAAGCTAGTTTAGGAATGCAAGACTTCTCTGAACGCCGTTATAAGGCTCAGCTCAATGAGTCTTGTTTTGGTTCTACCGGCGATCACTAGAAGTAAGATCGTGATAGCCAAGATTTAAATGCTGAGAGTTCCTAGGATCGAAACCACAGTTTGGATTGCCTGCGTTTTCAGTTAAGGCTTCCATAAACAATTGGGTTCTTTGTCAGTTTAACTAAAGGGTTTTCCAATAGAGACATAACAATTTTGTATTTTAATACAAACGCAGGCTTAAACTTTTTTTATGATCTGTCAATGCCAAAACGTCAGTCAAGGTTTACATTTTTATCACGGTGAAGTTCACGAACGAGTAACGTTTGAAAATTATTAAAAATTTCCACCGACGTTCTGAGTCGGTAGTCGCAACTTTAAGAGCGCTTACTCCAATTTTCGATCGTAATACTCGTATTTGTCCCACCGGACAGGCGGATAAATTCGAGTCAACATATTCACTATTGAATGTTCCTGTTCCTGTGAGATAAAGCACCGGTCGAAATACCGAAAATATCGCAGTCATAACTGCTTAAGTTCAAAATGAGCCAAATCAGTCGATTCCACGCCGTTCACAGGAATTGGGAATCCCTCACTCCACATTGTGGTGAATTTTGCATACAGATCTTAGCCTACACCCTTACAATGTCAAATTAACTTAAGAACAGAAGCCTTGTGATCATTTGAGGCACCGAAACTTATCCGATTGGGCTCTGCAAAAGTTTGAATTTCATCGAAAAATCATCTTCAGAGATGAAGCCCATATTTGGCTTAATGGCTTTATCAATATGCATTATTGGACAGATAGGACCGATTGGAGTTCGCTATCGTGCCATGTTGAAAGAATATTTTTGGGCAGAATTGGATGGATATGTGGTTCCAACAAGACGGTGCCACATAGCACAGAGTTGGTCAAACAATTGATCTATTGAAGTGGAAGTGCGGTAATCATGTAATCTCGAGAAATTATGCGGTCGAATGGCCACCTTGCTCATGCGATTAACGCCGTTGGATTACTTTTTATGGCTTTACGTTAAGTCGTTGGCTTATGCCAACAAGCGAATAGCGTTAGAGGAGCTCAGGAACAAAATCGAACGCGAAACTGCGTTATGCCGATATGTGTGGAAGAGTGCTGAAAAATTGGTTCCAAAGAATCGATCGCTGCAAACATGCTCGCGGTGGTCATATGACCACCATATGGCAGACTTTTCCGATATCTCACAAAGTTCAGTGACTTTTCTGGTGTCCCTCAGTAGAACAGACTATTTATTGACTTCGTCACGGAGCACTTCACTTTCGCACCTCAGAGTACTCCGCATAAGCGATACAAGATCCTGTGGCGCTTCCTATCAGAGTGATGACGACACCAAAAAGCACTTCTTCTGCGAGTATCCGGCCTACGCTCGCATGAGTCTGTAGAAGTAAATGTTTAAAAAAAACCATCAACTTTCACGAAATAGCGAGGAAACTTGTGCCCATATCCAACAAATATTTCCTAACTCACAAGTTTTGAAGCCGAAAGCTCAAATTCAGAATCCAATCCACGAAATTGAAGGATGTTGATATAGAATATCAATATGTAGTAGTGGATGAACCTATAATGACGATAGATTTATATGCCTAACGCAGATTACTGGTTCCGGGATTGCTCGTTGTATTAACTACCCGACTTTGTGAAAACCATATTCTTGCGAGGCAACCGAGTGCTCCGACTAAAAACGGATTCACTGTGGCGTAAAAGGAGAACGACGGTCGAATATACATCCCGAGTGTTCGGACAGGCAACGTACAGTCGAGCAACTAACGGAAGCCCTAGACTGCAATAAAGCAGATATCCCCGCCATACACCATGGCGATTGGGTGCGGATTTTCTGTCAGCGCTAGACTAGGACAAGTGAGGCCTTGTAAAATACTACTCGTATTATATATTTTTTTTAATAATTGGGGCGCGCTCAAGGGATTTTGCGTCCCCTTAAGAACTTGGCACACTGCGCTGGCGAAGGGAAGTTAAGATGGGAGAAAAGGAAGATACCGATGTACGTTGGTCTTAAATGTTTGCAAGCTATAATGACTAGGCAATAAAGAAACCGACAGGGCATTCCATAAGCGAGTTGTACGGCTTAGGAAGGAATCGAGATATTTCAGATTACGTCCAATTGTGGGCTTGAGGGTATACTGATGAGCATTCTTAGAGAAATGAGTGTTACGGTTGACGGTTTGAAGGGGCGGAAATGCTAATACTGGCAATTTCGGTGCTACACTTCACCGCCAGTGAAGCGATAGAATAAGGTAGAAGAGGAGACATTACGTTGGTGTTCGAGGGCGTCAATTGAATGTGTAATGTTGGCATCACCTAAGAGTTCTACCGCACGGATTTGAATTCTAACTATCATTCAAAGAGATCTTCGGGGCAATTGAATAGATGCGGGCATTGTACTCCAAATTTGGCCGGGTGAATGACATATATATTGAGGCCAGATCAGCGGGGGTGAAACATTTATAGGATCGCTTTATGCATTTCGCAGCATGTGTGGTCATTCCAACGTAGGTTGTCATTGACACACTTACTGAGAATGGAAAGTTTTTCGGCTTCGACGATGCAAGGCAGCATACGCTGCCGTTCCCGTTCTTCAGCCGAAGAGCAGGAATGTGAGTACAGGAACGGTTGTGAAAAGCAGAGAGTATTGTCGTCAGAAAAGAAATATATTTGGTTAGAAATACCAGACAATTAAAAGGAGTGTCGGAGACAGAACGTATTCCTGCGGCACACCAGCATTTATTTTGTTAACATCAGATTTGAAACCATCAACGACAACTTGAATTGAAGATTCCGAAAGGTTATTTCTAACCCATTGAAGAAGAGAGTCATCGATCCCTAGAGCACGCATTTTCGACAAAAGAGCCTGATGCCAAGCTCTGTCAAATGCCTTAGAAATATCAAGTGGACCTTTTGCTACGAAAACCGTACTGCCGGTCATTGAGAAATTGTGGTGTTTCGAGATAATTTGCGAATTGACGGTTTATCAGTGTTTCCATGACCTTGAAGAATAGGGACGTAAGTGGGAAATGGGTCTGTAGGAGGAGAAAGAAGATTCGCTTCTTTTACGGACGGAGTGTTGGAGGATAAGATTGATGAAAAACTTACGCAGTGGTTTTGCCAGCATGGAAAAGCACTTATTCAGAAGAAAGGGAGATATACCATCTGGACCAGCGGATTTGTATATGTTAAGATCTTTAAGTACTCTTAGTACTACACTAGTGCGAATGTGGATTAGTTCCATAGAAGATTCGACGCACTCAAGTACAGGCGGGAACAAACTACAATTTGGAAGTGTTGAGCTAGCCGCAAAGGGTGCAACAAGCAGATTGGCCTTGTCCAAAGAGCTGACAGCAGGAATGTCATTACAAATGAGCGTTGGATGGAAGATGAGGCAGAATTTCTAATGTTTTTGACGAACGACCGAACGACCATAAACTGTTACTACCTTTTGGGCATTGTGGTATTTTTTGCCTCATTTTTTGATCATATTGAAATTGTACACGCTTAAGAAAAACGTTGCAGTAATTCCTAGCTGGTTTGAACTTTTTCATTAAAGGACAAAAAAACTTTTTAATTTACTTACTTTAGACCATCATGGAAAGCTTACCACTTCAATATTCGGATCGAAACATGGCGATCATCGACTCATTTGAGAGGTTTCTCGTCTCAGTAAACAAACATATTCTTTGATGAATTATAAGAAAAACAACAGCGCTCGTCAGCAAAATCTGAGTTACAACTGCAATATCACACATAAAACAGGAAAGAAATTTTATCATGTTGCGATTGAGGTAAAGCACGTTCGAAAATTTCTAGCGGCCAATATAGGGTCGGACCACAACTTAGTTGCAGCAAAAGTAATCGTATGTCTACGGCTACAATCGCAGCAAACTATTACCAACGCCTTTATCACTTGCATTAAGTGCTGACGATCAGTGGCATCGATACCAAGAAGTCAAATGCCTCAACTTGCTACATTCGAGTACACAACTAGCCTATGAAACGGCGCTGCATGACTACAGGGAATGCCGACCCGCTACTCCAGGATCTGCATTCGGAAGTTTTTCCAAATTTCAAGTAAATTACACCCAAACAGAGATTTGTAGAGACGTGAAAGAATTGGATTTTAGAATATGGAAAAACTACTTCCAGTAGATTGCTTAATAACTGTGACGGCTCAAACTGCAAATTCAACTTAGGCGATTGGGGGATGAAAGTCAAGATTTCAATCCACCCGACCAAAATAGAGTAAAAATAGCAATCTTTAAATTTAAGTATAATAAAGTTCTCGTACCGGTCGAACTAACTGCCGAGCAATTTAAGTCAGCAGGAGATGCCTTGGTAAAACGCCCCACACTAATTCATTTTCACGATTTCGTCGGAGGAAAGTATGCTTTATGTATGAAATCCCCTCATCGTTTGCCCAGTAGACAACAAATTTTGCCAACTATAGAGACATCAGTCTCCTTAACATCGCATAAAAGATCTTGTCTGCCGCGCAATTATTTGTCAACTTCATTGGCCCCTATTAGTGCTGGTTTAAGTTCGGAAAACATAAAACTGACCAAACATGTATACCGCAGCAGATTGCAGATACACACAAGATTTCAAGACCACATATCACATACAGACGAGCTAAGCAGACTCATGTCTAGTTTTGGTATCCTTGCCAGGTATCCAGTTTGTACAGAATGACAACGGACAACGCCCGTTGCTCCATAAGGAGTCGCAAGCATTCTCATGAAGACCTCTGATGTCAAAAAAGCATTTAGACAAAATGATGTGCTGTCATATGACTTCTTCAACACCATTCCTAAGAAAACTGCTCAAAATTCGAAAGCCAATACCAGGACCGCAATTTTCTCAAAAGATAGGACGACTGATAAGCTTGACAAATGGAGCAAGCTGTCACTGTTTTGTTTCCAAATATCGGAATAGAAGCGGCAAAAATAAGGGCGAAACCAAGTAAAACGAATCAAACAGAACCTCACAAAAGCAGGTTTAACTTTCTTTAAAGTAGTCAGCGATGATTTCGTCTATCACGGTTCCACTATACACGGGTAAGAAATCACTTGCCAATCGCAGTTTTTTTTGGCCATAGAAAGTAATTGAGTTAGAAAGCCTTGTCAAGATGCATTAGAGAAAATCTATATAAGCCCCTCTCATCAGAGTAGCAGTAACGACATAGGCGATGACGCATGAAGATATTTGGTTCCGCTTGTGTTCGCCTGCTTTGGAAGGGTAGATATAACAGCAACCTCTAAAAGCCGTAGAGTGACATCGAGCTGGCCTAAAAAAAAATACACATCACTGTTTTGGGATGACTTGAACATGTAGAGCGAGTAAATATTAACGCTCCGATTACACGAGTGTCTTCAATTTCCACCCTTAAGGACAACAAAGTAGAGGAAAACATCGCCTTAGATAGGTATAGAAGGGGACCTCGACTTTCTTGGAGTGCAGAGTAACTATAGGTAGCGATAACTGGAAAAGTTTATGGGTCCCGACCCAAGTCCATACCGGACTATAGCGCCACCTAAGTAATGGGCAATATTTAAAAAAAATTTTAAAGAAAATTGTTAAATGGTCAAACTCAACTCAAACCAGAACGAATTTCCGCCAAAAAAAATATTTATCTGGGTTCCTTCAGCCTGACATTGATTTACTGTATTTTAAGATAATTGTTCTTTTAGAAAAAAGGACGAAACATTTATCTACAACTAAAAGCGTTACAGTAAATAATAAAATAAACAAAATTACAAACTTTTTAGAGTTAAAAAATAAAAAAAACTAATAAAACAAAAAAGAAAATGATGATGAATGAAAGGAAAACGAAATACACACATCCACCACACAATAACAGCGAAATTACGTAGTAAACCCTTCACCAGCACATAAACCAAACATAAACCAAGATTACCAGATAAAACATTTAACACAACAGAGAGAGAGAGAGAGAGAGCAGAAAAAAAAAATAAAAAAAAACCCTGAATTAAGGTTAAGAAAAGGGTGTAGTGTGAAAGGAAAAAAAAAAAAAAGAAGTTTAGATAATTGCGTTTAGAATGACCATGTCCTACCATCATAGTCATAATCCTGGTAATCCTGATCGTTAACAGCTCCCGGTCCATGTGGTCGTCCAGCTATCAACGTTGGACTTGGCGTTGAAAACATCGGTGGCGGTGGGATGGGTCCAATCTCCGACAATGGTATTGGAGGCTCTGGAAGGTCAGACAATAAAATATGCCCTGGAAGTTTATGATGACCATCACCTGTGTACGGAGGTGGTGTACTTCCTGGTGGGCCACCGCCTTCAGGATCTGTAAAATTTTTTTTTCATTTAACACATTTTGCTTACGACTACGAGAATTCTTGTTTTTTGTTTTGGTTTCTTTTCAGAAGGAAGAACCATATCAAAGGATGAGGTGATTTAAAAATTTGCGATTTTTATGAGTTTGGGGTTTCTTAGCCAAAACAAAAAAAAAAAATGGAAATGTGAATAAAAGTAAAAAAAAAAAAATAATACAAAACTCAAACAGGACAATAGAAACAAGGCGTACAAGTTTGTTAGCATTTTTATTTTAAATTTTCGACACTAAAATTTGTTTACTTTTTTAGTTTAAGGCATATCAAAAAGAAGGAATCGCAAGTTTTTTATTTCTATTTTTTTTTTTTTCGTTTAAGATCTAAATTTTTAGTTGGAAAATTTAAGAGATTTTTTAGTACTTACAATGATCATTGTGGTAGCAAATGTTGACTCGTCGAGCCAATTTATTTGTCCCCAATGTGTTTGGACGTTCCATTTTGGAATTCTGATGCGCGTCCATTTGACCGCCACAACCGCTGTTTTTATTTGAATTAATACCACCGCCACCAATACCACTGATATTGCTGCTATTACCGCCTCCTGGCGGTGGCAACATTGAGCCTTGACATGATGGCTGTTCAGTGCTGGGTGATAGTGTGCCATTACCACCGATTGGTGCATCAGTCTTGTCTTTTCTGGGTTCTACAAAAAAAAAAAAAAGGAAAATAAAACATCATTTAAAACACCAAATCTATTTACTTCATAAAAAATACAAAGATACAATAAATACGAATAACAAAGATACTCCTATTCTAAATGGGGCATTTTCTAATTAGTGGCATGATAAAAGGATAACGCATTAGCACTCCATCCTTTGATGGGATTCGAGTGTGCACATGGTTACCATCCGTTTGGCATTTAAAAATCTAAAGAGAGAGAGAGTTTTAGGGTGGAAACAGCGCGAAAAATGCCATCATAATGTGATTTCGTTTGGATAAGTGTGAGCATGTGATATTTAATGGCTTTTCCGCTTGACTTAAAATAATGCTTATGAGCTTCTGAAGCCTGGAGCAATTTGGCTTTAGCTTTGTTTGCAAGCCTGTGAAAAGGATTTTCTCTCTGTGCCAAAACGAAGGAAGAGTCATTTCCATAAAGATATGGAATATTACAGTGTTCGGTTGGGATGAATGTGAAAGTACAGTGGCTCTGATAGAAAACCGGACAGAGTTTTTTATTGTCACATTGTCTTTTGTAGATAAGATGGAGTAGAATAATCTGTGAGATAGTAAGAATTACGAAAGTCAAGAAGAACAATGTCTCACGTCTCTGGAAGTGAGCTCAATTTCAAGTTCTTTGCTTTGAGAATTTCTTGAAAAAAAAAACTGCTGGTGGGAGAGGAGCATTGATTACTGAGTCATAGGCTTTCGCCTAAGGAAGTCACAACCATACAAGAAATTGGATCGCTCTAGAATAGAAACAATGCAAGAGGAACGATGGACTAGTTTTGGCGGAATTCTGCAAGCATTCATATTACATTCTAGACAAGAGTGGGCAAGTTCACTGCTATATAATGCTAGAGGGCGACAACGACTATTTCCAAAAGCGTGATTATTAGATCGTTAAATGAAAACATACTAATCGAGATGGAGTTGCTAATGCTGGCGACAACAAAGTGCTCAAAGTTTTGATCAAAAGGTGAAGCCCTGGACTTTCAACTCAAAGAAGAAGAATATTTATTTACAGCAGTGCCTCGATAATCCGAACGCCTCAGTAATCCGAAGAATTGATTTAACTTGAGTCTACTGTCACTCGCAGTGCCACACACACCACGCAATACTAAGTCGTTTCCCTTAGACCCGGTGCAAATGAGCTGCAACGTATTTCTTCCTATCTATTTTACAGCTTACGAGTATGTGCACCGGGCCTTACTTTTTCCAGTAACTTTAAGTTGACGCGCAGAGTAAGCAGATATGTATACCAGAGAACGATGACGAAGAATAGTATCACTTCACATCAACAATACGCAGATACAAACATTTGGATCATAAATCGTGGAAGATGACATGACCATTAGAACCCTTTAGCTGTCGATCATCATCGTCAACAACAAAGGGGGGTCGTAAATTTTTGGTTGCGCAGTAGGCCAAAGGGATGACCACAGCCTAACTGCGTATCTTCAGGGTGGACAGTTGCAACGAGATGACTATAAATAGGGAGGATCTTTAGTCATAAGTCATCAGTTATCAATTGTCCTTAAAAGTAAGTCAGTAAAAACTGTTTTATTTATTGAGTCGGGCTCACATCTTTTACAGTCGATTTGTCGCGCAGTTTTGTTTTGTTTAACACTGTTGCGTGGTGGTTCTTCGATCATTTCGTGTGTTTTTTAAATTATGGCTTCAACATCGAAGAAAAGGAAACGTATCACATTAACAATATCACAAAAGTGCGAGATTTTCGACAAGATTGAGCAAGGTATCTCGTTATCAGTTCTTGTAATGCGTTGGAGGAAAAAATAAAATCATTTGTTAAACAGAGAAAAGGGACCAGGCACCAGAGAAGCCTTAAAAACTCCAGAAAACTCCCAGCTTGAAGATGCTTTATTTACGTGATTTTTAGAGCAGCAAAGAAAGAACCTCCCTTTGTCAGGTGAAGGAAAAGGCCAAATTTTTCCAAGAAAGACTTGAAAAAGGAAAGTTTGTTGCCAGTACAGGATGGTTAAATAATTTTAAGAAAAGGCATAGTATACGCCAACTAAAACTAACCGGTGAGAAATTGCCGAATAACGAAGCTGCTGTGAAGCCCTTCGAGGAAAAATTTATGGACGTTTATAGGGAAAAAGATCTGATTGCAGATCAAGTGTATAATGCTGACGAATCAGGCTTGCACTGGAAAATGATACCAGACAAAACGCTGGCGTCTGGGTCAGACAGTAGGGCCCCAGGTTAAAAAAGCATCGAAGGAGAGGATCACATTTATGGCATGCGCAAACGCAACCGGAACGCACAAACTGCTTTTGCTGGTTGTTGGCAAAGCACAACGGCCACGTGCATTTGCAAACAGCCAAAAAGATACCAGTCCATTACACAGGTCAAAAAAATGCTTGGCTTGCAAGACCAAGAGTGGCTCAAAGGACATTTCATTTCCGAAGCAAAGAAATTTTTATTGAAAAAAAAAAACCTACCGCTAAACGCACTTTTACTTCATGATAATGCACCAGCGCATCCATTTGAAGAAGATCTGCACTCGATCCACGGAAATTTCACTGTTTTGTACATGCCACCTAATTGCACAGCTCTTATACAAGAAAAAACTCCTACTGCAAATTTTTGCCCAGCAAGAAGTTGATCCAGAATGCGCAGTATCTGCTTAAAAAGACCACAATGAACTGCATCACTGTTTCCATTGGCTCAAAGTTGGTAGCAATTGTCTTCGATTAAAAAGTCTTGGAAGCCTGTGGTCTTTGTTATTCGAATCAGAGGAAATGTCTAGCCAAGATTTAGATGATTTTGATCATGAAGACTTTTCGTAACAGAGGGTTTTTAGAAGTAGACACTAACAACTTCTTGTTAAGCAAAGATGACATTGACTGCCAGGAGCCGTTAACAGATGAAGTCATAGTAAGACAAGCAATGGATCAGCAGGACATCGAAAGCGAAGAAGAATTGGAGTCATCGGAACAAGTTCCAAGGATTCCACATATAGTACTACTCAACCTGTATCTGCTTAAAATGGGCGGATGAAATCGCAAAATAAGGGATAAAGCCTTTTCTATGTCGCTAAATACCACTCGACAAAGTACTACCACCTTGATCAAAAAGTTCCCGCACCACACCACCGTGTGGCGCTCCCATTGTTCCGATTTGAGTTCTTTGTTAAGTTGGTAAATCTATTGTTGACATTTCCTCTAAATCTTAGCATCATAGCTTGACATTTGCAAAAGTTACGTAGCTAAGAGGTACATCTATCCCTATGTGTGTTGGCGATTTTTTAAAATTTTAGAAATGGATTTCAATTTGCAACAACGAACTTGTACTAGTATTAAATTTTGCGTAAAAAACGGGTTTAATGGTGCGCGAACGTTGGAAATGTTGGAAAAGTGTTTCGGGAGTGATTCTCTAAAGACAACGGCCGTTTACCAGTGGCACGAGCGATTCAAAAGTGGTCGTGAGTCAATCGAAGATGATGGATGAACGCAGTGGCAGACCATCGACTTCGAAAACCGACGAAAACATTGATGAAGTAAAAGAAATGTTGCTCAATAACCGCAAATTAACCACCAGAGAGATAGCGGAGGACTTGAACAATGCCTATGGATCCGTCCAAGACATATTGGTTAATGATTTGGGTTTCCGTCGTGTAGTAGCAAAGTTGGTGCCAAAAGACCTCAATTTCATGCAAAAAAGAGACCGTGTTGACGTCGCAAAAGAGATGATTTGCGAGGCTGAATCCGATCCTACATTCATCAAAAGGACCATTACTGTAGACGAGACATGGGTTTATGAGTACGACACGCAATCAGGCAAGTGAATGGCGTTCACCAAATGAGCCGAGACCAAAAAAACCACGTCGTTTTCAGTCAAAAAAGGAGGCAATGCTCACGGTTTTCATGGATTACAACGGTGTAGTGCATCATGAATTTTTGCTAGAAGACCAGAAGGTAACCAAAGAGTATTATTTCGGCGTTATGAGACGTTTGCGTGAAGCAATTCGCCGAAAGAGACAAGAATTGTGGGCAGAAAACTCGTGGATTTTGCACCATGATAACGCACCGTCGCACAGTGCCATCATTATTAGTAATTTTTTGACGAAAAATGCAACAAATACCATTCAACAGCCACCGAATTCACCTGATTTGGCTCCCTGTGACTTCTTCCTGTTCAATCAAGTTAAAAAAGCACTACGGGGAACGCGTTTCAGCAGCCGAGAGGAAGTAATGGAAAAATCGCAGGAAGCACTGCGAAACCGAAAACAGAATGCAAAAAATGTTTCGAGAATTGGATCAAGCGCTGGCATAAGTGTGTTGCAGTCGATGGGGATTAATCTGAAGGGGACAATATAGATTTAGATGAATAAACTTGTATTTCCAATTTTCTGAATGCATTCCGGGAATTTTTTGATACCAAACTTGCCGCTCATGTCTACAAGATCTTTCAGCGCGATGTCTTAGTGATAGATCAAGTTAGGCCTACAATGCAAAATTCTTGATCAATAACTGATTGCTCACATTGTCATCGGTATTTTAGAGTATACAGGATGGTCCGGTTTGGGATACAAATATTTTGGGAACTGATTCTTTGCTTCATGTTATGAAAGAAAACGTATGCGAGGGAGGGATCTTTCTTCAACACCCACTGAGTTGCAGGGTGTTTAAAAAAGTTCCTTCAGAGAAGGAGGTACCCACAATACACTTCCAGTGTATTAAACTTTGAGCAACCAAGCTTGGCTCGTTTGATAGCCAATTGATTAATGGTTAATTCATATTAAAATTCATGCTTTCATTTTCGAGATATTGTTCTTCAAACACAAATTTTTTTTTTATTATCTGCATCCCAAACCGGACCTCCTCGGATTGTCTAAGAATTCCGAGGAGTCAATTTTGACTCAGATCACTGCCCTGTTGCAGTTCACAAATACGCCGAATGCCAAAATACCGAGAATGTGTTGAAAGGAAGTTAAAAGTCGAACGACTGAAATCGAATGAAACTGTTCCCTTTCAACTTTTTCCGAGAAGTCTTTTGTTGCCAGGGACAAGGGCAGCAGATCGCTGATCATATTATCAGCATGGAATTTTTGATGACATATCAGATGTATTGGATATCATTGGAATATCACATCGCCACTCCTGATAGTACGGAGTTCACATGTCTCCGAAACATGTGCTTAGCTGTAAGCATTTCCACACACTCTGAATTAAGGTGCACACAAATTTGAGAATCTCGAGAAGAGAAGGTCTTTGATTTTAGGATTAATGGATCAGGATAGGTGAAATGTCCATCCTTTTTAAGCCTCAGAAAACTTGTCGAACAAGCTAACTTGATACACTAAAGTTTACGCAGAATATCTAGAGTCTCTTACCCATTATGAGTCTTTGCCGTCAATATGTGCCATCTCCTCTACTACTTGATAAAGTGAATTACAGCTTTCTTAAATTATTACGAATTGCAGATTAGTAAAATACTCCACTGGGGGAGCTCAGTGTATATCCGAAACCTCAGTGTATCTGGGGGAGATTTTTTAAAACGAGCTATTTGCTCACGTTGCATCTGCCAAACATTCAAAAACAAAGTGCGGCGGTACCTCATCTTCTTTTTACTATTTGGTATTTCCTTTGCTTGAAATAATTCAGATTTCAAAAAAAAAAAAATCTTCATTAAATAAAATGAAGTAGGTATTGCAATTAGAAAACTGGCGAAAGCATATGCCCCCACGCCACATCACCCTGCAACACTTCCACTATCATCTGCATCTTTAATTACTGGAATTTCTCAACGTTTAAAACTATTTCACAACCAATACCAATAGCACGGAAGTGCATTCCCCATTCGAATCTACCTATCTATCGACGTCAAACCGCCAACATTTTTCCACTCCTCAATACTAGATACATCACCACCGCTGCTGCCTCCTGTAAATTCTGTGCTTCTGTTTATTTTTTCATATCCGAGATCAACTCGTGGATTCCAGCATCACCAACATCAACAGCAAATAGCTATTTTCCCGCTTATTCGTAATACGGATATGTGTGCTCGTAGATACCGAGTACTCGTACATATTCGTATGTATCTCCAACAAAAGCATGAATGGTCCGCTCGTACACAATCTTTCTCTCGTGCACTGGTACATCTGTGTGAGCACTACGCCTTCATAAACACGTCCATTCAAAATTCCATTCAATTTTTCTTCACTGCTATCTCCCGTCATCTCTTCACAAAATAACCCATAAGGCCAACTGTATCTTCTGACGTCACAGGAGAACACATCTGAGATCATTTACAACATTTCTACACTACGAATACCAGGGGCGCAAAGGAAAACAACAACAAAAAAAAAAAAAAAAAAAAAAAAAAAAGTCCATGACCATGAAAATTTAATGAAGCCGAAATCAAAAGCAAACTCTGACATCTCTCCACCTACACACTAAACTCAACCACCTTCATCTCTCAATGTCCTGATGGATACTTGCTTCTTCAGAGTGTTCCATTCGTGTACACCTTTAGGGTTATGTTGCGAGCACCGAAACAAGACTAAACAGAACATTAAAACCGAAATTGTTTATTCCCGAGCAAATGATAACCTTCAGCATTTCGAATGATTCCAACTGGTACATGGGTGTGTACAGGATTCGTACGTATGGATGGATGTAGGATACATACTGTGTAGTTGAAAGCAGCAAGTATGACGTCATACGACTCCATTATCAAGGGATTGTTTGCTACGCTCCACGTTCCATGCTCATCGCCGCTCATTAATGGACAATGAGAAGGAGTACGTGCAAATGGATGTTGTTATTCCAGGTTCACATCAAAAGCTATCTCTCATACCATCACCACTAACACACCCTCTGGCGTCATTTCATTCCCCCAGATCATTTGCGAGAGGAGCGTGGGTATAAAAATTGATGTTTTGCATGGAAAAATGCTAGGTACACTCCAGAGATATCCATCCGCATTTATTCCTGTGTGGAGATCCTTATTGTTTTGGATTTGTACATCTTGTTTCATCCAAAAAAAAAAAAAAAAAAAAAAAAACCACGCTATAGACTCTTTTCAAGGTCAATATTCACCCTCCGACAAATATTTCCATCAGAATTTGATAGGCGATTTATTGAAATTGGTCCATCAAATGTGGCAACGTAAAAGTCTAAAGAAGTGTCCCGCTCATAAAGCCCAAAAGATTCTGTCTATTCTTCTGTTGGTGCTGAGCTTTTGGTCGCGAGAATGAGTATGAGCAACGATTACGAGTAAGGATATTCTGTGTCTTTAAATGCAAATTATATTTGGAACACAAAAATGCGTGATAAATAAAAATAACATCAACTAAGAGGGTGGTAGATACATTCATACGAGTATGGTAGATAGAGGGAAGGAACTGAGAGATACGAGTAGATAAATTAAATCGTTTAGGTTTGGGGTTCGATGATATGAATAGGATGAGAAATTGGCACAGATACTGATAGTCGAGGCTGCTACATAACAACAAAATTGTTGGAGTTTCGCCAAAGAATTTCTATCTACTTGATTCTTATCTAGCAGATACCAATGTGATATTTAGTTTTAATAGCGACAAACAAACAAGTTGGGATAGAAAAAATCTTCATTTATACGGATATGTATATGCGATATACGGATATGTGAATTTGTATCTTAATTTAGCTGGAACGGCGTTGATCATTTTATGCGTCAATCGAACCAGGAAGTTAGAACGAGAAGATGGTGATTATATGGTATTTATAGGTCAGCAAAATTATAGCTTTTTTATATTGTGGTGTTGCATTTAAAGGTCATCTCGCAGCATTAAGCCAATGGAGACCAAACAGCGCTTCCAGATGCACATTTATAGGCGTCTCAAAGGGATTCTTCGTTATTCGAAAAGCTAATGGTTTTACCAATTTTCTGGGACTCAATGGCTATCCAGACCATTTGACATATTCTCAAAGGATCTTAATTATTAATAGAATCAATGAAGAAATCAATCAACTACAAGAGAGTATACGGCAGCTACCCCCTAGGACATAGCAGATACATACTTTTAACTCGTAGACTGATTCGTTTCGATTTCGGAATACGTTTAAGATATGCATGAGAACATATACCTAAAGGATTCATCAGAGTCTTTAAGGGCAAATAAAAGAAGTACCTCTATAACAAAAACTTTGTCCTGACTGGAAGGAAGTGGCGTACCCGCGACCCCCTACTGTTAGATAGTCGTGTTTTGGTCGATTCAAAATTTAACCAAACATACCACCTTGATCAAAAGGTTCCCGGGGACACTACCGTGTGGCGCTCCCATTGTTCCAATTTGAGTTCTGTTTTTTTTCGTGAAGTTGTTAAATCTGTTGTTGACATTCCCTCTAAATCTTAGCGTCATAGCTTGACATTTGCAAAAGTTACGTAGCCAAGAGTACATCTATCCTTGTGTGTGTTGGCGATTTTTAATAATTTTAGAAATGGATTTAAATTTGCAACAACGAACTTGTACTCGTATTTGCGTAAACAACGGATTTAATGGTACGCGAATGTTGGAAATGTTGGAAAAGTGTTTCGGCAACGATTCTCTAAAGAGCGGTTCAAAAATGGTCGTGAGTCAATCGAAGATGATGAACGCAGTGGCAGACCATCGACTTCAAAAACCGACGAAAACATTGATGAGGTACTCGTAAAAGAAATGTTGGTCAATAACCGTAAATTAACCATTAGAAAGATAGCGGAGGACTTGAACATTGCCTATGGATCCGTCCAAGACATATTGGTTAATGATTTGGCTATCCGTCGTGTAGCAGCAAAGTTGATGCCAAAAGACCTAAATTTCATGCAAAAAAGAGACCGTGTTTACGTCGCAAAAGAGATAATTTGCGAGGCTGAATCCGATCCCACATTCATCAAAAGGATCATTACTGGAGACAAGAGATGGGTTTATGAGTACGACACGCAGTCCAGACATCAGGCAAGTGAATGGCGTTCACCAAATGAGCCGAGACCAAAAAAATCACGTCGTTTTCAGTCGAAAAAGAAGGAGATGCTCACGGTTTTCATGGATTACAACGGTGTAGTGCATTATGAATTTTTGCCAGAAGGCCAGACAATAAACAAAGAGTATTATTTAGGCGTTATGAGACGTTTGCGTGAAGTAATTCGCCAGCATTGTGGGCAGAAAACTTGTGGATTTTGCACCATGATAAAGCACCGTTGCACACAGTTGATGGCACAGTGCCATCATTATTCGTAATTTTTTGACGAAAAATGCAACAAATACCATCCAACAGCCACCGGATTCACCTGTTTTTTCTCCCTATGACTTCATTCTGTTCAATCAAGTTAAAAAACCACTACGGGGAACGCGTTTCAGCAGCCGCGTTTCCGAAAGTAATGGAAAAATCGCAGGAAGCACTGATGGACATACCGAAAACCGAATATAAAAAATGTTCCGAGGATTGGATCAAGCGCTTGCATAAGTCTGTTGCAGTCGATTGGGGATTACTCTGAAGGAGACAATATAGATTTAAATGAATAAACTTGTATTTCCAGTTTTCTGAATGCATTCCGGGATGTTTTTGATCAAGGTAGTATTTAGAACAACGAGATCAGAGAGTATTTGTCTTGAAATATAGTCTTAGAGACCCTGGGTTGGACCAGCAGTGCAACAATTTAATTTACAGCGTTCTGCTTACCCTACCTCACAGTGAGTGATGATCCACGCATGCAGACGAAAATTGGAAGTGGATGCTCGGATAGGAGCATAATACTGGGCTACACCATCATAGGGCCCACAAACGCTACGGAACATACTCGTACATACTCGTATAAAAATGTGACGAATCAGCTAACAACCTCGAAAAATGACGAACTCAGTGATCTAGCAAACGCGAGCAGCCAAACTTGCGGGGATCATCGACAGCTATAAAGCAGACATAACAGCCATCCAAGAAGTGCGATGGTATGAACAGGTCAAAAAGAGGATGAAAAACAATGATATTAACAATGCAGACTACTACACACAACCGGCGCACCAAAGATAGCAGCCAGCGTTTATTTTCATACAGATACAATAAGTGCCCATGTACCGACAAGGGAGAACGACAAACTTACCAAATATTGTTTCCACGAGTACCTCGAAAAAACTTGATGTAAAAATCGTTCTTGCGGACTTTAGTTAGCCAACGAGAGCATCTTTGTTAACACGGTCGGAAAGTACAGCAAAAACGACATTATCTCCGGAAACGGGCACATGTTAATTGATTTTGCAGCGGAACGTAATGTAACTATAGCCAGCACACGGTTTGCACACCTTGATATTCATAGAAGGCACTGACTGACTGCTGTCTAGTAAATTGTTAATTAAATTGATCATATCGTGTAATGCACTCCTCCTGTCCATTGGCTGTCTCAAGGTTACGAACATATAATATCGACTCGAACCATTCTCTTGTAGTCAAGTTATAGATGCGGATATCCGTAACAACACAAAGCCAGCGAACCATTGTGAGGGAGTCCAATGTCTAATGGCTACAATCGCAAGAGACCGCTTTACTCTCTCGAGGAGTTCGATGCCCCCAAAGAGCAATCAGACAGTTTGGTTTGACGTGCGCATAAACATAAAAAATTTTCTGCCGCACTGTGTGAACGCCAAAGAGACTTCTTCAACAGTCCCCATCAGTGTCGTTGCGTTTTAAACCTGAAACGTCTACCAAATGTTCACATTAGGGCAGATCTTGGAAAAAGCCCAAGAGTTCCAAAGCCATACACATCACTGATTTCAAAGATTCCATTGACAGCGTCTATAGAGGTTGACTTTACAGAGCTATGTCCAGTTTTGCCATCCATGGAAAGCTCATTCGACTGCGCAGGATGCCATTGACGAGGGGGATTGAAAATGCTCTCGGGCGCTTCTAGACAAAATTTCTTCGGATAATTTTCGGTCCCGTTTGCATCAATAAAGAATAGAGGAAACATTTCAACAGCGAAATCTACAGGTTATACAGCGATGCCAACCTAGTCACAAAAGCTGGATATGGACACTAGCGTCCGGGACCGGAAAGTTTTCCATTCTAACTCAGCGCGACAACTCAGTATAGGACCACCTCATCTTAGGTGGCGCACAGAATTGGGAGGGGACCTCAGGCAACTTCTTTTGCGCACCTGGAAGCAGCTGGCCAAAGATCCACCTAGCGCCACCGAAGTAAGTAAGTAAGGAAAACATACGTCTGTCTTCCAAGCAGAGGCATACGTAATCAAGTTGGCAATGAACTACGACTTTATTGTGACGAATCGGTGAAGGGACAGAAGTATTTGCATCTGTACTGACAGCGAGATTCTGAAGATACAATACGATATGAGGCTTTGCTGAGCCCTCTCGCCTCATCCAACGCATTCAATGGCTGAATTCAATGAGTCTATTGAGATCGCCGATAAGCTAATTAGGCGAGACACAGAGGCGAAATTCTCTGGATTGGTACTGAGTTCCCATGCGCTCTCCCATCTTAATACTTACTGTGACCAATGGTACTTCATTTCGGTGATCTAGTGGGAACCGATAATTTCAGCGTGGTGAGGCCCTTAATCCTTGGGTCTAAGTTAACAGAATTGAATAAGAAAACAAGACTTTCATTGATTTTGTATATGAACAATGTCGACTTCCAGGAATTTGTGTTATCTGCTCTCGTGCTCAAGCCAATGTCAAGAATAAATGAACCAGACTATAGAGCCCAATGATCTCACCAAAACTCTTTAAATTCTCCAGCACGTCGAATGCCAATGTATAGCGAATGACGTATCCCATAGCGAGTCTAATGGATCATAATCACTACCAAACGGTCACAAGGCAAATCTCAACAAGTTACAGACTTGTAGAAAATCAAAATTAGTCGGAATCTACTTCGTTTAAGTGTCCCATTGACATCTTATCAATTAGGCTACTGTTATTCTTCCTCATAAGCACCACATAAGTCCTTCCAAAACAGAAATCACCTGTCTGCCAAGTTAAATAAAAAATTAAATGACGCAAATACATATTTCGGAATCTTGACACAGAAGCTTCCTAATAAAATTGCCCTCCAGAGCACCATATATTCGAGTTATTTTCCCATTTACTTTGAGTAAATCCTTTGCTTGTCACAACAAATAAACGATTCACCCAAAGTAAACAAGCACAACAGTAACAGAAAAAAAAAAAAACAAAAATATAGTATAGGGGGGCCAACAACTCTTAACGAGAATAGCTGACGTGCGTACTGACATCCATACATAAATGGATCCCCAAGAAAAAAAATCGAAAAAAAACAAATGTCGCTACGCTATTAAGCTCTTGTCGAAAATCCTTTTCCCACCTACTTTCAAAGATGCCTGTACACAATTTGGTCTTCCAAAAGATGATGACTTTGCTCTGAAAGGGTAGAGCTGAAACAGTGACGATGGAAGGCAAAAGTATATACCTATAAAACAACAACAAAAGCCAGTCATTTATTCCTTTCATCATAGAGAATGTTGAGAATGTATGTATACAAATAGAAAAGAGCCATCATCCTATCTACGAATATTAACTCATACTACATACAGGTCTACCCCAGCCGACTCCACACTCTATTCCATAATCCATACCTCGTAAGAGTTGTGAATTTCTGATTAGGACAAGGCCAGAGGCATGATAGCAAACCTTTTGCTGTTCATCGTCATCATTGTCATCGTTTTCACCGTCGTCGCCATCATCATCATCATCATCATCATCATCATCATCATCATCATCATCATGGTCGTAAGCATGTTCGTCCTTAAAGTCATTGTCGTTGTCGTACTTTTCATCATCGTCAGCATCGCCATTATGCTCGTTACTCTCCCATCATCTGAATGTTTTGCTTTTGCTTCTTTTCATCCTCACATCATCAGAAGGCGAACCGGTGCGACTATATTTTGCTTTATGGCGTTAAGGATAATATACACTCAAGTGTGCCAGCACTATCGGCCATCAGAGATTTGGAGCACATACGAATAAACGACGACAACGGCGACGACGACGGCGACGGCGACAGCGACAGCGACAGCGACGATGAAAATGAGGATGAGGACTAGAACGAGGACACAACAACCACAGGAGGAAAGTTTAAACATCCTCCCTAGCCCCGCACACCATAATTGTACTCGTGGTAATCAAATATTGAAGGGATTTTCACAACTCCTCCGGAGCTGCGAGGATAAAATTTAAATAAGCGCATAAGGAGCGATATGTTAATGTCGATGGCTGGAGTGTGTTTTAATTAGTTGAAATGTGCTGCCAAAGTTGTTCTGTGACTTTATCACGTCAATTGACGAGCTTTGTATAATCCTTTTATTTTTGCGCAGCGAAAAAGCTTCGACCGCTTTAAAAGAATTATAGATCTAATTATTTCTGTTGTTTAGAGAGAGGAGAGAAAGATATGCTTATGGTGAAGCCACTTATTCAGTCTATCGTTACGCAGAAGCCCTCACAGCCCGCTCGAGTAGCATCAATTGCTACACACTTAGATAAAATGTCGTAATTGCTTGAATTACTCTACTCTCCCATTTTCCTGCTGTGCTGTGCGTCAGTCTCATTTTTCGAGGACCACCAGTTGAAGTATGAACGGTAGAAGCTTAATTTGACAAGTATTTAAAGAGTCCACTTACTGGGAGTTAATTAAACAGAAATTTTGCCATTTTACGGTTCAACTCTATTCTTGGAATTATCCACGACATTGAGTTCTATTAAATCCCTACAAACTACAAACCAGAGAACAGTTTTTAAATAACCGCAGGACACTTTTAAATAAAAATTTTAATGATAACGAGTCGCCATGACAATTCAACAGAGAATGGTAGACAAGTCCACGTTAATTGGAAAATTAAGTTAACCAAACCAACGCATTCATGTCGACCTTGCACTGCCCTAACAATAAATAAAATTGCGTGCAAATAAATTCGAATAAAGCAAATAAAATTTTCTCAATTCCAACAATTTCCAATGACCACCAACCTCTTCTCAAAACTGACTTTTCTGTCGTTGTCATTGTCCTTTAAAAAAAAAAAAAAAAAAAAAAAACAGTAAACGAACGGCAATAACAAGGACCAAGAGTCACACTCTCAACCACTTCATGGTATGGTGGTTGTTTCCTTTATTTTTATTTTTATATTACTTTTTTTTTTCAACCCAACTCGGAAGCATCGACGTTGAAAAAATGTCCCTTTTCCGTTTACAGAAAGCTTATAGGAAAAAAAAAAAAGGATTTTTTTTTTTTTTAGTTTTATTTACCTTTCAACCTCTACCTCTGCTGGTTTGAATCGTCCATCCACTAACTAAATGCCTCAAACTTAATACAAATTCAACGGCACCACCTCGGTTAGAGAACGGGATGTTCAACCGCTCCTTTGGCGGATGTATGGCAAAATAAGGAAAGAGGTTATGTTGTGTAATTTAATTTTCACTTTGAATAACTCAAACAGTTTGTAGGAATTTAAATTTGTTTTGTTTGCTTTTTCTTCCGATTCAAGTTGAAAGGACTCATTAATTCCGGCAAATACTGTTTTGCTGATGTAATAAGTGCACTTACTTGAGCAGAATCGCAAGAGCACCGAGGTAGCTATAAATTCATTCCGCTTTGGCGTGCACTTCAGTGCAATAGTTTGTCTTAGTTCTCAGATCCCATTTGCACTTTTTGTGACGAAGCAACGCTCATTTTCGGTTATTCAGCATGACGCTGCAATGACTAAAGGTTCCCACTAAGTTTTCGCCATTAAGCTACCAACTACTCGTATTACTTAGCTCTGTGGCCATTAACTCTCCAAAAAAAAAACAGAACTTGCCCTCTTTACGGATAAAAGGATATTTTTGTTTTTTATTTTATACAAATTCTTACAATTCTAATAATTTCTCTAAATTATGAGAAAAGTTAGTGACATCTTTATTCAATGAGATAAGCAAAGATAAATGTTTTGCTTAGCTTAGGCGGCCCTAGAGTCCGGGGTGGATCTGGGCCTCAACTAATAAGCCTCTCCAATAAGCGCGGGCTTTGGCAAACTGCCTTCAATTGGGCACTCCAAGTTGGTTGAGGTCTCCTTCCAGTTGCGGGCGCCACTTTAGGCGAGGCCTTTCTCTACTGCTTTGTCGCTCCGGATTAGAGTCGAAGATTCTGCGGGCTGGAGCGTTGGTGTTCATTCGCTCTATATATCCAACCCATCTCAAACGCCCAATGCGCAGTTTTTTGACCAGGTCGATGTCACTGTACAGCTCGTAGAATTCATCGTTGAATCGTCTCCTCCAGAACCCGTCAATGCATACCGGACCAAGTACGAGGGCGGATCAATAAGTCCGTGATTAAAACACAGATTTTTTGATAAAAAAAAAATTTTATTTTTCAACGTAGTCTCCCTTGAGCTCTATACACTTTGTCCAACGCTTCTCCAATTTTTTTATCCCTTCCAAAAAAAATGATTTGTCGAGGTCCTCAAAAGAGGCCTTTGTTTGCGAGATGACTTCATCATTGGAGTCAAATCTTTTTCCACCAAGCCATTTCTTCAGGTTTGGGAACAAGAAGTAGTCGCTCGGAGCCAAATCTGGAGAATAGGGTGGATGAGGGAGCAATTCATAGCCCAATTCATGGATTTTTGCCATGGCAACTGCACATGTGTGCACCCTTGCATTGTCTTGGTGGAAAAGAACTTTTTTCTTGGCCAAATGAGGTCGTTTTTTTTTTCAAATCGTCATTGAATCGGTCCAATAAGTTGGCATAATATTCCCCATTGATTGTTCTTCCCTTTTGAAGGTAGTCAATGTGGATTATCCCGCGTGCATCCCAAAAAACAGTAGCCATAACTTTATTGGCTGACAAACCCACCTTGGCCTTCTTTGGCGCCGATTCACCCTTAGAAACCCACTGTTTTGACTGTTGTTTGTTCACTGGTGTGTTGTGATGGATCCATGTTTCGTCCACGGTTACAAAACGGCGCAAAAACTCCTCCATATTGCGATTAAACAACGCCAAACCTTCCTGTGAAGTTGTTACACGATTGCGTTTGTGGTCGACTGTGAGCAAACGCGGCACCCATCTTGCGGAAAGCTTTCTCATGCCCAAGTGATCATTCAAAATTGAAACCACTGAGCCATGCGAGATCCCTACGGCTTCCACAATCTCTCGCACTTTCAATCTTCGGTCGGCCAACACCATATCGTGAATTTTTTCGATTGTTTCGGGTGTAGAGACCTCAACTGGGCGTCCAGGACGTTCGGCATCTTCAGTGCTTGTACGGCCACAACGAAATTCAGTAAACCACTTTTTTACCATTGAAATCGATGGTGCAGAGTCCCCATAGTATTTATCAAGCTTAGCCTTGGTCTCGGTAATGGTTTTTTTTCGCAAGAAATAATGCTTAATAAGCACACGAAATTCACTTTTTTCCATTTTCTCCTCAAATTAGTGAGTAGTCTGATAAAAATAGCTGTCAAACACAAACTAACTGACGTAGCAAGTTTAAATTTTGACAGGAGTCAACTGACAAATGCCTGTTGACAGGAGCAGTGTTGCTGTTTCAGTAAAGAGGTCAGAAATTCAAAAATGACCCGCCCTCGTATCTTACGAAGATACTCTCTCAAAACGACCAAGGATATCTTTATCCGCTTTAGAAAGGGTCCATGCTTCGGAACCACAGAGCAGGGCTGGCATTACAAGGACCTTACATAGATTTTCCTTGGTTGTTCAGGAGAGGCCCTTACTACATAGATGCCTTCTCAGCCCAAAGAAACATCGATTGGTAAGTGTTATTCTTCGCTTAATTTCTGAAGAGATGTCGTTTTCAGATCTGATAGCAGAGCCGAGGTAGACAAAATCCCTTACCACCTCAAAGTTATAGCTGTCGATTGTGACATTCTGGCCGATTCGTCGATGTTGGGTGTCCCTTCTTGTTGATAGCATATAATTTGCTTTGCCCTCGTTTACCGCTAGATCCATTTTTGTCGCTTTTGAACCTATACCAGTTCGCTGTTTTCCAAAAATAATATGAACATTTCAGACTTTTCAAAGATCGTACCTTGTGTGTTGGCTTGTGAGTTTTGCACAATTCTTTCAAGTATGATGTTGAAGAAGTCACATGATAGCGCGTCGCCTTGCCTAAATCCATTTTTGACATCAAAGATTTCGGTTAAGTCGTTACCGAGCGAGCTTTCTCCATCGTCATCCTGCGCAAGCGGACGAGTTTGGCAGGGATGCCAAAACTAGATATACTCGTAGCTCTGTATAGCTTGTCTCTGTCGATGCTGTCATATGCGGCTTTAAAATCTATAAAAAGGTGGTGAGTATCGATCTGAACTTCTTGGGTTTTATCCAGGATCTGGGGTAGTATGAATATTTGGTCAATTGTGGACTTACCGGGCCTAAAACCGGACTGATGGTCCAATCAGAGCGTTGACAAATGGTTTCAGGCGCTCGCACAACACAGCAGACAAGATCTTATATGCGATGTTTAGGCGACTGATACCAATATAGCTGGCGCAGTTGAGGGGGTTTTCTTCTTTGTGAACTGGGCAAACGATGCTGAGGTTCCATTCATCAGGCATATATTCATCCGACCAAATCTTGGAAATAAGTTAGTGTATGCTCTCTACCAAGTCATCTCCTGCTGCCTTAATTAGTTCGGCGGGTTGGACGTCCGGCTCGGCAGCCTTGTTCGACTACAGCTTACATATTGCTATCCTGATTTTGGTCAATAATGAATGTTTCGCTCTGCCTGACAAGCGGAATTTGTGTCGTCTTTGGGATTCAGCAGTCTGCAGAAATGGTTTTGCCATATCCTCAGCACCGACTGTGACTCTACTACAAGGTTTCCTTATTCATCTCTACAGGTTTGCTTTCGGGTCTTATTACCCTGACACGTTCTTTTTACCTTTGGGTAAAACTTCCGAACATTATTCCTGGAGTAGCACCTCTCTATTTCCTCGATCACGCGCTTCTTATGTTCTTCCTTTTTTCTCCGGAGAATCCGATGTTCTTCCCTCCTCTTTTGCTCGTAGAGCTCACGAGTCGGCGTTTCTTGGCGCTGGGCGAGTGAAGCCCAGCACGTCAGTTGCGGCATTTCTGATGGCTTCTCAGCATTTAAGCCCCTAGCCTTCAGCACTTGTGCTGGCTGCAACGGACTTCTCGAGACGTTGAGGGATACGCGATCGTTCAACGTTAAATCTCCTCATAGTATTTCCCCGTTGTTTTGGCGTCTGAGATATCCGTAAACGTACCTTGGCTGCAACTACGTAGTGGCCTGAGTCTATGTTGGCCGCACGGAATGTTTGGACATCTAAAATACTTGACGAGTGCTTTACGTGTTGCCTTGTGAATATTAGCCTAAGTCCGTTTCCAGACGTGGTGTCGTGTAGGCTATGTCTTCCGATTGTGCTACCAAAGATGTCCTCCTTTCCAATTTTGGTATTAAAGTCGCCTAGGACGATTTTAACGTCATACATCGGACATTGCTCGTAGGTTTTGTCGAAGAGCCCGTACAAACTTTCTTTGATAGCATCGTCCTTTTCCTCTGTTGGGGCGTGAGCGCATATAAGGCTGATGTTAGCGGATTGTTATAAGGCGTTCGACGTGTCGAAAGCTCAAGACTTTTTGCCTAAGTCTACCGCTTACAACAAATCCGCATCCAAATAGTAAATTTAAAAAATAAATGACATTCGGTACTTAAAGAAAAAAAAAAATAGAATTGAATGCCACTACAATGGTCATAGTTAAGCAAACATTACGCACATAAAAAAATTGTTTAAGTGTGCATCGGAAATACTTCCGTAATGTATCGATATGATGTATAAAACATATTTTAGAATCAAGGGGTAGTCCCGAGTATTTAAAATGGTCTATGCACTCTGTCAAAAAACATTTATCACTACAACATACTCGTAAACTACTACAATAAGTGGAAGAGGAAAAACCAAACGTACACTTACAATTAGACAATTTGTATTTTTGACACTCAGTTGCTTGAAAATACATCTCCATTTGGAGATAAATGGAGATAAGCCGAAGAACATTAATTTAGTTTTAGAGCATATCACTAAATGATGTTCGGCAAACCAATGTCTCAATAAGTTTAAGTCCCTATTGATATCGGAAACCAGGTCTAGACAACTATTTAAACCGTAAGTGAAACCTATATCATCCGCAAAAGCGGTAAGTGAACCTTTTAAATTTAGAGCAAACAGTGGATATGTATACTAAAAATAGTATCGGTCCTAAAACAGAGCCCTGTGGTACATCCAGATTAAGGAATTTAATTTCACTCCTCTCATCTACCCTAACTCTTTCCGACCTATTCCGAAGATAAGAGTGTAACCAATTGAGCATAAAACCACGAAACCCTGCTTTTCCAATTTCTTAATAAGCACCTGTCTTTGACCATATCGAACAACTTGGTTATATCAGTAAATAAGCCAGCTGTACATTTTTTGCCATCAAGGTTAGACATTATTAGAGAACAAAACTGTAAGAGTGCATCTTCCCTTGATTTTCCTTTTTGAAATCCAAATTGAACTGAATTCATGAGTAGTTTTTCAAATATTTTACTGAAAGCAGGAAGAAGTGAGATGGGATAACATCTGCACATTTAAGGCCATCAGGAAAGGCTCCTCCAAACACGAAACGATTAAAAATATCGGCTAGGACATCTATTACAAAATGTGAAATGTTTGTAAGAAAAATGTTTGAAATACCAATCACTCCACATGATTTCAATGAAGTTAAGGAACCAATGACCTTTAAGACCTGAAAAGATGTTATGGCTGTAAAAACAAACCTTATACTTTCCAACGGTTCAGCACAGCCACAAGTAGACGAACAGAGGGAGCAGATCTTTTGGACTGAGCATGGTTGTAAACTATTACCTATGTTAGAAAAATAGCTATTAAATGCATTAGCAATATCAATTTTGTCAAACAGAGGAGCCCTTGGGCATAGTTGGTTTATGTATTGGGTCTACAAGTAAGTTTTCAGCGTTTTTTTCCAAAATTTTATTATGAAAACATATTTACAATGCTTTATTCAAAGTATCGTCCATCGGAAGCTACAACTTTCCCCCATCTTTCTGGCAATTTATGAATTCCGGACCAAAAATAATTTCTCGTCTTTCGAGCCCAAGAACGTATCGAGCCAATTTTTGATTTCCTCTACTGAGCTGAAGCGTATTCCCGTAAGAGCGTTCTGCATCGAACGAAACAAGTGGTAGTCAGATGGTGCCAAGTCTGGACTGTAAGGCGGGTGAGGCAGAATTTCCCATCCACTATTTTCCAAATAGTTTTTCACCGAAACCGCAACATGTGGCCGAGCGTTGTCGTGATGAAAAATGACGGACTCAAGCCTGGTCTCATATTCTGGCCGTTTTTCTTTTAATGCCCGCTTCAAACGAATTAGTTGGGTTCGATATAATGGTCCTTTGATGGTTTCACCACTCGGAAGCAGTTCGTAGTATACGACACCCTTTTGTGATCCCACCATATGCAGAGCATGACCTTATTCACGTGAATATTTCGTTTCGGCGTCGATTGGGCGGGCTCGCCGGGCTTTGTATACGATTTTCTGCGTTTAAAATTATCATAATAAATCCATTTCTCATCACCAGTGACAATACGATGCAAAAATGATTTATTTTTATACCGCTGCAGTAACATTTCGGACATGCAAAATCGCCGTTCAACGTCTCTTGGCTTCAATTCGTACGGCACCCAGTTTCCAACCTTTTGAATGAATCCCAGTGCTTTTAGGCAGGGAAACGGCTTGTTGCGTGACGCCCAATGATGCAGCAAGTTCTTCTTGAATCTGACACGGATCCTCATCCAGTAAAGCGTCCAATTCCTCGTCTTCAAAACTTTTCGGCTTTCCGGGGCGATCTTTGTCTTCAACTCCAAAATCACCACTTTTGAACCGTTTGAACCACTCGCGGCACGTCGATTCACCAATACATTCCGCCCCATAAGTTTCCGAAAGCAAACGATAGGCCTCAGCCGCACTTTTCTCCATATTAAAGAATAAAAGCAGCGCTTCCCGCAAATGACGTTTATTTGGCTGGAAACGTGCCATGATTTTGCTCGATAAAATGTACGACACCGATAGAACTGCTCAAATATAACGCTGCAAAGTTGTTGACAGATACAAAACCCACAAATAAAACACATGGGGTCTGACATTTCTGCCCGGGATCCACTGGTGGCGCCATCTCTGACAAACGCTGGAAACTTACTTGTAGACCCAATATTATGCGATTAACTATTTGCCATCCACTTTTTGAATTTCCTTTTGCAGATTCGCGGCAAATCGGAATGTCCTTCTTAAGCTCCACACAGAATTTCTTGAAATTTCTCTTTAATCCCGAATCATCAGGATATTTTTTGTACTTCATTCTAAGCTTGTTTTTACTTATAACTTTATTTAGTAAATACGTAGATATCCACGGTTTTAGTCTTTTTATCAACTTTTTAGAGGGCAGAGATGTAGAACAGTTTCAAATATGATTCTTAGTTGAATCTACGAGTATAAATATTGTAGAGGCAGTAGAAGTATCACTACAAGAATATATGTCAGGCCAAGACTCATGTAAAGGCCAGTTTTTAGGCTCAATAAAGTTAATTGTAGTCCTTTGAGAGAAGGAAAGATAATTTTTGACTATCGGTTATCATAAAATTAATGACGCAGCACCAAAATGGAACGGCTTTGAAGCGCCCATAAATATGGTCCAAACATTTACTAGATGCATCCCTTGTAGACTCATTTATGAAGCACGCAAGCTATTAGTGCCAAATAACTATACACAAATTCACCACATTCCACAATGCTAATATTATCTAAGAGATCAGCAAACTCTTTAATAAACAAATAACAAATAACAAAAAACAAAAACATTCAACATATGAAGTCTATATATAGGTCCACATCAACAATTTTGTACTCCCCTTTGATACCACCTGCAATGTAATTTTCGTTTGTTTTAGCAACAAATTTATACTCAGGAATACAATAATCATTTTTTTCAAAGCTACGATATGTATCCAAATTTCAGACACAGCTACAATATCTGGAAGGAAACGCACAAATATGCGTAACAAGGTTGGAACAATTTTCTCTTCTCTTATAAAGGGTGTTTTTTTTAGAGGTATACAAATTCAATATGAAATAAAACACTTGAAGCTAATGTTAATGTCTATACTTAACATATTAGCTTTATTTAATGGATAATTTTATGGCATCGGGTGTATGCGCGCCACGGCTAGCTCGAATGAAGCGCAATTGTGATGCCCAATTTTCGACAACTATGTACTAAGTGGAGTGAAAAGTAACCTCCTTGACCGCCAGAATGCGCTGCTACTGCAAAAAAGATTATGGTGCCTTCAAGTCCGTTCGGTCCGTCAAATATTGGTTTCGAGAGTTTCTTTGTGGCCGCAACTCCACTACCGATCAAGTCCGCAGCGACAGGCCTTCCGATGCGGTTACAGTGGACAATGTCAAAAAAATACATGAAATGGTGTTGGCTGATCGGAAAGTGAAGGTGCGCGAGCTAGCAGATACCACAAAGATTAGTGCTGAGCACACACGCCATATTTTGGGCAATATTCTGCATATGAAAAAGTTATCCTGCCGCTGGGTGCCGCGAATGACCAAAAACACGAATTCGAGAGCACTTCGAAAGAGTGTTTGGACTTGCTGATGCGGAATCGGGCGAACTTTTGGCGTCGACTGGATTTGGATCCCTCGGACTATTATCGAGCAAATCATCGACGTCACGGAGGAGTATTTTGCAGACCATCCGGAAAATTACTTTTCGGACGGTATCAAGAAGTTGGAAAATCGCTGGAATAAGTGTATCAAACTAAAAGGGGACTATATTGAATGAAATAAAAAACATTTAAAACAAATATATTTTTCATTCCCAAGGAGGTTACTCCACCTAGTATATCGAGTAACTGTGGCCGTATATCAGCAATAACACGGCAAATGTTGACTTCCAAGTCGTCCAACGTCTCTGGTTTATCAGCAGAGACTATTGACTTCACATACCCCCAAAGAAAGTAATCTAAAGGTGTGAGATCACAGGATCTTGTAAGCCAGTTCACAGGTCCATTACGCGAAATTATGCGCTCAGCAAATGTTTGCCGCAATAAATTGATGGTGTCGCGCGCCGTGTGGCATGTTGCGCCATCTTGTTGAAACCATAGCTCTGTCACGTCAATGCCATTGAACTGAGGAACGAAGGAATCAGAAATCATGTTTCTATGGCGCTCTCCATTGACGATAACATTCTGGCCGACATCGTCCTTAAAGAAATATGGGCCGATGATTCCAAGCACAGCAAACAGTGAGTTTTAATGGTTGTAAGGGCGTGCCGACAAAGGCTGCTAGGTTTCCTCCACTACAAATTTGGCAATTTTGCTTGCTTACATATGCATTTAACCACAAATGGGCCTCATTGGAGAACAAAATTTTGCGTTGAAAATGAGGATCAAGCTGAATCATGTTTTCGGCCCATTCACCGAACCTACGACGCATATGGCTTCCAAGCCAAGATTTTTCCGTAAGATCTCAAATAAAGTGGATGGGCATGGGCACAAATGCTGTGCACGAATCGACTCATTTGGATTCTCCTCAACACTACGGTCCACTCCGGCAATAGCTTCTTCTGTTCGCACTGTTTGTCGTCTATGGGGATGAGTATTGTCCATGAGTGTACGTGGTGCGAATACGCTTCATCGTGTTCCGAATAACTTTCTCAGATGGACGGTTATGTCGACTGTAAAATGGACGTAGCGCACGATAATTTTGGCGAACCGAACCATGGTTTCCAAAATAAGTTAGAACAATTTGCACGCGTTAATCTATTCATTGTACAATGGAAATACGTACTAACCACAAATCAACTTTCAACTGTTAAATTGAAAATCTGTAGAAACAGTGTTGCCAGTTTAAATTTTGACACATGACAGATAATTTTATTATTTACAAGCCTTTTAAACGATTTGCGTCTCAGTTGTGTTGAAAAATTTTTATCTGCGATGGAATTCAAACACGATAGTGTGATTACTTTATATTTGGCTGGAAAACCACAAGTAGCTATCGTTAGAGCCCTCCAGTACCTCAACGTGAAGAAATGAGTTGTGTTTCGAACCATATCTCGTTACCGTGATACTGGCAGCGTTGCAAAACGCCATGGAGGTGGTCATAAAAAAACAGCAACATCGGCAGAATTGGTTCGGAAAGTGAAGGCTCGAATTGAGCGAAATCCGCTTCGAAGTGGAAGAAAAATGGCTCGTGAGCTCAACATATCGTTGGAACGGATGCCATGGAAGTTCCAAAACGCACACGATCCTACACCGCAACAGAAAAAAGTTAGAGTCGAAAGAGCGAAGGAGTTGCTACGCTTGCACGAAAGTGGTGAGTTGCCGAATTTGGTTTTTTCCGATGAGTCGCCATTTGTTATCGAGCAATATGTCAACAAACAGAGAGGTCCTTCGAAAATGTACACCTTCAGACGGCCACCAGAAAGCAGGCAGCACCGATGGTGATGGTTTGGGCCGCCATAACCGCCGATGGTCGCTCTCAGCTCGTATTTTTGGACCGTGGCGTCAAAATTAATGCAATCGTACACCGTGAAACTGTCTTAGAAGCAGTATTGAAGCCTTGGGCAAACAACCATTTCGGTCGGAGACCGTGGACATTTCAACAAGACTCGGCACCGTCTCACAAAGCGCGCGTCAACCAAGATTGGTTAAAAAACAATGTTCCACACTTCATTTCTTCGACACAATTGTCGAGTTCGAGTCATTCACCCTGTATAAAAGTCCAATCAAATTCAAAGTTCAATTGATACAAAATGGAGAAAACAAAAGCAACAAGGGAAGGTGCCATCAAATAATGGAAGCGCAACAAGGTACCAATTTCATTGTGATTAATATGAAGAGGACACGCTTTTACTTTTCTTTAAGAGTCCGGTAGAGTTCTAACGATTCGTATATTAGCGGGAAGACCATTAAAAATTTTGCAAGGAACCAGTGAATTGAGATGCGAAAATAAGGAATACAGACGAAGGTTCTTGAAGTGCTTCCCAGGTTAAAGGAGCCACTTGGTCTTTGGTCTTTGCCAGTAGCCACCCCTTATGAAGAAAATTGTAAGGACTTTAAAGTAGTGAAGATGCTTTAGAGGCAGGATACTCAGTTTTTTAAATATTCTAACTGAGCCGATTTACATACTTTCCTAATAGCACTTTTTTGTATTACAACCAGCTGTAGGAGTTTATTAAGGTAAGCACCTCCCCAGCAGCTTATTCCGTCCTGTAATCTAGAGTGTATTTTCCAAGATGGCAGACGCTGCATAGAGACGATCGTAGATATTGCTTCAAAATTGAAATGTGTTCACGCCAGCTCAAAGCGTTGTCAATAATCACATCGAAGTACAAGGTGGCGCAAAGTTGTCACCCGATGTTCTTTGGCTGTAATTTTTCTTATGAATGAAAAACTTTGGTTCTGCTTTTGGATTATGTTTTTCTGATGTCTTAAATTTTTTTCCATGAAATCGATAAAATGATATCGGCTAAGTTGCCGCCGCCAGAATTGATGACCATTCGGGCCCAATTTGTGACATTTTCCATCACTCTTGCCAGAACTTCCGGCGATATGTCGTCGTATTCTTGACAAATATTCTCTTTGAGAGCTTTGAGGCTTGTTGACGTAGACTCGTGACTTCAAAAAAACCCACAAAAAGAAGTGTGGAAAGTTCAATCGGGCGATCTTGCCGGCTAGTGCAATCCGCCAAAACGAGAGATTAGGCCACCTGGAAATGCAGCCCTCAGAATTTCGGTTGTGGCTTGTGCAATATGCGCCATTGCTCCATGCTGTTGGAACTACATGTTCTCCAGGCCCAATTCATCCAATTGAGGAAGGAGAAATTCGTTGAGCATGGCTCTGTAGCGCTCGCTGTCCACAGTAGTCGTTTGTCCCGCGACGTTTTCGAAAAAGTAAGTCCCGATCACGTGTTCTGCGCAAATAGTAAACAATGCAATAACTTTGAGCGGATTATACGCGGGTTATACGCTTATTTTCGGTGCCCCTTCATGGTTATTCTACAAAGCGGAATAAGTTGAGCAAGGATGACTAAATCGGACATGGCTTCATATAACTTTTCCCGATAAATCCTTTTAAATTCGGCCTGAAAATTGATAAATAAAAATGCAATGTCGACTTGGAATTCGATGTCTCTTCCATGATCTTCCGTAAGATAAAAATCTGGCCGAAACCACACTGGTAAGCACTTGTCAAACTTTTTAGGCGATTGTATAATACGGCAAAGAAGGTTTTAGAGGCGATGTTAAGGAGATTGTATCTTCTTCTTGACGCAGAATAGAGGGTCTGCCGTTTTCAGGATAGGGCGTATAATGCTGAGGGGACCTAATTTGGTGCGTGCTCTCCATCGTCATTTCCCACCACCTTCAGGGCATCTTGCCTTGACTTAAATTTAAACATTTCTATCCTCAGTTCGTCGACGTCGGTTGGACTGAACTGTTGCCTATCATCGTCCAGGTTAAATGGTTAGTTTTGATTGACAGCGAAGTGTTGACCGTCATCGTCGTTTAACTATTTGCAAAAATGATTCTTCCATATTTTCAGTACTGATTGCGAATCTACCACAAGTTTGCTTTGTTCGCCCAGTGCAAGCTTGCTTTTATCTTACAACTGTCATTCTTACTATAAAATGAGAAGCCGGTGATTCTACTTGCATTTTTAATACTCTTTCTCTACATACGCCAGCCGAGATTCATTGTCAAATCACGGGGTTTTTGAGCTAAGCCTAGCACATCTGAAACGGCATCTCTGATGACCTGTTGGCAGCCTTGCCACTGATTTTCGCGAAAAAATGCTAAGGTATGATGCCAACTAATGTTAAGGCGTATTTGATCGTCACTGCAATTGCAGCCCTCCGACGTCAAACATCATCACTCATTTGCTCTTCTAAGCGGTATTAGAGGTTTTCATATTTGTATAACAAGGTAGTGATTCTAGTCAGTATTGGGCCCTCGGCACGTTCGAATATCCAGCATACTGGACGCGCATTTTGCAATATAGCAGTCTACAGTCTGGCCAAGTTCTTTGGATATACGTGATCTGTTAAGGTACCTATCATACCACGTACCAAAAATCGTTAACTTTTTACGAGCTTTCGGTTGATCCGTTACTGTTTGCTTAGTTATGTATTACAAACTTTAGATGAAAGTTAGCTATTACCATCTACTATCAGTCAGCGCAGTTGCCACTAGCAATTCGACCGCGTTACCAATCACCATTTATTCAATCTTCTAGAAAGAAGGACCTTCAATACTTAATTGACCTCAGAGAATGAGAAACCTCCTTGTGAGCAGAAGCTTTCTGTTTTTCGGTTTTTGGCATGTGAAGCGGACCCAAACACTCTGGGGAAGTAGTCGACTACCTTAACCACTGCGCCTTGGGCCCAATAAGTTCAGGTATAATTCGATGGTGTACAGGCAAAGTGGAAACTCGAAAGGGATACGCTACATTTTTATGTACAATACAAAAAATAATACCCATTCAATTCAGTATGATAAACCGAAGATGAATTCCTTGAATGTTGAAAAGCCAGGCCCTTCCTAATTGCAACCTTTGTTATCAATTCATATGAATTTCATAAGATTTGGCGCCCAACATGGAGCCATTCATATGAATTTTTTTTTTAAAGCATTTTGGCTACCTTAAAGTAAGTGACTTTCTCACAAACAAACGAAAGGACGAACAATTAATCCATGCTTGATTTTTATTCAATCCCAACATATCCCCGCACGTGTTCACTCACAGTCAGTTAAATTAAAATTTTCCAAATCAATTCAGCTCCCATCGACTACTGTTAGCTGTCTGAGGAGGAGGAAGAAACAAAATCCTGAACGACTCTATGTAATAGAAGGTTCATCCGCTATGTCAATCGATTACGGTAGCAACGAAACGACAACATTGGGGATATCCTGCGGAGATGTTTCCGTATTCAAAAATTAATTTGCCCTCCTATAGAATATTCAAATTAAATTATACATAAGTGCACAACCAAAAATCCTGTGATTCTTACCCTCTTCGGAGGGTGGATTACAATTTAATTTCCCTTCTGTAGCAGGGTTGGAAGGAAATGCGAGTACCTTGTTCGAGAAAGGATTTATGAACCTATTCCCTGTACGTGTTTTTGTTGAATTCTGATTGGTTTGGATTCATTAGGCAAATCGGAGTACTATTACTGCAGACACACGAACAATAATTTCACCACACTAAATTGCGCTGGAATTCGCTCTGGGTAATTAGACTCGCAATTAGGTGTGCGTGCTTCTATTTGCTCGTATGCTGGATACTGGATACTGGATACTCGTATTCGTACATCGCACTAGCTAATTACGCAAAGGAAAAAAATTACGAGTTTGAATACACAGTTCTGGCGTTAATGCGTTTATCACCTGTGAAAACAACGCAGTGAAAAGGCACCCAATAAAAGACTCAGGAAGACCCCCAAAGTATCTGAACAACTTGTTTTGTATCTGGTGGGCGAAATGCGTTGACAAAGACCGATGGCGACGTATAAATAAATTTGCGACGGTGAGTGCGATTAATTCTTTTCATCTCGTTAATTGGGTTAGCACTCAATGCTGACTCCGTTGGCAATGTTGTGGGTTTGGTGCGTATCTAAAGGTAGCAATATACATATTTTTTGAAAATATCCATTTTTTTTTTTTTTTGTTTCATCTGTAGCCGAGAGTGGAATTTTCGCGAATCTATTTTTGAATTGCTCTTTATTCAAAATACGAATTTAAGACAAATAGTTCTGAGATGCTTTGTTCATGGATTCTTTGAGTCAAAATAAGGTGGAATTACGGATTTTCTTTTCCATCATTTCAGGAGGAGAAATGTAAATACATTTGTGAAGAACAAAATAAACGAATGCGAATGTTGAGTATTTTAGTAGAGAAGCGTTTCAAGAATTTTTATTATGTTTACGCGGACATTAAACAATTTGCGAGTATACACAACCGAGTATTTGTTGAGAGTGGATAAAATTCAAAAATTGCGATGAGGAGTTCAAGAACACCCATTGGTCATGATCCAGTTGGCAAATGTTCGATCAGATGCAAGTCGGATATGCAGATGACTGTTCTGGTGACACAGTTTCGTCGGAGTGGTTTTTGATCTTGAAATTGTGAGAATTTTAGCGCCATGCGAATTATGTCATGCTTCGCTGTCTTTCGGGAAAAGATATGAATTAAGATGAAATGCCACAGGGTTCCGTAATAGGGACCGAACTTTATATAATATTTTACTTTGTATCTCTCGGCTCAAACGGGTGAAGCTTTCCATCTCTAGAGCGATGGCTGGTAGGAGCAGTTTAATAATCTTGAACAGAACTCGGTTAATCTCATCAGACCTGCTATCGGCGATCTTGATGAGGATGCGCTAAGCTGCAAGTGTAACCTTTGGCTGATCCTGAAATTTTTAAGTAGATCCTGGGATATAAAAACTATAAGATTCCACGTTTCATCTTCTTCTCCTTAACCACTGGATCATTTCCTTCCGGCAATCAATTATTAATTTTGAATTGAAAGTGCAGAAATAAAGCTGCTCAGGAAAGTGAAGGATCCATTCGTGAACACAGAGGAGTCACGCTTACAAGTTTTTCAATCGCAGGCTGCCAAGACACCACCACTCTCTACTAATCTTACAACAACCGAGCTTGCAGCGAGAGACGTGCTGCCTCCAGAAAACCCGAGTGGCACCATTGTTGAGGTATCTGCACCATCAAGATACGGAGCTAAAGTTAGTATGGTATGGGGCCTTAAATCTCATCACGCTCCTTAACGAGAAACCACAACGAGCTTAACACCATCCTCTAATCCTCTCTTAATTGTCCCTGTTATACGAGTATATAGTAATATGTTGGACGAAGGACCTACACGACATCTCATGCAAGAGCAGGAAGGATTTTAATTCTGCTAAAAAGTTAACAAAGATCTACAATATAAATGAGAAGGTCTCACGAACGACCTCGTGTTGTTTCAGTGAACGGATCACCAATAGAATATTGCCCAAAACTCCGTAGTGTTTGAGCGTAATTAAGCATCTAGATGATACCTGAACTAAGGCTGGGGAAGAACCCTTGAATCTGATTGTGAACACCCATTTTCCCACCTGCAGCATTTTTGCAACACATTCTACACTACTTTACTAAAATTTTCTTTCCAGCAGTTCAATCCAAAAACGATGAGCGAAAAATAAACAGTCTGCAGTTTCGAATTACACAAGGCAACACGACCTGATTGTATCCTAAGATACATCTTCCTACGTATTCTAAGGCCTGTTTAATTCTTGGTGCAATTCCAAGTGCCTGCACCGAAGTAAATCTAGTGCTCCCGAAGGATGTTAGACTTGTCAGTCTGTCATTAGTGGTCTAAACAATAGAGGGCTGTCCCATTCGCAACAGGCCTACATAAGAACGAAGATTATTTGTGATCTCAAAGCACGATATTTCACGATCTTGATGGGCATTTTCAAGATAAATAAAGGTTTCAAAAGCTTTCGACGAAATTGACACTTCCTCGTTCATCATATCTCTTGAAAGATTTGACACGACTGCTATGACTGTTAACCCACTTCTTTCTCAACAGAAAAGTTATGAAATCACTGCTCCACAAGAAAAAAAAATAACACAGACGAACGCTCCTATATATGAGTGTCTACACTAGCAGAATGCTTTTCAAATGGTATGTCGTGTGGTTGCTTATGTAGCCGACGTAACTCTCTATACTTTAGGCAAATATTCGTAGTCGTCCCTTAAAATTTACTAACATGTAATAGGCACACTCTCTTCTTGGACATCCAGCAGTTACCGTATCTAGCATATCTCTGATTTTCACGAGTAAATAGCTCGCTATCATCGAGGATAGAAAACTGAGGTGAAAAGAAAATGTTGCGCGACGAAGCAACAAAATTCTAGTTGCGCTCTACCCGTGTAGGAAGGCTGTAGGTTCAAAGTGAGGCTTACATGTCAAAAGTTGTTCATTGAGTCTAGAGGATGGACGTTACACCAATTCCCATTTAAGACATAGGCTTCTGGGGATCTGCACTTCTACACAATGAGGTTTAACATCAAGAATTTCTCCAACGCTGACTTTTTAGGGTCTAATTTATTTGCTTTCTCTTAGTAAAGGTTTACCACAAACTCTGTCCTTAGACTGAGAGCTACTCACCAATAGAAGAAGCAAAGTGTGGCAATTACTAGGCTACTTACCCACATCGCGGCCTCGTCCAATAAACCGACCTTCAAGTTACTGAAATTGACTCCAACATAAATAGAATACAATCACCTGATTAAGAAAAGAATGAAGAGAGCGCAAAGTCATTCTCAGTAAATCCACCTTCATTTTTCATAGACAGCTCTAAAATAGTCAAAACCTCAGACTACCTATTTTAGAGTCTCGCAATCCGCAGTTTCAGCTATTCATCAGGCCGTTGCTTGGCTCAGCTTGTTCCAATGTCATTGTCAGATATTGCAATATACCTAGAGGGCTATACTCAGTTGGGTTCTGGGACACTTGGTGATCCTAGAAAACTAATCACCTGACGAACTGTTGCAACTTAGATCTAGTGATAAATTCGTACAATACGAACTTCCTACGCCAAACAGATGATATGCTCTCAAACGCTCTTTAGGGTTAGCAGCATATATCTGTTGAAACTGTGAAACATCTGAATACATTGCTCTATAAGGATCAGTGACCTACACCAAATTCGTCAAGAAATCTCTACGATTTTGGGTGTAGTTAGTACGCACATCTGTCTTTCAGCACAGATATCACAACTGACTTGCCACTAAACTTTGTACAACTCCAATAAGGTACACCTAACCTAAGTTAACCAATGACAACTTGCTACGCGTTGCTTTATAATTGAAGAAAGATGAGGAACTTATGATAACGATCAACATGTCTTGGATCCTAAAAAATTTAAATCCTCTCTATGCAAATGCTGACCGCTATTTCGTCAGAATTTAGCACTTCCTTCCGTACCCCACGAGAGCGATTTATAAAGATTTTAAGGTATCTTAGTTATATAGCCGCCTAAAAACGCATTTCATGACGTCAATTGGTATCGAATAAAAGTCCTCAAATTAGGAAATTACTCATAAATAAAAATTTTTCAAAGAAATCTCCAAGTCGCACCCAAGGCCAAGTAATTTAATAAATGAGACTTAATTTTGAAAAAAATTTCTTGCATTTAATTCTTTTTCTTAAAAACTCTAATGGCATTAAATACGAGTATGCTGCGAAAATTGTTTTTTTTTTTGTAGGAAAAATGTCATCAATGGGAAATTATTGTTTGCTTGATGTTAAAAATATTTTTTAAATATTCAGACACTATTATTCAAAAAGATTTTATTTTCAAAAAAAAAACATTTATTTTATTCGAAATAAATGTTGCATTAAATCTAACTGTGAAAACATATTTAATTGACTGAATAAAATAAGAAGATAAAAACCGCACGCCTACGAATGACGAAAGTATTTCGAAAATTTAACAATTTTTTATTTTGTTTCGGATATAAGTAAGTAAATTGAATGGAAATTATTGTCATTTTAGGATTTGAACCATTTGAAGTGCCATTTGTTGTTCCATTTAATTGTCTGTGTCAAGAATTTGATGTCGTAGTTGGGCTACATTGTTTTGTTATTTTCACCAAGACCGTATATTAAAGGAGAAAAAAGTTGTTTTGGTGATTTTAATTTTTTTTGAAATTTTCAAAATAAATCAAAGATGATCATCATCACTATCAGGAGAGCACATTGCTCTGATCCTAAAACCACTGATAGAAGATAAATACAACTAAAACCAATCTAATTTCGTGAAAAAGAAACGTCCCAGAACCAAGAGTCTGTTTTCTGGAGAAGGGTCACTTTAAACTTTCCCTTCTTTCAAACTTTTGCAATGCAGATTTAGTCGCAGGAAAGCTAGAGCTACTGCGGTGTCGCGACTTATCTGCTGTTCGACTGGGCCTATCCTTTCGCTTTTACTAAAGAGAACAATTGCGGCTTATCCTGTACTTATAACACTGTCTACTTGAGCAAGAAGATTTTACGTCCATTGTACTCCTTATACGTTTCTTTTACTGAAATTTCTGAGTCTTTGGGGGAACATGAGTAAGCGCTTCAATAAAAAAAGGTCTAAAGTATCAGCAGGTTCGCATCAGCGCCGAGCCTGGACATACACTTACATATGTATATGAATACAACTCAGGATGTGGTCATCATTTTCACAGCGGATTTAGCAGCTTCTTTATGTAATTTAGCTTGTCGTCATGGTTTCTCGATAACGACGTGGATGCCACTGCTGATATGATCACAAGCACTATTCCCTTTGGAATGGGATCTTCTATCCCTAATGCGATAAAGAGTATCGAAATAGAAGGAAATGCGTGATACGACGCGAACTTTAAAGAGTCTGTTAGGATAAAAAAAATTTTTTTTTCAATTTTAACCGCCAGAGGAAATCCGAAAAAAGTTCTAACGAGCCAATATGACCAAAAACTGAGGCAAATAATTATACAATTTCGCAAAGATAGTAAAAACTTTTGCTTGTTCGTCGAAAATATCAAAAAAAAATCTGCTTTATCCCCCATCCCAAGGCTCATTTATAATGGCATTCCAGCCGCCAGCTCCTTGGACAAGACAAAATCCGCTTGCTGCACACTTTGCAGCCAGATCATCAACACTTCCAGATTGTGCTATGTATCTGCCTAACCTTGAGTGCATCGAATCTTCCATGGGAAAAATCTGCAATGAGACGAATTCAATTTCCCACTCACGTAGTAGCAAAATTAAGATCTTAATGTACGCGAATCCGTTGGTCGATATGGTATATAGCCCGATATAACGAGATACGAAAAATTTTCGATGCCCGGCAATACGGTTTTCATCGCACCAGGTCCACTGGTGAGCCGATAATATGTCTCACTGAAAAGTGAAACCAATATCTACACCGATCTGGCGAAAGCAAGAGAGTTGCACTTGATATTGCAAAAAATATTTGGCAGAGTTTGGCCTCAGAATCTTTTGTCGAAAGTGCGTGCATTTGGGATTGATGAATCTGTCCTTCCATCGATTAGAAATAACGTTCAATTCAAACTGTTATGGATCTTTTCAAGTTTGATATTCACAAAATAAATGCTGGTATGCCCTAGGGCGCCGTTCTGTCTCCGGCATTCTTTCCATGATCTCCTCTTGTCGGCCATTTCTAATCCAATACATTCTTTTGCTGATTGTAGTACTCTCTGTTTTTCATATTCTTTCCCGGGCTCACGTCACTGCTCTTCGGTTACATAACTGGCATAGCTGTGTATGTGAAGCTCATTTATATATACATTATTAACAGCATAACTAATTGGGGAATTACCAATTGAATGGAATTTGGTACTCCCATGAATGATGCACCGTCGAAACTAGAAAATATTTCATCCTCGGTGTGAGCGTTATACGTTGCCACATATTCAATGTCGGAAGGAATTCTGTGAAATGATTAGGGGTGTAGGAAATACTTTTCCCCCTCTGATCTGGCCTCAGTATATATGGCCTTTATACGCCAGAAATTGGAGTACATTGCCCTCCGTTGATCAGGTGCTCTTAAGAGCTCTCTGCAATTGCTAGATAAGATTCTAAACCGAGCAATATAACTTATAGGTGATGCCCTCGAACTCATAGGTGATGCTCTCGAACACAGACGTAATTATTCTACCTTACCTTCTTTTATTGCTATTTTCAGCATCAGTGCTCCACAGAAATTGCCCCGTCACACCTTCTGTTTACCCTTAAGCCCACTTTCGGACGTACTCCGAAATATCATGATTCTTTCTCGCTTATGGAATGCCCTGTCGAACTTGTTATTTCCTAGTCATCATAACTATGTAACCTATAATACAAAAGTTCAAAACCGAAGTCTTGTATATTGGTACCTTTCTTCCCTTTCCTTCCCTCGAGCTCCATTATAAACATTGCAAGTATTGCAGGATGTTGTTTCACGTATGGTCACCAGACGTAGGAGCTAAGTAAAAGCGTAGTGCCCTGTTACGACGCAACTTGTCTTGGGGTATGTGAAAAAATCGCTGAATTGTTAAAGACGTTGGGAAGCTTTCGTTATGCTCGCTGCAGTTTGCAGTTATGCTCACACGAAACCCAACTGTCAGTGTTTCTCTAACTAATAACGGGAAGGGTTTTTTCGCACGCTTAGGTCCTAAGAAACTCTCCCTTGAGGCTGGTCTTGTCTAAAAAGCTCATTTCCCGTGATGTAATTATGAGCTGTGGCCTAAAAAATATTCGGTGGATTCAGAATTGTAACCGCATTCAGAGCAGGCTTGTATTCTTAAACTAGCTTGGAAGTAGTGAGTGGGTTTAACAGATTGGCTGTGGCGTCATTTGTCAATAATTTGCTCATTCGCGGATTCTTCACAACATAGTTCATTGCCACCGGAATTATTTCCGCTTGGAAGGCAGACGCAAGTTTTCTTAGCGAGGAGTGAAACATAATTTCGTCCTCGAAAAACACACCAGCGCTGCATCTTAAATCGGTTTTGGAGCCATCCCTTTCTTGGATCAAATTCAGGGCGAAATCATTTCTGGGAAAGTTAATTTTGTACTTTCGCAGCAACAGGTGTTCTCTGGTCACAGTGCATTTTGTACCAAAGACCATTTCTTTTTAAATAGAAGGACAGAGGTCAGATTTGTCTTGGTTATCAACAAAGCAACAAAGCGTCTGTTCTTAAAAAAAAAGACAAAAACTATTTATTGTGTATCGCACTGGTCTCCTACAATTTAATACATGTGGTGAAGACTGGCTTCTATGGCAAATGGAACCAAGGATAACATCCTTTCAGATCGTAGATGTCTTTACTTTAATCTAAGTAATCCTCTTTTCAGGCGACCTACGAGCTACGAGCTTTAGAAATTAATTTGGGATAAGCTGGTATCTGACAACAGAGCGCAAGTAGTCCCCACCCAATTTCAAACCTTGAGGAATCCTACTGGATCTTGACTAGTAAGTGTATCGGCGTTCTCAATTTCGGCAGTTAAATTGTGTTCAGAGAAGCGTTAGACAAGTGCTAAGCGCGAACTAGGTTGAAAGCATTTAATGGGCTTGCAAGACCTTAGTCGCAGTTTGAGTTATCGCTACAGATGCATGTAATTTACCCCTTTCACGTATGCTTTACAATAGTACAGTTCATTCCCATTGGGATTGCGTACCCGTATGTCTCTTCTTAAAGGACCAACGGGTGTTCACCTAACGAGGAATGTACGAGTAGTTTAAGGGTGTCATTCTCGACGAAGATAGCATCGCCAAATCCTTTGTTGCTTTTGAAGACATTTGTGAAGACTCGATAATCTTTTTTCCCTAGCTCCGATTCTGGCCAAAGCATGAGTACGGAAAAAGTCTATTTCAGCGACCAGAGTTCTGTATCAGACGGCAAAAAAAGAGGCAAAGTATAATAAGCGTGCAAGTTGCATCAATGTCTTGTAGGTACACCCTCCTTAGAGTCAAGCCAGAGAATCGAAATCGCGTTGAGAGTGCATGAGTCATCGATCACAAATGGGGCCATGTGCCCTTAAGAAAAAACAGTCCTTAGGCATGATCGGACACACTACAAGGTAGGTATGTAAGGTAGGGAGTCGATCAACGTACGATATAGCACTGGAGCCAGAACTTAGCCTTATGGGAATGCTCTTCATGGGAAAGGAAGTGAAGGTAATGGACCAAAAGTTCTTCGAGAACTAGAGCCTTTTCACCCATTCTGCTTATATGTTGGTCAAAGCCAGGGTAGTAATGACTCCTATCCAAATATGTAACAGCTGGTCTATACCCTTTTGGACGATATACATATATTATCGGTACCAGGCGAACTCGATTTATATGAGTACGCAAGAAACCGATTATGATTAAATTGCAATTCACCAGTGCAGACGATAGTATGAAGTCAACGAAATAGTTATTTCTCAACATAGTTGCAACATGTGTCAAGTCCCATTCTCCTGGAATCCCGGTAAATTCGGCTGAAGCAGTTCAAGTGATGAACTTTTCTGATCGTGCGATTTCGGCACAATCAACACAGCTCTTAGTTTTCTTTGTTATGTCTTAGAGGGTAGTCTGAAACTCCGCAAACATCCAATATTATGAAGCTGGAATCCTTCATATATACAATAGATACTGCTGCATAAATCAGAATGTTTTCGAATCGCATCGCAATGAACAGCTGCGTATGAGAACAGGACGTGAGCCTGGGCATTATAATACGGCGAAGAAAATGGCAGTAGGTTTGTCAAATCTTAAGACGCAAATGCAACTTAATTGTGAAATATAACACGCAGTGGAATCTGCTTGCACAGGCAGGCGGGGGAACCATCGAACAGTTGGGGTGCAATCGAAAACACTCACGATAATTAAGGCTGAACTGCAACGCAGAGAATCGAATAAGATGCTCTATGCTCCTCGAGAAGACGTCCGTATCTATTCAAACTGCAAGGTCGCGCATTATTAACATAGCTTTATGGCTTAACTATTGAATAATATTTTTATTGAACTAAGAACAAAGGTAGTTAAATTTTATGTTGAGAGGCCGGATTCGATTATTCTGGCACATGCTCGAAATGCGCCTAGTGCTCTAACAATTTATCGACTGATTCAACGTTTTCAACACGGGCTGTTTGTGATCTTCCTCGTGCAGTTCGAAATGTCGCAAGCATTGCTTGCATGTGAGCAAGTACTGAGGAAAACGCCGAAACTTCCACCAGGCGACGCACTCAACATTTGATGATGTCTACGCGGTTTTTGTATTTTACGGCAGTTACACCCTTTTCCCTATAAGATGCACTTAACTCACGAGATAAAAGAAAAAAGATACACAAATACGCATTCAATATGCTCGGCGTTTTCAAACAATTTTCCGAGAGAACAACGAGTTTATATCATGATTTCCAAATTTCAACTGGCCACCGCGTGCACTCGATTTAACAGCACCAGGTTTTTTGGTTTGGGGCTACCTAAAGAATAAGGTTTATGCAAATAAGCCAAGAACCATGCAACGGCTTAAGGGGGAGTTGGGACCTGAATTTCTAACAAGAGTTATGAAAAATGCTCTGGAAAGAGCACGTTCAAAACATAATGTAAACCTCTTTCCAACCTATAACCTGAAGTTAAATAAAATCAGAAGGAAAAAAGCCATTCATTTATTAAAACATAATGCTAGTTATGGGCCACCCTGTATAAAGAGATACTCAGATGAAATAAAAATTGGGGAAGGAACTGGTGACCAGATAGCAATGATAGTTTTTCCAATCCTCAAAGCAGCAGCTGTCAAAGTTACCAATGACATTCAGCTGTCAAAATATTCAGTAAGGTTTGCCATTTCATCATGCATCGTTTTACGCTTACTGGAAATTACGCGTGTGGAAATTGCTAAAAAATATCCAAAATCCCGACTCAGTTGTAAATATGCAATGTCAATTTTATCGTGAGGTCGGTCGTCATCATGGCTTCAGTGTGCAGGCAATTCGTCGAACCGTGGAAGAGTTCGAGCGTGAGTACACTATTTTGGATTGGCGCGAAATGAAGAAACCATAGCCGCCGTGAGGCCAATATCGAATACGACCCATAAATGTCGATTCGGCGCCGATCAGCTGAATTGGGCAACACCAGAGAATCAACCCGACTTATTTTGCGGTTGGATTTGAGCCTACCTCCGTATGACAATATTCTGACGCAAGAATTGAGACCGGACGGCTATAGATAACGCCGTGAAATCACTAATTGGGACCTGGAAATGTCGGCCGGAGATCCGGATTTTGGCCAAAAAATCATCTTCTCGGACGAGGCCCATTTTTGGCTCAGCGGCTATGTCAACTAGCAAAATTGCCATTATTGGAGCAAACACAATCCACAAGTGTTCGGCCATTCATCAATGCATCCACAAAGACTGACTGTTCCGTGCGGTTTATGACATGGCGGCATCAACGAACCTAATTTCTTGGCCTCAAGTATAGAGCGATGTTAACCGACTTCCTGTGGTCAGAGCCCGACAACATCGATATCTCCGAGCTGTAGTTCCAACAAGACGGCGCTACATGCCATACAAGCGACGCAACGCTCGAAGTTGTGAAGGAGATTTTTGGTGACTGACTCATCTTCAATTGCCCGCCGCGATCATGCGGTTTGACACCACTCGATTACCTTCTCTGGGGCTATGTCAAGTCCTTACTCTACGCTAACAAGCCAACCACTTTGGACGAGCTCTATGTAAACATTCAACACGCTATTGCCGGAAAAACGCCAAGTCATCAAAAATGAGACCTACCGTTTGAGGCCTAGACCATTTGAATGATGTGCTATTCCACACACAATGGCATGAACGTAGCTTCAAAATAAAGCCAGAATCAATTTGATATCTCACACCGTTGTTGTTTTATTTGAATTGAAAAATATGAGTCTAAGGCTAAATCGTTTCAATAATTCATACAGTCGTACCTAGGTAGCCATAGATACAAACAAAGCAATAGTTACCAATTAATTTTATATTTGTTGACCGAGACAACATTCTGGAGCACTGTCAAAATACAAGAGAATAAAATATGTAGTAAAATACCAGAAACTTGGTGAAGGATAGTATCCATACACCCTTGAGAGTGCAAAATGGCAGGAGTTTAGCAAAATCACGACCACAAGAGACCTCAGTTTTTTAATTTTAATTCAATGAACTTAAAATTTAATTTTAAGGTGAATTCAAAATCCTCCACGTCGTTTTCTACTTAAATATCCTCAAATCGTTCACCACTATAAATTTCCAAGAAAAAGTCCAAAACATCCCAGCAAGTAAATAATGCTCACAAACTTAATCCTCTGCACAAATTAGTCCCTCGTAATGACCTCATCATTTATAACGAATAGCATTACATGGAAATTCTCTCATCTCATCCTAATGTAAATGTAAGATAAATCACTTGGCCATCTCCTTGAACCCAGCTGTGCCAGAGGTCTTCGTCTCTGTACTTACTCCTATCCCTATTCCGCAACCGAAAAACACTCCCATAAATAAATTAATTGATTCAACTAAACTACCCAAGCTATCTTCCATTAACCAAAAAAAAAAACCTTGTCTTTCTCTCCAGACCGAGACCGGGACCGGGACCGGAACCGAGACGGAATTGTTCTGTTGGGTATTATCTTGTTCTTTTAGTGAGTGTTTTTGTTTTTGCCTTCCAAATTCAATTTCACCTTCATCAAATGAAATCCACCTGTAAGACATGTCCGTCTGCCCGTTGTGGTCTTTTGGAAAATTAAAAAAAAACAAATGTCAGAGGTAAAAATATTTGCATTGGCGTCACGGGCCATAAACATACCACCATATAGCCCCGCGCGCGAAATATGGTATGACGAACACTGAACACTGAACACTGAACACTGAACAAGAAACATAAACAAAAATATGTCCGCCTCCTGTCTTGTACAGGATATAGATTGAGGAATAGGTGGATGTTTGTATTTACATATACGCAATGGCGGTATAACATACTCGTATACTACATACCTCATTATTTTTATCGAAGCTTTCATCTTGTGTTCTTTTCTGTAGTTTTATGCGGATTTTCGTTATTTTGTGTTGTCGTGGGCGTTTAAGATTTGACAAAAAGGAACCAGTAAATGATATCACAGACAGCGCCAGCATAAAAAACAAACACAGAAGAGCGGAAAAACTGAGAACCAGAAAATCAGATAAACAAGAGAGGAAAAAAAAATAACCGAAAAACGTCACAAGCCAAAACAGAACTTACGACAACGAGCACTTTCGCAAGTATCTTTTCATATAACATAGATACAACGATGATGTTCATCCGGTATTTTAAAATCTACAGATACGATCACATCATTTAGGGTGACGACGTCATAGCAATTGGATCTGGAGCAAACCCACCCAAGTTGGTATTACTTGTATTTGTTTGAAAAGATTCCTTGCCCACAGCAATGTTTGGCTGCCTTTCATCCTTAATACCACAAGATGGGTGATGAACAGTATTTTCGGGTATCATGATGGTTTTTGTCTTTCTTGTTTTCCAACTTTCCTTACACGGAAAATTCATTTGAACTTGTTGTCGAGCGACAGAACTTTTGGGATTCGGGGTTCATTCGGAAAGGTTATGCTCAGCACCATCATCATCACTGTCAGAGTAACCGTAACCTACTATAATGCTCGACAAGATATATTGAAGAAGGTCACCAACTACTTACTCAAGTTATGAGATATAAAATATGCAAACGGCCCCCAAGACTTTCGGGATAACTGCTTCGCTTTCGAAGAAGTCAGCTTGACAATCTTATCCCTCTACTATTAATAGCTTTCGAAATATTCTTCTGCTCGTCCTTGTCGTATTATTCATCAAACAGTTAATGAACACAGAGCTAAACTTCAACGTAAAGATGAGGTTGGATCTAAGTAGACGGTGATGGGTGTAGGGTGTGGGTGTTAGGATAAGATGTTACCTAGAGCCTAGATACGACTATTTTCATGCCACAAGCCGGAAGGACACGACAACGAGTCATCTCAGAATTATTTTTGGAGAAAGCCCACTTAATGGTGATGAATTATTTATGGCATAAGTGATGGAATTTCATTGAGATTGTTAGGTTAGTATCGACTTCTCCGGAAGATTGCTGGCGAATTTATATAGATTTCTTGTAGGAGGAGAAATCTTCCAGGAGGTATACGAAAACATCGATCAGTGTGTCAGATATTTTGATGGCTTACACGCCAACTGAGAATTAATCAGAAGAATTGGAATACATTTTCGGTGAAATTGATGAGGTTAAATGTTGTTGTGATGATTCTATTGACAGTATCTGTCAAGTGATACCGGTTGTCCTTGGTGGTTCTGTCGTTGTCAATTGAATTTACGAGTACTTCCGACATCGTAAGATCTAGAGTTTAATACATCGTTTAAGAGATGAAGTCTTCTCTTAAATTAAACGACACTCCAATATGCGAGTAGAACTTTTTAGAAGAACACCTTTGAAAGGTTTTATTTTGTAGTTTTCCTAGAGAAACTTGCTCAATGTCTTGTTCCCGAAAGGGCCCAAAAGTCCACGGGACACATTTTTACTGATTTCTCCTAATTTAACGATTTTCTAACTATCGAAGGTAGAAAAGTAGACGTTGATTTTTGAATATCGCCTCACCTGGCTAAAGTATAACGCAATTGCCTTGTGCTCAGCTTTCCATTTTTGTGCCTTGTCGGAAAGGGAAACCAGTCTTGCAAAATTGACAATCCACTCGTAGTCTTCTAGATTGTTGTTGGGAAATCAGCCATTCTTAAGACACTACCCAACATGCAGTTTGTTACATTTGATGTTCATCTAAATATGCATACAGGAGATTAGAGGGCTCCTACTTATGACAAAACATGTAAAATACAAACGTCAAGAGCTCCGCAATGGTCAACCAAAAACGAGTTAGCAAAAGGGTCCATGCAACGAAAAAAAAAAACAGGTCGACAGAATTCACTCCAACCAACACCAACAAACATGTTGCACTCAAGGCTGGATAATTTTCTGTTGTCTCGTGAGGGCTTAAAAAAAGGAAGACGCCTGGCAATCATTCTTTTGATGTCTGTCCTTGAAAAAGCATGTAAACTAGTACAGCAATTTTGTCTAAGTACGCTTCCCCTCTTCTTTTCGTTTTAAATCAGGAAAGCTGGCAAAGACAGTGATCAACAGAGATCCACTATATAAAATATCTGAATCTGAAGATACTGATTGCAAATACAGAACCTTTTATGGTTTTCAAACCGTCCAAATTGACAGGTGACACCAGACGGATGTAAGCGTATCGCAAGCATCAGAGCAAGGGACCTACGTGGCGATTGATCGGGAAACTGCTGACTGGTCTGTAACAAGGATTGGGCAAGTAGTGAAACAACCAAGTTCGTAGCGAAGCGCTGGCCTTACATCCCAGTTGTGGTATCCGGAAACTGCATGAGTAAGCACTAAAATGGCAAGGCTATGCTCGCCCAGTAACATAATACTGGCCTACGCCGCAATAGGGGTCACAACCCTATACGGAAGAGATTAAAATATGTGACGAACCAACTAATGTGCTTGGATAAATACGAACTAACTGTTGGCAACCTTTGTTGACGTGGAATGCTTGGACCCTTAACGGACCACGTGCAGCCGAACAATTAGCAGAGGCCCTTGACTGTTATCAAGCAGGTATCATCGTCATCCAGAAAGTGCAATAATATGGGTCGGACATAAGGAGGATGAAAAACTGTGATAAGTTGGTAAATCTGTTGTTGACATTCCCTCTAAATCTTAGCGCTATAGCTTGACACTTGCAAAAGTTATGTAGCCAACAGTACATCTATCTCTGTGTGTGTTGGCGATTTTTTACAATTTTAGAAATGGATTTAAATTTGCAACAACGAACTTGCGTAAAAAACGGATTTAATAGTGCGCGAACGTTGAAAATGTTGGAAAAATGTTTCGGCAACGATTCTCTAAAGAAAACGGTCGTTTACCAGTGGCACGAGCGGTTCAAAAGTGGTCGTGAGTCAATCAAAGATGATGAACCATCGACATCGAAAACCGACGAAATTTTCATTTGGGTGTCCGTCGTGTAGCAGCAAAGTTGGTGCCAAGATACCTCAATTCTATGCAAAAAAGAGACCGTGTTGACGTCGCAAATGAGATGATTTGCGAGGCTGAATCCGACCCCACATTCATCAAAAGGATCATTACTGGAGACGAGACATCAGGCAAGTGAATGGCGTTCACCAAATGAGCCGAGACCAAAAAGACCACTTCGTTTTCAGTCAAAAAAGAAGGCAATGCTTACGGTTTTCATGGATTACAACGGTCGCGGTGTAGTGCATCATGAATTTTTGCCAGAAGGCCAGACAGTAAACAAGGAGTATTGCTCGTATTTGGGCGTTATGAGACGTTTGCGTGAAGCAATTCGCCGAAAGATACCAGAATTGTGGGCAGAAAACTCGTGGATTTTGCACCATGATAACGCACCATCACACAGTGCTATCATTATTCGTAATTTTTTGACGAAAAATGCAACAAATACCATCCAACAGCCAACGAATTCACCTGATTTGCCTCCCTGTGACTGCTTTCTGTTCAATCGAGTTAAAAAACCACTACGGGGAACGCGTTTCAGCAGCCGAGAGGAAGTAATGGAAAAATCGCAGGAAGCATCGCAGGATGGACATACCGAAAGCCGAATATAAAAAATGTTCCGAGGATTGGATCAAGAGCTGACATAAATGTGTTGCAGTCGATGGGAATTACTTTGAAGGGGACAACATAGATTTGGATAAATAAACTTGTATTTTTAATTTTCTGAATAAATTCCGGAAAATTTTTGATCAAAGTGGTATGCTATGGTGATTGCTATAGGCAAAAAAAAAAACAGCACTATATGGATGCGGATTTGTTGTAAGCATAGACTTAGGCAAGAAGTCTGGAACTACCGACACGTGAGCGAATGTCTTGTGACAATCCGCATCAAGGCTGCATTCGCTAACATAAGCCTTATTAACGACGCCACCAAAGAATGTTTCTACGAGCTTCACCTCCAGGATAGGAAAAGAGGGCATATTTGGTAGGACATTTGGCAATAAACTTAGGCTTTTAGTCTTTGCGGCGGAACAAAATACCACTATGGCAAGTACACGATTTGCTCACCTCAAAATACAGAAGAGATATGGCAGTTTACGGATCATGAAATGCTAATTCAGATTGATTACATTGCGGTAGACGTAATGCATACATCCAGTATGCTGAACGTGTGAACTTTTCGGACAACCAACAATTACTTGGATCACTACCTTGTTGCAGCCAAGGTGCAAATGCGGATTTCCCAAGCGCCACAATAAAAAAAAAACTAATGCACTCTCAAGAAACCGACAGAATCTTCACTGAACGCATATCCCGAAATCTCTCAACAACTCCTATGCCGCCAAAATCAAATACCGAAGACCAGTGGTAATGCGCAATCAGAGACGACGCAACCAATGTGCTGGGTTTCAACCGACTACCACCAAGGAATTCTTGGTGTGATGATGAATGCAGGGAAACACATGTAGCTTAACAAGAAGCGTACAAAGCGACGCTGCAACTAAGGACGAGAGACGCTTGTGAACTCTACGACCAGAAGAGACGGGAAGAAGATCGGCTTCTCCAGAAGAAGGAAAAAGAGCATGAGAAGTGCGCGATCGAAGATATTGAGAGGTTGTACTCCAGGAATAACGTACAGAAGTTTTACTAAAAAGTAAAAAGAACATGTCAAGGAATGAATAAGTTACAGTCGATGCTGAGAATATGGAAAAACTTTTTCTAGCGAAGAAACTCAACATTCCGCCGTCAGACAGAATCAACCAATCAATTTCGACGATGATGGCCACAACTTCCGTCCTCCTGACCAGAACAACGGAAGGATAGCAATATCTAAGCTAGAGTCAAACAAATCAGCTGGACCTGACGAGTTTCCGGCGGGGTATTCCATCTGACCAGAAGAGTGTACACAATGAAACTCAGCTGCGCTAACTATGTACGTATAAGTCTCCTCAAGAGCGCATACAAGATCTTATCTGCCATATTGTGTGAACGTCTGAAACCCTTTGCCAACAACCTGATTGATCCCTATCAGTGTGTTTTCAGACTCCACAATCGACCACAATCGACCATATCTTCACAGATTCAGAGACAAATTCAAGAAGTCCGAATCGATAGCCACCAAATCAAGGCCGCATATGACAGAAATTATAGAGCCATGTCTAGTTTTGGCATTCCTGTCAAACTCGTGGAACTGTGTAGAATAACGATTGAGAATGCTCGCTGCACCGTCAAGGCCGGTAACGACTTAAGCGAGACCTTTGATGTCAAATAAGGTTTTAGACAAGATGACGCGCTGTCATGTGATTTCTTTCACATCGTACTTGAAAGAATTGTGCGGAACTCGCAAGTGAGCAGAAGAGGAACAATCTTTCAAAAGTCTGTGAAACTATTAGCGTACGGCGATTACATCGACATCACTAGGAGAACTCAGCAATATATGCTGTCAGCAACAAGCGACACACAATATCGACGACTTGCAGAGAATATCACTGTCGACACCTACAACTTACAGGTAGTAAGGGACATTGTCTACTTAGGTCTGCTATAAATTCTGCCAACAACACTTCATCAGAAATAAAACGAATAACCAATTATCGCTCCCGATCGCTGTTTCTTTGGACTAAGAAGGCAATTGGGTAGTAATGCCCCACCCGGAAAAACTAAGGAGACTCTATATGAAACCTTGATCATCCTAGTCCTACTTTATGGCGCAGAAGCATGGACCCTATCGAAAGCGGATGAAGATATCCCCAGTCCTTTCCGGAGAAAAATCTTTCGACAAATATTCGGCCCCGTTTGCGATGACATGCTTTGGGGAATAAGATTCAACGACGAACTACACACCTGTACAGCGGCATCGACCTAGTCAGAAAACTGCGCATCAGTTGCCTGAAATCGCCTGGAATACTTAGCGCGCACAAGTAGAAGGGGACCTCAACCACCTTGAAGTGCGCAACTGAAGGCAGTTAGCTAAAGACAGAGCTAACTGGAGAAGTTTGTTTGTTGAGCCCAGGTTCACCTCGAACTGGAACGCTACCTAAGTAAGTAAGACAGCATCAACAAAACAGTGGTGAGTTTCCCTTATAGCAGGTTGAACCACACGAACTAGCAATCTGAAGAATCAAGGTTTTATCAAATGGTAACGAAATACTTGACAATCATAAACTCTAAAATGAACGGAGAATAACTAAAGTTTGTCGTTGGTCTTATTTTTCTTATGAATACCGAACCAGCACTATCCAAGGAGAAGCCGATGGTGCGATGCTAATGTTTGAACACTTTATGCTACAGTAGAACTTATAAAGTGAAAGGTTAGAATCTCCAGGTAAGACAGGAAGTAATCAACTTAACTCTTGGTAGGTACATTGGAAAGTTTACCAGCTGAAATGTATTATCAGTAATATTTCATGTCAGTCCATAGCTACATCGAATTTGGAATGATAACTAAAGCCATGATCCAGAGGAATAATTTAAGAAAAGTCGACTTGATAATTTTCTGGGAAGTTGTCGGAAGATTATATTGAGACAGAAGGTTGAAGAAGCCGTTCAAGGCATGAATATAGTCCACTCCAAATTTTTTTATCTGACGTATCTAATGAAAGGTGGTGAAACCAGTTAGACTTAATTCAAGCCAGGCAAAAACAATGAAGCTCTTAGAATTGCAATGCGAAAGCATGACAATTGTTTAACGATTAGACAAGGAGTCGACTTTAGCTTACATTGCAGCTTTTTGTAGTTTAGCCTCTAAAGGGGGAAAAACACGGATAGTGACGTAAGGGATAAAGTGTAACTCTGTGAACCTCTTTATCATTACAGCTTCTAGGGATGCCGCTTATATTCAATGATCTCATTGAGATTTTGCCTAGTAATATCGTTCCTTAAAAGGTTATGACTGATAAATAACGATATTGACAGTAAGTTTCATTTTGCCGAGTCCATAGATTCATTCATTAGCAAAAATTTATTTTATCGATGTCTGACTGTCAGTGAATATACAACAAACTGGTCGCCTTCATAATTTTCAGCCTGCTCATTACCGTCCGCAGATAACTCACATTTTCACAGGCTGTTTTGAGGGTTTCGACAAATATTCCCTACTTTTTTTGGAATCTAAATCGTGAACTAAAGCTACGTTCATGCCATTATGTGTGGAATAGCATATCATTCAAATAGCCGCCTCGGCTTCGCTGACAGTGCCTCAAGCGGTCGATCCAATTTTTGATAACTCGGTCCAATATGTGCGGGGTTATTTCGACAATAGCGTGTCGAATGTTGGCCTCGAGCTCGTCCAAAGTGGTTGGCTTGTTAGCGTAGACTAAGGCCTTGACGTAGCCCCAGAGAAAATAATCGAGTGGTGTGAATTCGCATGATCGCGGCGACCAATTAATTAATGCTCGTAAGATGGACCCAGTCGCCAAACTTCTCCTTCACAAATTCGAAAGTTGCGTCGATTGTATGGCATGTAGCACCGTATTGTTTTGTTGGAACCACAGCTCGGATATATCGGCTCTGAGCACAGAAAGTCGGTTAACATCGCTCTATACCTGAGGCCATTGACGGTAACGCTGTCTCTTACCTCATTTCGAGAAAAATAATGACCGATGATGCCGCCATGCCATAAACCTCACCAAACAGTCAATCTTTGTGGATGCATTGATGCTTAGCCGAACACTTTTTGACTGTGTTCGCTCCCATAATGGCAATTTCGCTTGTTGACATAGTCGCTGAGCCAAAAACGGACATTGTCTGGTCTGAGAATATGATTTTTTGGCCAAATTCCGGATCTCCTGCCAATATTTCCACCGCCCAATTAGCGAACTCACGGCGTCGTCTGCGGTCGCCCGGCTTCAATGCTTGAGTCGGCACAATCCTATATTTTCTTCATTTCGCAAGAAAATCTGTCTCTGATCCAAAAGAGTGTACTCACGCTCAAACTTTTCCTAGGTGCGACGAATTGCCTGCACACTGAAGCCATAATGACGACCGACCCCACGACGAAATACACGTTGCGTATTTACAACTGAGTCGGAATTTCGATATTTTTTTAGCAATTTCCACACGTTCAGCAAGCGTAAAATGCATGATGAAACGGCAAACCTTACTGAATATTTTGACAGCTGGATGTCATTGGTAACTTTGACAGCTGCTGCTTTGAGGATTGGAAAAACGATCATTGCTACTCGTATCTACAAAAGATGAAGAAAATAATGAAAAACTTTGAGATATTTCTGAAAGAAACCGAGTCCAAATGGGCAGAGCAAACCGCTGACGAGAAAGTTCATAAAGACATGACTCATTTTTCCTACCCAGCCATTAACAAAATAATCTCGGATGGCGTCAACCATAGATAAATACAGATATAAGTAATACCCCTTATTTGAGGAGATAATTAATTTAAAAATGTTCATGCCACTCTCCCCGTATTGAATTAATCCACCATAATCCTACCCATTAAGTCTCAAAAATCAAAATTCCATCACCTCAAAACCCCACATGATGATAATTCATTTTAAAATTTATTAACATTCACAAATTACGAATTTTTCATCCTCAAAAACGAAAAAATTATTTCAAGCCATTGCCAATAAATGAATAAACTCTAAGATACACCCGTCAAGCACTGGCAGTATTCGTATCTGTGACTGCATCTCTGGGATCGGATGAACAAATTTTCTGCATTTGCACTTGTTGATTCGAAAACAAAAAAAAAAAAATTGTTGGTCTCCCTCAGAAAGAAAGTGCTAGACGATGCAGGAGCAGCAGCCGCACATGGAAAACATCTTAATTAGTCATAAATACAACGTTGCTGCAATCTCGTCCCCACTCAGACAGATAGACATCACATTGCTTGGCGTAGTCGAAGCGTAGTACTTAGGTTGTCCAATTTAGAAAACGACACTAACGACGACGCGACGAAGAACAGCAAATAGTCCCATGATACCGAGTACTGGGGACAAGTACACCGAGTATCTCTGGTGCGAATACACGAGTACATAAAGCATTTTGTATCTTTTTCGTCTCGTTTGTTTTAAGTGTTTTTCTTTTTTTTGAAATTCTTTTCACAGGAATGCCAGAGCTGATGTAAAGTAGAAACGAAAGCTATTTCAATAGTGCGCCATTAAAAGTGAACACAAAAGGCGGTAGCAACAGTGTTCACAGATGTTGATTTCAAAAATTTACTCAACTTTTCAAATTTGGAAAGCGAAATAGTTCTTGTGGGGGGAATATGACAGTTCATGATATCCAGATGTCTATGGAGATCTGTTGTATCTTTTTCCCCGTGTTGGGCAGAAATTTCCCAAAATATTAAAAAATATCCCACATCTGACATCTGACATCCCCAAAATACATTATGGACAAATTGGTTGATGACGACGGGATGATTAAGAGACAGGGAAGTGGAAATAGAGGAAACAGTGAAAAATGAAAAGGTGGCGACTAAAGTTTGCTTCAAATGGGAAATTCATGGTCAAACTAGATGGCTGTGATTGTTTTCAATTTCATTTTTGCTTCTTCTTTCATTTTCTTCTATTTGTTTTTTTTTTTTTTTTTCATAAACAAGAATTTGTTTAGAATTTTTCTTTGCTAAAGCAAAAAAAAGATACAAATAAACGAAGCGAAAGAACAATTGGAAAATTTGAAGGTTAGTCGGACATAAAGTACTCTGCTCGCACATATTTGTGTCAGATGACCGAATTGTTTAAATGCTAATGGAAGTGCGTGTTCACTTGGACCGACACACTGACATTCACTTTGTCGGGTATTTATAGGTATGACACTGAAAATTGACACATGGGAATATAAGCGTGGGTGTGGGGTAGAAATTAGAGCGATGACAAACAGCTGGGAGTTGAATGCGTTTTTTATGCGCTCATAAAGGAGATGTTTATGGTCAATGAACTTATTAATCTGGAGTCAAGAGATCTTGTAGAGCTGTGATATTTTATTAATTTTTTTTTTTTTGTCAGGAAGTAGATAATAGTCCTGCTAGACATTAACAGCTTTTTCAAGATTTAAATAGAATTATTTTTATTTAAACAGATACGGAAGATGTTTATATCAGAGTCGATTTCTGGCACGAAGATGAGATCACGGAAGTGCTTAGCTTGTCACTGTTTGGTTCGTGAATTTTGGTATAAGAATCTAACAACTTAAGTTTAGAAAATATTGTTCCCTACTAGGTACTACTCCATATCCCTGCTCAGGAAATGGAAATGCGCATATCTCATTTTTACATAGGCACAAACATAAGGTGACAGACGGTGTTCCACAGGGTTCAATACTAGATCTTCTACTTTCCAAGTTTCATTTGTTATAGCTCTTTCTGGTGTCTATATCGGGGATTATCAAATTTGATGATGATAGATTCAAACTACTACGATGACCTAGGTTTACTTGTTAAACTAGAACACAAACGCAAGGCTGCCGTAACACAGATGATTCAATAACAACAAATAAAAAAAAAAAAAAAAAAAAAAAAAAACCCAGCTCTGAAAGTGGAGATAGAAATTCAAAAGAAATATAAGCAAAAAAAATCTAGAAATGGTAAGATAACCGCGTCATAAAAATATGTAGACTCGCAAACAGATATTGTATACGAAGAGACGTTAGGTTAGATAGCAGTGGTTGCTGGGAAAACCAACCTGCTTAGGCGTATTGGTCCATTGTGATGGCACGTGGGTCTCTGATCCTCCTAGTCTTGTGACCAATTTGAACTTCTGACGAAGCGTAGGAAACTACTGACGTTTATATTGCTTAGATCGCTTAAGCCATTGTAGAAGAAAATTCCTAAGTGGAGTTTCATTCCTTGGCAGAGAGCTGGGCATGTACGCGGGTACGCGGAGGATTGTCTCCTCAGAAGTCGTTTGTAAGAACGCCAGGCCTTTTTGCACGCTTGCCTATCAGACAGTGCCCAGTGATGACACCTATGATAGCGATGAAATGCTTCTTGTTAAGAGAGATCAAAGCCTTAGAGAGATTCAGATTCAGTTTTGACCAGATTTGTTTGGTCGCTGGATATGTTGACCCAACAGTACACCTAAGTTTTGTTCTTCCAATACCATCCAGCTTTAGTTTTAGTTTGCACGAAGCGATTATTATACCGATGAAACCCGTTTAAGGTAGGATAGGTAGAGTGGTTCCAATTTTGACGAGTTCGCCGGCCTGTGGAGTATTTCTGTGGCCCGACACTGTGGATACTGAACTGATCTGCCATCTCTCTTAGAGATGGTCAGCAGTCTAGCGCAGTTTTAAGCAAAGGGATGTGGATACCCCTTGCAGATATCACGTTTTCCTTCAGATCGAACAAGACTTCTTTAATCGAAAAAACGTCCGTCTAGAAAACGCTACAATGATTTGGAAGGCGGAAGGAGAGGTTTAGTTGGAGCATACCTGGGAAAATACCGCCACCACCGCAACCACCGCCACCAACTCCACTATCAGTCTTGGATCCATCTGCATAGAAATTGATTGATTTGTCATCTATGAAAGCATCTTCCACCCTGAAGGATCTAGAGGGGATGCTTACATGTTGGGGCATAATGTAGTCGATGTTCTCTAGAAGGCTTCCTAGTTTACGAGTATTAAGAATATTAGCGAGGACAAATAAGCGTCCTCGTAATCTATTTGTCCACTGTGTTGTCGCTTTAAGGCGAATGGCTATCTTAGTATCCACTTGCCTGCTAAAAATATCGAGGGGTGTCAAGTGGAACAGAATATCCAGTGCCGCGGGGGGAGTAGTACGTAAAGCCCCGCTTATGCACATACATACATGCTATCCCTTGGATTTGCTTGACTCGCTGCTGTTTACTACATTGTCTAGGGAGGTATCGATTTTATAACCGAGACATATGATCAGTGGGTAATGCGAGGTTGAGGGTCTCATTTGACACCACCTTACGGCGTAGCTCTGCTTATCTAGTTAGAGGTTGATTATCCTGTTACTTAACATAAGACTGATCAACTCCCCAATTGAGTTATCTACATTCAGAGTTGACAGTGCAGTTGTAATTGCGGATGTGCTGACTTTATTAAAGGCTCCTTCTTCCGAAAACGCAACCATTGTGTACTCTCTATAATGTGGGAATTGTTCGATGTGGCTAGTCAGGGAATGTAGAGCCGTTTGCACCGCGTATCCTATACAGTAGGAATCTTGCGCCGTAGACAAAACTCGTGGATCAATTCTAAATCGTAAATGGATATCAGTCAGTCGTTCTAGAACTTCCGTAAGGAAAGATGATAGATTTATAGGTCCGAGGTATTTTGGGACAACATGAGAACATTTCCCGCCTTTGGGGATGAAAACTACATGCAAAGGAGATGTGGATTATTTCTACGCAGCTCCTCATGATATTCTCTAGCGTTGGCATGATAATATCTGAGGACATTTGTAGCTGGGCAGACATTATATCGCTCGGCCCAGCAGACTGGTATGGTTTGAAGCTATGCAGCGCCTAGCGCAGTTTGTTTCTTGTAATCGGCCGTGAATTTTAGTCGCAGCAGCAGTAGTCTCTTTAAGGTGAATAGGGAACTACCTGGAAAGTGAGTGTCCAGTAGCCGGTTGAATGATTAAATCATCCAAGAACCATCGGCTTTTTTTTTCAAACATCGAGAGATGGGTAGAGAGCATTTTTCTTTGATGCGATGCCTCAGAGGATTCTGTTATTTTGTCAAAGAATAGCCTCGAGGATTGTCGCTTTTTTCTTTCTCAGTTATTTTTGCCGATCTGGAACGGCTAGAAATTGAGAGACTTTGTCGTGACGGGTTTTTATTTTAAAAGACTTGCCATTAGCTGCCGAAGTGGTGGTGAGATGAAAAATATTTTTCTTTATTTTCTGCGTGTATGAAACGAGACTTGAACCCAAGCCTTTAGTGCAGAATTCGACGAACTTAGACTCTTAAAGTACCGACGTGTTTGGATTTAACTTGAGCCTCTAAAAGCAATACCCATCCTGCTGGTCCCATCACACAACGCCGATTGCGGGACAATAAACAGGAAGGCAGAGCACATTTTGAACACTTCGTCTACTGGAGAAGAAAATATGACTGCAAACTCTATAATCTTCTTCAGAATGTAGATGTAGTCCAAAAAGTCAAAACACGTCGATTACACATGCTCAGGCACATCGATCGAATGGAAAACAATGTTCCATTCAAGGGGATCCTCGAATCCCAACGTACAAGTTCGAGACAACAATGAAGACAAAGCCTTCGTTTTAAGGACTCTGATGCCAGATCACTTTGTCTAGAGAACTGAAAACAGCGTGTTCAGAATAGAAGACGTCCGGCTACTGTGTCGCAGGCAGAGACTCTTCTTTGTGACGAAACATACACAATTTTGTATAGTTACTCGGCGAACCAATGCTCTATCTCCTTACGACTACTGACTTTGTCGTAATTTATGCTGTAGTTGCAAGGAATCATGATTACCAAATGTTCATGTACGAATGGCGTGTTTTCTATTAGGTGTTGTCCAATTCAGTTAATCTGGCCAGATTTGTGTAGGCCATTGAAATGTTCTCAAATATAGTACCAGCTGAAATTTCGCTACTGCAAAGAGTTTGTTAGGAAAGGTTACAGGTTGTTCCCTGTGTTGTCAGTTTATTTGTCCCTTTGCAGTTCAGACATTTGTCTCATATGTAGCTAGTGTTTAGTAGCGTCAAGCATCAATAGCTGATTGGCCGTCATTATATACTTATTACTATGAGACAAAAGCTGTTGCTTCTCGGTAAGTCATAATTTCCGGTAAGACCCTCTCAGCAATGTCTTGAGTCTAAAGTGGTTTAGAGACACGTTCGATCTTTCCACCATGACATTTAATTTCTTTCATTTCTAAGAACGCACTAGCAGTCCTAGTTGGTTCCTCTAGAATTTTACCTTTATGTTTAAGGTTATTATGAGATAGCATGTACTCAGAGGCATCTTTCCCCAGCAGAACTCTAGGGGGACGGTTTGGGCCACATAAGCTGTGACGATTCCTGAATAATAATGTCCCTTTTACTTGAATTATTTCTTATATGCATGTCGACAGAAATCAAGAGAAGAATTTCATTGACGTTCGACTGTCTTTAAACTTTTGCTAAACGTTCCACACTTCACCCTTTCCAGTGGCATTCCACCAGACTAGGATATCGTGCAAGAGAAGGGTTCTAATTCTAGCTTCGTAGATTCAGTGGATAGACTTTGGTTTAAGTCCCCTAAGTCGCAGGATTAGTCGCTTACGCGACGAGGTTACCAGGAATTTGCATTAGTCTTTGGTGAACCTGTAGGGCCTTCTATATTCTCGTGAATGGCAGAAGTTCAGTTATGACTGGCTTCATTCTAAGACCAATACTACACTAGACATTATCAGGTCTTTCAACCTTTGCATAAATTTTAGCTGAACGTGAACGTGCTATAACAACTGCGTAAGTCACAATCTTCCAACTGAATCCATTGGTGGGTAGTTCTTTGATTTAAAGATGTGTAAGCTACTGCTCAAATTCCATCCGAATTTTTTTAGAAAAGATTTTAAAACAATTGGTCGCAGAGAGAACAATTTGTTGGTTGATAGTAAACTGAAACCAGACTGTTCTTATAGGCGAAAAGCAGTGTATTATTGACTTTTTGAAATACAATAACATAACTACACATAATGTGCTCACATAAGGCTTAACCCAAAATACGCTGCCAATTCAGACATAAGCTATTTAATTCCCTAAAAACTTAGAACACCGCACTTTCTTCTTAAGGGTGACAATAAATTGAAATTGTTTACCTCTACCACCACTCAGCAACACCACACCCAACAATAATCACAATAAGCAGCCCTTCGATCAAATTTTCAACACCAAATTGTTAAATCTTCTTCAATAAATCATTTCCATTTTTCCACTTAAGCCCAAGGATTACAAACTTCCAGTTTAAATTATTCCTCTTCAAGAAATATTGGCTCTTCAACAATTTGGGACAATTCTCGGTTGGGGGTAATTTTGAGAACCATGACCTTGAAACTTCTCTCCCGTCTAAAGCGTCAAACAATCGAAGCCATGCCAATCTCATTTCAATGCAGCCAATTAAAATCCCTTTAAGGGTAGCAAATTTGGCCACAACCACTAACTGGAGGTTTCTGTAAAACTCTATCGACCAACATTGGAATTTATCCAAACTGTCGATATCACACATTGTTTAAAACAGCTCCCTTGGTAGTCCTTAACAAAAAAAAAAAAAACAAAAAAAAATTACATTTTCAACTTAGTTCAGGGTCATGACAAGGATGGGTTTGAGCGGAGAAAAAAGTCAATTTTCCACAGACTCGTAGGGAAATATCATAATTGTGTGCGGGGAAGTCATATGGTGCTATGGGCGAATGTTGTGTCCCCAGCAGATACAATTTTTTCCGTCAATCCATGCCATGTACGAGTATCAATGTTCTATGTTCTCCAGATATTGTTCATGTTCAAATCTAGATATATTTTTTTCCATAGCAAACACACCAGTCCAGTCGCTGCCTTAATTATGCCAACAAGCATTCGAACATTGTAAACAGTACAAGTACTCGTAAGTAGGTGTGGATAGCGTGAAACAAATTTGCCCCATTTGAGACTAAAGGTTCTTAGAAACCTTTCTAAATCCACAGTGAGGTATCGTGCTTAAGAGAGGTTATAGTTGAATTCAAATTTAAAATACTGCAACTGACAAACTTTATTGCGCGAAGGCAGTTATTCGCAGCCTAACTGGGTTGCAAACGGCTCAAGAGACGTGATGTGCATCGGAAATGGCATTTTGCTAGAAATTAAAATCAAATTAATTGCATCCGAGTTGCACTTGACAGATGTATTTAACGGTTAAGAGCTGAAAAATGCTATTCCTTTTTCTTTTCAAGTGCTTACCCTTCAGGGTGGTAGGAGAAGAAGAACAGGACGAAGAGGGACACGATAATATCTAAAAGCACTTCAACCTGAATTTGGTTTTTATTTTTCGTCTTCAACTTTCATTTAAAAATGCGCTCTGAATGTTATTGGCAAGTGACTGTTGAAACTAAAAAAAAAAAAAAAATACAGGGTGGTCAGAAAGTTTTGAAAACTTTTTGCTGCTTTTACAGCCATGTGATGACAGGGTTGGTTTGAACTATAAAAGCAAGATCTTTTCATATGAAAATATAGGGAAATAAATGAGAAGATACAGGGTGTTTCATAAATTTATTATATGCGAGCACGAGCATACAGATATTTTGAATGTTTTAAAGAAAACATTTCATTGAACAAAACTGCAGAGTGTTTCAAAGTATCTACAGGAGAATGCTTAATTATATTTTGATATCATGAACACGTCTGAAGTTTATTTGCATTTTCATGTGGATCAAACTGAACTTAGAAATGTTATATCCCGTAACCTGAAGTCTGTAACAATGCTACCGTAATCCTTAAATTGCTAAAGCAATAAATACCCACCACGAAACGAGAAGGCTGACGGTTTTTGTCCTACTATGTACCAGGCATCTACAAAAAAGGATGTTATTTAGCTTTAATTCCCATCATCTCGAAATATGTATCTGCGAAGATTGCCAAGTGAACTGGATCTATGGCAGGCTTAGCACGCCACAAAATAGGCAGAACTAAGCAAAAAAGGACGAAATCCAAGAAAATGCCTCCCATGCGCAAGGAAAATTGGTGGATGACCTTTGGCTAACATATAGGAACAACGACCGAATTCTGAAACATGAAGACATTCCTAAACTCCCGGGAACAACAGATTTCTACAACTCGAGATTGAAATGTTCGGTCGAGCGAAAGAAGATGATCGGGCACCGCTGAGCATCTTTCGCCCACTGGCAACAATGCCTTTCTCTATTTTGACAAACAAGATAGAATTGACCTGACTTCGGCGTAGGCCTATGCTACGCCAGAAGCTGACATATAACCTTACGCCCACGGTATACCATCACAAATGGAATTTAAGTGTGTTAATCAGCGCCCAGCACCAAATTGAAGGCATGTATACGCTTGAACTTTACCTTTAGTGAATAGTGTGGTTTACCCGTATTTACAACATTCGATAGCCGGTCTAAGAGTCATGGGGCCCTGAATTTGCTACATTTACAAGTAATCCCTTTTTGCGATTTACGTTTAATCCCACAGTCACCTTGACGCTCCCACAAGGGGGGCCAGATTCTATCAAGTCAGGCAGGAATCAACATTTGAGGAGGCTCCAGGCTTTCATGGAGACAGAATATAACCTCTTATCAGGCTAGCAGACCCTTCAAATATGTATGTAGCTGCTCAAATTGGTTGTATATCAAACAAAAGTTCGATGCCCATAAGACCAGCTAATAATCTGCACATAATAACCATTGAAGACGAAGTCTGTGTTTTTGGGCAAGGGCCTCAAACCTTGAACTTTGATAAAAATGATATTTTCTAAAAACAACTAGGACCAACCTACAATTAAATGTCTATCGGTGACATTATTCTCGAGATGAGATATTGAAATGGCAAGGTTGCATGTAACTTTACCAAAATTATGTCTTTTTTGGCGACTCTCGACACCATTTTAAAGTAGCTGAAGTTTATTTTAAGAACGGCAATAATCAGCAAACGTAAGGACACAACTTTAGAGGATCATTGTAGAGTTACGAAAAATGTTTTCGCAACTGAAACGCATTTTCGCGATGAGTCACATTGCAAAACTTGTCAAAAATGACGCAAGTACGAGTATGACTTGTAGAAACACAATGAAAGCTGGCTGTTTTTTCTTAGAATCAGTTCTGTTTTGGACACCAAACAAGTGTCCTAGTGTCTAGGTTAGTGTTGAAGCTGATGCATAGTACGTGGGACCATTTGCAACCTTGTAACACAGCAAACATTACTTTCAGCTATGTAGTTGTGGCCAGTTCCACCCCAAGGAGCCCAGCATTGAGCGATTAAAAGACGACGCTTATGTAAAAATCCCTCGGAAGGATGATACTCGTATTTCGTCTCTTACTAGCTTCCGCATTTGAGAAAGGCAAATAGAAGGAACGCACATATACTCTAGAATAAATATCACTCGTGCATATACAGGGTGAATGACTCGAACTCCAACTTTTTAAAATGCTATAATTTTTTTATTTTTTGATAAATTTTATCGTGCCAAAGCAAAAAGTGTTGGGAAATACATCAATTTTCTAATTGTATCAGTAGTTTTCAATATTTTGTTTGGCGCGAATAATGGCCTTGAGACGGCCGAAGAAAGCATTGTACGCTGCACGCAAATGGCTCTGCGATATTTTGGCCCACTGCCGGCGAAGTGCTTATTTGAGGTAGTCCAAACTTTGGTATTTTTTAGTGCCAACCTTCGCCTTCAAAATACCCCAGACAGAGAAATCCAACGGATTTGCATCCGGAGAATTTGCAATCCATTGTGTCGAAGAAATGAAGTGTGGAACATTGTTTTTTAACCAATCTTGGTTGACGCGCGCTTTGTGAGACGGTGCCGAGTCTTGTTGAAATGTCCACGCTCTCCGACCGAAATGATTGTTTGCCCGAGGCTTCAATACTGCCTCTACGACAGTTTCACGGTATACGATCGCATTAATTTTGACACCACGGTCCAAAAATACGAGCGGAGAGCGACCATCGGCGGTTATGGCGGCCCAAACCATCACCATCGGTGCTGCCTGCTTTCTGGTGGCCGTCCGAAGGTGTAAATTTTCGAAGGACCTCTCTGGCAAGTAAACTCGGTCATTTTGTTTGTTGACAAATGGCGACTCATCGGAAAAAAACAAATTCGGCAACTCGACACTTTCGTGCAAGCGTAGCAACTCCTTCGCTCTTTCGACTCTAACTTTTTTCTGTTGCGGTGTAAGATCGTGTGCTGTTTGGAACTTCAATGGCTTGAGCCCAAGCTCATTTTTCAGTATGTGTTGCATCCGTTCCAACGATATGTTGAGCTCACGAGCCATTTTTCTTCCACTTCAACGCAGATTTCGCTTAATTCGAACCTTCACTTTCCGAACCATTTCTGCCGACGTTGCTGTTTTTTTATGACCACCTTCATGGCGTTTTGCAACGCTGCTACGAGTAGTATCACGGTAACGGGCTATGGTTCGAGACACAATAGATTTATTCACGTTGAGGTGCTGGAGGGCTCTAACGATAGCTACTTGTGGTTTTCCAGCCAAATATAAAGCAATCACACTATCACGTTTGAATTCCATCGCGGATAGAAATTTTTCAACACAACTAAGACGCAAATCGTTTAAAAGGCTTGTAAATAATAAAATTATCTGTCATGTGTCAAAATTTGAACTCACTGCCATGAACGGTTTGGAAATTATAGCAGTCTGAAGTTGGTTGCAGTTCGAGTCGAGTATAGTCCAAAAGCAATGACCCGGTTATATGCAAACAGCAAATGACAACACTCCAAAGTGACTTCGGATGCTACTGATTCGAGACGTGATGAACACCGAATCACCCTTTCAAACACTCGAACAATTTTGGTACCCTAAACTGTTTTGATGTGGCACGGGGTGTATGGGTTCGGTTCTCAGGGTATACGCTGACAGACAGAAATAATAATTTGTGACGTCACCACCCCCGCTGGTTAAACCTTCAAAATTTATAACTTTTGCTTATGATTCGGCGAAGAAACGTATGTTCCTCATTTGTGCACAAAATGACAAGACGGACAACAGAGGACTTAGAGACTAGGCCTTCGTTCATTAACGAAATTAAGTCTCTTAAAACAGATGCTGTACTTGAAAATGTTACCGGTGGTGATTACGAACTCATGGATTTAAATTAGACAAAGACCATAGTAGGGTAGTCTTAAGGAAGATCATAATTGTTTGAATGGAAATTGATGACAAAGCAATCGGTATACGAGTAGATGTAGAACGTTCAGGACTCAAGCAATTCTATCTGTATTGTCGATGAAGCGGTCTGCGACAAAACATCTAGTAATTAGCAGATTGTGGTACACAAAAGATTGCTACAATCATAGAGCCAAGCAAATTAAGTCTCACTAGAGAGATGACTTAGGTGTAAGATACATGTTTATAGACTCTAGGGGCGCAATTGAGTCCATGCTGTACAACAAACCGTTTTCGTCGCGACTGGACCATAACCGTCCGGATATTCACTTTCAAAGTGATTACTAAGGTTTGGGTGTATGATGATAGAATGGGATTTATGATTGCTTATTGAGTACTCTTCGTTCTTCACACTGAATCTATTGAAGCTGTCTTCAAGGCGAGTAAATGGCGTTAAATCAACATCTCTCACCTTAGGCGTTATACCCTATTAAGGGTACGTAGTGCTACGGCGTGGTGTTGAGTAGCTAGTTCTCGGAGCAATCTTCAATGTGTAAGATGTTACCTGGATATGATCTATGCTACAATGATATGGCCATGATTTCAACATAACTGTTGTCGAGGCTGATCATTGATGTTGTCAAGTCAGGACCATTCCAGAAAGTCCTATTGATGCAAATCTTTAACGATAATGAAAGATTTTCACATAGTTGCTCGTATGAAAGGTGTACAAGTTATTAAATTTTAATTACGAAGAACATAAGGCCCCTGTCTATTTATATTGGTGTAGGACCTAAAAGCTCCAAAACATAACCTAGTCTTCAACCATCGCTTTGATCACATAGAAAATTGATGTCAATTGATGTTTTCTAAAGCCGATTTAGTCGGAAAGCAATTTAAAATTCCCTCAAACCTCTCAGCGGAGTCGCGTGTGCCTTCCACTTGATTAGCCGATTCACTTTGAATTCCAGAGAACCCATATGAAATTAATTGTTAAGCAGTGAAGTTTACAAATTTTCAATTAACCAATCTTCCAATCAAATCTGCTTCAAGTCGATCAAGGATATTTCGATTTCCATCACCATAGCACCATTACCCTCGTCATCATTATAATGACTTTCCAAATGTCTGCACGAAGGCATGAAGAAATCTCTTTCAATTCGATTCCACTTTATGAAAATGGAAAATAAATTAACCTCGCCCAAAGCAAAATGAAATATATTACTCAAGGACCACTGAATACCAATAATTCGAATGAAACCCGACCCAAGCCACAGTTCCATACCTACCATCTGGTTATTGATTCCCACACTCTGAAAAGCACGAATCCTTTAGCACTCAAATGAGTTTCTAGGAAAAAGTTCATAAGGCCTGATTTTGAAGGAATTGCTTGCCTTTCAAGGACCAACACAAACACAAACAAAAAAAAAACCCTGACTCTTCCAGTATCCAGAGGGAAAGAATCTCTCCTTCATGAAACTGCAATCCATCATCTTTTTCTCGTTTGAATGTGGGGGGAACAAAAAAAGACATCAAATCGTAGTCCTGTTCCCACCTGTCTCGGGAACTACGAGTAATCCCTGCATAAGCTCATCAATCAAATTGTATGTAAAGCTAACGAATTCAGGTTGTACAAGTGTCTCGTATTTCGTATGTCGTTTGGTAAGTCCCTAGATGGCAGACCTTTACGACAAAACAACTTGCGATTCGCGAAATATTTTTCACCCCAATGAAAACGCCTGTCAACGTACGAGTACCATATAGACGGCGAGAGTGGAATGCGCGATATTTATAGGCGGCTTTTGCACGTTAGGTGATGTGTCAATTTTTTATTTCATACACATCCCCACATGTCAGATGAATTTAGAATATTCTTTCAGAATTTAAATTTAAAGATGCACAGGGCAAATTTGCAGTGAAATGATTCAGTGTACTAATTACGACTGAAAAGATGAGTGTTGAATCCAAAGGTGTTTCATCAGCAGAAAGGTAGAATGGTGCCATGATAGACACGCTAATGAGGTACAATTCGTTCTATTCAGTCAGGCCCAAGGGTGTCAAGGATGCACGAACAATATTTAAGTGGGTTTCGTTGATTGAAGAGATTAAGGCGACCAAGTGCTTAGCAACCGAAGTCTTTCAAATTTCTCCCATTTGCCTACAAGGTCTTTACTGATTAAACCTAGAAGTCTGGCACATTTGACACGACATGTCTCTTGAGCATGAATAATGGTAATTGTCACACCCTTTACGAGATGCCTTAATAAATTTGGCAGGTCCAATTTGAGTTTTTGAAAAAAGAAGAAATGTTGACAACTTTAGCTACTACATTCCTGGAGTATGGTCACCCGCCCACCAAAAATTGCTAGCGCATTCCGATGTTCATTTTAAGGACTGTTCAAGACATCGATTTAGGCTAATTTTTTATGAGAAGTGATAAAGACGAGACAATGAGATAAGCACTGGCTTGTGAAATTTTCAAAGGACCGAGGTGCTTCAACAATTGCTTTACGATTTATGACTTTTCTTTAGAGCCCTTAAAATACAGGAAAACATATTTCTACGAGTACAAGAACATAAACTTTAGAGAGCAGTTAACAACACGGCAACACAGTTTAAAGACGGATATGTCACTTAACGAATCTTTACCTTAGAAGAGACCTGGCTTATCAGAAGAGTGATCAAAAATATAACATCGTGATGTGAAATTTTTTTTTCTATTTTTCGATGTGTGACCTGGGTTTCGAACCCATGATGCTTGGAATAGTGGATGACAAACCTAAGCCTTGCGCCTACCGGGTCGTTAACAATTCTTCTGTCTGTATAAATAATGGATCAATGTTTTTTGGTTCAAGAGCTCTGAAAACATATCGCGCAAGGCAAAAAAAACGTTGTTAAGTGTAGCAACTAAACATCAAAACCGTTACTCAAATATTGAGGACAACCAAATGTATTTGTGTACTCCCGATGGTCATCAGGAGTCCTCTCGACTGCGATGAGAACAGGGATTCGGAGAATCCATCCAGCATACTTTCAAAAATATAAGGAAGCTATCCACGATTTTTTTTAGACCTTGGAATAACGATGATTCCTACGGCACGCTTAATTAAGCCGGAATGATAGAGAAATTGGCAGAATGCACAACCAGTTATGCTTTTCTTCATTCAAACAGACTGGCCGTTGCGGCAAGTTAAGAGTACTGCTGCTGACAGCATGTCATAGTCGATTACAGTCTTAAACACAGCGCCGCTATCCAATTACCAAGGCTACGCCTATCAATAACGTAGTCTAATAATGAATCGGGGCAGATACTAAATACTAGTCTCATCGTAATGGCTCTCAAATTAACCTCATTGAAGGCTGCTACGATTTGATCAGTTACATAATGAACGGCCGGTCATAAGATCATATTGAGTGGCATGGACTACCAGGACTTAAAAGCGGTGCCATGGGTGTCAGGGCACCTTGGTCTTCAATCTGGGCCTGACTTGAAAGAGGTAGGCCCCATGGTGTGACATAGTGGGAGCGTGGAGCCACATGGGGGGTGGCTGTGGTTTAAACCTAAAACCGCAGGAAAGGCCTTGAGCCGATGTGGAGCAGCAAATGCTGGGTACCGTGACCCTAAAATCGACTCCTAAAAAGAGTGGAGCTTGTACCCTTAACACAGGTTCAGACTTTGGTATATTATTACCGAAAGAAAGTAAGCGATGGTCAGGCGTATCCTGGCCCCCATGGATGTAAGGGCATCCCATGAACTTAAGTCGGTGACTAATGTACAACGGATTTGACCACGAATTTTGAACGATTTTCAGTTGGCAGTCGAATGATCTGTAGAGGTATTACTGGCAGACTGACTAGAGGCTTAATTCTGTGGGAGTCCCTGGAACTTCGGTTTCAGCCTGACTTTCTAGAGTCCGACTTTCGTTGGATTACTACCCTCTTGATGATTCTCTTTCCTCTTGATATTTATACCACAGGCTACAATTTCCAAGTCATAGTCAGTTAAAATGGAATAAGAAGTCAATTCCACTCGTATTGGACATTCTAAGACCTCTTGCGATGACTGCATTCTATCTAACGGATATGCAGGCAGAATCACAGCTAGAAAAATATATTTTTCTGTAATCAAGGTTAGTATTGGGCAGAATTCGTTCTAAGTGGTTGAGATAATTGACACCACCTCTTGACGGACTTATTGGGAGAATGACTACGAAAACGCTGATCATTTCTTCTGTGACAGTCCGAGGCAAGAGCGGATACTATGGTGGGTATTGCTTGTTAAAAGTTCCTTTGGAAGACCAAAGATAATGTCATCTAGTCAGGTAGGAAAATACTTGGTAATTTTGCTCAAGCGATGTGAAGAGGTTGCGCTGTTTTGAAAACATTATCTCGAGTTTAACTCTCACCATATTCTACTTGACCAGCTGGTAGCCTTTTAGCCAATGTAGGTTTTTTCCTGAGAGCTTATACTTTAACCTTCAAGGAAGCGACATGCGCAGATATAATTGGAAGAACTGGCTTTCTGTGGAGAACTTTGGAACTCACAGTTTCAATGAAAAGACGGCCTGGTTTCTACTTTCATTATTCGTTTTTATATGGCTTATGAAAACTTTCAGATGTTTGCCCATTCCGAATGTGAATCCTGACCTAGTAACCGACTTACTAACCACTGGATCACGGCAAAATTTTTAAAAGTATGCAATTGGAATTTAGGACTCCAATGAAACCAGGATATCACCTGTTTAAGCGCTAGGACTCGTTTCGCCAATTCATCAAAAACTCGTTTTCTTTGTTAGCGGTATTAGCTTTACATCAACGATCTTTCCAAGACATGTTTGCACAAAATGAGTTGTGAGAGATGTCGAGCAGATTACTTTCAAGGATTTCTACAATAGTTGCATGAACTCTTTCCATAATTTACTCAAAATCTCTCTCGATTTAAGGGTGATGCCACACTGAAATAAGACCTCAGTAGAACTAGATAGACATGATTCAGAAGATCCGAACAGTCTTTAGAGATGTCTGCAACTGTGCTTTTGACTTGCATGCCATTCAGCTGAATACGAACTCAAAGCAAGCATCTGACATCTGTGAGAAATCTGAGGGTCTCCACCTGATTCTTAAGACAGGGCGTAAACTGGATACGAATATCAGGTATTCTTAACGCACAACAAAATAACCTAAGAGTGCTAAGAATTAGGGATGCAAGTATCTGGCCTTCTTTCTCCTCTCCTGACTGAAATTCCTGTCAGGTGGCGAGTGCTCTAATGTAGTGAGTTTCGATTTCTGAGTTTCTCTTATGCAATTTGGAGAATCTGCTTCAGCGAAAGTTGTAAAGCAACCCTTCAACAACCAGACATCCTTCATGGTAGGTTCATTTTCGGAAGTGATTCTCTTCTAGGTTTGTAACGACTCGGTAACATTGGCTGAAGGAAGAAAGTCTTTCGCGATACAGTCTTCTGAAGCAACTCCTCCAAATATTTACATATTCCATATTGACTAAAAAGCCTTTGCAGCTATGGTATAATTAAATATCCTCATCTTCTCGCTGAGATTTGCCCTAAAGTCCATCAGGATTGGTAGGTTTTGATTCAAGCCCTGAAAGACATCTAGAGCCATACATAGTTCATTCAATTGAGGATTGAGTTAAGCATGAAGAATGATATGTCCTGAAATCTCTACCTTATGCAGCTCCTTTAGCAAACATAGGAGGTTAGATGCCCGTATAATGTCCAGTTTGGATGGTTAAAGTGTTTTTTTCAAAGACACTATTGATTAGAAATATGTGAAATTGTCAAATCGGACAAAGGAATTTGTCCGGATCCGTTTACTGCGCTGCATTTCAATACATTTCCGTATCATTCATCAATTTCTATAAAAGGAATGTGACACAATTTTGGACGAAAGGAGAGCAAAAAAAACAAAAAAAACTCATTTCTGACTAAATTGGCAGCCCACTACCACAATTACTGACCACATTAAGCCTGCAACTTGCTCTCCGTCACATGCTCGTAGACCCAAAAAATCTACTGCAAGGCCATCCTATTTTCTGAAAATTTATCGCCAATTCAAATGCGAGTAGATTCTGAACGACCGCAAAAGCGATAAATTTTTCGAAAATCTGATTTATGTGGCACATGATGATGATTTTACCTTCAGTTGGAAATTTATCTCATTCGCTAAGTACCCTGTCATTGGTAGCGCTGCTCCTCGTTAGTACCAATGGCACTTTGTAATTCAATTAATGGATACGATGTCGTGTTCGCAATTAACCAGAACATCAGAACATCACTGCAGACACGACACTGTTTGTATCTGTATCTAATTGGCATCGCCACTACAAGTTTTCGGTGTTGTTTTTGTTTTATAATTCGCTCTTTTTCTAGACCAAATTCATCCTTTGCGCGTTAATTTGCAATGTGTCAGGGTAGCATTGTCGTTGTCCTTTTTCCACTTTTCAGTGATCACTGTAAGTATTACTCGTATTCCGCACGTGTAACCATAAACCAGTATCTACTTTGTTGCCGGCTCCTGTTCCAACTAATAAAACAGCAGAGATAAACACTTTCCATTTTTTGGTTGGTGGTAGATACTTGTACTGGAGCTCATGCCCGTAATACTCGTACTCGTACTCGTACTCTTATTCGTAATCGTATTGCTATGACACCAGAGTATCTGTGGACCAACAATTTTATTACAAACTTGATATTCAGCGGAAAACCCATCGAAAAGCGAAACCGCACCGGAAAGACAACACGCAAGCACATTTCACTTTCAAGGACAGTATGGAGGGTCTAATAAAAGCATCCCATCTGTTGTATGTTTTCCATATCTTACATATATTTGTAGGAGTTCGGGGGAAGCAATGCGAACTTATTACAGATACGAGTAACATATAAAGATAGATGCCAGATATGTATAGGCAACGTAGCGTACGAGTTTTATACTCTGATTTCGCGGTTGTCTCTTTGTTTTTGTATGTTCAACTCGTATTCGTATTCATTCGTATGCGATGAAGACGGAGAGGCAATAAAATATTGAAAATCCAAATATTGCGAGAAAAAATGTAATTTTCAATACACTTCGCCTCTTTGTCCATAATCGTTTTTTCGAATCACGATGACGATGTGGTGTTTAAATTAATTGTCTGCTTTTGTGTGTGATTCTGATTATGCATGGTCGTAAACAAATTACAAATAAACAGTGGAAGGGGTGGGTGGTGGTGTTGGTGACATTTTAAGCGGTTTTTCGAACTTGGACGGTAGCTGTTGTTTGAGTTTGTCAAGGTCATAGAATGATAGCACCTTGTCTTTTATTTCTGATAGAAATGTGTAGTTTCTAGACTACGAATGAAGGTTCGTGAGCAGAACCCTGTGGAACCTCATATTTAAGATATTTTTCTCTCCAATAAATACAAAATTGAACACCGCTTGGATATGCTTTAAAAGATATTTTAGAAATTACAATGTAGGACTGTGGTTTAGTACTTTATCACGTCAAGGCGCACAGCATAAACCAGCATCCTAACGACCGTATCTGTATATCTTTGAACATTTTCATGATTCACATGATCCATCTTTTCTTTTGCTTTATCCAGCATTGATGTCGCCTTAGAAAGTGACGAAGGTCGTGGCTTAGGCACAATCGAACTCGTATTGATTGTCTGAAGACAATATAAAAATTTAAAAGAATAGGGCCAATACATAATGCCTGAGGAAGTTCAGAAAAAATTATTTTTGTTTGAATATTTACTCCATGGAATGCCCCAAGATGAAGCTCTTCGATAATAAAGATAATCAATCTATCTAGGATCGCTCCTTCTGCGCTCCCAGTCTAGCTTAACAACAAAATAAACCAAATTGATATGTACGAGGGGCGATCAACATATTCTCGATATCGGGGTGAAGCTGTGGTTGTATATATAAATTGACTTATTTATCAAGTAATACTATTATTTTAGTGCATTCATGTAAAATTTCATATAAATGTGATTATTAATTCGCGTTTTATCTCTAGTTAAACAGAATCATAATGGCAACTGAGACGATGATGGTGAAAATTGAGCATCGCGCTGTAATTAAATTTCTCACTAAGCAAGGAAAAAGTCAAAAAACTATTCATGAAGAGATGGTGGCTGTTTACCAGGGTTCCGCACCTTCATTATCAACTGTGCAAAAGTGGTCAAGTGAGTTCAAGAGAGGCAGAGAGAGCATTGAAGACGACCCCCGCTCCGGCGCCCCGGCTACTGCTTGTACGGGAGAAAGCATCAAAGAAGTCGAAAAACTTGTTCTTGAGGATGCCCGAATAAAGGTGAAAATGATGGCAGAGATCACCAAGATTTCAATTGGTACCATTCACACCATTCTTCATGACCATCTTAACCTTTCAAAGGTCAGTGCAAGGTGGGTGCCACGAATGCTCACAGCGCCTCAGAAAAAAGTGAGAATCGCATGCTGTAGAGAGCTTTTGGAGATGTGTAGTGAGAACGCGGACGATGTTATGGATCGAATTGTTACTGGGGACGAAACATGGGTCCACCACTATGACCCTGAAAGCAAACAAGAGTCCATGCAGTGGCATAAAAAAGGAACAAACCCCCCGAAGAAGTTCAAATTCAATCCGTCTGCCGGGAAGTTCATGGCCACAGTTTTTTGGGACTCAAAGGGAATCTTGCTCATTGAGTACAAAAAAAAGGTGAAACCATCAACGCCACATCCTACGCTTCCACTTTGCATAATTTGCGGGGGGAAATTAAAAAGAAAAGACGGGGTAAACTCGCAGCGGGTGGGTTGCTTCTTCATGACAACGCTCCTGTTCACACGGCGCGAGTTTCCAAGGCTGCTGCGTGAGATTGTGGTTTCGAAGAAATCCAACACCCACCCTATAGTCCAGACCTTGCCCCTAGTGATTATTTCCTGTTTCCGGATTTGAAAAAAGTCTTCGTGGAAAAAGATTTTCGGATGATGAAGAACTCAAGTCGGTATTTTGCAGAGAAAGAGGAAATTTATTTTTTTGAGGGTTTAAAAAAGCTTATCTCAAGATGTAACAAATGCATTGATGTTAGGGGAGATTATATTGAAAAATAAAAACAATTTAAATTGAATTCGCATTTTCCTTCATATCGATACCGAGAATATATTGAACGCCCCTCGTAGGTGCGATTATCTATCCGAAAGGTGATATGGGTATACGGTCAAATATCGGACATACAACGCTGTAAAGTGGCAATTCATTTCGTTTAAACTCTGTCTTTTAGTCACCGAGAAACTGAGTTTATTAGTTCATATCGATGGGGCAAGCATGTTCTGAATTCAATTATTTTCAAGGTGGTACCAGCGCGTTATTTTTGAAGTTTTCGGTTTTGCATACATTAAGGTAATAAGGAAGTGAATCCAGATCCAAAGTTCCAAAGATCTAAGAGTTCAATAATACAATTGTAAAGTTATTGAAAATAGAAAGGATATTCTTCAAAGAATCCCTCGGACACACTTCTAAGGAACTACTGTTGGTCTGACAGCTCAGGGTTGACCAAAGCTTAGTCCCTTCCAAATCACTGTGTTGTTCGCTTTGTTATTTTATGATTTTTTGACGACTTCGAACCGCAGATGAAAGAGAAACTCTTTCATATGCAGAGGATTTCATTTTCGGAGATTTGCCATTGTCCGCCGAAGGATGGTGATTTCAGAAAAATTTATTTTTTCTGCTTCTTTCTGTAGGTTTTGAAGCCAGACTCCTTTGCGTAGAATTCTAAAACAGCTTGTCTTAGGAAAATACTTTTTGTAGCAGCGTCACATCCACTGGGAACTGCGAATACTCATATTTTGATTCCCATCATTAAAAAAACCAGGTCAGCGACTGCCAGGGACTATTAACCCATCTGTTCTAGATTCTTCTAAAGACTATTGACAAATTTTAGGAATGAAAGCTATGCTAAGCACTCGGCGAGGGTCCAAAATAAATATTAAATTCTGTGGGTACACAAATATCGATCTCCCATAGAATCAACTCAATTTTACTATGAAAAGATCTTGAGGAGAAGTGAAAAAGGAGCTAGGATTCAGAAAGCAGGCTTGAAGGTCAGAATCGGTACGATTAACGTTTATGGCAGCACTGAAGGTGATTGTAGAGATGACCTTAAACTGGCCTAAAATACAATGGTATAATTAATACAAGCAATAGCCAGACTATTCTTGTCAGTCTTCTATGGAAAGACGTTCAGGTATACGTAAATTCGGAAACTCACTACAAGCAGAGTTTGAAAGACTAAAAAGAAAAAGCAAAAAACAAGTACGTCTACAAAGCAATCAAAAGGGAAAATACTCTTGGTAACTACTTCATCGAAGGCATGAGACCTTTAGGGACATAAATCTTTGCTGGTGACTTCCGAATGAACGTATTGCTTAGGTAATGGTTACACTCTAGGATTGCAGTCCACATTCCCGATCTGAAGTTATCGTATATGACACCAAAATTTTATAGAATGGGTAGGCGAATTTTTTACTCACTTCCTGGGGCAATGGGTGTTAACAACGCACATTGCACATCTTGATCAGTTTTTTCCAGCGCGCTTTAGTTGACCCCAACTCGTCTCAGGTTTCCTTGATTCTCTCTCAACCGTTCCGTGATACATTATCTGGGTAAACAGATCAAGTATTTCGCAACAGAAATGTCCTCCAGCCATAACGTGTAATCAATAATCCATTGCCACTTTCTTCGCATACACTGGTGTCTATTGGCCCCGGCCCTGTACTTATAGGAGCTGTTCAGATGATGTTTTGTAGATAGGAAATATGATGATGATGATGTAGATAGGAAATACTATTAACTCTTTCAATCTCCTGTCCAGGAACATTAGTTAAATTGAGCAAAAATTCCCACAAGACTAAGAGCCTACTTTGCTGTCCTCGGATTCTGCCTAGATCTTCTACCCTTTGCGAAAGCATTCAGTTGTCGTCAATGTACTGGACCGCGGTGACCCACTATGGGACAGACGTCATCAATTCGGATAGTAGGAACGTCATCATAAAAGTGTTACGAAATACGCGAGTCAGAAGTATTTTAAGCAAAGAATCCCACTCTATAGCACAGCGCAGTGTCAAAAAACTACAAAATTAGAGACGGAGTTCCACATGGTTCAGTACTGGACCCAATCTTGTCAAATGTAGTGTAAGGGTTAGTACGAATACGCAGGGCAAAAGTATTAGGTATTACCAATAATGCCGATGACATCGTAGTAGTCGGGGTTGCTGAAACCCTAGACCAACGAAACGCTCATTATCTTTGGGACTGCAAACCACAAAAGAGCCAACGCAACAAAGTTGAGAGTTTGGCTATACAGGTTGGTAAAGACAACTTTGAGTCAAAGCCTCATTTAAAGGACTTAGGAGTATTATTGAAATGTATAATTATTTCGCCAGCTTCCGCAATTATGAAATTCAAATTAGATGTTGTTTTCTTGTCCCATATGTCTGATAGCATGAATGAGGATTCAGTGATGGTTAGAGAATTATGTAAATGCTCGTAGCTTAAACTTGTATAAATTAGATTACTTTCGTCATATTTTTGTTGAATCGGATGTGGATATCATATGTGTCACCGAAACCTGTTCCAGTCAGCTTCTGAGTTAGAAGAAAATAAAGATAATTCATACAATATAACATCCCGATATAAAATGAGGCGTAATGATAGGATCACTAATACAACTGGTACTGGAGTAGCAGTCTATTACCACATATGCTTATAATGTAAAGTAATAGCAGTGGCATAGAATACCTTTTGATGGAAATCACCGGTCATAACATTACGTGCCGCATATAACCCCAATACACGTTGTTCGGCCGCACCACTACTCTTAGATAGAAATTCAACTATTTTGCGCTCTCTATGAGCATATATTTCTATGGGGTGCCTTTATGCCGATGTCCTTAAATCTAACTCTAGAGCACGTCAGTTACTAGACAACGCTTGAAGATTAATACTTGCGTCACTTGCTTAGCACCTAAGTCTGTTTGATCTCTGCATGATATGTGTTCAATCTAAAGTTTTACTCCAGGATCAACTGTCCCTAGAAGGTGTTTCAGACCGTGATTTAATTTTTTGCTCCTATTGACTGACAACTTTGCCTTGCAATTAGACGAAAGCCTTCTTCCATGGCGGAATTCGAATTTGATGTGATATCAGAGATAAAGGTCATCAACACCATACGGTCACTCAACTCAGATGCTCAGATGCAAGGATGGAATACAAATTAGATTTATAAAAATGAGTTTACCTTACTTCCTGAGTAGCCTCACGCATGCATTAATTTCTGTATTATTGGGTTGTACCACATGCAATGTCCGATTTTCGCTCAGTTGGAAATAAGAAGTTCTCGAGTGAACATCTGTGCCAGGACGTTAAATTTTCTTTTTTTACAAAATAAAGTGGTACGTGTGAGAATTTTAGGATTCGTTACAAGTATGTTTTTTTTTGTAGGAATTATTTACCATGTTGTCGGCAGTTCAAATTCGTACCCTCTTCCTCTATGAATTTAAAATGGGACATAATGCGTTATTGGCAATCAAAAATATTAGTGACGCATTTAGGGATGTAGCGGTAAACGAACGCACTATATGACGTTGGTTTGGAAAGTTCCATTCGTTAGATTTCAGCCTCGAAAATGAACCACATGGGAAGCCGGAAACGCTAGTTGACGACGATCTTTTAAGAGCAACGGTGGATGCGGACCCAACGAAATCGCAAAAACTAATCGCCTGAAAATCTGCCCATCGCTTACATTAAGAAACCAAACTGAACCGTTTTCACACCTCTGATGAAAAGTGGATACTGTATGACAATCGTAAGAGATCTGGACAGTGTTTGGATGCAGATGAAAAACCAAAACACACCCCAACACCGATCTTCAGCCAAAAAGGGCTAGGGTGATAATTTGGTGGACATCGAAAGGACCAATCCACTTTTAATTTCTTCAACTAGGAGAAACGATAAACGCTATCAATAGGCACGGTCCGATCCTTTTGCATGACAATGCTAGACCCCATACCTCACAAGTAACGGTGCAAAAATTGTTGCAGTTGGGATTTGAAATTCTTCTTCCACTGTACTCTCTGTTTCCCCAACGGATTACCATCTTTTCCGAAATCTGGATTTATTTTGCCGGCAGAAGGTCTTTCGGAACCGAGCAGAGGTCATGAAAGTCTTTGAAAATCGCATTGCCTCTAAAAGCCAGCACTTCTACGAAAAAGAAATATTTGACCTAGTATCACATTGGAAGAATGTCATAGATGTCAACGGATCCTATTTTGATTGAATAAAATATTGGGGTTTAAATTTTTACTATAAAATCGAACATTTCATGTGGTACAACCCAATACATCATCGAGTTTTTCCGACAACCGGAAGCTGGCCAAGATCATTGCTGTTAAAAAAAAAATAAAATTACGGCCGATTTTCGCCCTATGAGTATCCTAGCATGTCTGTCCAAAGTTTTAGAAAAGATTCTTGACGGGGCAGATATCTAGTTACTCGTATCTTGTTCAACATAACTTGTTGTCTCTGCTCCAGTCGGCCTTTTGAGCAAATCGTAGTTGCGCTACGGCTATGACAATAGCACTTGATGACGTGCGGGTTAATTGTGGTTTGAACAATATCACTTCACCTTGCCTGCTTGACTTTTGACAGTGTAAAGTGTGATATCCTACGTTGGAAACTACAGTTGTATTTTGGTGTGCACACGTCAAAGAGTCGTGGTTAGTGAGAAATATCCTCTTCCCTTGAACGTTCTATCAGGAGTGCCTCAAGGTTCCATCCTAGCACCAATCTTATTCATGGCCTCCCTACTGTATGTATAAATGCTTCTGTTCATTTTTATCCCGATGACGGCAAATTTATTTATCAAGAACCCCTAGTTTAGTTGTACCTGAACTTCTGGCGACTTTACTCTGCCCATGCTGCGAGACTTTAGGCGGTAAAAAAACTAATGGGAACCGATAAATTTAAAGAAGCTCTTATAGCGTTCTGATGTAACGACATCTAGTATCATTGTGAATGTAAATGGCCGCAATATCTAAGGTAACGGCGAGCATTAGAAGATAGAGGAAATCAATAGAAAATCTGCTTGCGACGGTCAGATAATCAATCTTCATGTACGAAGCTCTTATTTTACGAGAAAGATAAACACTGCGTACGGAAGAGCATCACTTAGAATATGATACTGATACAAAACGATTTGAAGATCCAAATTGCGTGAAGACTCATCAGACAGGAATCCAAAAAAATCGCCTTCATTATACAGACGCAGAGATGTTAGCTATGAGATGAAGTGTTAAGAGTGCCGATAGTAATGGGATACCTCTATTACTTTACGGTGGACGCATTGCTTCCAAACATAAAAGAGTGGGCATGCAGGGAACTCGGAAGCTTTTGAAAATAGCTCCAAAAATATACCACCTTCATCGCCAACTACGTGCTGGTGGAATGCAGAAAGTATGATACAGCAAAGATACAGCCTTAGTGCGAAAAATGGATAATTCCGTATGCCCTTTAAGACTCATAACGTTTCTGCTATCGACAGGAGAATCACGGAAGATAGCCAAAAGCATCATTTCAAGAATAAAACCTGTCTACGAAAGATTGGCTTCAAAGGCGATGCCATGGGAATCTACAGGACATGGATGAGGGTATTTTAGCCTTGCGAATGGGTAGATAAATTCAGTCGTACTTAGCTGTTATCTTTGGCGATGTTCCAGGATTGCATTCCTCTGGTGCATAAAAAAGGCTATTCAGGCAAGATTTTAAGGCCCTACATTTCGTGGATTTTTTGCTACAAAACGTTCATGGTTTAACGAGACGTGCTCCGGTCATGTACTGAGCAGATTCCCATCCGATATGAGCGTCTTAGATTTCCACAAAATGTCGCTTACCATTCTGGTATTGACGAGTGTCGGAGGGTTACGTACTATTTGTCGGGTAATCGCATACACCGTACCAACTGGATCAGTATTCCTTGGCAACTCGATGAGATCAAGCTTATCAGATGAGAGATTTTATGTTCAAACAATATGCCTGAGATGACTTTCTCACTTTCTCGGAATTTAGAATAATTTTTTTAAGGTAAACCTAAATCTCGGCTTTAATGCCATAAATCAGAAAAGTAAATTCAAGCAAATGGAGATAGAAAGAGGAAGTAGCAATCCAATCCCATTACCGTCACGTTCATCAACATCCCGTTGACAAAAAGCCACACAGCTCTAAAAAAGCGCTGCTCCTATTATTCCCTCTGATGGGACCTTAATTTTTTTTTAACACAAACAAAAACAAAAAACCAAGAAGCATTGCTTTAAATTAGAAATTTAAAAAAAAATAAGAAAACAAATTCTTTCCTCAACTTAACCTTGCCGTTCGAGCCAATTAATTTATAGCCCACAGTATCAACCCCCTGTTTACCATTAGTGAGCGACAGCATACAAAACAAACCCCTCAGTCGTCGTCTTCTCGAATTCTTAGTCACGAAACAGTCTTTGCCTTTCTAATGGCACTCCAGCCAGCGAATGACTTCTATTTAACAATTAAAATCGCTTTTAAAAAAAAAAAGAAGGTAAATGAGAAATAAAAAAAATTAAAGAAAGCCAACATAACCCAGTCGTGATGGAAGCTCTCTTTTCCATGCACCAAACGTAGAAGGAACTGTGTTAATGTGTGAGAGGAAAACGGTAAAAAGAATTACCATTTCCGTCTGTAAATTCCAGCCGAGGCACTGCAGAAGGACTCCTCTGAAATAGAAATCATACTATTATACGAGTATTATTCCACTCTCGTCGTCGTATTCCGCGTCGTCGTATTTCTTGTCATTAATTCCCCACGTCCTTGAACAGGACTCGCATAGAAATTGAAGGGCAACTAAGAAATAAGAGAAAGAAAAAATAAAACCCCTGACATCTGTCATTTCATCATTCTAATGGTGGCGCAACAGTGGGAACCCTGAAAAAAAAAAAAACTGGTTAGTATAATTCCAGCCTCGGTAGTAGGTCTTATTTGAAATGTGTAATTGTCCTTCTGACTTTGATCAAGGATGACAGGCGCTTCGATTGCCTCTAGCCATATAAGCAATATCCTCACCAATGTGCTGCATATTTCAATGCCAACAGGACATTGTGGTTTTTATCTAAGGAGACAAACACACACAGCTTACGACGATGAAGGTTCTCTCCAATTCCACAAAAAAAAAAAAAAAAAACCAATAGGATATCTCTCTCTGGGGGCGTGTGTATTTAAATGTGTATAAATATAGAGTAGGATAAAAGAATAAAAACAAAAAAAAAACCAAGGACATCACAGCATTGTGTAGGGACAAGGTTCTGTATCAAGTGCAAAGCCAACAATCCACTACCACCAGTGCACACACAAGTGGAGAACCAAACAGAATCCTTAATGACAGAGAATGGCCGTATTCGTATCTGTTCAATTCAAGTAGGAGATTGCGCCGTAGAAGGAAGAACATTCTACTCTGGATGTTCAACTACTGAACCACATGCAAGAGTTCTCTTCCATCAATCCATAATCCCACATTGAAAAGGATCTAGTGGAGGGCATTGTGGCAAGCCTATACATACATACAAATGGGTTGTAGTGGAAAGCACTGCCTCTCAAAAAAATGAGAAATTACATCCCAATGGAGGACTATCCGCATCCACACTACAAAAACGACGAAGTTTTCCAAATATTTTGCATTCAACAGCTTGGCTATAGAAAATGCCATAGGCTTATGCTTATGACGATGGTTTTGGTTTCAGTAGATCCCAGCCACAGCAGCCTTCTCCTCTCCTTCTGAAGGACATTGTTTGCTGCTGCTGATTTCGATCAAATTTTAAGAGACCACCACCATCGACCAACAACTGGTTCCCCGCCAGGACGATGGAGAGGTCAACTAATTTTTCATAGGATTAGTCGACACGTGTACCATTCCGCTTGCCTTTAGGCACACACCAAACCAGACCGCTATAAGTAATCGTGCTTGGATATCCGCAAGCGAACAGAAGAACTGTTGTATGAGTAGTGCTTTCTGTTATCATACAAAACACCCAAACCACCCATGTGAGATCGACCAAATAGTCGATCCTAGGATTTTTCTTTTTCCATATTTCTTCTGGATATCCTTTGGAATAGCTTTGTACTCGTATCCATATAACGTTGCCCTTGTCATCGCACTCGAACGCGACGATGACTAAAATATTTGTGCTCCCGGAGAAAAAGAAAAAAAATCTCACAGGCGTGTGTTGGAAGGAACATCGTTTTTCTTTTCACTGTTCCTTTTTTCAACGCAAAGAATTACGCGAAGTGAAAGCAAGATGAATGTTTGAGATTATCCAGGGACGGGGGTAGTAAAATTGCGAAGCTAAAGGATAAAGAACCGATGGATCTCGGAGGTCAAATGGAGGAGAATTTGTACGATTTATACTCGTAGTTGCGGAAATGTTGCTTCTTTGCTTGCCTCATTCATTTCTCTTCATTTGGGGTTCTTTCTTATTCTTTTTCAATTCTCCTTCGGTGCTTGATTATGGTGGATTTCCGAATTTATTTCCCAATAAAATATTCAAGGAAACACGAGCGGAACTGCAGCTTCATGGCGAGGGCATGTTCGAGGAGGTGCTTACTGATAATGCGCGTTTTGCTTTGACGAGGAGAGATGCGGATAAAAAGGGATTTCGTCCTTGTTTATGGGGTTCACAAGTGTGAAACATTAACTGTGCTACGTCTAAACACTTGGTAATTGATATTCGGGAGACGATTGAATGGTTAGATTTGATGAGGATACAATCATCCGTACAACAGAATGGAAAAGTAAGTAAGTGTCTAAAAAAAGGATTCAATAGACGACACAACATTAATTAGGCTAAGGATTATCTCAAGTGGGCAGCCACTAAGAGCTTCAGAAAAATAGATTACTTACGATTAGTTTTTAAGCGACCACAGGTGGACTTACCTGAAAGAAGAACAAATAAAAAAAAAAATAAGTTTAGCTTAGTCAATATGGTTAGAATAAATTTAACAAATCTGTAATAATATGTAGGTATACGTGTTCCGCAACCGAGAAGGAAATTAACTAGAGGTCAAACCAAATTTCCTCCATAGGATGACGGTCGAAGCGAAATGTTCAGCTAGGTATCAGTAAATCTAAGACTAAGTTGGAAGCAGGGCTTGGTCGGGCAAACTGAGAGTAGCTTCATCTAGACGACTAATGAACTACAAAAAGTATATTTTACTATACTTCCTATCCACCGTCTTGCGATTTTCTAAATGTAAACAACAAAAGAAATTCCCCCAAAGACATTAGGACCTGTGCAGAATGAGCATGTTGGGTTCTCTGAATTTCGACTATATACTAGATGGAGTGAAAAGTGACATCCCTGACAGCCAGAATGCGCTGCTACTGCAAAAAAAGGTTATGGTGCCTTGAAGTCCGTTCATGTTTAGGCAGACATGCCAAATTTCAGTGCGATACTGTCTTTAGTTTTGTTTTGACAGCTGATTGTTGTTGACGTGTTTGCCATCATGTTGAGTATGGACAAAAACGATTTTCGTTCTCTCATAAAACATTATTTTTTGAGAGGCAAAACGGCGAAGGAAACAAAGTTGGATAAATATTATGGAGCTAATGCTCCGTCAGATTACACCGTCAAATACTGGATTCGAGAGTTTCGTGGTGGCCGCAACTCCACTACCGATCAAGTCCGCAGCGGCAGGCCCTCCGATGCGGCTCTGTACAATGTCAAAAAAATACAGCTGGCAGATACCACAAAGATTAGCACTGAGCGCACACGCCATATTTTGGGCAATATTCTGCATTTGAAAAAGTTATCCTGCCGCTGGGTGCCGCGCATGCTCACTCCAGGCCAAAAACACGAACGCGAGAGCACTTCGAAAGAGTGTTTGGACTTGCTGATGCGGAATCGGGCGGACTTTTGACGTCGATTGGTAACTGGATTTGGATCCCTCGGACTATTATCTCTTCCCAAATCTCAAAAGATGGCTCTTCAATAAAAAATTCAGCTCACGCGAGGAAATCATCGACGCCACGGAGGAGTATTTTGCAGACCTTCCGGAAAATTACTTTTCGGACGGGATAAAGAAGTTGGAAAATCGCTGGAATAAGTGTATCAAACTAAAAGGGGACTATATTGAATAATACAAAAAACCATTTAAAAAAAATTTTTTTTAATTCCCAAGGAGGTCACTTTTCACTCCATCTAGTACAACATGATGACTGAAGTTTCGTATGTTAGAAAAAAAAAATCGGCCACATGGAACCAACAAATATCCGACCATCGCCATCTGAACGGTACATCTTCCTTACGCCTGAAGGCTCTGGAGAAACTGATTGAATTAGATTAGGACGGTTCTGGGCCTCAACCAACATGTCGCTCCAGCCAACTCAGTACTTTGAGTTTCACATACCGAGTTGGTTGAAATTGCCTTCCTATACTACAAGCCATCTTAAGTAGTCGTCACCCGGTTTTCCCACTTGGGATGCAAAGAGCCTTCCGGTTGAAGAACGTGTGCACATGCGGACTATACATTGCCGTAAGTGCAACTTTTTTACTTGATCCTTGTTGCTGTACAGCCGGTATAATTCTTTGTGATAACCTATCTTCCAAACTTTGTTAACGCACACAGAACCAACGATCACACAGGACCATCTTTCAACTTCCGCTTAAAGCAGCCATGGCTGCCATTCTAAATAGTGTTCACGAATATAAAGTAACATATAACAAAACACTGATGATAAATGTCCCATACAGCATGCCGAGATGGGACTTTGCTATTCACTGGGCTGTTTTTTTACCCCATCAAAACCAGTAGAAAGCAGTAATTATTCTTCCCATAGAGGTTGTAGAAACGTTTGAAATACCATACTTCTGGTGGTATTGTAGTTTCTTGCCCACTCACCGGGTTATTTCGTCCTGCAGATTTGAGTTCTACCAGACGTCAGTATGTTTGTCGTCTTCGGCACTTAACAATCTGCAGAAAGAATTCCTTTAAATTCTCACCACAGACTGCGTCTCTGCTACGTTATTCCTTCGATCGGCCTTGCACGTTTCGATTTGGGTTTTGTTGGTTCTACACGTCGTTTTCGACATTAGTCCCTTTAAATCACCTCGACCTTCCACTTTTCAAACTCCGTCGTTTCTTTCGGAGAAGTTTGTGTTTGGCTTGCCCCCGCCCTGCTGGCAAGTGTCAATATTTCAGCACTCTTCCTGGCATGCAAAACCGCACGATACATCTTCTGGATGGATCCAAGTGGCCGCAAGTATTCATAATCGAAACATAGGTGTCTTGTTTGTGGTACGCTACTGGTCCTCCGATTTTGTGGCTATTGTGGCTATTTTAAATCACTTCGGACGGCTAGATGATTTGGTCTCGATATGTGAGCGAACGTCTTATGACAATCCCCATCAAGGCACCTTACTGCATACGAGGATTTTTCAAGCGCTACAACAAAGAAGAACTACTATGAGAAGATACAACACGTAGAAAAGCTGTTATCGCAAGACAGCGCCAGAAACTTCGCTGTATCCCGAAATCCAGTGTCAACGCTGTTAACGTATCATCAGATACGTCACAATTGATGTACTGGCTCTCACCCGACCACCTCTAAGAAATCCCTACTTAGATGAAGAATATCGGCAAGAACGTGCAGGTAAACAAGTAGCGTGCAAAGCGGCATTGCAACGAAGGACGAGAGCTGCTCCTGAGCTCTACGAGCAGGAGAGACGGGAAGAACATCGGCTTCTTCAGAAGTAGAAAAAAGAGGTTGAGAGGTTCTACTCCAGGAATAACGTACATGAGTCTTACCAACAGGTAAAAAGAACGTGTCAAAGCAACAAGACCTGTATAGATGAGGAAGGAAACCTTCTAGTAGAGTCACAGTCGGTGCTGAGGAAATGGAAAAACTTCTTCTGCAGACTGTATAAAGGCAAAGAACCCCAACATCTGGGCGAATAGATCATTCAACTTTGACGATGATAGCCAAAACTTCCATCCACTTGTCCAAAGCGAAGTAAGGATAGCAATATCTAAGCTGAAATCCAACAAAGCAGCTGGACCTAACGGGTTACCGAGGTATTCAAGGCTGCTGGAAATGACTCTGTAAAGAGCACATCTCAGATCTGGTCAGAAGAGTGTATAGCTGTTTGAATGGAATCTCAGTAGCGATCCACAAAAGAGCAGCCGCGAACTACAGAGGACCCATTCACTTCAACATCGGATACAAGATCTTATCTCCCATATTGTGTAAACCACTGATATCTGCTTCGTAGCTATCAGTGCGGTTTTAGACCAGTAGAGTCCGCAATCGACCGAATATTCATACTCCGGTCGACCCTGGATCAAATTCAAGAAGTCCAAATCGATACCTACTATCTTTTCATCGACTTCAAGGCCACATATGACAGCATTTATAAAGTCTATAGAGCCAGGTCTAGTTTTGGCATTATTGCCAAACTCGTACGCCTGTGCAGAATGACGATTGAGAGCGCTCGCTTCTCCGTCAAAGTCGATAACGATCGAAACCTTTGATGTCAACGTACTTGAAAGTGTAAGTGCAATTTTTCAAAAGTCTGTGAAACTATTAGCGTACGGCGATTATAGCGACATCTTTGGGAGAACTCTGCGGGCTGTCACCGGTGTGTTCGGTAGTATAGAAAAGGAAGTTGGAAAAATGGGTCTAGCGGTAAACGAGGGCAAAACAAAGTATATGCTATCAACAAAAAGTGACACGTCGACATCTATACCTTTCCGGTATTAAGGGACTTGAGTACCTTGGCTTTGCTATCAATTCTGCCACCAACACCTCAACAGAAATAAAACGAAGAATTGCTCTTGCCAATCGCGGTTTTTTTTGGGCTAAGAAGGCAATTGAGCAGTAAGGCCTTATGCATTCAAGACTCAGGTCAACATCTGGTCATGGCAATATTAAAGTCGAATCTTTGTCAGGCATTTTGACAAGAGGAAATATTCTTTAGCTCTAATCTGGCCTTTTGGTATGTTAGTGGTTGCCCAAATTTCAACCATTTGGATGGGACCCAGATCGATTAATCAAAAGTGGCAAGAAATAAGGCAGTATCTCCTCGTAAGGGACTCCCAACGTTTCATTAAATGCCAACACTACAACAGAGAAATATCTGAGGAGTATAATGCTAGGACTTTTAGTTCTTCGGGGGAGGTTTCGCCAATCATCTCACTTAGTGGAGAATGTTAATCGTTTATCGATTTTTTCTTTTACTATCCCTTTACCATTTATCTCCCTGATGAGCATCGCAATCGATTATTTCTCTGTTCTCGTTGATGATCATAATTTCAAATTAAAGTTTTTCCACTAACAGTTTCTGTGCTCCTTATAATTCGCCTTCTTCGTGCAATAACTAATTACTCTTCGCTAAGAAAATGCGAATCCTTTTACGTAACAAACACTAAAGGAAAAGCTTTGAATCTTTTAGATTTGTAAAATGTAATTAAGTGTAATTCTCTCTGTAATTCTTCTTCAGTGGCATTCCTTTTAGTCAGTGTGCTTGAAAATTGTTTATCTTCCTCCTGTGGAACCCCAATTCCCTCTTTAAGAAGAACCCTCCGAGTTTACAAGCGGAAACGGGATAACGAAAGAACACATTATCATATTATGTTAAGGAGAAAAAAAAACCACCCAAACTACTCCTACAAGATCTTGAAGTTAGTTCAAGTTCGCCGTCGTCTATCTCTGCTTAGACTCTCTTCTACAAGTTTAAGGACGAACAATTTACAACAATAGGAACTACTATCGTTACGCAAAAAAAAAATTCAAAAAAACTGAGAGAATAGAAGGATATAGCAAAGGAGAAGAGGCGAAAAAAAAAATTTGAAAAAAGATTCTCGTGGTAGTCTTCGCCATCAACAAGAAACTTTGATGATGGTTAATTTGTTTTTGTTTATTTTTCTTCAAGGAAACCGAAATCTTTTTTCCGTCCTTAAAAAAATCTTTCAGATTTCAGATACATGAGTTCTTAATTAGAATATTTAAATGAGTGCTGACGGTAGCCTCAATCCCTAATTAAGGGAGTTTACAAATTCATAGATACTTGTTCAATCCGGATTACAGTGAATTTAGTTTACTTCGTCTATTGATCTTAGAGATTCAAAGTTGAGGTGGTTATTGATTTTTGTTATTTTTTTTAAAGTGCAATCTCAGGGTTGAAAAGTCCACAGCTGTTATGCTCGGAGGCGTATGAGCAATATTTCTAATTAGGTTAGTGAAAAGCGCGCATTGAAACTGAGGTTGATTTGAAAAGTTTTCAACTTTGTTGTTTACAATTGTCTGTGCGAGTTGCTTGCATTGTGCTTAGGCCGGAGGGCTTTCATCTAATCGTGTGCTTAGATAGAGCTATTTAATAGGTCGACTGTATTCATGAAGTCAAAGGCAAACTACATTAGTAGACGTCTGTGGGTGTTCTATAAAAGTTATGAAAAGTTAATGGATGAGATTGAGTTTCATAATAAAATATTAAATAAACAGATATCTACAAGTTTCTACTGAATAGATACTCGTACATGTGTATTGAGTATCTGCAGTCATCTGAGGATATTTCTTTGTGATACAGTCGAATAATGTAAATCAGAAATATCCCCGGAAAATGTAAGGAAGGACTTTTAGCACAGACATACTCACGTTGGCAAGAACTTTGAATGGCGAAGCAATATAATCCTAAATCCAATTTATTCTACATTTGCCTAGCATATCATCATTTTTTTCGGATTATCCCTCTGACACCTCGCAGGACATAAGACCTTAACAATGCCTAAACGCCATCTTCTTCGGTTTTCGGCGACGAGACTCAAATAACCGGATTTCATTATAAGGCGTAACTAAGTTGTCCTTACGATTTATGGCGTAACCAATCGACACTTTCTCCGCGTATTATGATTTTCAAAGTTTCCTGACCTGTTATCATATTGCAGCTGTTCACTTGAGAACTTGGTACTTCCTAAATATAACATTCATATATGTAGTTTAGTGGAAGACTAAAGAATTTTTAATGTTGGAAGCATTTATCTCAATCCCTGCTCTGATTGCCGCGGAATCTGAGTCATCTGGTGAAGGTCTATAATCCTATTCAAAAGCAAGCAGATATTATCAGATAACACGGATAGCGGCGCTTTTTATCACCAGAAAACCAAGCCGTGATGTATGGTAATGCGGTTCTGTCATACTAAAATTGTTAAAAAAAAACCGTGTTAAAGATGACATTTTGCAGAACAGTGATAATTTTGTGAGGAAAATGAACTCCTTATTCACGCTACCGTGACTTTGTCCGAAGTCCATAAAATTCAAGCAGAGCGGCGATCCATACTTCATTTGCCGGATCGCTCACTGATCTATAATGGCGCGCTTATCCTCAGTATTCTAAGATACTGTCAAGAATTATTTTCCCTCTCTATTTGACCACAGCCAAAAGAATCATATTCCTGTTTTTGTAATTCATTTGATCTCACTCCTGCGAAACCGCACGCTGCTATGATGGACATAAATATCTCTGCTTATGCACTTGAAACAATTTTACAGATATGCCAATGGTCACGGCCTTGTTTTTCTGGAAGGCTTAGGGCTTTCACCTTGGTTTCAATCGCTGTATTGTTGGAGACGCTGGTACGTATGCGGAAATGTTCTACTTGTGACCGTTGTGCTCCCGTCCAGATAGTTTAAAACAATTGCGAAGTGCTCAATCCAACTCCGGAACTTAACCTCATTCGAAATTAGCAAAAAAAATGGTCCAGGCTTCTCACGGGATATTATTTTGAGCTGCATTTCTCAACGACATCAACGGCCCTACCGTGTGGTGCAATCTTGGTCTGTGCAGCGAAATCGTTTATGTGATTACATTTGCCATGTCGTACACTGCGCTGTACTCCCTTTCTGTGCACATGTTCTTGGATTTCAGGATGTGATCTCTATAATAATGAGACTGCTGGGTTCCAAGTGTTTGCTGATAGCTATGTAGTTTCTTTGTCTCTTGCCGATATACCTCTGACCACCCGTTATCAAAACCACAACAAGTGTTGTGGTTGTTTGGTCTCCAAATTGTTGGTTCACTCGACGATCTCGAAATCGATCTGTACTGTACCTGGGTGCAGTAAGCGGTTACAACTAATAGATGTAATACGAAGGCATACCTAAGTGATCTACGTTGCCCGTCAATTGAGAGCTAGCTGTTATTGGGACATCCTGGTTTTAAACAATGTTCCTCCCGTTATTACCCATATTAGCTTTCCAGATATCGACAACCGGTCATATATACTATTTTGATCTCCGAGGCCTTGGATCCCAGTATCAGAATCTCAATGTCGTCGTTAGGGATTGTAGACTTCACCTACGAGTATTTGACTGTTGTTCTAGTAGTTCTTGTCTTCCACAGTCAAAGCTTATGTTGTTGGTTATAAGAGCACACTTTTTTCGAAATTGAAAAATATCGGGTTACTGCTAATTTTCTTTCGAAATGCTGCTCTTCCATACGGCTTGTGTCAGCACTAGCGTCAAGCCGGACTCATAGAAACTTTCAGATAGTTTACGGAGAAAGAAAGGGCCACGAACTGACATATACATTTGTAACATCTTAGTTTCATCTTTTGATATCCATCTTATACCGCAAGGTCTCTCTCTATCTAAGTTTAGGAGGCTGACATTATAAGGACATTCTTCTCGTTCCCGAATGCGATCGTTACCCGTGTACGACAGCCAAACCTTCACTTACCCTGCTTTGAAGGACAGGAGGTCACCATATGTACCACTTCACAATCTCTTAAAAAACATCGAGTTGACCTAAAACGTCGCCAAGTACGTAAAAATCTTGTAAAGCTACTACATAGAGCAGCCGTATGCGATGACGATTCAGTCAGCTCCTCCGTGCTTCTTTTGCTTATGTCCAACAACATTTAATCTGGATAATGATATCTTATGTCCTTCTTGGTCAGATTGTTATGATTGTTGTCAACATCCACATTTTGTCTGGTAGCAGAATGTTGGGCTGACGACAGTCTACAAAAGTTATATAGGCGTGCTTATGACTTTATTAGGCCCAGCATTTTTTATTTTTATTTTTTAATGTCTGGCATTTCTTCAGAAGCAACCTTCAATGATTTCGAACATGTGATTCCGCACACTCTTTTCTTTGCTTTCAAAGATACTGATACTGGCAATCTGGGACTTCTCAAGAGGTTTCGGCCTCGAACGGTCTTTTGCGATCGGAGACGCTTGATGTACGATTAGAAACTCTTCAACCTACTGTCGCAATGTCTTCCGGCATTTTATGTCAGATCCTCTTTGGCACTCCCTCAAAATTCCAATTTCTATTCACTCGAATTTTCCGAAAAATAATGACAACACGAAAAGCCGCTACAGGATAGGTAGCAAATATTTATATATAACAAAAGTCTTTTGAATGTTCAACCAACACCAGACCTTACTCCTATGTTTTCATGTTGGCTCCTGAAAGCTACTTCACCTCTTTCGTTTCCATTTTGAGCTCACCTTAATTTTTCGGCACAAAGCGTGCAACATATAACTATCGGCATCGTTGTCGCCGAGGTAGATATAGTCTCTTACTATCTTAAGGTTGTAGCTGCATATGTTGACGTTTTGTACTACCGATGTTGTGTACCCCTCTTTGTTGACAGCACATGCGCGCTAATAGTCGCAAACGCTCCAATTATAGGTCGCTGTGTTTTTCTATCATGTCATTGTGCTCTACGTATGCGAGTAACTAAACAGACTTTTGAAAAATGGTGCCTCTGGAGTTGTCTTGTGAGTTTCGCAGAATTCTTTCAACATTTCCGACATTGGAGACCTCGGTTTTGTCAGTACCGATCTTGACGCAGTAGCGCGTGTAGTCATCCTGCACAGTCGAGTGAACTTGGAAGGGATGGCAAGACTAGACGTAGCTCATCTCTATATATGTTGTCATATGCGAATATGAAATCAGTGAAAGGGCTATTTTTAGCTCTTGGATTTCTAGCCAAATCTGCGAAAATGTGATCAGACTGCTGACTAGAGGTATCAGGCAGACATGATTTTATACGCGATGTTGAGGAGGCTTATTCCACTTTAATTGGTGGCGCTCAGAGGATCTCCCTTCTTTTGGATGTGACAAAAACGAGATGTTGAATGCCTTACTATGTCTGCCAACAAAATTGTATTACTCATTCTTCCTACCTCGTCTGTGTCTAGCATATTTTTTGCGGCAGGCAAGCGATTGTATTTAATCTGAAATATTGTAATATTCGCAGCTCCTAGACCAATTTGTCAAAACTGCCTACGAAATATCTTTTTGATTTCCAACAAAACCCGAAATATTTTAAACGGTGGCGCCCGAATCTTTAATCAAAATATATTACAATATGTTTTGCTTTTTCTTCTTTTTTGTTTTCTTATTTATTTTCTGTCTTCTGTATATTCGTAACATATCTACATACTGTCCTCAGCCGACCTAGGCCCTTTGTCAAAAAGTTCGTTCACATTTGTGAGTCCATTGTCAAGGTTTTCACTTCAACCTAATCCTATTCGGCTGCCCTATTGAATTCGGTGTTGTTGTTTTTTTTTTTTTTTACTTTTCTCTCAGAAATTCGTTGCCAAAAATTCAAATTTTTGTCATAACACATCGCCGAGGTATTCAGAATCAAGCCACTCGACAATACGTCTGTCTCCCACATAACCCTTTGCAATGAACTTCAGCTTCTCATATGACATTCTCGTGACAAAATATTTTTCTCTCAAGTCATCTGCGTGGGTACCTACATCTCAATCGTTCATTTCAAAGGCATTTCACTTAAAAATATATTTGACAAACAAAAAATTAGAAAAATATTTTTGTTCTCGTAACATGTTATACTCGTAGATACTACCTCTACCTGTGCGAGTCATCCTGTGAGTCAATTTGTATTTATACTCGTACGTCTCTCTCATAAATACCTCCGATGCCTTTCTATATTTAGAAATATTTTATTTCTTCTTTTTTCTATTTCAAAATGTTTTAATTTTTTTTTAATTTTTATTTTATATTGTTTCATCCCGCCATGATCTATTGCTGAATCAAAATAAATTCATTTATCAAATAAGATTATCCGAACCAAATAAGAGAGACAACAAAAATCAGTACAAAATTGAAAAAAGTATGAATGTTCCTCTGGAAAGTGGATAGATACTCGTATTCGTGCATCCTTTTTGTTCTTGGATTGATGTCTTAATTAATTTAAAATAATATGACAGTTGTCCTGGGAATTATGCGAATTCTTTCTTTGTTGTTAAAAGATTGACTGCGACCTTGTGCATTGTTATAATTTATTCGAATGTCTGTAAGAGTGTAAATCGTACGAGTATATGTTGTTTGTTTTTAACTAACGTCTTTTCTTGTCTTTTATGTCTTTCATCGCGGATGGATTTATTTGATTCCACGGCGGCGGCGTTTGTTTTTCTTGTAAGCCTATGCCATACTTAACAAATATTGAAAAACAAACGCAGAAACAGAAAACAGAAAACAGTTTTTGTTGTTAAAAATTTTCGCTATTTTCGGAGAACCGGATAACCGCGTAGAAATGTCATCAAGGACTTCAAGTACGTCAATATGTACTCGGATAATCACAGAAATATGCCGACAAAAAAACAATATGTAACATTCCATTCTTCTTTTTTTTTTTTTTTTGACTAATAGATCTTTCAATGGAGATTACTTTTGAACAAACTTTTAACACTTCTTTGACATTTATGTTCAAAAACAGTTCCGTATCATTCAAATTTATTTTATACGTAATTTGTTTGGGCCGGACACATTTTGCTCGACATACACTCTGCATGACGCAAAGCGAAAGACACACGCCAACGTTATGTACGTACAGAGGAAACATCGCCGCTATGAGTAAACGTGTAGCGAGAGATCCGGAATTGTCAATTCGTTTGCCCTCTATCCGTTCATTATTTGTACAATTTTCCAAACAGATTTTGGTCTACATCCGTACAAGATCAAGCGGCAGCAGGCCAATGTTACTAGACAACGATTAGTGATTATTTCGCTGAAAAAACGGACAACATTGGTCCGGGCGATGACTGGTTTCAACATGATGACGCTACCTGCCATACTGCCCATGAAACCATTGACTTACTGAGGACTTACGGCAATATTTTATCATGACGTGAACCGCTGAAGTGGTCACCGAGGAGATCGTGCGATTTGACGCAAACAAAATTGTCGCATTTGGAGTGACGAAAACCGACATACGAAACGAGTTTGGTGTGGACTTTGCACTGACGGTATCATTGGACCACTTTTTTTTAAATTCGGTGCCGGAAATACACAAACAGGCAATAGCGAGCGATATTGAAGAATGATAACCCAGTTTTTTGGGTCACAAATAGGTAGTATGGCTCTGCAGGAGGATGCTACTACTTGCCACACATCACGTGAAACAAGGGAAATATCATACGAGATATTCCTTGAATGTGTAATATCCCGTCAGGTCGATTAGAATTGCCTTGGATCGTGCAATTGAACGCTTTCTGACTCCATCTTTTTTGGGGTTTCTTGCAGTCCAAAGTTTATGTTAATGAGTCCACGACACCTTAAGCTTGAAGGAGGAGATTAGATTACTATGCCACTGAGATCCAGCAACATTTATACAAATTTCACAAAAAAAACGCAAATTTTAAAGTCTTTTTTATTACAAAATCAAATTGTACTCTTGTCGGGACACTCATTATACCTATATCATACATTGTTCACGATTGTTCTAAATCTGTCTTGGACTTGTTATTTGGCCTGGATAATCCCCCCCGGAGTTCGACCGCTTCCTACAGACCATTTAGTCAACGTCAAGAAAATATAGCGTTTTCCCTAAATCTTGCCCGTTTCCGACTTTTTGAAACTCCAAGCAAAACCGACTTTTTCGAGTCAGTCAGCGTAAAGCGACTTTTGGGAACAAGATTTATTTAGGACATCTGGTTGTCCCATTACGCTACAAACAACACCAAGCATACATCGAAATCGACGTCTAACAAAAGAAGATCATAAAGAGTATGTGAATGTCAATGCTTCAGCTTCGAATCTAACTCAGCAAATTAACGAAGAAGGGGAAGACCTCACGTGGAATTAAGTCTTAGACTGCTGGAAGTGCACTGCTGTTCCTGTGGTGAATGTCCAGTGCTGACACTTTGAATACACATCAATTGTGCTTCTTTAACCCCTCAGCTGTAGCCACTGGATAATTTAGTCAAACAATTGGGCTTATATAAGTGTGAAAAGTGCGCCAGAAGAATATAGAACGTTGTAATCTGAACGTGTATCAGAAAAATGACATCAGCCCATCAGAAGAAGGATGTACGGCGCGTCAAGTTCACTTAGCTCAATCAATGGTGGGGTCAATAGCCAACACGGCAGATACATTACAGAAGCTACTTCTATGTAAGGATTTCGCAGAAAATAAAGTGAACAATTGTGATACATACTGCTACAGAGTAAAAGGAGTCTATTTGGGTGCGGACTTCTTACAGTGTGTTGCAGAAAAGCGTGCGTTAAATTATTTCTTTTACTTTACTTACCAATTTAATTGACGACCGCGCATTGTTTTCATTTCTGCAGTATATTTCCATACTTCGTGAGGGTTTTAAAAAGCGTTTCGAAAGCGTTTTCTTAGTAACTCACTCAAAAGGGCCGCAAATGAGTATTATGTCGGCATTAAAATACATCAGGGGCATTTGTCAAAAAGTGGATAAAGTGGTATAAGGAATGCAGTAATGTCGATGATGGCTCAGATAGAGGGGCCAAAGCAAGCACATCCACTAAGGACAATAAAATAATTTGTGAATTGTCTCGGAAATACCACAATTAGTCTGAGGAACGTAAAAGAAAAATTGTCCAGAAAACGACTTAATGTGTCCATCAATACAATACGACGCCGTTTGGCAGAATCTGGCATTAAAAACAGGAGTACTAAACCTAAACCGCTACTGACCCAGAAACGTATTGAAAAGCGGATAAGTTGGGCAACGCAACGGGATTGAGGCAACATCGTATTTACAGATGAGTCATCTTTTTTTATTTATAATTGCGTTGGAAGAAAAGCTGAACAAAAAAAGATGAAAAATTTCAGTAAGGCACCGTAAAACATCCACCAAAAGTTCCTGTGCTGCTAAAGTCTGCCGAAACTTTGTATAGATCAAACAATTACGATTGGATTTTGCAAGAGGATAATGATCCAAAATATCGGAGTCGCCTCTCCACGCGTTTGAAAGAGATAAATGGTATCGAGCTCTTTAATGAAGCAGAGGATTAAGGGAAAACAATAGCCATGATAAAACAACTTGCACGAGTCTTGAAGCAAATTTGCAGAGGGCCACTTTTACAATAAGCGCAAAAATTAAGTCAGAGTTGCACTAGAGGATGCCAAGCAATTATAAATAGTAACTATTAACATAATTGCGGAATTCGCTTTGACATAAACTTTAATAAAAAAAATATGACTTAATACAATATTCTTGTAATTTTTTATTTGTTTTTTTAGACGCACGCCTTTGTTGAACACACTGTAAAAACGGCAGATTCAAGCAAAGTCTTGCCAGAAATTTTACCGATTGCGTATCCGCTAATACCCAACCTGCATTCATTGCTGGAGATCAGTGTCATCGGTGCTAGAAAGCCCCTGGAAAAGACGCTGGGATCTACACGAATCTCCTGGCTTGGTAAAAAGTGCACACAACCACATGTAGAAAATATTTCGCTGCAAAGACGATGAAAGCGGTTTGTGCGCTGTATGAACAAAGAGCTAAGGAACATCAGCATCTCCGGACTAAGCATGAGAAGAGCTACGCCGAGTAAGTAAAAGGATTAACCAAATTTCCACCAAAATGGATGGATATGGCTTAGGGAATAATATACACAACTCATTTCCAAGATTTGGTTGGAAGAAAATATGCTTGATGGACAGAACCTCAGCATCGTGTCTCCAATCTACAGAAGATTTTTTTAAGTTGCGGCAAGTATTGAGACATCAGTCTTCGCAACGTTCACTAACAACCACTATTATGTCAGCGCCAAAAGCCATTTGTTAACGAACTAATTGGCTGCTGTCAGTATAATCCATAATTGACCAAAAACTCGCATTGCGACAAATTCTGTAGAAAACCAAGAAGCTCAAATCTATATTCATTATCTTGACACATATCGATTTTAAAGGCCGTCTTTCATAATATCTATAGAAACGAGCTAGGATATACAAAGCCATGTCCCACTTTGGCTTCCTGGCAAGCTCGACAGACGAGTAGAAAGATGAAGAAATGAAGATGTTCTGGCAACGTCGGAATCAACTTCTCTGAAAGTTTTGATCTCAAAAATACGTTTGGACAAGGTGATTCGCTGGCACTTGACTTCTTCGCCATATTCGTAATACTTGAGAAAATTGTGCGATATTCGCAAGCCAACACTAAAAGTAGAAGTTCCCAAATCTTTGTAACTATGACACTTACATAAGCTGATAACATATTGACTCCATTGGCAGAACACGGCGATCTGATGTGTTTGCAATCATTGGAACAGGAGCAGCAAAAATTGGTTCAATCAACGATGAAAGCAAGACTACATATATGGTGTTAAGAAACGCACAACATCGTGGAATCGGACAAAAATCACGATAGCATCGACAGCCATAGTTTTAAGGCATTTGGCCAATTTTTTTTTTCATTTCGGCTGCGCTATTTACTCCGAGAATGACATCTCATCAGATCTCAAACGATGGGTTACACTTGCCAATCGCTGTGCCTTTGGCTTAATAAGGCTAATGGGCATTAAGGTTTTGTTAGAGAACAATTAGAAGACTCTTTAGATGACCATGGAGGAAAGCAATAAACAAGGAAACAGTTTACGGAAAATTAGTGGCAGTTCAAAGCACGGCTTCTATATTATGTGTGCTCCGTACCAGCCATACGTCAGCATTGGACACCTTTTCCACCTAACACCGCTTGATTTGAAGATCAAAAAACTTGCTGACAACAGTGCGATACCACTCACTAGTCTGGGTCACTTCGAGAGCAGTAATTTCGGACATTGCACGGTCCAAGTGAACCTACTGTCAGGCAATCCAATTCTAACGGATGAAATTCCTTCCTTCAACATCCCGTATGATATAATATATCCGGAGACTAAGGACTGAAAAAAAAAATTAATACTCGTAAATCAGGTCAAATGAAATTGCAATTTTCACAGAAGGAACGGGTTCTGGTATCTTCTCGGAAGACCCAGAACTAAGAGTGTCTATAAGGCTATCGGACGCAAGCAGTGTCTTCCAATCAGAGATTCTGGCTATCCTCAGGGCGGCTGAGCTAATACGGATAAGATCGGTATCCGAAAGAAATATCGCTATCTACATCGATAGCCAGGCAGCACTCAAGAAAATGGAATCAACCAACGTCAACTCTTATATACTCAGGGGCTGTCGTACAGTGCTCAAGGCACTATGCTGTAAGTAAGACTGTGCTGGGTGCCAGTTCACTGCGGTATTAAAGGAAAGGACCAACGGATGAGCTTGCAAGAAAACGAGGGCTACTTGACAATAGTGAGGTTGCCAATATCAAACCACCCCTTTGCATAGTGAGGGGCACTATCGAGGAGAAAATTACAAAGACTGCAAACCTAAGGTTGTCAAGCCTTGACAACACACATCAGGTATCCAAGGCTCTTTGGCCACTTTTTAACGGCAAAAGATCTAGGAAGCTAATAAAATTAAACAGGAATTGGCTTAGGACAGTAGTAGGAACCCTGACAGCACACTGTCTCCTGCGGAAACACGCAAAGGGACTTAAATTGTCAAATACAGACATCTGCCGTGATCCGCAAGCTGTTGAGGACATAACACACATTCTGTGTGAATGCGAGGCAATATCGCGTAGTCGAAGAAAATTTTCAGGGAAATACTTTTTCGAAAACCTAGAGGAAATAACCTTAGAAGACCATGATCATCACAGACCTACTTTTTGGCGGACAGGCATGATCATTATCGAAGGTGAACCGTCATTTTGAACATACGACTTTTCGGGTTACTTTCGGTCCCGTTTTTGTTGACAAGCGTTGCAGAGTGAGGTTGCGCAGTAACTTCTACGAAATATACTGCGATATCGACCTGGTTATAAAAACGCGCACTATCATGTAGTGTAATTGAACACCATCGCTCCGCCTCGGAATGCATTGGATTTCGAACGGCCAAGGCAGCAGGAATGCCGCCTTAGACAGCGCGCTCGAATAGAAGGCGACTTCTAACAATTTAGACAAGTAGCAAATAGTTAAAGACTTCGCTAACTGGAGAGGCTAGGTCCACCCTGGACTGTAATGTCACCGTAATGAGCGAATTGGGTGCTTTGCTTAAAATTTAATTGCATGGTAAAGACATTTCCCGACATAGTTTTGGGGTCATTATATCTCGCACGTTACCTTATTTAGAGCTTCGTCAATAGTTTATTTTTTGCGGGAGTTAGGACCGTAAAATTTTCTTCATGTAGCAGGAAGGCTAGAAATTATTAAATTATACAAACAGAAATATTTCCCTCTTTTTCAAATGATATATTTTTTGTTTCAGATCTTAAAACGTTGAGTAATGTCGATGAGTACCCTTTCCTTTCGCATTATTAACGTTCAATACTTACTCCATAGGTCTTTAACTCAAATTTGGACTTACCTGGAAATAAATAAAAAGAATAAAATTTATAAGAATATTTTTAAAATTGGTATTTTGTTGCTTTTAAAAATTAAAACTAAAAATAATGATACGAAATGTTTTTGAAGCAGGTGGTAATCTTTTCTACCTTAAGAATCAGAAAAATATCTTAAGAAGAAGGAAATGAGATTATGTAGTCATCTGCAGCAAAAGCTGGATAACGTCAGTTCACATCCACATATGACACTTGTAATTCGTTTTACATTTAAATTTTGTAAGTTAGCTTAGAACTTCACAATTAAATTTATACTTAAAATTTATTTCTCTTCACTATTAAATTTTCACCACTGTTACAGACTCGGACCAAGTGCGCTGCCTTGAGGCATATTATTTTCGATTCGTTTGAATTTGAGAATAGTCACTACACTAAGTTTTTCTCATGGGCGTCAGGATATCAGTATAAAATTTCTTACAAAAATATGTTTTCGTATGTATGCCTTGGAGTCCTGAATTGTTAGTGATATGGCAAAATCTAATTTAAAAGAAATGGTTTCAACATCTCAGGCGGCCGGGATCTCGATAAATATTTTTCTAGATGTATTTTACCTAGAAAAATGTATCAGCGATTTTCCAGGAGTTCATTGTGATCCGAGTTCATTGCACAAGCTTTAACGAAGTAAGGCCAAGAGTTAGAGAGACCTTGAGTTCTTGCATTATTTTAGAAGTGAATTTAACTTTTATCCGAAAAGGCGACTTCTAATGAATATCTTCAACCAGTTATTGGCAGACAATTAGATCGGCCATCTGTTGTCGACTATAAGAAAAGTACCTTTTCAGCCAAAATTGTTTGTGGAGGGTCGAACGGAGCAGTAGGTATTTACTGCTGCTCCAAAGAGTATTTTGAGCATTGGTGCTCTAGACCCATGGCTGCTTTAGGTGAAAATGAGAATATCGAAGGAAATATGTTAATACAAGGACAGTTTATTTTTTATTTGGTCCATCCCGTATTACGAGGGCGGGTCATTAATTCCGTGCATTTTTGAATTTCTGACCTCTTTACTGAAACAGCAACACTGCTCCTGTCAACAGGCATCTTTCAGTTGACTCCTGTCAAAATTTAAACTTGCTGCGTCAGTTAGTTTGTGTTTGACAGCTATTTTTATCAGACTACTCACTAATTTGAGGAGAAAATGGAAAAAAGTGAATTTCGTGTGCTTATTAAGCATTATTTCTTGCGAAAAAAAACCATTACCGAGACCAAGGCTAAGCTTGATAAATACTGCACCATCGATTTCAATGGTAAAAAAGTGGTTTACTGAATTTCGTTGTGGCCGTACAAGCACTGAAGATGCCAAACGTCCTGGAGGCCCAGTTGAGGTCTCTACACCCGAAACAATCGAAAAAATTCACGATATGGTGTTGGCCGACCGAAGATTGAAAGTGCGAGAGATTGTGGAAGCCGTAGGGATCTCGCATGGCTCAGTGGTTTCAATTTTGAATGATCACTTGGGCATGAGAAAGCTTTCCGCAAGATGGCTGCCGCGTTTGCTCACAGTCGACCACAAACGCAATCGTGTAACAACTTCACAGGAAGGTTTGGCGTTGTTTAATCGCAATATGGAGGAGTTTTTGCGCCGTTTTGTAACCGTGGACGAAACATGGATCCATCACAACACACCAGAGAACAAACAACAGTTTCTAAGGGTGAATCGGCGCCAAAGAAGGCCAAGGTGGGTTTGTCAGCCAATAAAGTTATGGCGACTGTTTTTTGGGATGCACGCGGGATAATCCACATTGACTACCTTCAAAAGGGAAGAACAATCAATGGGGAATATTATGCCAACTTATTGGACCGATTCAATGACGATTTGAAAAAAAAACGACCTCATTTGGCCAAGAAAAAAGTTCTTTTCCACCAAGACAATGCAAGGGTGCACACATGTGCAGTTGCCATGGCAAAAATCCATGAATTGGGCTATGAATTGCTCCCTCATCCACCCTATTCTCCAGATTTGGCTCCGAGCGACTACTTCTTGTTCCCAAACCTGAAGAAATGGCTTGGTGGAAAAAGATTTGACTCCAATGATGAAGTCATCTCGTCATTTTGAGGACCTCGACAAATCATTTTTTTTGGAAGGGATAAAAAAATTGGAGAAGCGTTGGACAAAGTGTATAGAGCTCAAGGAAGACTACGTTGAAAAATAAAATTATTTTTTTATCAAAAAATCTGTGTTTTAATCAAAGTCACGGACTTATTGACCCGCCCTCGTATTACACTAAGTATTGGACAAGTAAAAGCTATAAAAAAAAAAGGCTAAAAGATTTGCTCGTCAAATGTGGCAGTCAAGCCGCTGCTTTATTTGTTATTTTCATTTCGTTTACTGAAGGTGGGCCTCCAACAATTGGTTTTTCAACGTTCCCATGCTTAATCTACCACCAAAAAATTTCACATAAAATCTTCGCAATTCCATTGTTATCGCTATGAAGACTTGCTTTTATCCCGGAAAAATAAGCACCTTACCTCATATATACCTTCCAAAAAGTACGAGTATCTCATGCCATTCAACTGACAATAGACAGATTCCGCACAAGTCTTTATCTCCTTTCATAAGAGTAGAAGGTACTCATGAGCTATGATGTGCGGCCAGATGAACAAAACCGCATAAAGGAACTGTTATCTTAAGAAATTCATTGCTCATCCTTGTACCCACTTTGACAGCATGGTTAAGATGGGTCGTAATAGCCAACTGACATGGAGCTCATTTAAGGGGCAAACAAAACGATTCAGATGCTTGTACTAAGAAAAGGCCACTCAAGGACGAAATTTCCTGAGTGGTAATCGTTGTTGTTCGGTGGAATCCACGACTATCTGTATCTATGGCTAAGTCTATTCCAATGTATATATGTAATGCTCAAGCAATGGCTTAGCGAAATCGTGACAGCATTACTGTGATGAGGATTTGTGTGACATTGCGTTCTCCTACGCTGAGTACCAAGTACAAGTACGACCACGAGTATGTCCTAGTCCTAGTGCTGGTACTGTCTTTATTGTTGGTAGAGCAAATGCGTAGCTTTACTTTCAACTTAATTGAAAATGTCGCACAATGAAATGTTGGATTTCCTTTTAATATTCCCATTTTCCTGGCAAACAATTGTTTTTTTTTTTTTCTTTTTATCTGTTTGTCAAAATGACAGTGTGTTTACTTTCTTTCATTCGAGGGAAAAACAAACGAGCCGACAGAGCGTAGACTAAGTACGTTTATAAATTTGCTTATTCATTTTTATTGTACTTATGCTGCAGAAATGCTTATAAAACGAAAGTAGGACTATGGTGGAGAATCAAATGGAATTAGTGGGTCTAATTATGTGAAATTCTAAGCAGACGGAGCCCGAGATAAGTGAAATAAAAAGACAGAAAGTGGAATGACAGTTGTCTGTCTTTGCGATAATGATGATGGTGCTAAGTGAAATTGATGCCTCAGAGTTCTATTGATTTTTCTTTCTTTAAAAACGAAAATTAATATAAAAAAAAAACGATAGAAAGAATGAGAAATAAGATATATGTTGGTGTGGTTTTACTTTTGACAACAAGCGAATTAAAAAAAAAAGTATAGGCACGAGTATGGAATCTTGCGGCTACCCAATATTTTTAAAAACAATAGTAAGGGATCCTGTCAGCGGTTCTTCAGATTCACTCATGATGTTTAGCTCTATTTTCTAACTTCTTAAATCATCCTAAAATAGAAATAGAATACTATGTAAGACTTGTCAGTGTATCGATTCAGTGATTTTTTGACTAAAAATAGGAGCATATCCAATTTCAAGACGAATAAACGATTGTTTCGTTACAGTTTCGTCAAATAATTTTAGCAGCTGGATGTTGTTAGTATCAGACGAATGATGTATGGTCTTTTTGGGCTGAACTTTCTGGGTTAATAAACAGGAAAAAACTGAATCGTTATGAATTTGTCAGCGAACGGATCGGATTTAACGGTGAAAATGAGATGCACTTCTTCAATAAATTATCACTTTAATACCTCAACAAGTTTCTTAAGCTACTATCAGCTTAAGTGCAGGGCCTATAAACCGTCTATGGACTCCGAATAAAAAATATGAAGATAGAATGTACATCCCTGGTCAAAAAATGTAAACTGTTCGTTGCGTTTAAAGGCCGATACTTGTACGATTTAAGTGATCAAATGCAGCTACAATGAACAGTCTGTGCAGCCATGGAGTAGATCAGAAGAGATCTAGTTCAACAAAATCGTTGATCGATTAATAGATCTTTGACAAGCCCAATCAATATTAGGGAGAGAGGTTGGGCCCCCGCCCAATTACCAAGGCTTCGCCCATCAATGACGTTGTCTACCTAGTAGGGACATAAATGCTGTTACATAGAAAAATCAGCGCCAAATGAAAACAAATTAATATTTAAACAATTTTTTTTTGTTTGTATTGGGTTATTCAATGGCTACAAATCTTAGAACAAATTATTCGAAATGACTTCCATTTGCCTTCCAGCACGACTTAAGACGATGTGGCCACTCATCGATTGCGAGACGCACTTCATGCATGGGGAAATTGTCCACTGCACGGACAAGGGCTCGCTTCAACGACTTAATATTTGAGTGTCGAGTAGAGCAAGCCATGCCCTCTAATACGGACCAAAACTTGTAATCCAACGGGTTGATGTCTGGGCTACCAGCTGACCAATCATCCGTTGATATAAAGTCCGGAACGTTGTTTTTGAGCCACAGTTGAGTCGTTTTTGCTTTGTGAGCTGGAGCAGATTCTTGCTGGAAAGTCCATAGCTTGTTGTTGAATATTGATTGGTTGAGAGACTTCACAATGGGTTCCAAGACGGTCGATTGATATACTTTGGCCGATGTTTTCACTCCTTTCTCACAAAAATGGAGCTCTGTAACGCCATCGTAGCACACTCCCCACCATACCATTACAGACGCGGGATGGTGGCCTCTTTGAAGCCACGGGATGAGTTGGGATGCTTCTCTGGATGACCGAGCATACACACGATCGTTCTGCTTATTGAACGATTCTTCTATTGTGAAGATTTTCTCGTCAGTAAACAGAATTTGTCTGTGAGCGTTCTTCGGGTACCGGCTGAGTAGCAGTTTCGATCTTCGCTTGCATTTTTTTTTCAATGCGGCCGTGAGCACGTATCCAGAGTGTTGGTTGTACGCGTTAAGTTCTAAATCTTCTTTGATAATGCGAGACATGGATTTTTGCGAAATTTGCATTTCGGAGTTCTCACAGTACGCGGACGGCCGGATCTTTGATGGTCTCATACTCCACCAGTATCCTCAAGCGGTCGCAACGTTGTAAAGATATCGCCTTTTTCCATGTTGCATTTAAGTAGGCCTACTACAAAAATACGATTTCGATGTCGCCCCATTCCATGATCGTAAGCAGTTAATGTCATAAACTTTCTACGTCACAATGAAGCATAAATATCAACTGTCAAATCGCAATTAATACGAAATGGATGCGCCCAGTGTTGCATTCGTAATGAGTGAGTTCAGTTGTGTACCAGTATTTATGACTTGACTAGGTAATAAAGAGCGGGGCAGAGCATATTACTTGTCTTATCGTAAACATCATCAGATGACGCCACCGAAGGTTGCTAGGATTTGACCAGTTACAGGTTGCCGGTCATAGGTCTTGTTGATGGCAAGACCACCGGTGGTCCCTACCAGGACTTAAATCACGGTAACGTGGGAGTTAGGAGCCCCCCGTATTTCGGTCCGGGCCTGACTTGTTGAGGTAGGACCCCTTGTGGGAGCGTCATGTTGGCTGTGGTTTAAACCCAAATCGCGGTAGGTTTTAGATCGGCCTCGACCCATACCAAGGGTGCAACTTGTGTCTCCAACACAGTTCCGAACTGGTATCAAAGTATTGGCGGAGAGTGATGGCAAGGCATATCCTTGCTCCCATGGATGTATGGGCATCCCGTAAACATAAGTCTACACGACAGGTGGTTCACGTTAAAAAACCAGAGACTGTTTCTCTCCCTAATAGTCTCTAACCAGAGACTGGTTTTTTAACGTAAACGTTATAGGACAAGAAGGAAGCTAAACTCTTACATGAATGGACGTTTTCCTTCTTTCTTGAAGTATGGGAGAAACAGGAGCATTAAAAATGGAAAAACCAGACAGTTTCAATGACAGTATGCCTGTGACCGGAATATCAACTCTCCTTATTTATAAGAGGGGCAATCATACATTGCGTTGTACTTCGTGTGTTTTAGGTTCTCTCCACGGACATTTATTGACAGATACTAGAGGAGCTTTTGGTCCGGCAGATCGATCATATATATTTATGTATAGACAAATCAAAACAAGATAGGAACTCGAATACGTTCTTCTTCTGGTTTAGATGCTGGTCTGGATCAGATCAGTGTGAAAAGGCAGTTGACTTCAAATATTCACAGCAAGTGAACTTCTGGTGAAATTAAATATCACTCTTTTTTTTATCGAAATATAGCTTTGAGAATGTCGGCAAGAAGATTCACCAGTGCGCTAAAATCAGAGTTAAGCACAGCCTGTAATGGCTAGACAGCTAGGGCAAAAGATCGCCTGGAACCTTGAGAAAGCAGCAATGAGGATAGAATGTATTTTATCATAATCCGTCTGGAATCTGGAGTCTTTTGATAGCGGCAATGACTACAGGTAGCAGAGAACCGAAGGAAGGTCCTCATCGGTAACAAGCACTGCATGTTGCTAAAAGCTCTCCCACATTGCTAGCAAATTTAACAGCGCCTTGGCGGTTTTCGACGTCATAAGTCTAGGACCAAAACGTAACAGCCACAAATTATCTTTCGTTGGAAAACAGGTGGTGAAAGCCTTTTGCACTAGCTTAATCAAATTAGGTAGCTCTAAAGAAAAACGTGGTTAGTTAAAGAAGACTGACTGAAAGCTAAAGGCTGTCTACACGATAAGATCATAGTAGAGATTGAACCCTGCGAGTGCGGTTCTAAGTGCAGTAGATAAAGCCACGAGCTGATGACTACTGACAATCTGAGGTTGGAAAAATTCTTCTAAACCTTGAGACTCGAAACGACAAGAAATAATTGATCTGAAGACTTGCCAACAACACGGTATCGACATCAAAATAAATATTTATTTTAAAAACAATACCTTGTACCCATATATATATAAAAAAAAAGAATTAGTAGAGGTGTCAGCTTGGAACCATGTGGCAATCCATAGTTTCTCTTGAATTTGGTGTGAATTATGTCGAAAATATCCCACATACGCCAGAGTAAAATCGACTTTCAGAGCGATTGCAGTGCTTCGTTAGAATCTTTTCCATTCATAAGTTTTAGCTCAAAGCTTTCTCCTAGAATAAAATGAAAATCAAATTCATTTAAGATTTTAAAGGAATAAGAACGTCTTCCCTTCCCGAATATGGGGTCCAACGAAATCGAGCTAAACCAATTACAGAACCTACCATCCAATTACATTTGTTAAGACCTTACATCATAAACAATAAATCGATTTTGGTCGTTCTTCTCGTACAAAATAGGAACCCAAACAACATTCCTCCTTAAACCACAAAAACCGTGTCCATGAGATTTCCAGGCTTTACCATATTTTCTTTTCTTTGTTTTTCTAGTGTCATGAGAAAAGATTTTCTACGCCATCATCATGTAGATACGAGTATCTTCCTTCGGGCAGAACCTGACATAGTCAGGTATTCACTCCTTTTTTAGCATAACAAGACGACTGCTAGTCGAAATGTAAATGGATGTCGACATGAGTTCTTGATTAAATTTTAGATAACCATAGTCAAGGACATGGCAGACACCACAGATCTCATCATTATGTAACGCCTTACACACGTATCATCTCCTTTAGGTCTGCGTAACGTTACGTCTCTGTTATTTTTTCCTTTTTCCTCTCCTTCCTCTTGTTGCAATTCTTGTATGTGATTGAGAGAAGAATTTAATTTAGTTCACTACTCTTCTCTCTCTCTAGATCCTGGCGGTGAATTGCTTTTTTGTCTAATGGAATTTCAATGCCTGTTGCGTATGTCCTATGGAGAGAACCAGAGAAACGTGTTCCCTGTTATCCTTGACTTGGCCTACAACAAGATGCCGTTAAGAGTCAAATTCAATTCAATCGAATTCTAATGCTGTACGTTCTTTCATTTCTTTTTTGACTCAAACAAGGATGCCGTCAAAATTTAGAGGGGGAGAAGGTTCTTCTTATCGAATGAAAGGAAAGGGCTTGATTTTTGATTGACATTTTAGGGTGTAGTACGTACTCGTACACATAGCTATTGATATCGATAGGGTGGTGGCAGGAGACCACTTTTACTGTTACACAAAGGTTAACCATTTTACCATGAGACAGTGACATTGATCCAATGGAGAATTAGTTACTTTACAACCAGCTTGGGGGTTGATCTCAAACGTATTACTTCGAGACGAGAATGTCCTTCGGCACAAGCAAAGAAAAAACTTATGAAATTGAAGAAAAACAACGTTGTGTTGACGGTGAAAGTGAGACTAATTTTAACGTACTTGCAAACCTTCATATATCTATAATACTTTATAGCCTAACACCTTGTCAAAGCAACCCACTCTTTAGAAAAAGGACACCAAAGTTATGAAGACTGAATTGAAAAGCAGCAGTTTCAGGACATATAGACAAGTTATCTGTGCCTGTGGGATGTTACCAAAAGTAAAACCAAGATAAGGATATGTTTGTACTCGTACATTCGAGACATTCCAACACGATTATGGATCCTTCTTTTTCGATTTATTTTGATGACACAGATGGAATGGACAAAATTGCAAACATTACTTACTTACGACCTTCTACGAGTGGTAAGAAAAGTAGTCATCCCCAGACTGAACATGGCCGAGGGCCAGAAAAGGATAAAAGTCTTGGGAAGACCAAGTGTAGGAGAAATTTATTACATTTGAGGTTAAAGGATATTTGAGGGATCCACAACTATTGGCAGAGGATGTGTTTATCATTTTGAAAGTATGTCGTAAATTGCAGACGTGATGCATAATCGATTGTTGGATTTTTTTTAAATGATTTTCGTTCGATGGATTTCGTTCGTTTTGAAGTGGTTTTCTTTAGGGGTGCATGTATCGAAATAAATTTTATTTTCCAACAGAAGGTTAGGCCGTTTTATGGGTTTATGGCAGCACCAAGTGCTTAAATTACGATAAGAAAACAATTTATCAAACAAGTGTGTTCATCTAAAGTAGGTTGTCCTGCCTGTTTTGCAGAAATACTTTCCATTTTGGACTTTGCGGAATCTACTATTCTTTATGAAACGATAAGGTCCCTCGTTTTGTCCTTTAAGGTTGTGCTGGCCACTATTCAAAGATAGTAGTACGTTGTATGTACCAATACATGCTAAAACGATGATAATTCAGTTCTACACAAAGATTTAGTGTCTTAGCGTCGCACATTAAGCTCGCAAGAACAGCTAAGAGCGGTTAGATGCCTTTTTAAAGGACGATATTACCTAAAAACAAAATGTGTCTGGGTGGTACGAAAACCTGGGGAACCTTGGGGAACCAACTGATGTTCAAGTTACAAAGATCACCTCTATTGTTGCGATTGAAGTACTGGCTGAGGGCTTAACAAGGGTTTTGCAGTCTCCATCACGGCCAAGGTGTCAGTTTTTGCATTCCCTGCGATACCAGCACAACCTGGAGCCTGGAGAATCACAGTGCCACGGATGGATCAAAACAGGCAGAAAATAACAAGCCGGGTATCAGGTACTTACGTGTCCTGCTTGCTTACTTACACAACCAACGTTCAAATGATATAATGAGTTATTTTAAACTTTTTAATAACCAGTTCAGAGACTCAAACCTCCCATTACTCTCATCTTGTCTTTGTCTTAGACTGGGAAAAGATTTTTTGGTTTTAGCATAAAATTGTTTTCAAATGAATTTGCTTTAAAGGATCTATCTTCAACATATGACGCACGAGGTTCTTATTCGAACCGAGCTTGGTAAATTCTGCAGACAGTAAATACGGATTGTTCGAAGATCGACAGTGCTAACATCGCCAAGGACGTGATAGCGAGTACATGTTCAACTCCTGGGACACCAACATTCAACTTATCTACTTTTCTACTGTCTTCGGCTATATCGGGTTTTCCAATAACGACTTGACAACTCTTTTTTTAAATAAAAGGCAAACCATATGAGATATTTCAAAAACTTTATTATTGGCTTGAAGTACAATCAAAACATTTATGAATGGAACTCGACTTCGTTCATATGGCCACAGCGGGCATGTTTGCAGCGGTCGATTCCTTGGACCCAATTTTCAACGACTCGGCCACACATTTCGGCCGAAACGGCCGCTATTTCGCGTTCAATGTTGGCTCTGAGCTCTTCCAACGTCGGCGGCATGTTGGTATAAACCAATGACTTAACGTAGCCCCACAGAAAATAGTCAAGCGGCGTTAAATCGCACGAACGAGGCGGCACGACTGGCCCTTGTCTTGAGAGAACACGCTCACTATACTTACTCTTCAATAAATCGATTGTAGCGTGTGATGTGTGGCTTGCGGCACCATCCTGTTGAAACCACATGTCGTCCAAGTCCATATCTTCGAATTCGGGCCAAAAATAATCGGTGATCATGGCGCGATAACGCTGACCATTCACAGTAACGTGACGATCGTTATCGTCGACGAAAAAATATGGCCCAATAACGCCGCCGGCATGCAAACCGCACCAAACAGTTATTTTTTGTGGATGAAGTGGTGATTTATGAAGCACATGTGGGTTTTCACCCGACCAATAACGCATGTTTTGCTTATTGACGAACCCATTGAGCCAAAAATGAGCTTCGTCACTGAAGATGATTTTGCGATGAAATTCATCATCTTGGCGCATCTTCTCTAGAACCCAATCGGAGAACGTACGAGTACGTCGCTTCAAATGGTCCATCGGCTTCAATTCTTGAGTCAGCTTGATCTTGTATGGGTGTAAACTAAGATCCTTACGCAAAATACGCCATAATGTGGTCTGAGCGATGCCCAATTCTTGAGAACGCCGTGGAATTGACTGATTTGGATCGTTTGCTACGGACGTCTGAACGGCAGCGATATTTTCGACACTTCGACCAACCCGTTGTCTCACTGACACGGCAACATCACACAACGAATATGTAGACTCAAATTTTTGCATTAAACTTGTTATTGCCTGTTTACTAGGGCGAGAATTACGACCGAAAATTGGAGTTAACGCTCTTAAAGTTGCAGTCACCGACTCCGAATATCTGTATATTTATAATTTGCAGACGTTGCTCGTTAGTGTACTTTACTATGATGAAAATGTTGAGTTTACTGAATAAATCGACAGTGACAGTTTGATGATTAGTGAAAGAGTGCGTTCACAAATTAAATTCAAAGTTGACAAGTCCCTATTGGAAAACCCTTTATAAGACAAAATACTACTTCCGACTATTGGTCGCAAATTTAGCTTGTCCACATACTAAAATTTATCTTCTCTAGTAGGTAGGTAGGTAGGTAAGAGTGGCTGTTGGAAATACCAACCCACCATTGGTGCATTGTGATGCCACGTGGATCTATGATCCTCTTACTAATGGAACCAGTTTGAGGTTATGATGAAGCATAGAAGACTGTTTACGTCTACATTTTTTAGATTCGTTTAGGTCGTTGTAGAAGAAGGCTTCTAAGTGAAGTTTTCGTCTCTGGGAGAGAGCTGGACGTGTACAGAGTAGGTGGAGGATTGTCTCCTCCTCTTCCTCGTCCATGCAGCAACTACAGAAATCGTTTGTAAAGGCGCCAGGCCTTCTTGCGTGCTTGCCTATGTGGCAGTGTTCAGTGATGACACCTATGATGGCGCCGAGATGTTTCTTATTTAGAAGGATCAGACACTTAGATCGATTCAGATCCAGTTTTGGCCAGATCTTTTTGGAAGCTAGATATTTTGGTCCAACAGTCCACCTAAGGTCTGTTATTTAATTGGCACCCAGCTTTACCAGGAATCTTCTCTAGTAACAGGACAAGCCTTTAAAACTGGACCATAGAAACTATTTTTAGATAATTTACAGCGAATTTTCAAAAGTCGAACACGAGTAATAGGAAATGTGGGTTGCAAAGTTCTCTATTCTCTTATCGTTATAACCTTCATACATTCAAAACCAATGCATATGGGTGCCTTACATTTCTATCAGGTAAATATTTTATGGGCAAATTTAGGTTACATGTCATTTATTATTTGAGTTAATAAATCGACGCATGTGTGGTGGTTTTTGATCACAGTGTTACTATGAAAAATGTCAAGGCTTTCTCTGTGAGTAGTTGTTTAACAAGTGATTGCTTTACCAAACAAAAAGGAAGGGCAGAAATAGAGCTCAACAAATGGTGTTATTCAAATAAAAGAAAATACATGCCGCAGTGTAGATTTAACAGAAAACTGTATCACATTTGGAAATTTAATAAAATCATTCTAAAACGTGTTTAAGTTAAATCACTTCAGCTTTTATCTTGAAATGGAGCATGTGGTACTCATATTCGAAGCCGTATTGACCCCCCTTTTTTTCTTCGCTACCACTTTCAGAGAAAACGAGCATAAGTTTGTAATGAAACGAAGTAGTGCAAAGTACTGAAGTCCTCTGTGAGTCGGTAGTTAGTATGACGGTACCTAATTCTCGAACACGCTCTCGAAAGCATTCAACCTTAAAAATATATATATATATATTGCCATTCCTGATACTGATGTTGATAGTACTAGTACTGGAGAACTGGGGTAGGAATTATTGTGGTTATTCATTCATCCTGATCCCTGCCCTCAAAAAGGGATACAAGAATTCTTGAACAATTGCTATTCTCTCCATCGAATTAACACTCACGGTATGAGGGTTGAGCTTAAGACCAAAGGGGATATACATATGTAGATGGATATGCTCGCATGTCAGAAACTCAGAAACACATGGCGAGTGCAGTATTGTGAAACATGTTAACACATCCCTAGAAGGGGGTTGGGTATTCCTGTCAGGGGTATTTGGCGGTTGGTAATAAATCAACATCGTCATGGGAAACCCAATCCCTTAATGTAACATATTTTCAAAATACTTTATTCGATTATTTTGTAAAGTACAACCACCCAATATGACGATGAATATAGACTCGAGGGTGTATAACGAGTGTAATATGTTGTATACCCCTTACGCGAATTGTGGCAAAAAGAGCACACAAACGCCACAGTAAACATTGTATTGGATTGGCGAAAGACGTCTCGTGCATCGGTTTATGGAAATATTGCGATAGCAACTTATCCCAACCACAAAAGCAAGACAAATGTGCGATTTGAAATGCTTAAAATGTGTTCCACTAGATGGATGGAATTTTTTTTGTTGTTTTACATACATATCCTTAGGGGAGAGCAGCTACGAGTAGGTTGTTCAAACTGTTAACATGGGGTATGAAGGAATTGTTTCAGGCATTGAATTTTTTCTTTTAAGTTACAACACGCGTGGTATTCCAAAATCATTTGATTAGATTTATGAAAAACCGTTTTTTTTACGACGCAAACATGTCAGCCTTTAAAGTTTAGTAATTTGTTACGAAAGAAAGTATCCTTCATATGGTGTACGACTTTTTGAGTAATTTAAGAATTAAGAGCTCGTTTGAGTGATCCTTTTATACACTTCAATTTAACTTTGAACATCGATTCTAATTGTCGTGTATGTAATTCAAAGGACCGAAAAGACGCTTTAGTCATGGAGGGCATATAAAAAGGTACACTACCTGATGTGTCGTAAAATCCTTACAGTAATTTCAACTTTTAAGGAGCGACGATAAATACGGTGAAGCCTCTTTCTACAAGAAATTTACATAAATTGAAACTTTAGTTCGAAAACACTTGTGGAAGTTGAATAAACATTTTCGAGTTTGCATAGATATATGTACTCGTAATAGTCAAAACAATTCCTAGTCAACATCATTAGTCGCATTGTCTCCGTTCCATATTACAGGACAAATGATTCTGATTCAGTTGACCGAGAAACTTCAACCAGTAGCTCACGCTCACTGCAGGCCAGCTCGAGAGAAACATTTTAATTGCAATGAATTCATTGCCCTGTAAATGCTTCATTATGAAGTGATTTCGAGCGTATTGAAAACACGTGTAGGTCCTTTATGAGTGAGTGTTATATTCAGAAATCAGTTTCCCCGAATTTTCAATTAAATAATTTCGTTTCATTATTCAGGACAACTTGGTTCTTCTGATTTTGCAGTGAAATGTAGGAAAATTTTGCTGTTTGGTCAAAGGCTTTGCTTCTACCAGTGGTCTTTCTTTACCGCCTTCGCGGTTGATCGGTTCCATTGAGCCATCACAGGTTTAAAGCAACATATTTCATCAGAGACCAAAATTACCAAATGGAGTGATCAAGTGGTCATCATGAGCTACGTCTAATTAAACCTGATTTGCCATTACCTACAAACCATTACCAATGCTATTCAAGGAATAGAAACTCTCCCAAATTATATTTAGTAATATTTGCACATCAAGCCACCTGCCAAGTCGGATATCAATTCGCCAGCTATTCGAATGAAATCGTACTCATAAGAAAATATCTTAGAACAGCTATTTTCAGTTTAAAGATTTCAAACCTGTCAGTCTGACTGCTTTTCTTGCTAGAAAACTTAGAGAGATTGTTGGAGTTTCAAGTACCCAAGTTGCTCAACGACACCGTTTAACCTGACCTGTTTAAAAAGTCAGAAATTGTAATTGGAAGTTTTGCTGAAAGAATAAACTATGCACTTGAAAACTTTCGAGATCTCGAGACATTATAGTGCTACTCATTACAACGGTATTCAGGCCAATGCGAATGTGACTAATTGCTTCAGACTCAGAAGTTCTGATCAGCAATGAGCTTGTTGCAAATCGTTTTATAGCCGATGACAGTTTCTTCCAGAGAAGGAGCCAGCTGATCACATTGACCCAATCTGCATATGAACCCCGTTTGGTTCGTTAAATAAGCTCTATGGAATGGTCCGTCTGTGCTTCGTAGTGGCTTTCGCGATAACCTTAAGCTCTGCTCTAAATACAGGGTCTTCCAATAGGTACTTCCGAACTTTGACAGTTGATAGCGGCCATATTGCTGTAGCTACATCTGTCAAATTGGCTGTCATTTTTTCAGTCTGTTTTGCCAAATCACCATGGACGGACATAGCGTTCAACAACACGTGCAAATGATAAAATTGTTTTATCAAAATGGGTGTTCTGTTCGTCGACGTCCCGCGTGCTTTGCCCATTTTACGGTCGCCATAATCGTCCTACCGAGAGGTCGCAGTGTGGTGGGTAAATTTCAGTCCACTTTTTCAGTAAACGATAAACCAACACCTGTACGTCGACGAAACGTAAGATCGGCCGAAAACATCGCCACAGTCCGTCGATTTCGTGTCGCTCACAAGAACTCGATCTCTCGCAGACCACAACTTGGCGAATTTTGCGCCGTGACTTGGGCCTGCACCCATACAAAATTCAACTGACCCAGGAGCTGAAGGTAAACGACCATAGACAACGACGTGCGTTCGCTGAACGGGCTCTGGAGCAGTTGGAAACTGACCCTAAGTTTCATCGGAAGATCACCTTCAGCGATGAGACCCATTTCTAGATGGGTCAACAAATCAAATTTTCGAATTTGGGACGATACCAATCTACATGAGATCCAAGAGCGTCCAATGCATCCCGAAAAAGTCACTGTTTGGTGTGGGTTTTGAGCTGGCGGCGTCATCGGTCCATATTTCTTTGAGAACGACGTTGGCCAGGGCATCGCCGTCAACGGCGAGCGCTATAGGCCGATGATTACCAACTTCTTTTGTCCTGAATTATATGATATGGACACCAACGACATTTGGTTTCAACACAACGGTGCTACGTGCCACATAGCTCGCGACACATTTTAAATTCTGCACTAGCTATTCGAGAACATGGTCATTTCACGTGGAGGTGATGTGAACTGGCCACCTAGATTGTGGGATTTGACCCCGTTAAACTTTTTCTTGTGGGGTTTTCGGAAGTCTCAGGTCTATGCGAATAAGCCACAAACCACAGCGGCCCTCAAAGCCAATATAACCCATGCCATCGGCCAAATTCAGCCTGATTTATACGCCAGAGTCATGGAAAATTGGAAATTCCGGATGCGCGGTACCCACAGAAGCCGCGGTGGATATTTGAGCGATGTTATATTCCATACATAATGGCATCGAAAGACCTTTCAAACGAATAAAAAAATTCGATGATATCTCACACACACTTTGTTTTATTTAAATTTAAAGACTTAATGAAAGACCCTTTACTTGGATACCTCCGTCTACGGATTCAAGCTAATCGATGTCTCTTCGGGACGAAATGTCATTGTAGATGCGACGCGATTGTCCCCCCTCGACATTCATAATAGTACCTGGCGGTCAATCACGTTCCGATAGACGCAATAGGTGACTCCAGGATTCTGGATCTCTGAATATCCATCATTCTCGTTACTACCTACCACCTCGCGTGTCCGCGCGAGGGGGCCGCGTTTTCTGACACCGGAGAACAAGCGGATTCGTGAGATTACTTCAAAGACGTGCCCTCGGCCGGAATGGCGTCAAAACAAAAGTAAGCGTCGGATTGTTACCAAATTTTGGCAGGCGGGCAAAAGAGGTTATACTAAATGATAGTACACTCACTTTGGCTCAGTAGCGCCACCTATCTTTCAATCCGAGTACTCATCAAACAGCCCTCGTACGAAGACTGCAAGGACGAATAAGAGTAGTCAGTGCCGAGGATATAGAAGAACCTTTGCTGCCGACTGGTATACGGCGATAGCAATCGACAATCCGATTTCAAACTTAATGATGGACAATAATTCCATCTACCAGACCCCGACAAAGTGAGGATAGCCATATTCAATGTTGAATAAGGCCAGCGGATGGCTTAACTGAGAAGCTGTGAGATGTCATACACCAAATCAGTCTTTAAATATGGTTGGACGAAAGCATGTCACATGAACTTTACCTTACCATCAGTCTTGTTAACATCGTATATAATATAAGGTCTTCGCTGTTGTTCTTATCAGACCTGGAAAATCCACCATCCATCAGATTTCTATGTTATGGTAATTCGTAGAAAAACCATCGGATTCCAATTCACCACACACCACCTATTTATCCTCCTCTACGGTGCAAATGAGTGGATTTTATGAAAAGAGAATGAAAACGTGTTTTGTACTTTCAAGAGAAAGGCGCTCGAGTGTTCAGCTGCCCAAGAGTAGAGGAAGAGAGCTGTTCGGGCCGTGCCTGTCATCTTAGATACGAGTATGATAGATTGATTTTCTGAATTTTATTAAGATGAGATGTGTCTCTAGATACACGTTCTTCTTTGCAGTTGAGACGTCAGATGGCATTTGTTTTAAGGATTTACTTGTAAGACGGGCTGTCTTTTCATGTGACTCTATTGGTCTCAGGGTGTATGTGGTTTTTTAACAAAGGTCATGGTTATGGCTTACAGACAGTAGGCACATCGCGTGGGTAGGACAATTTGGTATGGATAAACAATTTCAAAATTTAATTGGAATGTGACCTGATGTTTTTGTTTCTTTTTTCTAATTTTATTTGTATTCCTTTCTGACATCTTGATGTTTATGCTTGGAATACTAATTTATTCGCATACCACGAATTTCAAATCCACTCCTGAAAAGATATGAATATACAAATAGGCAAATACAAAAGTCCAGTAAACCCATTACATGGGGACAAAACAATCCCAAACGCATGTAGATAGTGATGTGAGTGTTTGCTATAGAAACCGGACGTTTTACACACTATGTGATTTCCTACAATAGAAAACATTGTAGAATATAGAAAGACCTATACCCTCTTTCATTGGAAGCATTGAATGGTAACCATAATAGGAGGTGACACTTCGTGGAGTAGGGGGTATTAAGTGCTATTTGGGGATTTCCGTGTCCTGATATTGAAATTTTAGGGTATTATTTGCTTAATGGAATCGATGCGGATATTTACGAGTTTAATTGGAGGTAACTACTGAATTTTGTGATGTGGTAAGTAGAGTTAATAGAAAGATTAGGTAACGGATAATTAAAGCAATAACATTAAATTATTTCAATGGAAATGGGTTTTAGGGACGAAGAATTGAAATGAATTTAATAGACGAACACGGATCCACATGAACCCACATCGTGATGTAAACCTGCCTAACGATAAATAGACAACTAATTGAAATCGTAGTAATTATATCGGTTTGCATAATCAATGACCACTATTACATCGGCAGAATGTTGAATTTTATTGCGTAATTGGTTTATAGAAAAAATAATATTTAAAAAATAACAACGAAATTAATTAAAAATTATTAAAAAACCGAAAGAAAAAATAATTACACAATGTTCCAAATTTAATACTAGATTTTAAAAAATATATACCGTATTTTAATTTAAATACAAAATAAATACTAACAGTGCTTATTAACTGAAATATTAATTCAAAAATTAAATCTAAGTTAAATTTAGATAAGTAGGGGATTTCAAATGCATGAATAGACGTATTAAAGCAGTTCAAAATCGTTCTTAGCCTTAAGAATAGAAAATAAATATTCCTAAGTAAAATGGAAATAAAGTCGAAAGACATATACCACCTTGATCAAAAAGTTCCCGCACCACAACCACAGTGTGGCGCTCCCATTGTTCCGATTTGAGTTCTGTTTTTTTTTTGTTAAGTTGGTAAATCTGTTGTTGACATTCCCTCTAAATTTTAGCGCTATAGCTTGACATTTGCAAAAGTCACGTAGCCAAGAGTACATCTATCTCTGTGTGTGTTAGCGATTTTTTACAATTTTAGATATGGATTTCAATTTGCAACAACGAACTTGTACGAGTATTAAATTTTGCGTAAAAAACGGGTTTAATGGTGCGCGAACTTGGAAATGTTGGAAAAGTGTTTCGGCAACGATTCTCTAAAGAAAACGGTAGTTTATCAATGGCACGAGCGGTTCAAAAGTGGTCATGAGTCAATCCAAGATGATGAACGCAGTGGCAGACCATCGACTTCGAAAACCGACGAAAACATTGATGAAGTAAAAGAAATGTTGCTCAATTACCGCAAATTATCCATCACAGAGATAGCGGAGGACTTGAACATTGCCTATGGATCCGTCTAAGACATTTTGGTTAATGATTTGGGCTTCCGTCGTGTAGCAGCAAAGTTGGTGCCAAAAGACCTCAATTTCATGCAAAAAAAGAGACCGTGTTGACGTCGCAAAAGAGATGACATGCGAGGCCGAATCCGATCCCACATTCATCAAAAGGATCATTACTAGAGACGAGACGTGGGTTTATGAGTACGACACGCAATGCAGACATCAGGCAAGTGAATGGCGTTCACCAAATGAGCCGAGACCAAAAAAACCACGTCGTTTTCAGTCAAAAAAGAAGGCAGTACTCACGGCTTTCATGGATTACAACGATGTAGTGCATCATGAATTTTTGCCAGAAGGCCAGACAGTAAACAAAGAGTATTATTTTGGCTTTATGAGACGTTTGCATGAAGCAATTCGCTGAAAGAGACCAGAATTGTGGGCAGAAAACTCGTGGATTTTGCACCATGATAACGCACCGTCGCGGTCGCACAGTGCCATCATAATTCGTAATTTTTTGACGAAAAATGCAACAAATACCATCCAACAGCCACCGAATTCACCTGATTTGGCTCCCTGTGACTTCTTTCTGTTCAATCGAGTTAAAAAACCACTACAGGGAACGCGTTTCAGCAGCCGAGAGGAAGTAATGGAAAAATCGCAGGAAGCACTGATGGACATACCGAAAATCGAATTTCAAAAATGTTTCGAAGTTTGGATCAAGCGCTGACATAAGTGTGTTGCAGTCGATGGGGATTACTTTGAAGGGGACAGTATAGATTTAGATGAATAAACTTGTATTTTAAATTTTCTGAATAAATTCCGAAAAATTTTTGATCAAGGTGGTATATAAGAATTAAGAGTTGCTTAGAGTGCGTGTGTAGAGCCAGTAAGTTAGTATAAGATTGTGAAGTAATTTTAAGCTGGCATTTAAGCATTTTTTTGTTAGTATGTAAGAGTTAATGAGTAATAAAATAAAATGCATTTAAAACTAAAACTAAGCAGGTCAAAATGTGGAATTCCTTGCCGACTTTTTGCGTTTTATCTAGACCTAGATCTTTTACCTAGATCTTGGTTCCGCAGCTCATTTCCGAAGTCAAATTCCTTTGAAGTATACATCCCATATTTAATGTCTTTTATTTTTCAAGATCCCACTCAAATGAAACATGCTTCCCTGTTTTTTAACACTCTGTTGTTTTTTTTTTTTTTGCCTGTTAAGAATTTATCACGTCATAAGTCACTACACTACAAATTGTTAAAGACGCAATTTTGTTTGTTGGTTTTTTCCTTTTTATTTATTTTTTGCATAAACTTTTTGAAGAAACTCTATTTTTAGAGGAATGTGTTGACTCAAAGGCGCCAATCAATTTACGTCATGCCAACAAATCAAAACTATGATTTACAATCATTTAACTTCGAATTTTCACATTATAAAAATATCACTAAACGTTTAGTCAAATAAATAAACGAGTACCATCCAGTTGAGGTTATATAAATAGATAAATATGCTATGTATTTACAGATACAAAATAGTCATCTTTGGGGAACAGGAACAGGACAGGAACTTCTTTATAAATGACTTATTTGTCGGACATATGTAAGGAAATCACTGTGACATTTATGGTTGCGGAGGGAAATTAATTAAGAAAAATCCAACAAAATAATTTTAGTGCTCACTGTTGTTGAACAGATATTTACATATTCGTAAGATGATGATTAACGGGATGATGGGGATATAAGATCAGTTTCCTTGTAGGGTTTTTAAAAAATTTCACCCTACACAATACTAACATGAAAAGAGCGATGATAACGTTGACATCGGACTCATATTCTTCGAGCAAAAAGAAAACTTGGAATACTTGTATATATGTAGTATGTACAGGATTGACTATGAATCTTTTAAATAATGCCTGTATATATCACCATACAGGAGCATTAGATCGCCATGCAACATCAGATCCACATCGCAAAATAATAAACAAATCTGTGGTTTTGGATGTCTAAGCCATAAGATTCCACGAAATCGCGATTCAAATCCTCAGCGGCCAAATTGAAAGCGATCTTTAGGGCTGTCCATCATCATTGGGGACAACACAGCGCTGTACAATAAAATAATAAAAATTATGATAAGTTACTTCGACAATCGGTTCCTACTCTACGATACCGACGATGGAGTAAGGCAGTACCACATAACTGGCGGAGTTCCACAAGGAGGACCTCTCTTATGGAACATTATGTACGACAGGATTCTAAGACTTGGAATCCCGATTGAGGCTAAAATCATAGGCTTTGCAGATGATATTACAATCGCTGTGGCGACGAAACACCTGGAAGAAATAGTAGACATTGGCATTGAATGTATTCGAAAAGTTAGACGGTGGATGGCAACATGGCAACATGGGTTAGAGCTGGTAACCAGTCGCAAGGAAAGAGAAACAATCACCACAGGCCGGGCGATCACGATATAACATCAAAACCGGCTATCAGATATCTAGGTATGTAGGCTCACTTACAAAGAACACGTTGAAAGAACGTGCGACAAAGCCGCAAAGGTGAGCGCTGCCTTATCCAGAATAATGACAAACATAGGAAGACCCAGACAACAAATGAGACTAGTTCTGTCAAGCGTGGTGCAGTCAATCACAATGTACGCGGCACCAATATGGACCAGAGCATGGAAAATTAAGTCATACTCAAGAAAGAATAACTCTGTCAACAGACTATGTGCTCTGAGAGTTTGCTGTGCATATCGGACAGTGTCAGATGATGCTATATATCTCAATGTGGGAATGCTACTGAGCTACAAAGGACCTACGATGCCAAAGTTCCGGAATCCGGAGTTTCAGTCAAAGATAGTGCGTGACAAGACAGATAGAACCTGTCTACAAATGGGAGATGGACTTACCGACTTATATCCGATATTCGCAAATCGGTAGAAGGTAATTACGAAGAAGTAGATTTTTACGTAAGTAAGCTCCTAACTGGACATGGCTGCTTTCAATCATATCTATACAGGTTTGGTCTGAAGGATTCTCCCTTCTACTTAAACTGCGGAGCGGCCAGAGAAGATGCACAGAACGTATTTTTCCAGTGCCCACACTTCAGAACAGAGCGCAGAGAACTAGAGGAGAAAATTGGAGAGATACCAACTCCTGAAAACATCGTAAACCAGAGTCAGAGAGAGCACTAATGAAAATCAAACCCAGATGGCATCTCTAATACAACAGTAAATACTCTACACAATGTCGGACCAGCAAACTGAGAAAGAAGGGTATAAAGTACTTACCAGACCCACAAAGTAGTACTTAACTGCAGTTCCTGGGAGAGAATGGTAGAAGAGTGCAGGGTGTGGGCTAGTACGTAGTACGCAATCGAGTACTTGGGGTTTACAAATCGTGCATGCTGATAGCCCGGGCTATTAGTATCTTCCGAAGATTGCAACATCCTTGGACGCCACCAAAAAAAAAAAAAAAAGCGCTGTACAATCACTAGTTTTGGATCAAAGTAATGTTACTAAACAGAGTAAAACGCTCAGGTATATGGAGATGATGTAGCCTTTCATGGCATGGTCGACGATTGGTAAACTAGAAATTGGCTTTCACTTAACGCTCTCAAAACTGGGGTTGCTCAAATCAGCTGCCTTGTGGAACTTTTAAGATTGCACTGATGTAAGAAGGATTATGCAAGGAAACAAATATGGTATATGTATATTGACAAGGTATTCCGATCGATTCTACCTTAACTCCTTTAGAGGTCCTATGTCGTCGGCATCAAGCATCGAAAACCAGTGGCACCATTGCCAAAGAGCCATCAGAAATACCGCCTCTGGTGTACTGAGTTTCACTAGACCACCACAACGAAACCACTGACGACGAGTGACGGCAAGCACATGCAGGGACTATAGCTGCTCACGATCTCTATGAGCTGAATAGGAGAGGCGAACCGATTTCTCAGGAGGAAAGAGAAGGAGCATGAGAAGCGCGCGGTCGAGGCAATTGAGAGATGCTACTCAAGGAGTGAGATTCTGGAATTTTACTAAAAAAAAACATGCCACGGATGCAAAGAGACGAAGAAGGAAACAATGGATGCTGAGAATTTGGAAAGAGTTTTTCAGTCGACTGTATAATGGTGATGACGAACCCAATATCGCTGTCAGGCAGAATGAATACGGTCGAACGAAAGTATGCCCGATGAATAGAACCTGCGCCAACTAGAGAGGCATCTGTCATCTTAATATCGCCTACAAGATTCTATCTGCCGTATTATGTGAACGCCTGAAGTCGTTCGCCAACAACCTGATTGGTGCATATCAGTATGGTTTTAGGCCAGGAAAGTCCACCATCGACCAAATATTCACACCACAGAAATATTCACAGATACAGACTATCTATTCGTTTTCATCGAATTTAAGGCCGCGTATGACAGCATATAATTTCGGCATCCCTGCCAAGCTCATCCGTTTGTGCAGGATGACGATGGAGAATACACGTTGCTCCATCAAGTTCACCAAAGAACTCACTGATACCTTTGATGTCGAAATAGGACGTAGACAAGGCGATGGGCTGTCATGGGATTTGTTTAATATCATTCTGGGTAGAATTGTGCAACTTCAAGCGCCAACACAAGAGGCACAATCTTTCAAAAGTTCGTCCGATGTCACCCTCGACAGATATAACTTTTAGGCATATATTGTACAATAGTTAAGAACTTTGCCTATCTAGGCTCCGCTATCAATTCAGACAACGACACCAACGCTGAGATCAAAGGTAGAATAACTCTTGCCAATTTCTGATTCTTTGGACTCAGAAGGCAATTGACTAGCAAAGCTCTCTCTCGAACAAAAGTAACAAAAGGAACCAGATGAGACCGAGATATACTGTTCCGGACGAGAGCAGCCGGACATCTTGCTACTGCAGCATCTTCGCAAGATCTTGCCTACATCAATAAAGAAGATGCAGTTCCAACCGCTCAACCCATAACCACCTTTTAAGCAGCGAGAGAATGCTCTACGACGATCTCAAAGACCTCGTAAGCAGGTAGTGCGCTTCGGTCATGATTCAACAAGATCTCAAAATAAGTAGGAAGGAGATGATATGTATTACAACGTACTACCGGGAACGCAGTCAACTCATCAGTTGTCAAATCTCATGATTGTCAAAAGTCACTGTCAAAGTGGGAATTAGAAAACGTGGTCTTTTTCGCATCGTGCCGCTGCTGGGTTCACACATGTATTCCTCTTCCAATAATTAGTGTAATAAGTATTTTTCTTAAGTAATAATATCTGAATTAATAAATATACATTTATGTTAATGATTAGCGTTCGATATATTCGCATATACTTCAACCTTAATAATCCCACTCCTGTTCTATGGCGCAGAGGCACCGACTTTAAAAAAAACTGGATGAGGGTACCCTTGGCGGTTTAGAGAAAAAAATTCTTCTGGTGATTTTCGATCCCATCTACACAGACGGTGAGTAGAAAAAGAGATACAACGACAAACTGTACGGGCTACACAATGACATCGACTTAGCCAGAAGAGTGAAGGTCCAACGACACCAATGCTCCGGTGCGAGAAATCTTCGAATCCGCCCCCGAGGAACAAACAGCACAGAAGAGTAGAACCGCGACACAAGTGCACGCAAGTTGCAGCTAACTTGGCGTCCGAAACTGGAGGTAGCTAGCTAAAGTTCGAGCTGGCTGGAGACGCTTGTTGGCTTAGGCACAGGTCCACGCCGGACTGTAGCGCCAGCTTAATTAAGTAAGTAAGACCGAATATGTGCCTCTAGCTTTGATCATCAGAAGAAGGAGTCGCTTTTGAACCGGTTGGTTACTAGTGGATAGTTTATAAAAATGTTGTTAAAGGGAGACCCTATGCTTACAGAAGGAAAACTCCGCCATATCTGATGTGTGACATCAAAAGTTGGTGCGCATCAGAAGAAGGTAATGCTGAGTTTTTGTTTCGACCTAGGTCTTGTGCACTATGAGCTGCTTAACCACAAAAAAAAAAGGCAAATTCTGATCGGTGTTGTTGATATGATTGATACTCTGAAGACACAAATTCAATGTAAACGTTTATCCTTAGTCAACGACAATGCAAGATAACAAGTCACAGGGAAAACCGTCAAAAAAAATTGCTGGGTTGGGTTGGACAATTTTTCGCCAGCCACCATATTAACCTGACATTGCACCATCGGACTACAACACATTCCGATCTCGACGAAATTTTCTTGATGGAAATGATTATTTAAATTTTAAGGATGTCTATGTGGAATAGTTTTAAGCCTCCAAAACTACTACTGAACTACTTTTTAAATAAAAAGCTCTAGTTCATTAAAAAAAAAAAACGACAGCTTTCTCTTACATCGTTAAGTTTTCTAATTTTTGCTAAAGGAAGAAAGGAACTCGGAGACAAATGCGATACACCAAAAGTTGATTTCAGTAAATGCACGAAAAATATAACATCTTGACGATATTTGCACGTCACCATTTGCAGTTCTCATAAGGACTTACCTTTCCTTGATGCAGAGGATCGTTTGAAACCGACCGGCAAGAATGCCGGCGGCGGAGTAATTGGCGGTGCTGGAACAGCATCCCATTGCACTGCATCTGGTTGTTCGCGGTACAATTCCAAATGATGTTTTTCACAACGTCGACGACGTCGTATGTTAGGTGCTATAGTTTTCATTTTTCCGGTTGAAGTCGATAAAGTATGACCGCAATCGAGTTTAAGCATTGAACGATTATTTATTTTCGTCTATCTGATTTTTATATTTACTTTTATTTTTTATATAACTTTAGCCGCAAAACTCTTTTAAAAAACCGTAACCTTTCTTTAAACCTCTTTTCCTTAGTTTTATTTTTTTATTTATTTTTTTTTATATATATTGCTTACACAAATACGTTTCTTAGAAGCGTTGCAGCGAAAAATGTAGTTAAAGCTTCACAGTCTCAACACCGAGGTAATTCCTTTCCAAGTTGCAGTACGTAACGTTATAACAATTCTTAGTGGCTAGTTATTTCTTTTGTTATTATTAAATATATTGTATATGTATTCTATATTGGAAGAATTAGTTTTTTGTTGTTTTTGTTTTTTTTTTTTTGCACTTTGAATAATATATATATACGTACGTAGATTGTGTTATAGTTTTTGTTTTTATATTGAGGACATCAAAAGCAGGGTTCTATGTGTTAAAATGTAGTGTTTTTCCTTTTGGATAAATTGTGTTCTTTGAGTTGAAATACCAGAAGCACTTGAATTATTTGTACAAACAGTTTTGAAGGAAACTTGAACAATTCTCAACAATTAACAACATGTACATACATAGTATTGTAGAGTTTTATTTTCAGAATATATATTTGTTTTTTCTTGTAAATACATATGTTTAAAGTTATTCCATTTGGTAGTGACTTAAATTAACAATTTACGGCTTAAAATGTTTTTATTTGCAATTTCTTATATTGTATAATCCTGAAAAGATGAAAATGGTAGTCTGTAAGTTAAAATTCGAAGGAGAGACAGGAGGAACCTTGTTTCTTGCATTTACTGAAGGGTTCTCCTAATGTATCCCTACACATAATTTGAAAAGAGGAAATTAGGGAAGGATCGAACTTAGAGAGTTATACGTTATACAAGAGATGAGTTATACTCGATTTGACTCAAACAGAGGTCATCATACACATCGGCTCCTCAATATAGCAAAGACCTTAGCTCTGGAACCAGTCAGGTTACTTATACTTAATCTTCATACAGGACGGCAACTTTAACCTACACACCTCGTAAAATCGTTAGAAACGAAGATCCAATTTGGAATGTACATAACATATATCTTTTTGTCAAGAATATGTGGAGTGGAAAAAACATGAAAGGAAAATAGTACGTGAATACGGTATCATGGAAGTAGGCGTATGTGAATACACTAACTCGCCGGACATGACTTCCGTATTGGTGTCAGAGCTCTACGGTTTCCGGGGCCAAGCAACATGATAAATAAACTACGAATCGTAAGCTGGAACGTCGGCACAATGACGAACAAAAAATTCAAACTAGAAAACGTATTAGGGCAACGCAAAATCGATATAGTATGCCTTCAAGAAAACAACTGGCGAAATGTCAGAAATACGGTCCGCTACTTGAATTTGCAAACGGAAGCGTACAACGGTTATTACGGAAGGCGAGAAAATAAGAATGGAATTGCCATCATTTCGACAATGGGACTACTAGATAAAATCGTAAGAGTTTCAAATGTTAACGACCAACTAATGGCATAAATGAGCACGAAACGTGGAATTTTGTTAGCGTCTATACCAAGGAAGCAGGGAGTGAGCAATCAAAAAAATACATATCCCGGCACGATTGAGCTAGTAATGGAATATCAAGAGGGAAAATGTTTTTCATCAGTGGAAATTTAAACAGCTACGTACGAACGTACGAACTACGAATGCGGAGACTGCCATGGAGGAGAAGAGAAATGCAGCGGAAGAAGATATACAAGTATCATATTAGATACGCTATTTATTAACCAAGAACGGATTTTGACTACACACTGTATCGGTGGACACCAAACGCATATACGCTGTAGTAACGCGAAACGGCGAGTAAAGGATTCTAAAGTGATCTGACGAGAACCACTAGCAAGCTAGCACTGATCTTTTCTGACAGAATTTTCCATGAAAAAACTAGAGAACAACAAACGACAACCTGCATCAGTAGAAAAAATAAACTGGCATAATTAAAACCAGGGAAGAGGCCAGCTCTGGGCGCTTAATTTGCGTAAACGGTTGCCTGCGTGGTAATTAATCGGGAAAATGCTAAGTATTCTGTAACGTGAATTGAGCAGTCAGCGCAACAATCGAGTTCGTAGCGAAGTGTTTGCCCTACCTCCTAATAGTAGTCCCCGGTTGCCAGGCTAAAATATCAAGTGCATTCCCGGACAGTAGCATTATACTGATCTATGCCATCATAGGACTCACAACGCTATACGGAAGAGATTAAAATATATGATGAACCCTTAACGGGCCACGTGCAGCCGAACAATTAGCAGAGGCTCTTGACTGCTATCACGCAGATCTCACCGCCATTCAGGAAGTGCGATAAGGAGGATGAAAAATTGTGATAAATACTATGGTGATTGCTATAGGGAAAAGAAACAGCGCTATTCGGATTGGGTTTCGCTATTACTAACATAAACCTAATATGCGGCCTTCACCCTACGGAAGACAAGGACGACGCCACCAAAGAATGTTTTTACGAACTTCTCGACAAGAAATACAAGCAATGTCCGAAGTATGACGTAAAAATCATACTAGCAGATTTTAACGCCAGGATAGGAAAAGAGGACATATTTGGTAGAGCAGTTGATAAAGAAAAGCCTCCACGACACCACTTCTGGCAACGGACTTAGGCTTTTAGTCTTTGCGGTGGAACAAAATATCACTAGGGCAAGCACACGATTTCCTCCTCTCAATATGCACAAGAGACATGGCGGCCTACGTATTATGAAACGCTAAATCAATTTGATCATTTTGAGATAGAAGTGAGGCAGGCATGCCACCAACATTGACTCGGATCACCACCTTTTTGCAGCCAATGTGCGAATGCGGATTTCCCAAGTGCCACAATAAAAAAGAACGGTGGAACGCGTATCCCGAAATTTCTCAACAACTCCTATGCCGCCAGAATCAAATATCGAATACCAGTAGTAATGCGCTATCAGAGACGCCGTAACTGATGTGAGAGGCTTCAACCGAGCACCACCAAGAAATCCCTCGTTTGGTGAAGAATGCCGGGAAGCACGTGTAGCTAAACAAGAAGCGTACAAAGCTGCGCTGCAACTAAGGACGAGAGTCTCTCGTTAGCTCTACGAGCAGAAGAGAGGGGAAGAACATCCGCTTCTTCAGAAGTAGAAAAAAGAGGACGAGGAGCGCGCAATCGAATATCTTAAGAGGATTTACTGCAGGAATAAAGTACGGAAATTTTACCAACAGGTAAAAAGAACGTGTCAAGGCAAGAAGACCTGTGCAGAAGCCTATAGAGACGAAGAAGAAAACCTTGCAATAGAGTCACAGTCAGTGCTGAAAAAAACTTTTACTACTGACTGTATAACGGCGAATAAGCTCAACATATCGCCGTCAGGCAGAATAAATCATTCAACTTAGACGATGATAGTCAAAACTTCCGTCCACTTGACCACAACGATGTAAGGATAGCAATCTCTAAGCTAAAATCGAAAAAATCAGCTGGACTTGACATTTTAACGGCCGAGGTATTCAATGCTGCTGGAATTGACTTTGTGGAGAGTATGGACTAACTCATTTCTCAGACCTGGTCAGAGAAGTACATCCCTGATGAATGGAATCTTAGCACCGTGTGCCCACACTATTCTCAAACAAAAAGGAGATACCCTCAACTGTTCTAACCATAGACGTACTCGTATAAGTCTCCTCAACATCGGATACACGATCTTATCTGCCTTATCGTGCGCGATTTCAGATTAGGACAAAATCGACAAAATCTTCGCACTCCGACAGTTCCTGGAAAAACCTCAAGAAATTCAAATCGATACCCACCTTTTAAGGCCGCATATGACAGCGTGTATAGTGACAAGGTATATGGTATAGAGCCAAGTCTAGTTTTGGCATCCCTGCCAAACTCATCCGTCTGTGGAAACGCTCGCTCGAGACCTATGATGTCGAAAAAGGTTTTAGACAAGGTGACGCGCTGTCATGTGACTTCTTTAACATCGTACTTGAAAGAATTGTATGAAACTCACAAGTGAAGACTGGAGACACAATCTTTCAAAAGTCTGTGCAACTACAGGTGTACGTCGATGATATCGTCATAACTGGGATTATTCAGCGGGCTGTCACCGGTGGGTTCGCCAGCATTGAAACGGAAGCTACCAGAATAGGTTATGCGGTAAATAAGTGCAAAACCAAGTATATGGTATGCTGTCAACAAGAAGGGGCAATATCGACGAATTAGACTGAACGTCACAATCAACAGCTATAATTTCGAGATAGTAAAGGACTTTGTCTACCTTGGCTCTGCTATGAATTCCGCCAACAACACTTCAGCGGAAATAATACGAAGAATAACTCTTGGCAATCGCGGTTTTTTTGGGATAATAAGGCAAATAGGTAGTAAGGCCTTATCCCGAAAAACTAAGGAAACTCTAGATAAGACCTTGATCATTCGAGTTCTACTTTATGGCGCTGAAGCATGGACTCTATCGAAAGCGGATGAAGATATCCTCAGTCGTTTCGAGAGAAAAATCCTTTGAAAAATATTCGCTCCTATAACGCCACCTAAGTAAGTAAGTGTAAACCAAAAGAAGAACTAACCGCACAAGGTATGTGGAACACCTTCGAAAAAAAAAATGTTAGAGTAATGCCGAACTCTGTTCTGTACTAAAGGCAGTCCTTTGAACCGAAAGCGATAAAGTGCGTCTTCAGCTAGACTATCTACTTTGCAAAAAAAAATGCGAAAAAAGCGGTAGCCAGAGTACGTGCGATGACAGTAAGTCCATTTTGTCGGAAAATAGAAGAAGCGCTTTCAGAACCGATAAGCAAACGACTAGCAGCAGAAGAAGAGCACCATTTTTAAGGTTGGGAAATCTACAAACAAGAAGCAATGGGACTTGCAATAAATGGAAAGAGTATTTTAACACATCGCTAAGCGAAGAATGTCTCGGCCACTTGTTCTAAAGTTTTTAGAAGATACGATGATAGACTTATGGGGCTTACGACATTTTGTGACCTGCCTTTCTTCGAAGATACTCCCTCTCTTTTATCAATTCTTTTTTATACAATACAACTTCCCTCCTGGTTTTAGCTAAATTGAAAAGTTTCGTGCACTTATAAGTACGCCTAACTCCTAAATTCGCCAATGTGAATTCTCATAACCTTTTGGTCAAGTACGGTGGCAAAAAGAGCACTTCATTGAACCCCAAAGTAAGATCCTCAACTTTACCATTAAGCTAATTATGTACTTGAACAGAGAGAACTTGACAGTACAGAGGTAAGTAATGGATTTTGTGCTTCCGTTTTCCAATGAAATGAGACGTCGTCTAGACTGAATTGCGAGAATCCTTTGTTTGAGTATTCAGCTGATACCATCCATACCATATCCCGATTGTCTGAAACAGGAGAAACTTAGTTGTTGAAAAACAAAATTTTGAAAGACCATCCTTGCAATAACAAGTTCAGGAAGATCACTTAAGAAGAGAAATATGTTCATACCCGTAAAGAGATCTCATGTTCTGAGCACCTTTTCTTTGGAAAAAATCTAACTTTGGTAGTATCAAAGTACGAGTAGATTTCAAATTATAAATAAAATTGCCTTTTAAGGTTCAACCAACTCTCGGCCAGAAAAGCTTTTATTACATTAACTATGAGTTGTTATCCACTCGTTCTATGTATCGCCTGCATTCCTGTATCCCCTTTACAAAGAACCAAAATTTCTCAGATACGAGTTACGTAATTATGAACCATAAATTATAGACCACAATTTCGCTGAATTTCCAGAAACCAGTAAGTTTCGAAAAAAGGAAACCAACGCAGCACGTATTCCGTAGATTACTTAATTCTTATTTGTCGTTTCCAGAAATACTACACAAGTTACTGTGTCCTGCTTCTCCTCTCTTTTTCAAAATCAACGAAGCGCATTTTGAAGTTAAAAACTTTTTCTTCCAATTACCTGATACTTCTCAAAGCTAAACTACATTGACCAACTTTGGTGATGGTAGCGTTGGTGGTTGGTACTCGTACACTCGTACACTCGTACGCTGACGAACTTCATTCAACCAAAAAGCCAACCAAAAAGGACCATGTATCCCTACACCACTTTCGTTTCGTTCCTACAAAATTCGGTAGTAAATTACGATTGTGGTGTAGAAAATAAACACGAGGTCATTGGTAAAGTAGCAACTGTAACCGCGCACAAGGATACGGAAAATATCCTCTCCGAATATGAGTTCCAATTTTTTATTTGCACTAAAAACGAGGCAGAAAATTGGAAATTGGAAATCGTAAAAATTGGTAACCAACTGGCAGGCAGGCACTTGCCAGACTATTTCTACATTGCGAAAATAAAACCATTTGCCTTCGAAATATCCTTTTATGAAAGTCAATTATTTGTTTCAAGGATGCCTCGCCTGCTTATACCTTCTCTGATGTTATCGGATTTTTTCTTTTTTGTTAACTAAAATTTATGGAATATTGGGTATGAGCAGCTAGTGAATGTCGGAGTAGATTAGAACAATAGAGAGAAGTAATTTACTTCCCCAAGCCATCTCAATAATTCCGAAATCTTAAAAAGGCACATACTCGTACACTCTGCAACTTTGGGATAATTTGAGGAAGAAATGGGACTTAGCAGGAAACCTACAAAAAGGTTAAAGTGATTCGCTCAATTGGAAGTGAGTACGAGTATAGAGAAAAGTATCCAATTGATTCCCCAAGAGACGGCCCAAAAGATGTCTGACTCTGCTCAATCGAACCTTTTTGTGACGCCTCCAAGATATCTGGAGATTTCAACATTTATTTGGAAGCATACGGAGTAAGCTAAAGCGAGATGATTCTTCAGAAGATTTAGTAAAAGCATCCAGGATGCCATATTAATTATATTCACCTGCGATGTCTGTGATCTCTACGTTGATGCTATACACCTGGGTGGTTATCTAGTTGACGTCGTCCAATTACAAAATATGCGAAATACTGTGGAGGGAACAGAGTTGCTCTAAGAAGCCGTCTTTTAACAAAAAAAAAAAAACGACATGAAAGCCGAAAGTCGTGGTGACAGATATCCAGTTCTGTTCATATGAGGAAAACACTTCTCGAAACCATTGAACAGCAATGACGGTAACTTAGAGGTGATTCTTCCACCATCAGACTGGGACAAAGCCTCAAGAGCCACTGTTCGGCTGAATAGGAGCAAAAATGTGTATTCAGATGGTTGTAGACAGAGAATAGCGCTTCTACGGGGCTTCTAGATAGAATCTTAGCTTCACTCAGCGAACTCTATAACTCTGTCGTGGAACCCTTCCATAAAATCTTCCACTGTATTATTCATGCGGTCCCTAACCAATGACAAAGAAATCCTTCAGCATCTCCTCAGTGCACTACGTGCACTTCACAATAAAGGATATAAGTTATGGCACGTGTATATTAAATCTGGTTCTGAGTTTGACAATCGAGATTACCTGCGAACTCTGCCACTTCTCCGAACTTTCTGATATTCGCTATAACAATTACCTCAGCCAAATACAATCCACCCTAATTTCTGACCCCCAAACAATTTTATTAAAGTGAAAAAGAAATTCAATAGTTACATCCTTCTTGCATCAGATTCTGATCCTACAACCATCTACCAATTATTTCGCTTATTCATTTAGTGAATGCTTTTCCAAACAGGCTGAAAACCCGAGTCCCGAATACTTGAGTGACTGCACTCACACATCTCTAATGTCTTTTGAAATAACAGCAGCACTAGACAAGATTAACAAACTTAAAGATGATTTTTCTCCTGGGGCCAATAATCGTATTCAACCTCTCGTAAGCATCTTCAGAGCTTCGCTTTGCCTGGGGATTTGGGACTCAAACAGGATATTACCAACTTCCGACATTGACAAGTTATCCTGTATTCCCAAGATCTTTGAGCGCATCATTTATGATGCAATGTTCTATCCTTGCACCGAACCAACATAGATTTCTTGACAACCACTACAAATCTTATTGAGTTCGTCTCTAGCACATTATGTGTCTTAGAGCAAGGGCAGGAAGTGGATGTGACTAACTCAATGCACTCGCTTTTCAAGCTGGGCTGATTTCTTGGCTCATATCCTACTTGGAAGAATGCTACTACCTAGTCCATTTTCGTTCCCGTTTGTCTGAACCAATTAGAGGTACTTCGGGTGTTCCACAAGGCAGTCACCTTGGTCCATTCATTTTCAATTTGATTATTAATGATGTTGTAAATATTATAAAGAACTCACATACACTCGTATCTGCCTATGTCGATGATATATGGAAATCTATAGACGGTTTTCCAATTTTTCTAATTCTCAATCTCTACAAGACGACCTCAATAGGTTCTCAATAGAGTGTCACAAAAACTCGCTTGAGTTCAACATAAAGAAATGCCATCTCTTACTTACGGAAGCGTTTAACACTTCCTGACTATCAACTCAAGCTGTATTTTCGGTGAATTAAATGCAGGACTTGGGCGTTATCTCTGATACTGGACTCACAAGTACATTCATAATTAGCAGAGGTAATCCCGCACTTGGCTCTCTTAAATGATGGTCCAACGAGTTTTCTAACCCTTACGTCACAAAATACCAGTACATCATCTTTGCTAGGTCACTTCTTGAATATGTTAGCCAGGTGTGGTCCCCTTACTATAGGGGACGACGTAGCGAAGCTGTCCAACGTAGATTCATACGATTCACTTTGCGCAGGCTCCAATGGACTGAACACTAAAATTGCTTGGTCTATTGTACTAAAGGGTGACCCGATGTTAAAATATTCAGTAAGGTTTGCCATTTCATCATGCAATGTTTTTCGCTTGCCGAACGTGCGGCAATTACTAAGAAATATCGAAATTCCGGCTCAGTTGTAAATACGCAACGTGAATTTCGTCGTGAGGTCGGTCGTCATCATGGCGTGTGCAGGCAATTCGTCGCACCATGGAAAAGTTTGAGCCTGAGCACACTCTTTTGGATCTTAAGCCACCAACCAGACAGAGATTGGTACGAAATGAAGAAAACGTAACCGTCGTAATGGCCAGTATCGCAAACACCCAGAAATGTCGATTTGGCGCGGGGCATCGCCAGAGAGTAACCCCGGCTTATTTTGCGGTTAGATTTGGGCTTGTATCCATATAAGATTGTGCTGACGCATGAATTGAAGCCGGACGACCATAGACAAAACCATGAGTTCGGAGATCCATATTTTGGCCAAAAAAATCATCTCGGATGAGGTCCGTTTTTGGCTCAGCGGCTATGTCAAGAAAAATTACAATTATTGTAGAGAACACAATGCACAAGCGTTCGGCCAAGCATTAATGCATTAACAAAGATTGCCTGTTTTGTGCGGTTTATGGCACGGCGGCGTCATCGGACCTTATTTCTGTCAAATTGGGGAAGGGGACATCCTACCGTTAGTGGCCTCGGGTATAGGGCGATGTTAACCGACTTCCTGAGGTCAGAGCTCGACAACATCGATATATCCGAGCTGTGGTTCCAACAAGACGGCGCTACATGCCATACTAGCGACGTAAGGCTCGAAGTTGCGAAGGAGAAATTTGACGACTGGGTGATCTCACGGCGAGCGTTCATCAATTGGCCGCAGAGATCATGCGATTTGACACCACGCTATTGCCGGAATAACGCCGCACATATCGGACCGAGTCATCAAAAATTTGACCGACCGCTTGAAGCTCTGCCAGCGAAGCAGAGGCGTCAATTTGAATGATGTGCTTTTCCACACATAATGGCAAGAACGTAGCTTCAAAATAAGGCCAGAATCAATTTTATGTCGCACACCGTTTTTGTTTTATTGAATGTTTTTTTCCTATCGTTCTTATCTGGTCACCCTTTATTTCTGAAAAAAAGGGTGGGTCGCGAATCCGCTGATATTCTCTTTATACACCAGCTCTTAATCGGCCCCATTGACTGTCCCTCACTGCCGCAATTTAAGGTCTGTTCTTTTTGTTCGTCCAAATAACCACCGGGCGGCATATGGTTTGACCGAGCCACTGTCTCGTGAAGTTGTTCGATTTCTATTGCAGCAGAAGTACCATGAAAAACACACTCAATTTTCACTTCTCCCTACCCTGGTCTTCCTTATCATTTAGTTTTAGTTTAACAACAGTTTGTACTAAGGTCAATATAGTCGTCCGGGATTTACCCGGACCTGTTAAATTAAATTAAATTGAATATAAGCCTTTTTAGTATCTATCGCATGTAGAACCTATATGCATATTATATGAAAGATTGAATCCGAATGGGTTACCATTTTTAAGGCGTCCTTAAGGCGCTGATTGCCGATTGCAACACAAATAAAGAAGCAAAAAATGTGAGCTCCATTATTACTTCGAAGCTAGCTGCTAATAGTGAAGTTTAGCTCATTTTGTGCAAACGCCAAAATTGATGGCGATATTCCTTTGCCAGCCACGCAAGTCATCATGAAGCTATCAAAGAAGTGTCGTAGTAAGAAAGGGTGTACGTATTATGGAAATACAATTTAAACGCCTAATCGTCTGGTGGGAGGTACTAAAAAAAAAAAAACAAATCATCAAGCTAAGTGCAAAATGATGTTTGCATCTGCATAAGTGGCATACATAGAACAACCGTACTGGATGAACTACTCCATGTCCTACCGTTAAATATTTATAGAAAACAGTCAGATTAAAATATAGGTATCTGATTCCAAGCCTTGATTAAGTTGTCATGCTAGCCACTTCGAGACATTAAATCTCTTAACTTTGTTATTAACCTTAATTATACTTTAAAATGCTGGCATTAACACCTACCATATTCAGAAGAAATTAATACAGGATTCCACTCATCATTTCTTCACGGACAATAATTCTAAAAGTAAGAATCTTGTTAATGAAAATATTTTCCTCAAAATTGTCAATGTGAACAATTCATTTAATCTCTTCAGTTCGAAAGGCCTAAGCAGAGATGTGCATTAGGACCACCATCTTCTTCACTGATACTCGTAGCTAGAACATTGTCACGAAATACTTGGAATCATAAATGATTGTACTCCATTGAAAGTCATCTCTTGCATTCATGGTAAACCAACATATCATTCTCCTTCTTTGATGACTAGGAGCTTCTACGAAAACGTAGCGTTGGCGAAATTGCATATTATCCACTAACTACCTACCATCACCATATTCTCCAAAGGATGGTCGTTGACTATGTCCAGCTGCATGTAATCTGAAGTGCATATTTGACTAGTGAAGACAAACCGGACATTCAACTTAAAGTACTCCTGCCGTTCGTCGCCAGAATTTTGACAAAAAAGAATAATCTAACGGATCACTGCCACATTACTGCTTATAAGATTGAAAAGTACTAGATTTTGGTTAAAAACCAAAAACCACCACCAATTCCAATTAAGAAATCATGTAACTTCGTACAAGAAATCATGAGAATCAGAAAGAAGGAACATTTCAATTTTATCACTGCAGAAAGTTGTTTGTTTCGCTCTCGAAATAGAAAAGTGGTTGGTTTTGATTAAAATTTAAGTAAGATACTTCGAGAAGATTGCTTTTAGTTATATTTCCTAGAATTCAGGACAAAGGACAGTTTCAGAAAAGGTTTTATTTAAGTAACAGAATGTGGCGTAACAAACTTTTAAATTCAAGGTAAGTTCAGCTCATACAAATTCCATAGAAACGATGGACAAGGTGTATAATATTGTACAAGTAAATAGATACATGACAAGAATTTAATTCGTGGAAAATTCAGTGAATACAAGGAGTTCCTTTTGTAAAAATTGATGATGCAGCTCTAGTGAACAAATATTGTAAAGTGGAACCACTACCACTTGTTCGAAAATTTCTCTATTCAAATCGAGATTTGCCGAAAACTCCGAATTAAAATTGATTGACAACTCAATGTAACATCAAAACCAGTGATTGCGCATTTATACTTCTTTTCTCCGATAAAAACCAGCTTTTTTTCGTCCCTCCTCTTTAAAAATTGCCCACAATACTTTGGATAGCAGGAAAAAAAAAAAAAAATAAGAAGAAAAAAAAACAGACTGATATCCCTAAGGGAGGTTATCATTATTCAACCGCAAGAACATCATCATGACTTTTCAAACGTCAAATGTCACAAAGTTTTTTGATGAACGTTTTTACCTCCCTGCTGATGATGATGGTACCTTTGGTCCATTGGTTCAGAAGAAACATGACGCGATTGCGATTAGAAAAGTCATTCAAATGGAAAATTAGGTTTCCATTAAATTAATTCATTTGTTTGTGTTCTCATTTAAATGTTGACAAAGTTTTCATCAGAGGAAGCAAAAAGAGCAACTGATCCTGCCATCATCTTTCGCGTTTAATTAAAGGGAAGACACACAGATAGAGGAAAAATCGGAAGAAAGAAGAACTCATAATCAAGGAACTACCACTACCACGTTTTTTTGTTTTTTTTTAATTTTCTTCTTTTTTTTTTACAAAGGCATAGCACATGAAAATGAAAAAAGGACGTGATTAAATACAAACACGAGTAAGACGGCTTCTACTTCAACGCGTGTGGCGCTTCTTCAATAGAAAAGCTAAACGAATCGAAGACAAGAACAAACTTTTCGTTGTAGGCTCCTGCAATGGAATCTTAATGATGCCATTAAGATATGCGCTACACCATACAATCAGATTCACATCACATCTTACCTTTCCATGCATAGATATACTATAAAGCTCGACAATGGTGACGACGGCAATGGCACATGTTAAAACAGAAACAAGGATAATTTCAAGAATTCGTTCTGCTTATTTCGTATTGTACTCGTATATTGTATTATTTTCATTTCCTTCGCGGAAAGGACGTCTCTGGCGTTTCGTCTTCCTAGTACAGGTTATTGTTTTTCCTGGATGTGACTCTGGCTATGTGTGACCAAGTGTGGAAGGGAATTGTTATGTTATTTTTCTGCCATAAAGGGGATACTCGTACCAAATAAGAACTATTCCTAATGTCCTTGCTTTACTGAAATTTCTTACTCTCTCGTAGAAAAATTTGTAACTGTTTCAGTTATCAGTGCCCATAACATCAATATTCAGCACATGCGACTTGGTGAAATCTTTAGCCTTACAATCTCAAAGTCTTTCTCATAGGCCACATGTATGTTAGATATATTTAGTTCCAAATGGAATATGGTGCTCATTCTTTTTGATAAAGAAGGACTTACGGAATTTAAAGGTGACCGTATCAGCTTGGGTGACAATGAGCGTTTGAGATGGCTAAAAACAGTAATAACATCGCTCAAGCTCACCAAATGGTTCTAGACAACCGTCGAGTTTAGGTTTGAGGGATAGCACAGGCTGTGAAGATGTCTAAAGAACGTGTTTGTCACATATTGATCTAGGATTTAGGCATGGGCCAAAAACCTGTTCGAATGAATATTTCCAATACAGTTTAGCCGTAATAAATGAAAAAATTGGCGACGTTCAATTATAGTACAAGAAACTTGGATACACCAGAAACAGCCGTCGAAACAGTGGACAGCAAATGAAGAATTGACTCCAAAAAAGGAAAAGACTGTTCCTTCGGCTGGGAAAACGATGGCGAGTGTTTTCTGCGATAGTCATTGTCTTAATCGATTATCACTAAAAAGGAAACCACTACAGGAGCATACTCCGAAAAATTACTTGATAAACTGAAGGGAGAAACTACTGGAAAACGGCCAGATTTGCAGAAAACCCAATTTTTGTTTCACCAAAACGCCGCCGGCTCACATTTGCGCGAATCTACGTACGAGGGCGGATCAATAAGTCCGTGACTTTTGGATTAAAACACAGATTTTTTGATAAAAAAATAATTTTATTTTTCAACGTAGTCTCCCTTGAGCTCTATACACTTTGTCCAACGCTTCTCCAATTTTTTTATCCCTTCCAAAAAAATGATTTGTCGAGGTCCTCAAAATAGGCCTTTGTTTGCGAGATGACTTCATCATTGGAGTCAAATCTTTTTCCACCAAGCCATTTCTTCAGGTTTGGGAACAAGAAGTAGTCGCTCGGAGCCAAATCTGGAGAATAGGGTGGATGAGGGAGCAATTCATAGCCCAATTCATGGATTTTTGCCATGGCAACTGCACATGTGTGCACCCTTGCATTGTCTTGGTGGAAAAGAACTTTTTTCTTGGCCAAATGAGGTCGTTTTTTTTTCAAATCGTCATTGAATCGGTCCAATAAGTTGGCATAATATTCCCCATTGATTGTTCTTCCCTTTTGAAGGTAGTCAATGTGGATTATCCCGCGTGCATCCCAAAAAACAGTCGCCATAACTTTATTGGCTGACAAACCCACCTTGGCCTTCTTTGGCACCGATTCACCCTTAAAAACCCACTGTTTTGACTGTCGTTTGTTCTCTGGTGTGTTGTGATGGATCCATGTTTCGTCCACGGTTACAAAACGGTGCAAAAACTCCTCCATATTGCGATTAAACAACGCCAAACCTTCCTGTGAAGTTGTTACACGATTGCGTTTGTGGTCGACTGTGAGCAAACGCGGCACCCATCTTGCGGAAAGCTTTCTCATGCCCAAGTGATCATTCAAAATTGAAACCACTGAGCCATGCGAGATCCCTACGGCTTCCACAATCTCTCGCACTTTCAATCTTCGGTCGGCTAACACCATATCGTGAATTTTTTCGATTGTTTCGGGTGTAGAGACCTCAACTGGGCGTCCAGGACGTTCGGCATCTTCAGTGCTTGTACGGCCACAACGAAATTCAGTAAACCACTTTTTTACCATTGAAATCGATGGTGCAGAGTCCCCATAGTATTTATCAAGCTTAGCCTTGGTCTCGGTAATGGTTTTTTTTCGCAAGAAATAATGCTTAATAAGCACACGAAATTCACTTTTTTCCATTTTCTCCTCAAATTAGTGAGTAGTCTGATAAAAATAGCTGTCAAACACAAACTAACTGACGCAGCAAGTTTAAATTCTGACAGGAGTCAACTGACAGATGCCTGTTGACAGGAGCAGTGTTGCTGTTTCAGTAAAGAGGTCAGAAATTCAAAAAGTCACGAACTTATTGACCCGCCCTCGTATTACTTGAATGAGGCAGCAGATCACTTAGATGAAGCTATTATCTCATTATTTGAATGCAGTTGCAAATGGTCAAAAAGGTGTGTACCATGATGGAACCCTCAACTTACTTGAACAGTTGCGTAAAATGGTGAAAATTTTTTTGAACAAATCCAAACACACAGGAAATTGGGACCTGTACAAGTCCGCTTTAACCAACTTCAATAAGGAATTAAGAAAGAATTGCGAAAACCTGGAAAAAGTTTTCTAAAAAGACTAAGCTGTCTTACAAAAAGAATTTGGTGCTCTCACAACTAATCGAGAGGAAACTCGATGCTACTTAAAGTTCAGTTCCCAGATTCGACCCTTCTTAAATAACAGACAGTATGTCAATTCTGAAGCCAGAAGCTTTCCCTATAAAAACAGTAATCTGGGCTATAAAATAATAAAATTACGAAAACAACTGAAGCCATGTGTGCCTGCCGTCTTATGTTTTTTTTTATAAAGAGGAAAGAAGGATAGGTACCGATGTACGTTGGTTTTATATGTCTGAATGTTATAATGACTAGGAAATATAGAGCTCGACAGGGCATTCCACAAGCGAGTTGTTCGGCTTAGGATTGAATCACGATACTTCAGAGCACGCCCGAAAGTGGGCTTAAGGGTATACTGATAAGCATTCATAGCGAGACGTGTGTTACGGTTAAAGGTTTGAAGGGGCGGAATGCTACTGGCGATTTCTATGAAGCACTGCTAGTGGAAATGGCGATAAAACAAAGTGAGACACAAGACATGTATGGTACGACCTGGAAATTAACCTCAAAGACCACCCCTTGGATGTGTACAATGATGATACGATCCATAATAACTATTCATTAGTAGTATGGTAGAACAAAGCAAAAGACAAAACTGCCATACAAAACCCGGAGCGGCTACAAAGACTTGCATGCCTCGGCATCACCGGAGAAAAGCACACATGGCCCACAGCAGCTATAGGGGCCTTCACTGATTTAACACCACTCCACCTCTTTATAAAAAAGATGACAGGCTACCACAACGAGTAGAGCTTAATCACTCAGATCACATGGATCAAGTGAATCTTCTCTCCGAATTGCACGAGCTTAAAATGATCTACGAGATAAACGACGAAAACTTGCTTGCACCCAAGCCGGGTAGCATTGAACTAATGACATTAAGTTGGAAAAATGATATCGGTCAAATGACCACCTCCTGAGTTGTTGATGTTGGCTTGCAAAGTTTGTGGTTTGTTGTGGTAAACGCGAGATTTCAAAAAGCCCTCAGATCTGGCAATCTGACCGACCAGTTCAAATCGCCAAAAACGGGAAATCACACGACCTCGTAATTGGTAATTCAAAATCTTCATCGCTGCCCAAGCTGTGTGAGCGGTTGCTCCGTCCTGCTGGAACCAACACTGCTCAAGACCCTATTCAGCAACTTGCGCTGTTGCGCTCACCAGTTATGGTTACGGTGGTGCCGCCAGCATCCTCAACAAAATAAGGCCCAATCAATATTTCACTGCAAATACCGCACCAAACAATTACTTTGAGGGTATGCAATGGCTCTTCGTACATTTTATGTGGATTCTCCGTGCCACAGATACGGAAATTTTGTTTATTCACATAACTACGTAAGTGGAAATGGGCTTGATCGCTTATTATGATTTTTGATACGAAATCACCCTCCTTTTCCACCAGGTCTAATAGAGCATGGGAGTAAGTTAGCCTTACCTGACCGTCAGCAGGCAGAAATTCGTGAACGGATTGCACTTTATAAGAGAACATCTTCAGGTCTTTTACCTAAATTCGACGCAGCGAACGTCTGTTGATGCAAAATTGTATGCATGGTTGTCTCTCCCTCTGACGTCCTCGTCCACAGCAGTGATATTCTCGGTCGAACGAGAAATACGGGACCGGCCACTTTTTGCGACATCTCCAGTAGAACTAATTTGCACGAAACGCTCAGCCAAGCGTTTAATTGTTCGCGAACTTGGCGCAGGGCGACGAGGAAAACGACAACAAAATTCACGCTGCGATAAAACAACAGACCGAAAATTGGTTGAATAAGCAGTAACAATAATTCCGTATTCTTTTGGTGTGTATCGATTCATTGCTTGTTGTCACCTAATTCTCTATCTGTCTACAACATAAATGCAAAAATTATGGCATATTCATATTCTGACATTACTTTTGCCCGACCTCAAACCTTAAGGGTACCAAGGGTATTACGGGAAGAGTGCTAGTATATTTGGCCCAAACACCAACATTTCCCAACCAATGGGAAAACATCCCAAGGCTTTGCCAGGCTGAAAGAGTCATCAAAACTTTTCACAAAAACGCAAGTGGATCCGTACAACTTAAAAGGGATGATATCAGAAGACTGATACACAGTCTTATTCACTCTTAATCAGGACACAGAAAGTCATCTTTGCATGGAAAACGACGAAACTGCGGAACACATTATATGTGAAGTGGCTTAAGGAGACGACACTCAAAATCTTCGCTAGAAAGATTCTCAATTTCATCGAAAGAGGTGAGCTCCTCTTCGCTTACTTTTTTTTTCTTTATATAATCTGCGCGCGCTCAAGGGATTTAAGTACCCTTAAAATCCTTGCACACAGCGCGGGCGAAGGAAAATCAGGGAGGATAGAAAGAGAGGTACCGGTGAACGTTGGTTTTAAATGTTTGAAGGTTATAAAGAGCTAGGCGAATGCCCTGCATAAGCGAGTTGTACGGTTTAGGAACGAATCACGATATTTTAGAGTACGTCCGAAAGTGGGCTTGAGGGTATACTGATGAGCATTCATGGTGAGACGGGTGTTAGGTTAAAAGTTTGAATGGGCGGAATGGTACTGGCAATTTCTACGGAGCACTGTTGGTGGTAATAGCGATAAAACAGAGTGAGACACGAGACATTACGTCGGTGTTCGAGGATGTCCATTGTTTGAGTGATATTAGTATCACCTATGAGTTTATCGCACGGTTTTGAATCCTATCTAGCATGTGCAGGGATGTTTTGGGCGCACCCGAACAGATGTGGGAATTGTACTCGAATTTCGGGCAGATAAACGCCTTATACATATATTGAGGCCAGATCAGAGGGGGTGAAATATTTTTGACGACACCGAATATGTGATCATTCCAACGTAAGTTTTCATACCGAGAATGGAAAGTTTATCGGTTTCGACGATGCAAGTGCCATTCATGGATAATGGAAGGGTGTTTAAATTTCGCTTTAACGACAGCAGATAGTATTGTGTTTTAGAAGCATTAAATTCTACTCTCTTAGTGGTTCTCCAATTAGTTATACCGTTAATATCAGAATTTAATGACCTTGACATACGCTGGCGTTCCCGTTCTACAGTCGAAGAGCAGGGACGTAAGCCCGGGAACGAATATGAAAAGCAGAGAGTATTTTCGTCAGCAAAGGAATATATTGGACTAGAAGCAGCAGACAAGATATCGTTGATGAAAATTAAAGAGTGTCGGAGACAGAACGGAGCCCTGGGGCACACCAGCATTTATTTTGTGAATATCAGATTTGAACCCATCCAAGACAACTTGAATTGAACGTTCCGAAAGGTAATTTCTAATCCACTGAAGAAGAGAGTCGTCGATCCCAAGAGCCTGATGCCTAGAAATATCAGGTGCAACTATCTTGCTTTCGCCAGATTGATGTACGCTTTGGTTCTACTTTTCGGTGAGACATGCCATCAGATCACCAGTGGACCTGTTGCTAACAAAACCATACTGACGGTCATTAAGAAGTTTTCGTGTTTCAAGATATTTCATTAGCTGACGGAGGAGCTGTAGGAGGAGAGAAAAGAAGATTCGCCTTTTTTAGGGACAGGCTGGACAAATGCTGTTTTCCATCTTCTCAAAAAGAATCCTAAAGAGTAGGACGTTGTAAAAACTTACGCAGTGGTTTTGCCAGCGAGGAAGAACACCTCTTCAGAAGAAGGGGAAGGACCAGCGGAATGTTAAGATCTTTAAGAACTCTTGCTACTACACGAGTGCGAAAGTGGATTTGTCCCACTGAAGATTCAACGCACACTCAAGTGTAGGCGGAAACAAAGCAAAGCAAGCAGATTGGCCTTGTTTAAAGAGCAGACAGCTGGAATATCATTTCTAATATTTTTGACGAACGACCAAAAATTTTTACTACCTTTCGGACATTGTAGTATTTTTTGCCTCAGTTTTTGGTCGTATTGGAAGTTTACACGTTTAAGAAAGGCGTTGTAGTCATTCCTGGCTCGTTTAAACTTTTTTCGGTTTTCCTCTGTTGGGTTGGTCTTGAAGCACCGAAAAAGCATTTCTCTAACCCTGACAGCCTTTTTACAGCTATTTTGTGGTCCAAAGATCTTTTAGATCGCAGTGCCCCCACAATGGGTGGATCAGATCCCTTGAAAAAAAATAAATAAATGTAGAAAAATAAATGGAAACAATGCTACGTTCCTTTCTAGGATCGGAAACTTTTCAGTCAACCCTCGTACAATGTTCTCACCAGCTATTGATTGATAAAAAGAGTAGACTAATCACACCAGACTCTATAGGAAATCTGATAGTATCTTTACTGTGACAGAAGTGGTGGGCACTGCCTTCCCGGAAGATAACTTCACAGCCGTCCCACTGCCAATACACATAGCAGGAATTTCCAACAAAACGATTGAACAAAATAACCTGAGCAGCAATACATTGTACTCAAAGTGATAACAAAATATGATTTAAAAAATGTATTCTCATCAAGTCGCTTGTCAAGTTCGTCTATCTGTCAAGGTGCGTATTAAAACTTCTACTAAGCTGACTGTGCAACCGGATCGATAGAGTGCATACGTGCCTAAAGTACAACAAAGTCTAAAGCCATTCTTACTGACGAATATGAAGAAAATCTAAACAGCTAGCTTGAAATTTTCTCACATACGAGTACCAACACCGTGGGCTACTATGTATACTGGTACCAATCTATGTTATATATACGAGTACGCAGAACTCCGTGGGGAGTTGTCCGAAAAATGGGTAAAATAAACTAGTTTGTCCCAAAGAGGTGCAGACCTGTTGTCATTTTCGGTGAAAAGCCCGGAGAAATTGGTTGAAACACCTTCCACAAAGTTGCAAAGTGTTGGTTTTTTTGTCTGTTTGCATCAAGCTGTACTTAAAGCCCAATGTCAAAGCCAATTTCGTTTCCCGCACGAAAAGAAAGAAATTGATGAAATTGCATCAACAAGGGCTAATGAAGCCAATAGCTGACTTCTCCAGTTAATACAAGTTGAATCGAAAAATGTCCAAGCTCTGTCAGCATTCTGACAAAACAAATTAGCCCCTGCCCTACGAATAGATATGGCAATAACAAAACTGCTTTTCTCATAACTTAATCGTTTCCTTTACCGAGCTCAAAACAAAAACATTTTGCCAGAGCTGCAAGGGAGTTCTCCCCAGCAATGTTGGATGTGTCTACATGCTTTGATTAACCTCTACTTATATGTTGTATTAATATCATGAGCTTAATACCTCAGAGATGAATCTTCAAGTAGGACTTGCATCAGATATTTAACATTATTACGGGAATACATCCTTTAAACTGCTTTTCTGAGATTCAAATACGACGTACAGCTAGTATTAGAATCTGAGTGCACAGAAAGGTGTCACTGAAGGTCAATCCAGTCGACAGCACGACCTCAGTGTTGTGTTTCCATATCTTTCTGTCAATTCAATTTCGGAATTGCCTCTCTCTACTCAGATACGTTTACGTTTTCGTTTTTGTGATATCTGTATGTGTCCGATGCTTGACTTGGGAATACTATTCACGTAACCGCAAAGACGCAAAATTCGAATCGAAACCACCATCATTCACAATCAATTCAAAAGTATTCAACTCGAGATATGGTCTATTCAAAACTAGAATCTTTGAAATTTTTTATTCGAAAAATCGAAAGAAAAATAAAACAGGAAGAACGTGTCCCCTCGCGCAATACCAAAACAATTCGTATTCCAAAATGTAACACCCGACACCGAGAAGTGCCTTTTGCATTTGCAACAACCAACGACGATTTCAGATTTCACCTCTCGCAACTCAATCTACAATTGTAACACCTGGGATTACTGCCGTTCAGTGCATTATTGTGTAAAAACAAAAAAGTAAAATTCGATCGGTCTCTACTGTGATTGTGCAGAAATCAGTAAATATAAAAACCACTAACTACTAACACAAATGCCATTTGGCTCCTCCAATAGTTTGTAAAAGTACCTCTGTAAATAAATCAACAGCAACAGCTACAGCTACAACTACTAACGAACAGGCGACTAGTTAGTAACGTTTTGAGGAACAAAAATCGCTGTGACTCATAAAATTGAAATGAAAATGAGGATAAAACGCGAATCGTCCTGCCCAGTACTCAGGTTCAGGCCCATTAACATGATGTCCAAGGAGTAGAGATGTCTCTTGTGTTGTACGTAGGTACCTGCCGTGAAGGCTTAAGCCTACGGAGGGTCTTCGCACAATATATCAAAACAATGCGTTGATAGGCGCACTTCGGGTAGTACAAGTATTACCACCAGTACCAGATTCGAAGTCGTGTGTAAGGCACGAACTTCCCCTTTGGTGAAGGGTCGAGGCCTATAGACCATTAGGTCTATTCTCCCCGCGAAAAACCTACAGCCACCACGATACTCCCACAAGGGGGACAACTCCTAGATCAGGCCGGAACCATAGTTCCGGGGGCCCCTGACCTTCCAGAATATAGTTTCCGGTAGAGCTTCGCAACCTTGCAGTCACTTCCAGTTGGGCACCTCACTGCCCAGGACTGGCGGGCTTTCAACAAATTTAAAAATTCCTATGTTCCACCCGCTAGCTACCTACTGCGTCTTCTATTAAATACCTCTTTTGAAAAACTTCGTGTTCTTTCGAACCGTACGGTATCAGTGATAATTCCACTGACATCGTAGGCCTCACCATTGAAGATGATGCCCAAAACCTACAAGTCCCTAATGTCAGCGTAATTGGGACACTCACATAGGACATGAAGCCAGTCCTCATAGGTGGCTCCACATGAGCAGCTCGCAACCCCGCTAAGCCCTCTCTTATGCAAGCCATGCCCGGTTAACAAAAAGCCCAAGCTGAGGGTAAAATTCCGTTCGGGAAATACTCTCATGGATAGCACATCCCTTAGGAAGCCGTAAGTAACCCTGTAATTTTCGCTAGCATCCCATCTATATAGAACACATGTATGCAGCAAGGTTTTGTGCTGCTTCAGGGATAGGCCATCCACTTCTTCCGGGGAAACCCAATCTCGCCCACGACGCATCGCTTCCTGATCCAGAGGTGGCACTCCCAGCAACACCTGCATTGCCTCTGTAGAAACAGTCAGTCTGCGTGTTCGTCCGAAGAAGAAGCATCTTGTAGTAAAGTGCCCCCACTAATGAGGAGTTGCTCCAGTTCAGCCATATACGGCATTGAGACTCATCCTGCGTCATCCGTGTTGCCACACATACAGCTCGGCAATTGAAAGGAAGCGGATAATCCCGAAAATGTTGGCGCAGTTTGTGTATTGAAAGTTACTTGCCAAACAACTAGTACAACCCCCAACCGGGAATAAAATATAAGCAAATACCTCCACTGACACGACTCATCAGAACATCAAGCAGTACATCCAGGAGGCATGTGATTTCATCGAAAAAGCCCGTAAAATGGAATCAACCGTGCTGTTGTGCTCTCATGCCGGTATCTCGCTACAATTGCCATCGCCTATGTCATGCGCCACAAGTCATTATTATTAATCAAAGCGTATAAACTTGTCAAAGGCTCTCGTCCCTTAATATCACCCAATCTGAAGTTCATGGGTCAATTACTTGAGCTCGAACAAAGTCGATGTACGATCCGCTGGTGTTCCAGTCCGACTACAAATCCAACAACTAGCCAAAGTACCCCAACATCAGACAACGAAATCGAAAGTGGCAGTGATGGTCAGTGTCCAAGACTTTCATTTCTAAATTTCGACTCAGATAGTTCATCGTCATTAGAAAATGACATCGCCTCCCTCATCGTCAGCATCCTCGCCAACACTTATCGTACATGATTGGCGAGTATATTCTTAGAAAATAATTCTGCAGGAGAATGTCCTCCAACGTTACTCGTATCTCTAATGAACAAGAAGAAACTAATTCATGGTGAGATATGAGATTTACGAGTACGAGTAGGATTACTTGAATACGGACAGATACCGAGGTACAGTGTTCGTTTGTTCTGAGAAGAGACCAATGCAAACATTGCTCTAGATAATAGTTGCACTAGATCTAGATCTATCGTAGAAATAGTAATTCTAAGTTCTGAGTTGGAAGGAGCACCACCCACGTGGTCCAAGGAGAATGCGATATTGCACGCTGATGCTAAAAATTAAGTTAATAAAAGAAGCAGTATTATGCCGTCGTGATGTTTGACCTAGCAAACTAGATATACGAAATAGGAGCCGATTCAGAAATACCCACTAACTCGTACACATGTTGGAGCACTCAGTCATACTATCATGGAAAATATGAATTCTACTTTTCAGCTGTTTAAATAAAACGTATAGCTCAGATAGATTCTGAGTCGCAAAAGAAATTTGAAATCTTTATGAATAACTCCAGAATCAGCCAGGATCCTTATTTTTAGATAAGCCCGGTTTTATTTTGCGACCACTTTCAAATTGATCGGAAAGTGCCTGAATCCCTGGTTATTCTGGAATCCGTAAATATGAGTTCTGCTATAGAATATTTGTAATTACAGAACGCCCAAAAGAAAACTCTTCAGAACCAGGACTTACTTTGGAGCTGTCTGTTTCAGAGAACTTCGGACGATGGAAGCAATCTCTATCAGAAACAAAATTGGTAAGTAGCTTATTACGATATTTGATGCAAAAATAGCAGTTTGTTAGCAAGCCAACAGGGAAACTGCTATACACCTTCTATACAAGCAAGAATGTCACTAATCTTCTCCAAAAGTAGCTCACCAGCTCGATTGTAATTTGTACTTAGAAACCTGTGGATGGAAACTCTAATCGAAGATGTGAGCAGTGCTCAATCTGGTCCCTGCCCCAATCAATTATTTTCTGAGCCAAATTTTTTTGACATCATATCTCCTGTAAACAACGATTGGAGTTTCATCCCACCAAGGAGAACCGAAGCAAGGGATAAAGTCTGATACTGTCGCTTTCCATGAAGACAATTCGTTGACGAAAAGTTTACAATAAAATTTGGAACTTCCTCATTGTGTAAATTTGAACCACATGAACCAATGCAGTCAATACTCATTACGCAGCTAATCATCCAACTGCAAGGCTAAAGGATTAAATATGTATCTCGTCAGCATCAGGTGACTTGAATCCATCATAGGACTCAGTTGACTGCTTCGCTTCCTGACACAACTGACCAATAAATCGTATCGCATCAACCAACTCATCTCCTTCTCGAATAATTAATCCTCTTTGCGAGTCAATTGTGATACGTTTACCATAAATTAGGAATAAGACTTGCAACTGCAACTGCAACTGAATCCAATTTATTTAAGCAAACATTTACTCCTGTTAGGAGTATCACGAGCATGTTCGACTTTGGTCACACTGGTGTAGGACTGCTTATTGATTTTTGTTTCCCTGCCCCATTTTTAAGTCCTCGTACCTTTTTTTCCATTTGGGAAGTTAAAGCCTGGACCGAAAAACTTCAATTCGGGTGCCCTACCACCCGTAAATACCTATGTATTTGAAATTTATTTGGAATTTATTTTCGGATAGATGGTCCCGAAATATACTCATCCTCGTTCTATGAATACCTGTTGTCCCTAAATCGAGGATTCTATAGAAAAAAAAAAAACCACAACAACAAAACAACACAAATACTAGTAGGTGCAAACGCTTAAACATTTGAGATAAGGACAAAATGTCCCAGGACTTAGAACTAAGGACAAAGGACTGAAAAGCCTTTTCTGCGAAAATTGATTTGCTGGAGAAGAAATTTTAAGTGCATTGGGACGATTGGATGGATGAATGAAGATACGAAATTGAAAATTGCTAAAGGTGTTGGCAAAGGATTGTCTGAAAAGCTTGTTTGTAAATGTGGCCAGGATTCAAGTGTGTATGGTGGTATACTGAAGTACATACGTATCCCTGCAACAATGATAAGAAGTTGATCCTCTTTGTTAGTGTCATCAGCGGATGACACCCGAGATTGCCTTTTCTAATTCAAAATAGAGTGATTTTGTCCTTATGGGTATGAGTACTCGTATCTATACTCTACCACTGTATTTATACTCATATCTCAAGGATATACATATGAAGCATCCTCACGTATGATTAATCATCTTTTGTCTCTTGTGTGTGTTTTTTTCTTCTTTTTTTTTTTGTTTGCTTTGTTTTTTTTTTATTCGTTCGTCCTTTGGCATCCCTGACATAAGTATACATTGGTGATTAATTAGATTTATAGTTCGGGATTAAAGGTTCTGTTGGGTTGATAGTAGATTTGGATTTCCAGTATATTATCCTTCGTTCCTTCGGTTTTGAAAGAAAATACAAAACTCAAAGGAGAAATTTCATTGTATCTACACTGTGGAAAGTAAAAAAAAGTAATCACGATCCTATGGACGTGTAGGGATGAAAATAAATTGGATCCCCACAGTCGAACCCTCTGAAAATGGAGAAAGGGACAAAAGAGGATTATTTCAATTTAGTACTGTGCTTTGGACGACGGTCACCAGGTGGAATTTGAAGAAAGATCTAATTTATGAATTTCTTAGCAAAGCATACAGGAGATGGGTATATTAGAGAAGAAAGGTAGAAAAAGGTACAAACGAGCTACTAATTTTGCGGTATGGATACTTGCTTTCGGTGGTTTTAAATTGCTGGGAATTGATTTAATGGCAGTGTTGATGAAAATGCTTTGTTCGTTGTGCCTTTGCAAATCTAATATCAGAACAATGGCTGAGTTTTGATATTCAATTAAATAATTAGATAGCTCAGATTGAATTTGGAAGAATGGAGTATGATATAGGAGCCAATTCCGCTCCTTGTTTGCCTAAAGTTGGATTGGTTTCATGATATGAATCTGGTTTCATTCAAAACTTTACCTTCTGATTGTTTTTGAAGTAGATTTTGAAAAAGACAATTACAAGGAACAAATGTGGATACAAGTTCGGTTCAAATTTGCAACGATGAAGACTGAGTTGAGGCAATTTAAAATGAATAGGGGCCAACGCTTGCCTGTTACGTAAGGAACAGACTCCAAAATATTATACCATTGGGCACAGACATGGTTAACAAGACTCTTAGAATGGACGTCGCAAATCTAACTCCAACATGCTCATAAGAAGTTAAATTTTGCATCTGATTAGAAACCATTAAACCTGATATTTCACCTACCAAATTGGAGATACAAAATCAGGGCATTAGAGCATAAGCATAAGAGCATCTACGAGTAACATGGAACATGCCATGTTCAGTAGAAAGTAAAAAAAAAACCAAAATTATCCAAATCAACATTTCTTTATGGTTAACAGATTTATTTCGGGTAAAAGTACATACCACCTTGATCAAAAAATTAAAAATACGAGTTTATTCATCTAAATCTATATTGTCCCCTTCAAAGTAATCCCCATCGACTGCAACATACTTATGCCAGCGCTTGATCCAATCCTCGAAACATTTTTTATATTCGCTTTTCGGTATGTCCATCAGTGCTTCCTGCGATTTTTCCATTACTTCCCCCCGGCTGCTGAAACGCGTTCCCCGTAGTGGTCAAATCAGGGAGCCAAGTCAGGTGAATTCGGTGGCTGTTGGATGGTATTTGTTGCATTTTTCGTCAAAAAATTACGAATAAAGATGGCACTGTGCGACGGTGTGTTATCATGGTGCATGGTGCAAAATCTACGAGTTTTCTGCCCACAATTCTGGTCTCTTTTGGCTAATTGCTTCGCGCAAACGTCTCATAACGCCCAAATACTCGTAATACTCTTTGTTTACTGTCTAACCTTCCGGCAAAAATTCATGATGCACTACACCGTTGTAATCCATGAAAGCCGTGAGCACTGCCTTCTTTTTTGACTGAAAACGAAGTGGTTTTTTTGGTCTCGGCCCATTTGGTGAATGCCATTCATTTGTCTCGTCTCCAGTAATGATCCTTTTGATGAATGTGGAATCGGATGCAGCCTCGCAAATCATCTCTTTTGCGACATCAACACGGTTTCTTTTTTGCATGAAGTTGAGGTCTTGTGGCACTAACTTTGCTGCTACACGACGGAAACCCAAATCATTAACCAAAATATCTTGGACGGATCCATAGGCAATATTCAAGTCCTCCGCTATCTCTCTGATGGTTAATTTGCGGTTATTTACCAACATTTCTTTTACGAGTACTTCATCAATGTTTTCGTCGGTTTTCGATGTCGATGGTCTGCCACTGCGTTCATCATCTTCAATTGACTCACGACCACTTTTGAACCGGTCGTGCCACTGGTAAACCACCGTTTTCTTTAGAGAATCGTTAGCTATGACGCTAAGATTTAGAGGGAATGTCAACAATAGACTTACCAACTTAATAAAAAAACAGAAATAAAATCGGAACAATGGGAGCGCCCCACGGTGGTATTGCGAAACGTGGAAGGAAATTAGAAGCTGCACTGTGAAGATTCAAAATTTTCCAATGCACCACTGAAATACGCCGATCGTCAAATCTATTATCATCAAAGTACTTAAGAATTATCATAAGCGTTTCCAGTCCAAACGCTGACTCATACGCAAACGACATCCATATTTCCTCCAAAAACTGAGCAAAAATACACTTCACCAGTTCAAAAGAAATATCGTAGGGTCCGCTTAGATTCAAAAAACATGATTTCGGACCGAAGTGCCATAAGTCAATCAGGACGGAGCTTTTATAAATCTGTACCCATTGATCCAAGATGGTCGAAGAAATCGGTATCAGGGTCCTGACCTTAAGATCTACCGACCCTTCAATTTCTCGAATTACCGTAGCTTCTGTTCGGACGAAGTTCTAGCTGAACATCAAGTCTCATTGTGAATGAGTACTGTACAACAGCTCCTGCAGATATAATGGTTTGAGGTGCTCACTGTGCGAACGGATTACGCAATTCACAATCCATAACGTCGGACTTGGATTGGATTTCCTCTTTCGTTAAACAGCCGTCAAACTGAGTGGAGTTTGATACAATAGCATCTAAGGTGTCTCGTGATACCTTGGTTCCCTGAAGAAGAAGAGTAAGTTCTTGGAAACTGTGGAACTCCAAATCGGTTTGAAGAACTACGTATTCCAAAAAGATGAGCGTTTCTCCGGCACCGTTAAATTGAAGCACATTCCCCGCCCAAAAATAAACGTATGCGTGCTCAGAAGAACCTTGTTAAGAAGCCAGCCAAGTCATACGATGTTTTTTTTTGGCATCTGAATCCTTGATCAATCAGATCCTACGTTTGCTGGGTCCCTGGTCTCCTCTCTCACCAAGAGCCCAGGATGGGAAAAATCGATGAAGTCAAGGCCAGCATCAATTTCCAGATGAAGTAAGTCGCCATTGGATATGTTGACAAGAAATACGACGAATTGGTGCAGAACATTTATTTGTCAATTAATTCCTTGGTTCCCTGTTGAAGAAGCACTGGCAGAACGCACGTTCCTAGGCCGTGAATCCGTTGGTACAACAGACAACTTTATAATGCCACAGCGCTCACATAACTTGCCAAATAAGTACATAGACTACACCTTGGTGCTTTGAACAAGCCATAGCTGGTCAGGATTGGACAACAAATATAACTCCGGGTACTCTTGGACATTTTTAGTGTAGATTCACTTCATTCTCCGCAGGCATTCAAATAGATAAGGGATATCTGCAAACGCAGACAAGAAGACAAATTTCCATTGAGCGCATAATCAGAACAAGAACCACTTTCGGAAGACACTTAGAAGCCAACACTCTTACACTTTTTTTTTTATGAAAAATACAAATAGCTTGAAGAATAGCTATGATAACCTATCGAGACCTTTACCTGACTCTAGAAACGGCCTATAGAGATGGCCCACAGAGATGGCTCACCATAAATGTCCTAATAATGAAGAAACAGTGCCGTATCAATAGTAAGGGAGTAGCTTAAACCGTTGTTGGTGGTTAGTATACCCAGAGCCAAAACCCATGTTACGATGAAGATGTATTGTAGCTGCTGTTTCTATAGAGTCATACACCAAATCATAAACGAAGCTCAGAGTGACAAAGCCATTCAAGTATCTACCAAGGCATGTCCATGTCCATGAAAAAAGCGTCAGGGCTGACAGAACGACGATATACCAAATTTGAACTTGAGGTTCCGCGCTTTTTCATCATCATTAAGGCAATATGATGGCATTCACCGATGCCAAGCAATGGATGAAATCGAGATTCAAGGAATCCAGTTGTAACGCTGAAACCCACGCGATATAGTGTTCAGTCTACGAACAGCTCATGGAAACCTTTTCAAACATGAAACAGATCTCGGCAAGGCGATGCGTGATCCTGTGATATATTTTTTAACCTCATGCTGAAGCAAGTGATATTCTTAGCCAGAGGCAACACATAAGACACTCACTTCGAGAAAAATCAAAGCAATTGGGGTACACGTATTTTGCGAGAAGTCATATTGACCCAAAAGTCAAAACTTCACCAATTGGGCTCTATTGAAGATTGTAGAAGATCCGGATTTTCATCAAAAGACCACCACTGAGGCACATTTTTGAAACCTCGAAGCAAGAGCGGTTTTAGGAGCACCTAAGCAGATGTGGGCGTGAATATATTTTTTTTATGGCTTGAGGAAACCTAAACATTTGGCAGGATCTTGGCCGATATTGAATATGTGGGCATCGTACTGTAGATTCCCATTCATAAACATGCCGGGGGTTAAAGAATTTCGGTTCTGACGATCCAAATTTCGTTAATGGCATTTGAATTAGAAGTGACAGGCAAAATATCATTTTTGACAATTAGAAAGAGTGTCGGAGACAGAAACGCGCCCTGAGGCACACCAGTATTTATTTTATGGATATCAGACTTCAAATTATCCAAAGGAGAATTTCTCATCCATTAAAGAAGAGACTAGTCGAGCCCAAGTCCACGCATTTATAACAAAGCAGCCTAATGCCAAACTCTGTAAAATATCTTTAAAATATCAAGTGCAACTATCTTGACATGACATGAAGTCACCAGTTAGCCTGTCGGTAAGAAAACCACACTGCAGGCCATTGGGAGTTTTCATGTTTTGAGATTATTTATAAGCTGACGATTTATCAGCGTTTGCATGACCTTGGTAACACGATGAAGCACAAAGGATCTGTAGGAGGAAAAAGGTCCTAAAGAGTACTCTAGAGTAGATGGAGAGTGTAAAACTGAGTGCGAAGTACACAAGAAGCAGTTTCGCTTCAAAGAGCGATAGATAAAATGGCATTATATGTAAATGATTGTTGGGATTGAAGATAAAGCAGAATTTCAACTGTTTTTGGAGAAAAACAAACAATTTCTACGAGGGCTATTCCAAAATCAACCTCCGATGTGTTACAATTCATTATATACATATAATTCATCTACAACCAGTAGATAATCCTCTAATAATATGCCAAGTTTCAACCGTTTTCGTTCAGTATTTTTCCAATAGTTGCCGTTTTAACATGGGGAATACAATTTTATCTCCCGCCTCCTGTGAGGTATGGTTTAGAAATGGAAGGTGAAGAATTTTTACAGCAAATTGTGACTGGAGATGAGACTTGGGTCCAGTATGTAAACTTAGAAAGCAAAGAACAGTCAAAGCAATGGATTCACACTCATTCCCCAAACAAGCCAAAAAAATTCAAACAAACTTTTTCCTATCGAAAAATGATGGCCATAGTAAAGGCATATTGTTGACCGATCTTATGGAACCTGAAAACACAGTAAATGCAGCAGTTTGCTGTGAAACTCTACGTAAGTTGAGAACAGCAATCTAGAACAAAAGACGAGAAATGCTTACCAAAGGTGTGGTGCTTCTGTGGACCACACACTGCTGCATACACAAAAACTTTTGTGAAGGAGTTCAATTGGGATATTTTTGATCCCCCTCCTTACAGTCCTGATTTGGCGCCAAGTGATTATCACCTTTTCTCGAAATTGAAATCATCCATTGCATCTCAACGTTTTGGAAGTAATGAGGAACTTATGAACGGTGTGAATCAATGCTTCAACGCACTGGCGGTGCCATTTTTTAAGGAGGGTATACAAAAAGCTCGTCCCACGCTACCAAAAATGTTTAGATTTAAACGGAGACTATGTAGAAAAATAATTTAGATGTTAATAAAACTATTTTGTGCAAAAAATTAATATTTTTGGTTTTTTTAAAAAATATTTTTCACTTCGAAATTTGATTTTGGGATAGCCCTCGTACTATTGTACTGTGCGACATGGTAGTTTGTTTTGACTTTGCGTTTGGTGGTATTGAGACTTCACACTCTTAAGAAAGGCATTGTAGTTAGTCCTGATTCGTTTGAACTTGTTTCAGTTTTTCTCCATCGGGATGGTCTTGTAAGACCGAAAAAAAAGTTCTCTAACTGTTTGATACTCTTCATCCGATGAGGTTGGGTTAAATTGTTTTCCAATGTGAAGGTCTCAATACACCGTCCTTCGGGAATTATTTGTCCAGAATGTTAAAGCCGTCCAGGATTGTGTATATTAAAATGGTCCATAATAACTATTTCGGTATGAAGATACAGGGATACAGTTCTTTTTATGGAACTCGTTGAAAGTAAAATTGCTGTCCAGTTATGGATAATTTGCTAAATGAGGTGGAAATTTAACCACATGCAGTTGAATGTCAGATTAGAATAGAGACTCTTTTCTTTTGGAATACTTAGATTAAATCTCTGGTCTAAAACAACAAGCCAGAAGTGAGACAACTTGAAGTGAACTTTCGACGTGGATTTTTTGAATGATGACATTTGTTTCTTTATGCGAACGAGGACGAATGAGAAAATACTTTTATAATTACCAACTACGAGTATAAGATGTACATATATGGAGCAGGATAACCACAGGATTTTCGTGCCCCTTACATAGCCGAAAGCAAGGTATCCGGGATTGATGTACGAAGATGTACCAAAAAAAAAAAGAACCGGATGTTGTGGTGGGCGGAGTTTGCGCGGAAACACAGAAAAACGGCCTACAAGGATGATAATATTAGGAAAACTCAAGTGTTTGAGTTGTTTTCCTCTTTCAAAACAGGTGGAAATGTCAATTGATGACAAACCTCGCCCTGGACGTCCTTCTAAGGCCATCAATCTATGAAAATGTTGAAACAATTGTGTAAATCATACCGAAAGATCGACGACGGACCATTGAAGAAGTTATAGAGCTGTCTGGAGTCACTTGGAGTTCCATTCAGCGAATTTTAACTGAAGATTTGCCGATGATATGGGTGCTGACAAAATCAAGATCGCGTAGAACTATGCTGCGGTTTGAAAGACGGATTCGTAAATGGTCCAATTTTTATGTTTTTTTCCAAAGTCATCGCAGAGGACGAATCATGGTGCTACGAAATCAAACGTCAAAGAAACATCCATTCAGAGTTTGTTTCACATAGTCAGACCACTTAAGCAGGCTTTCTACCTGAAAGTTTTGAGAAGATTGCATCCCTACATACGCAGCTACGTCTGGTATGATTCCTGTGCCCTGTGTATTAGTGCCAGTGGAGAGTATTTTGGAGGGCAAGTTTAAAGAAAATACGTTCGGTTTCTTTTGCGTATCTCCTCGTACCTCTGTAGCATCCTTACTGTATGGGCTTTCATATAGGCAAGTAAAACCAAGACGCTCCAAAATATTTGGTATCCATGCATCCTACTGCGCGCGCACATACGAGCAAACTATCTATTACCAAACCAAATAAATATACGAGGGTTGTCTGAAAAGCTTCCGATCGCGACGTAAAGATAGCGGGACTCGTCAATAAAAGCTAGTGAATGCTAGTTGTGCATCTTATGACAGTTATTTAGCGTAGTTTCAGTCATTTTGGACGCGCAGTTTTTAGTTGACAGACGTTTGAATAAGTCGATGTGAGTGTTTTTTGTGAAAATGGAAAAAATTGAGTATCGAGCTATCATTAAATTCTTGTTTTTGAAAGGCAATACGCCTACGCAAATCAAAAATGAGTTGGACTCTGTGTATAGAGACTCTGCACCATTATTTACCACAGTGAAATTTTGGGCAGCTGAATTTAAACGGGACCGTAAGAGCTTGGGAGATGATGAACGTTCGGGACGTCCAAAAACTGGAACCACTGAAGATAACATTGCTAAAGTTCACCTTCACCAAATTGTGTTGGACGACCGCCGAATTAAAGTGAGAGAGATAGTAGAGGTTATGAAAATGTCCAAAGAACGTGTTTGTTACATATTAAGGCATGAGAAAGCTGTCCGCGTGTTGGGTGCCGCGTTTGCCGCGTTAGACCAAAAACGTGTTCGAATGAACATTTCCAACGCTCTGTTGGCGCAGTTTAGGCGCAATAGATCCGAGTTTTGGCGCCGATTAATTACTGTAGATGAAACTTGGATACACCATTATACGCCCGAAACAAAAATCAGTCAAAACAGTGGACTGCAAAGGGCGAGCCGGCTCCAAAAAAAGCAGAAACTGTTTTTTCGGCTGGGAAAGTGATGGCGACTGTTTTTTGCGATAGTAAAGGAGTTATCTTAATCGATTATCTTCAAAAAGGAAAAACGATTACAGGAGCAAACTACGCATCATTACTTGCCAAGCTGAAGACATAAATTGCGAAAAAACGGCCACATTTGCAGAAAAAGAAAATTCTGTTTCACCAAGATAACGCGCCGTCTCACACCTCAGCGGTTGCCATGACGAAAATCCATGAATTACGATTTGAACTGCTTAACCATCCACCTTATTCACCAGATCTAGCCCCAAGCGACTTCGTTTTGTTCCCTCATCTAAAAACTGCTCTCGGAGGACAGAGATTTTCGTCAAATAAGGAGGCAATCACCTTTGTGAACAATTATTTTGCAGACAAAAACGCCAGGTAATATTTGGACGAGTTAGAGAGATGGGAGCATCGCTGGGAGAAGTGTGTAGAGTTACAAGGAGACTATGTAGAAAAATAAAAAAAAAAATTTGAGAAAAAATGACTTGTATCATTGTTCGGTCGGAAACTTTTCAGACAACCCCCGTAGAATTGAATGGTGTTGGATTTACAAAAATCGAGGAACAACTCTTCGATAAATCCGATTGAGATCATCTTAACTAATTTCGTCTCTCCAAAATGAATACCCAATTCGAAGCATCCTTCTTAAAATGCAAGAAACAAGAATCCGGAAATTCTCAAACAAGATTCCACTTCAATTCACGGACAACCCTCAACCACTTTAATGGAAAATAGAAAACAAAAATTCCAGAAATCAAACAAAAAAAATTTTTCTCCGATGCCGATTAACTGAAATCGACAGCAAAAATCACAACAACACACTAATCACACTCGAATGCTTAAGAATTTGAAAATTCAAAAATTCCAAAATTCCATCCGTCATTCAAAATTGCTTCCTCCGCTCAAAATTGAGAAAAAGCGAAACAAAAAAAAAAACAAAAACGCCTCTCAAGTGGTTGAAGATCCTCGTAACTGAGACTTCTGGATGCCATCGATTTGACTTACAAAATATTTGCAAGTTTTTTTCCTAAACACTTGACGATTTGTTTTTATTTATTTTTTTTATTTTTGAAAAAATAGTTTTTTTTTTTTACAATTTCTAACACTATAAAGATAGTTAACGATTAAATTTATTGAATTTATGTTTTCTTTTATTTTTTTTTTAACTTCACATATATATATGAATTTATCTAAATACTCGTACTTCTATAATTTGATGTATCTTAAAAATTTTATTTGCATTTAATTTAGAATAAACTTTGCTTTTTCGTTTTGATATTTTTACAACTTATCCTTAAAAATGTAAATCCTTAGGATTTTGCTTAATTTGTTTTTTTTTTTTTTTTTTTAAAGTTTTTGATATACAAATTTAGATTTAAATATTTTTTTATTTATATTTGATTAGAGTTGCTATAGGTACATATGGTAACCACTTGTTTAAAATATATAAAAAAAAAACCAATGCCACACCGAAACAAGATACTTTTGCGATTTTTCTTTGCATAGATACGACTGGATATCAACAAATAGTGTCAACACAGATTCTTTGTAAACTTTACTTTTGATTACTCTTGCGTTACGCTTGTAATAAAATGACCGTAGATTGCTTCGCAAATGATCACAGAACGGAAATTATAAACGACGAAATAGATGGGACAGGCAGAGTATAGAAAAACGAAACAATGTCGCTCCTTGGACCCCTAATTTTTGATGGTCTTATAGACACTCTTTAGCACTTTTCACTCGCGATAAATTCTCAAGAAAGACAAAAAGTTTACAAGAACAACGAAAAATATTGATAAATAGTACGGACGGAGGGGAACAGGGAGGAAAAGAACCATAAAGAAAAAAAGGGAAACTAAACAAAAACAAAAAGAAAATAATATTTCATCTGGTGGTTGTGTCTCTTTATCAAAAATCCGTTCAATTTTCTTATATCACTGAGAAGATACAGAAAAAAAAAGAAAAGTTTATCTTGTAGAAGTAGTTGGGGCTTTTCGCACCGGGACCGTTGTCACTGAAAAGTGAGACTAAACTGAAATTTTCATTTTCCACGAGGAAATTCTTCTTTACAAATTGTTCGATTGGCCTTTCTTTTTTTTTTTTTTTTTTGTTTTTTTTTGTTGTTGTTGTTGTCATTTTCTCGGGGTAGTGAGCTTGCCTGTAAAGGCCTGTGTGCAAACCATCCAAACCATCCGTGTATTCGTATCTGATGCTCAACTCAACTACAATACCATGCATGAAGTGGGGTGAGGGGGGGTGAATTTAAGAAAAATCTCCGTTGGATGTATTTGTGTGTAGGAGAATGTTTGTTGCGTTGAATTCATTCAGAAAATTTCCACATTTTCACTGGTAGTGGGCGCCGTACACCAATACAATTGTTGGTTGCTTCCACTTATATAGTGACTAAATTGTGTTGGTGTTATTTGATCTTACACAAGGACGTTTGCAGTTGTCGCTTTTCGCTTATTTGTTTTTTGAGAGAGAACACTTTTGTGGATGAGGAAAGCTTTCTGATTCCCCTTCGTTGTACGAGTATGTAGGTGGTAGCCGCACGTGCAAAACGATTCGCAACTTGAACTTGGCAATTGTGCTCGGGTGACGGTGACTTACCCGTGAAAATGTTACCCTTGGACTGGGTTGAAGGTGGCAGTTTTGATATTTATCAGAATCATAACCATAAAACTGCGGGTTATTTACTGCGGTGGCAGCGAGATTGCACTGCACTGAGTGTAGTTTTAATTAATACTAAGTGCAAGGTACAATATAATATATATGCATATTTGTTTACCGACTCGTATATAGGAAACAAAGGCATATATATAGAGGAAAAACAGATATATTGCACGTACAAATATACGAACGTTTTGTTCTACTTCGTTTCAAAGGACTATTTTCAGAAACAAAAAATAACCGGCAAATGGAAAGCCTTTTTAAGAGAACTGACCTGGATTCCAGTATCTATTTCAGCAATCAACAGGGTGCACTGTGTCAGAACGTACATACGAGTACATATGTGGGGTGTGGATTATCACAGAAAAAAATTCGTAAGCACCTCAAACGAGTCTATTGAAAGCGAGTGACTTTTGACACATTTTTATGAACATGGGATACTATTTTAAGCCAAATACCAGAAGGCATTGACTCGAGATAAAAACAAAAAAAAAAATAAAAATAAAAACAAGCACAACAGCACACAAGTCAAGTGTGAGTTGAGTGTCAACACAGGTCTTGATATTTTCTTTGATATAGAAACCGTAGTATCCTTGTAGTTCAAAGAACTCTCAAGTGTTTGTGAAGAGCGGTAATATGGTAAAACACAATACAATTTGAGCAACAAACTTTCAACTGCTCCTGGCTATATTCGTAGAAGCCACTCGTACATGTCAATATTCTATTCTTAGCGCTAGGTGGCAACGGTCTTAGACTTTGATACTTAACAGTACATCGAACGGAAATAAAATATTGAACTCGTAAGGATACTTGGTGAACTTAAATTGGGTTCTCTGGATTCCAAACTCACTGTATCATGTGAAAATACGAATCAAAATAATAATCGAATGCTCGAAATAACGATAGGAAAGCAAAAATAAGTTTTAATTAATTTAAATTGAAATTGATTATATTCTAATTGCAGCTGCAATTAAATAAATAGTTGCGAATCATCATTTGTGAAATGGGCGACTAACGAAAGGAAAACGCTTTATTTGATTCGGCAACTAACAACTAGTCAGTTTAATTGTCGTTCATAATTGGCAATTAAAATTAATTACTTTTGAAAGATAAAAAGAAAATAGTAAAATAGAATAGAAAATGATTAATTGCGAGGAGACCACCACCAAGCCCTGTTAAAAATAGGAGTAGGAAAATATTATTAAATATCTCAGAACATACACATATTTCAGTTGTAGAAGTTGAGCATGTAATTGTAGTTGGGCACCCATGACAGTGTATTCTCTCGGTTTAAATAGGGCACGATAGGATTGTAGTTTTGACGATGAATCGCCAGATATTAGCGCTAATCTGAGCTTCTTTGAGATAGAAGCAGCTCAGTGCATCTGGCAATTTTTAGATTTCCAGCTAAGATGGCAGCAGAAAAGTACACCGACTGGCACTATTTCTTTAAGGTTCTGATTGTCAGATTACTATCAACAATCTTGAGTGCTTGGGAGGTTTGCAACCATGGTTAGCAGAAAATTTAGGCAAACACCACTTCGAAAAGAAACCCAGGCTAATCGAATATGTGGTACCGTGATCGTGATTGACGTATTCATTGGAATATATAGAAACAAGCGTCTGGACTGAGGCAACTGTAGTTTAAGTTTTCATACCCAAAGCAGCCGAAACTTTGCATATGCTTCCAAAGGATCTCACAGCCTACTAATGAAGTTAATAGATTGAGACCCCACTACACACTCTCTTACCACCCATTGTTTCTTATCGATCTTTGGTTATGAAATCTTTTCAAGAACTGGACACAAATGAGACTGACCCCAAACTTTATTTCAACAGTAAACTCATAAATGTAACGATGGTCTCTGCTCTACAGGAAATAAACTACACAGCAAACTAATCATAAATTTGCTACTTGTCAAATAAGAGGACTTAGAATGTGATGTGGTAGCTTTCACCAACGACGTTACTCTTTGTAAGTCTTGACAAACACGCACAGACATCCCAGCATTCTCCTCTTGGATATGTATTTTAGCTGTGGCCTTCAAGTAATTCCGGCCGAAAAGGATACTAGTCCTCTTCACAAGCAAAATTAAAATACCCTGCATCGTTCTACTCTTTGAGTTTCATTTGAGTTTCGTTTGAGTTTCTCCATAGGCGGCTCTCCAAGTTCTATTCTGTTTGCTAGCTTAACACTTTCAGCATGCAGATTGCAATTTACCCTACCCTTGGCCTAAAAGACACTCAGAAGCAAAAAAAAAACCGAGTTTAGGGCATGCTAATCTACACAACTTTGAAGCAAAACCATTAATCCAAAAGAAATAACTTTTTTCGATTACCGGAGCTCCAAACATTTATTAATCCAGTGAATTAAAAAATGTTGCATTATAGACCCATCCGAAAATTGAATTTTGCAAACACTTTTGCCTAAATAAGCCACTGTGCGCCGTCATAGGGCTCACAACGCTATACGCAAGAGATTAAAATATGTGACGAACCAACTATGGCCTCGGATAGAAATGGACTCAATGTTGACAAACGCTTAAAGGACAACGACCTTCTAGTTTGCACGTTGAATATTCGGGCCCTTAACAGGCTACGTGCAGCCGAATAATTAGCAGATGCCCTAGACTGCTATCACGCAGGAAGTGTGATAGTATGGGTCGGACATAAGGAAGATGAAAAACTGTGATATGTATTGTACTATAATGATTGCTATAGGGAAAAGAAACATCGGAATGCGGATTTCCAAACGCAACAACGAAGAAGAACTACTGGGAGAAAATTTTACGTAGAAAAGCTGCAATCACAAGGGACCACCAGAATCTTCGCCGAACGCATATCCCGAAATTCTTCAACAACTTCTATGCTGCCAGGATCAAGTACCGCAGACCCGTGGCAATGCTCCAACGTACCATCAGAGACGCTGACTGATATGTTGGGTTTCACCCGGCCACCACCAAAAAATCCATAGTTTGATGAAGAATAACAGCAATCACAAGAAGTTAAACAAGAAGCGGCACTACAGCGAAGGACAAGAGCTGCTCGTGAACTCTATGAGCAGAAGAGACGGGGAGAACATCGACTTCTCCAGAAGTTCGAAGATATTGAGGGAGTTGTACTCCAGTAATAACGTACGGAAGTTTTAACAAAGTAGAGTCACAGTCGGTGCTGGTAATATGGAAACACTTTACTGCAGAATATAACGGCGAAGAAGCCCAACATCCCGCCGTCAGGCAGAATAGCCCATTCAACTTAGGCGATGATAGCCAAATCGTTCGTCAACCTGCCAAGAACAAAGTAAGGATAGCAATCTCTAAGCTAAAATCCAAAAATCAGCTAGACCTGACGGCTTACCGACCGAGGTATATGCAAGCTGCTGGAAATGACTTTGTGGAAAGCATGCACCAACTCATTTCTTAGATCTGGTCAGAAGAGTGTTTGTCTGATGAATGGAATCTCAACACCGTATGCCCGATCAACAAGAAAGGAGACCCCCTCAACTGCGCCAACTAACATCGGATACAAGATCTTATCTTCCATATTGTGTGAACGTCTGAAAACCTTTGCCAACAACCTGATTGATCTCAGTCAGTGCGGTTTCAGACCAGGAAAGTCCACACTCCCGGCAAATCCTGGAAAAAACTCACTATCTTTTCATCGACTTAAAGGCCGCATATGACAGCATTTATAAAGTCTATAGAGCCATGCCCAGTTTTGGCATCCCTGCCAAACTCACGCTGTGCAGAATCGATCGTCAAGGTTGATAACGACGTAACCGAGACCTTGGATGTCAAAAAAGGTTTAAGACAAGGTTACACGTTATGTGACTTCTTTAACATCATTCTTGCATGACTTGTGCGGAATTCACAAGGGAACACTGGGGGCACAATCCATCAAAAGTCTGTAGAACTGTTGGTGTACACCGATGTGCTTTGCAATCAATTTTGTCACCAAACACCTCAAGAGAAATAAAACGAAGAATCACTCCTGTCAATCGCTGTTTTTTTTTGGGTCCTATCCCGAAAGACTAAAGAGATTCTGTATAAGGCCTTAATCATCCCAGTCCTACTTTATGGCGCAGAAGCATGGGCCCTATCGAAAGGGGATGAAGATATCCTGAGTCGTTTCGAGACAAAAATCCTTCGAAAAATATTCGGTCCCATTTGCGTTGACGGGCTTTGAAGGAGAAGATTCAACGATAAACTATACGATCTGAACAGCGACATCGACCTAGTCAGAAAATTGGGCACCAGCCGCCAGAAATGACTACGACATGTAGACCGAATGGACACTAATTCTCCGGCCCGCAGAATCTTCAAGTCTTACCCGGAGGAACAACGCAGTGAAGGAAGACCTCACGTTAAGTGGCGAGCACAAGTAGAAGGGAACCTCAACTGACTTGCAGTGCGCAAGTAAGTAAGGACCAGCCAGTCTACCAGTCAGTCTACCAGTCAGTCTACCAGCCAGCCAGCACTTGATACAGCCAATATCATTTGCGTAACCAGATACAATCCGACAATTTTAAGAAAAAATAATAAAGGACCTGGATGTAGGCCCCTTTAATGGAGATGAAAGCCGTGGACTTGAATAGAATACTGTAACGCCGGTCTTTTAAATAGAATATATTGCAGTTCAAAATATAAAGCCCGATTATAAGCCAAGAGTCTTTAGTTTTAGCAGAATAATTTAAAAAGAATCTTAATCGAAAATTTTGTCAAAATCGGCGGCTATTACATAACCTTTAGCATTTTAGTACGCACAAACTACAAGACACAATTTCTTAAGTGAAGTCCTATTTTTAAGATACGAGTGTAAATGATGGTTTTGCGAATAGATAGATTTTCAATAGAAAAGCATTGAATTTCTGTTTGTTTTAAAAAACGAAATATAATTCTTACCGCATACTCCGGTAGAATACTCCCAAGTTTGCCCTCGGGTATCCGATCGTAATCTTTCCGGAATACCATATCAGTTCCATTCCATTCTTTATGTGATACGACTATAGTACATTCGAGAAATAGCTGATAACGAAAGAGAAACCAATTAACGAAATCGACTTCATCGATTTTCAATAGTCACTTTCGGTGACCTCACTTAGAGAGAAATTATGTCTCCCAAACACTTCAACTTACAACATGTTCACCGATTCAATGCCCGAAATGACAGTTTGTTCGTTAGGCCAGGCTTATCCATTCATCCATGGAGAGGATTCCAATTGTTTATTTTTCAGAATTTGTATTCAACCTCTATCCGGGTTGCAGGATTTTTCTCTTCTCCAACTGCATCGCATTATTGCACGAGTATCTTTTATATTTTGTTTATTTTGTATCTGAATTTTGACTGAATTATGCCCCAACGGAGCAATAACAGTTATTAAATAAATATATACATACATACATACATACATAACATATATTAGAACGAAAAAAAAAAGTCCATTTTCGAGGATACTGCTGTGGTTTTGAAATCATCAGTTTATGGATTTTTGGTCTTCGGAGAGGAGTCATTCAAATCGCATTCGTCGACAACACACGACTATGACTCTTGGGTTCAAGGTTTGCTTTCACCTTCACTTTATGCAACAACGAATGGATCCAAAAAAAAAACAACAAAAAACCAAACAAAAATTGCAGATGAAAAGGATCTCATTCAATGGCTAAAAAGCACACAAAATATACGAGTATGTTTGAATGTGCAGATACATATCTATTCATCTCTCTGTAGAGATATCCGTTGATTCGGTTTCGTTGCAAAGAATGGGAAAATTGCCAAATTGGAATACAAACTAAACAAACCAGCAGACTTTATAATTAAGTCATTTTCAGCGATGGATTTGTTGCTTCATATTTTCATTTTTCATTAAATTCTCCACTTCCGTTTTTCACAACTCATTTCCAACCTCTTCTTCTCTTTTCTCATTTTTTTTTTTTTGTTTTGTTTTGTTATATAACAAACGTCGTATAGCGTAAAGATTAAAAGATTATTTATCATTATTATTTTTAAATTTAAAAATTCGTTTCAAATTCAGCGTGTTATTAAAATTAATATTTTAAAATTAAAGTGCGGTGAATTTAGCGCAGGTGATAATGAATTGGGCATGATGTTTGGCACGTCCTACTGAAGCTACTTAGCCGGGTGGTACGAGGAGCTTTTGCTTTAGTTCTAGGAAATAATTTTTAGCGCACATTAGTTTTATAAAAGAGTCCATGGAATAATAAATGCTTTTCTAATGAAAAAAATGTAAACCACACAGTTGGATGTTTTATTTGCCTTCTGTTGTGAGATAGAAAGACGGATAGGTTAAGATGGCTTTTTGGCTTTTCAGAATAACTCGCTCTTTCTAATCTGATTTAGTCGGAAATGGTAAGCAGTTTCTAGTAATTACAAACACTAGTTAATACACACCTTTGTTCAGTATCTTTTTAGTCGAAAGCGTGAGACAGACGAGGGATTTCAAGTAGTCTAGCTACCTGGAAATTCTGGTGTTTAATTTTGAATCCTTCCACGCCAATACAATTATGTAATAAAAACCAACTCATCTCTCTTCTTTTCTACATTTATATCTGCTGAACATATCGTCGGTTGATCCCCACGTGCATTGAAGAGTTCTGGACGTAAAGGCTGAACGAAGAACTACTCATACGAGGTACGATGATATTGGCTAACTCAAAATATTACGCATCGAACGTCTAGATTCGATATAAACGCTTTAGAAATTACCGATTGAAAGTGCAATAGGGAAAGACCTATCCTTAGATACAAGTAACAACCTACCAAATCCAATTAGCCAAGCCTCTCGGCTTGGTGGTTGAAGCCCATGTTCGTTAGAATATTAAGCCTCCTACGAATATGATTTAGATTTTGAATATCACGCTCTCAATGATGTCTGGCACCAAAGTATATTGATATAGAACGTTTAGTGTTATATTAATTGTGTTGAGCCCAGGTCAGAGGGGAAAAGTAGTTCTTTTATCAAATAACAAAGCTAGCGGAAGGTGTTCAGAACCTGAACGGTGCCATGGATAAGTGCTTTGAACTAGTATGTCCAGCTAGGAAACAATCATGCAGATTGCGCGTTTCTTGCAGAAGTTTTGTCACATACGACTAATTTGAAGGAAAGTTGGATTTAGGATTCCAGGGGCTAGAAATATCGGTTGTGGTAAAAAAAAATCAAATTTCGAACCAAACTATGGAACCTCCAAGTACTATTTGCACTTGGATTTGTTTAAGCCCCCAACCTGAAGGTGGCAGCCACAAATTACTGGTTGTGGCCAACCTGACCGTAAGTCGTGAGGTATTGGACCGCCGGATGGCGGTGATGGCTTCAAGTCGCCTGGCACCGATGGAATATACCCTGTTAGGCTACAAAAAGGTATAAACTAGTTGGTGGTAATTCTAAAGAGAATCTTCATTGCTAGCCTGCCTGGCATACTCGTACATACCGAAACCCTGGTGAACAGTCAGAGTAGCCTCAATACCGAAACTCGAAAAAGACAACTATATACTCGGCAAGAGCTTCAGACCTATTAGACTGACTTCCTTCATGTTGAGGAGCATAAAGAGAATTGTCCAGCAATGTAGAAAACCTGCTTTGCAAGTGTATTCTCTGCCTAAGATGCAACATGCCTATCAACGCGAAAGATGCTGCAAGAGTCGATTCAAAATCTGGTGGGCAAAACTAAAGCCACACGACAGGAAGCAGTACGCGCTGGGCAATATAGTCGACATTGAGAGTGCTTCCGACAACGCAACTTTTGACGGCATGTGTAACTAGGCCAGGCAACGTGGCGAAGACAAATAACTGGATAAAAGCAATGATAGTGAATAGGGCACTGATTGCAAATGCTGACTGCTGCCAATATAGGATGATGAATTGGTTTGCCAGCAAGGCACGATGGCGAGTGGCTACTATAAGCACAGCCCCAGACGTGATCGACGATTGGTGCACTAAAAATTGACTTTCAGTCAATCTTCTCAAAACTGAGGTTGTTTTCTTTACGAGAAGGAGGAATCTAACTGTATGACTCGCCTAGGGCTTAAAGGCATCACCATTCAATTCTTCAACGAAGCAAAGTATTTGGGTGTCATCCTGGATAACAAACTTCTCTGGCTAAATATGTTACGGCGAAAACCTCTAAGATGCTGTCGCAAGACATGGACCTGATGTCATGATGACATGTCACTGACGGTTGCTTGGTGGATTAAGCTGTCACGAAAATACATTACTGCTCCAAAGAACGGCCTGTCTCGGCTGCATGGTGGCTTTTCCTAGCACGCGTGACTCTGCTCTAACGGGTGGTACAAATACAAGTTTCTTTTTGAATCATGTTATTTTGACACAATCTTCACTGTCAGTCAGCATCATACCTCCGCAGGACGAAATGAATCCCTTTAGCTTGAACAACGAAATGAAGCTCCCACCGCACCTGCTGTACGCAAGTTTGTGCAGAAAGTTCGTGAGACTGGCTTGCTTGCGGACAAAACTCACGGTCCGCGTCGTCGTACGATACGTACCGACGAGAATGTGGCAGCTGTGGCAAAGGGTGTTCGACTTAATCCAGGAACATCAACTGGGCATCGATCTCAAAAATTCGATATCTTACGCACCGGCCTGATGAAAAGTTTGCACAAAGATCTCAGATTATGCCCTTACAAAGTCCAATAGTCTCACCAATTGAAGGCAACCGACCATCCGCTTCGTTATCGCTTCTCAGTTTGGGCCTTAGAGCAGCTCAAGTTAGACGTCGAATTTAGTCGAAAAATCGTTTTTATTCTGACGAGGCGAGGGATCAGAAAATCTGCACTTGATTGTCGAGAAGCTAAAGCATCCGCAGAGAGTGACAGTTTGATGCGGATTTTGGAGTGGCAGCATCATTGGCATGATTACCAAATTTTTGTGAGCTGAAATTGAAGACATGGACTTGGACGATCTTTGGTTTCACCACGATGGCGCGCCATGCCACACGACCCATCAAACAATCAATCATTTGCACATTAAGTTCGGTAATCGTGTTATTAGCCGCCTTGGTGATGTCAATTGGCTGCCATGGAGCTGCGATGTGATCCCATTAGACTTTTTTTGTGGGATGCACTTAAAGCTCGATGTTACGCGGATAATTCAGTAAATATTTAAGCCTTAAAGCGGATATCGTCCGAGCCATTCGTGAGATAGAGCCAGAAATAGTCAACAAGCTCTTGGAAAATAGGGTTGACAGAATGCGTTACTGCGAAGTAGGGAAGAAGAAGGCAGCCACGTGAATGAAATCGCATTTCATAACTAATAGGAATGTTCTCTCTTTCTAGTAAAGCCACAACATACCGAAAAGAATTGATTTTTGCTCATTTTATTTTATATTTAGAAAGAAACTTGTACTTGGACCACCCTTTAGACGCACTGATAAATCCACCTTCCCTTGATGTTCATGTCATGGACTGCACTTTCAAAGCCGTCTTCCATTTAAAGACAAGTGATCTTTGCTGCAACAGGCAGAGGAGTTTTGATCACCTTTAGACTTTGTTCTTAAGGACATGGCGCCTTAAATGGTTTCGGCCAGAATCTAAGTCAGAAACGGATTGGCTCCAAAACCGACTTAGGATTCGGCGCTGGTGTCTTTTTTGAGGACGACCACGCTAGATTTTACTCCTTGTTGGCAAAGCTTGTGTCATTTTCCAAACAGAGGTTTACAGAATCCTGGTGACAACGTACTATATTACAAGGAAACGAATGGAAGAGGCATTTGCATCTGTAGCAACAGCTAAGTTGCGCTTAAGGTCTTGCTGTATCCTCTCACGATTTTCAAGCTAGTTCGAGAATGCAAGTCGTAGGGCTGAATTCACTGACTTTTGTCACTGACGTCGTAATGCTATCACGGGAAATGAAATCGCCGATGAACTTGCTCGATCAGGTTCTGAGGAGTTTTACAGGACCCGACCCTACGTTAGGACTGCATGCGCCCCTGATAGTTTGGTTTCATACGAGCGTAACGGAAAATGCCATGACTTTCCAGGTTGCCGGTAGATCAAACGAATGTGTCCCGACGTCACAAAAATGTCAGCGGCGTTCCTGCTGTCTCTCAGTAGGAAATACAGCAGGATGCTTGCCTGCGTCGTAACGAGGCACTACGCTTCTGCTGAGCATCTCGGTATGCTGGTCATATGCCATAAAATTTCCTTTGAAGCGAAAGTGGTAACGAGTTTAGTTCAAAAAGATTTTTTGTCATTCTCACATACGTTTTCGAGGAGATATTTACGTAAGATGGTCTTCATCAGAGAAAATTTTCATGAAATGTAAACATCACCCTATGCAACCGCAACCAGTATCTAAAGTGATCCTTACACGGAAAACAGACTTGTGTAGTCCAAAGTTAAATTGCAGAAACCTCGAGACAGTCTGTCTGTAATAGAATAGAAGCTTTTGAATATTGAGCTTCCCTTGTGTACCCTGTAACAGTCGATGCTTGGTTTGATTGATTGGTTGCGTAACTTTTGACCAGAGATAACTACGTATGTATATTTACGAGAGTATGGCACAACTAACTACCATTGAGGGTGGCTTATAAGACCTAATCAGTCTCACGCCATTGCTGGCCAGATGATTCAATATAGATACCATTTTCCACCCTGATATTGGAGTCACCATCAAATTCATAGTCAGTTCCGTCGGCCGTCAAAGTCTGTTCTTAACAAACAGGTGCTCATTTTTTTCACCTGAAATACGAAGATACATCGATGTGGTAACCTTGGAAAACGACAAAATTGGGTCTATACTTATTTATGAATGGTTTCCATTTTTCCTGAAAAATTCCATATTCGTTTCTATATACAAATTTGTAGGAGGATATTACCTACATTCAACATCAATCTAAAGCCAAAATCACTTTCTATTCCTTACTCCACTCACGTTTTCATATGCTTACGCCCTGAAGCACACGAAAACGGGGATGGATGGGTATACCCACTTAAAGGTACACTACGATCAAAGATAAGAATATAATATCTTGGTCGTCTTGCAGTATGAAGGACTATAGAAGAGCTCAACATATTTTCTATTGAGCCCTCTACACACAAGTTCTTAAATCTTTTGTCCGCAGCGCATCATTTGACATACAACCTCGATGTGACGAGCACACTCCCACAAAGTCACTTGAACAAGGGCAACACTCACTGTAACCACCCTGACCACCCACGTTTATGCACCCCAAAACTACCGTATCAATACGCATACATTCACAACGTCCCAGGCCTGCTGAGATACATGCATGACAATGATGTAAACAACAACCTGTTTGGGCATAGCTATGAGTACCTACATCTACTCGTACACATTCAGACTATACACACTCCCTCACAAATACTCTCCCACACTTGTTGTTTGTTTTACTCGCTCATTGCGCATTTTATGTATCTGTGCGAGGCCATCTACGTCATTTGGACCTGAAGTGAGCTTTCCCACTTCCATTTCAAGTTCATGTTGCAAGTTCACTTTCTAAAGCACCTCCTCGAACAAAATATGTATGAATTCAATACATATAGTCACTCGGCATTTCCCCTGCATTTTGCAGCTTTGCCAGAGGGGAATCGTAGAAATTTCTCCAACCACTTTGCAAGGATTACGTAATCCTTGTCCTAGTACTTCATTTCAATACTTTGCCCTTCAATAGCTGCGAAACGACGAGTTTCGCCGCGCTCTAGAGGAGGAAGCGAAATCATCAGCAGGAAACAGGAAGCCGAAGGAATGGGTGACGGAACGTGGCGGTACACCAACAAACCAGAGGAAGAGAGAGCAAAAAAAAGCGATAATTCTTGGAAATAATTTCGCAGATACTTTGCGAAACGGTTTTTATCTTGTGGTGACTGTTGTTGCCTTCCTCGAGGGCGGCAAAAAGTTTGCATTTCCTTTTCACCGACTGAAAGAAAGGATGAACCGACGCGCGGTACGGTGGAGCTGCTGCTGATGCTAGGAAATTCAATTCGTCCTCTTTCGCCTGCCAAACGTGCTATTGAAAGTTTCGTAGTCATGTGGTGGATGCTGAAGATCCGGAGATCTTCAAGGTGCATAGCCGCCGCCGTCACTTAGGTGAAGGATATTTGGAGGAGTCAGTTTTGTGTTTTTTTTTTTTTTTTTTTTTTTTTTTTTTTTTTTTTTTCCTTTTCATGGTCTCAGTGGAATGGTAGAAATGTTGCCTAATGACTATGGCCATTTTCGTAGTATCTGTATCTGCTTTCGCTTCGTGTTGATGCCAACAACGCGAAAAGTAATTACAAAGGAATTTCGCCTCACTTCAGGAATAATGCACCGCCGCCGTCATGGAATGAAATGAAATTCCTAAATAGGGTGCGGTTCCTTTGAAATGATCTCCTTCTGCTACCCACAGCTCATCAAATTCTGGAGCGATAATTAATTTTCTGCCAAGGACCAACAATGGTGTGTGTATATAATTGATTTGCCTATCTAGAGTACAAAATTCGGCTTATCATCTGGGCAAACGTGTCGAATTAACGTCAGAAACTGACGAAAGGATCGATTCGTCGGCGTAATGTGACAAGCCATTGTTATGAATATAATGAAATGTTTCCTTTAGGGATTTACTAAAGATACAATATGAAAATGTCTGCCTTCCCTAACTACTCATATTCCTTCTCTGATACGAGGATATTGTGGCCGTGGGCAAGGCATAGCACACCCTTTAGAGCAATTTGATGTTTCATATTCAGTGAGTGTGTGAGTGAGTATCTGTATTCCTGTGTGTGATTGTATTCCTTCGGGAAGATAGATGAATTCCAGTGCTCGAACAAATATTTACGCTGAAATAAATTTCCTGACTTCTGGTTCTTACTTCCTCCGTAGGGTGGATGCTGATGGTATCTTTAAGTGGAAATATTTCGGGGAATGAATGACGAGTCTTGGTTCAGGATCATGGTTTCGAATGGATGGATGAACAAATGGATGTCGTCGTCTCATTTCAAGGAATGACAACAAACAAGGAAGCATTTTGGGTTTATCTACTTTGAAGGCACCTAAGGGATTAGTACAATACTACATATACTCAAACAGGCATAAAGGAGTAGATTTGGTTTTTTTTGGGGGAAAGATATGGTAACCTTGTGCTTTGGTAGCTTTAAAGGCCAAATCCGGATTGGGGATGCTCCTGAGATTAAATGGGACTAGAAGCTTTGGTTAGTGAAAAGTTTATAAACTTGCCAAAGCCTAGAAGGTAAATACAGTGACATTTAGTTGTGGTGACTTGTGTTTATGCTCTTTCTTAACCTTTCACGCTAAGTGAAAATAATTTTAAGATGTACGACAGAAAGAAACTTCTGCGTTGGTGGATGGAAAAGTTTTTTCAAGCGTGAGTTATTTGTTTTTTTTTTTTTTTTTTTTTAAAGGCCAAGAATGGAGCCGAAAAGCAATGCATCTTTTTAATGAGTTCATACCATCTACGAGTACCAACACGATTTTGTGAGACTACGTCAGAAGCCTGTGAGAAATGACGTTGTGTTGTATGAAAAAACAAATGCAGCTACAGTGGAGAAACAACGTTGTGTCAGGTATAGAAAACTGGTATCTGGTTTCTGACTTATGTAAATTGCTAGTGTATAGTAGTGTAAATTAAGATAAATATGGTATTTTATACAATTAGCAGGAGTTATCCCAGTTCAATGAAGAAAAATGTTCCATTTTTGATGGATTTCCGGAAGGTTGGGTTTTTGGACCTACTTCATTTATTTATTTAGTATTTATTTATATATAACAACACTTTTAAATTAGAAATCTTTTAAATTAGAAATGTTAAAAGTTATGGAAAACAGAAATTCAAAGTAATTTAGTCTAGAAGAAAAGCAGTCATTTCAATGTCAATTTACAGTTATGTATTTATGGCAAAAAAAAACAAGTAGTAATGCGATGGTAAGATGAGTGGTATTTTCTGTATTTACATATACAATACAAGAACTTGCAACTTGTCGAAAAAGAATAACATTGAACTGTTTTGTGGTGTACAAAAATCGAGTTACTCGGTAAGTGTATAACCCAGGACCTTGGCCACGTGTTCATATTGTTTTAGACCAAAAACATAGCGAGTTATGTTATGGAGTCTGCGTTGTACCGTCCCATTGCTGTAACAAGAAATTTCACAGGCATAGGTAAAATGAGGGGTAAGTAGCGTTCTTGTGATCTTTAACCTTGTGTTTATTGGTGATAAACTTTGTGTTGGAGAAAGATTGCTAAGGCAGTCATAAATCTTGCCGACCTTTATACTTATGTGGTCGTCCCAGTTAAGACTTTCATTAAACAAGATACCGAGATTATGAACAAATTCAATCACCGCATTTCCAAGGTGAATAGTCGGGAGGCGGATTGAATCAGGAGTATGCCTACAAATTATGAGGCATTTTTTGAGTTCAATTGTAGCAAATTTATGTTGGACTGCTCAAGAATTTTGTTTAAATCATTGTAATGCTCATTACTTACATAGAGTTGGACGTCATCTGCGTATATATGTATCGGCGAGTATCGAACGACATTTGGGAGGTTCTTTTATAATGATTGTGAAGAGCAAAGGACCTGGAATGTACCCTTACGGTACACCATTTAAAGTAAAGCAAAAGTACGACTGCGCTCCATTTCATACTAACAGCCCGCTTCCGGCCGGACAGGTAGGACCTTACAAGGTTTGTAGCAGACGAAGAGCAGGCATATAGAGATGTCAGCATTGTGATAAGAAACTCATGGTTCACTTTGTCGAAGGCTTTGGACAAGTCTAGTAGCGTCGAATGTTTTCAGTTACTTTAAGTATTGATGAAGTAGTGCAGCTGTGATGCTGCCTAAATCCAGATTGGTATACACTTAGTAGTTTATTTTGTCGCAAGTGCGTGTACATTTGTGAGTAAATTAACTTCTCAAATACATTGGAAAAATATGGCAGTATTGCAATAGATCGGTATTCCGCAGGAGTAGTGCACGTTGCCTTCTTTTTAAGCACAGGAATAATCTTTGCGGCCTTCCAGGATATTAGGAAGAATATACGGCAAAATCTTTTTAATGAAAACCGGATGCATACCATCTGGCCCAACAGCTTTGGAAGAATAGCTTGAAGAACATTTTTTTTTTATAATCAGCGCGCGCTCAAGGGGTTTTTGCACCCTTAAAATGTTTGTACACAGCGCGGGCGAAGGAAATTAAGGGAGGAAGGTACCGATGTACATTGTTTTTAAATGTATGTAAGTTATTACGACAAACACAGAGATTGGCAAGGCATTCCATAAGCGAGTTGTACGGCTTAGGAAAGAATAACGATATTTTAGAGTTCGTCCGAAAATGGGCTTGAGGGTATACTGATGAGCATTCATAGCGAGACGGGTGTTACGGTTGAATGTTCGAATGGGCGGAATGCCACTGGCGATTTCAATGGAGCACTTGTGATAGAAATAACGATAAAACAATGTGAGACAGGAGACATTACGCCGGTGTTCGAGGGTGTCAATTGATTGACTGATGTTAGTATCACCAATGAGTTTTATCGCACGGTTTTGAATCCCATGCAGAGATGTTTTAGGAGCACCTGACCAGATGTGGGCATTGTACTCCAATTTTGGGCGGATGAATGCCTTATATATTGTGGCCAGATCAGAGGGGGTAAAATATTTCTTACATCGCTTGAGGAAACCTAGACATTACGCAGGATTTTTGGCGACATCGAATATGTGGTCATTCCAACGTAAGTTGTCACTGACATACATACTGAGAGTGGAAAGTTTATCGGTTTCGACGAGGCAAGTGCCATTCATGGATAATGGCTGGGTATTTGAATTTTGCTTTAATGACAGCAGACAGCATTGAGTTTTGGAAGCATTAAATTCCACTCAGTTGATAGTTCCCCAATTGGTTATGCTGTTAATATCGGAATATAATGAGCTTAACATACTCTGGCGTTCCCGTTCTACAGCCGAAGAGCAGGGGCGTGAGTCCGGGAACGAATATGAAAAGCAGAGAGTACTGTCGTCAGCAAATGAATATATTGGATTAGAAGTAGCAGACAAGAGATCGTTGATGAAAATTAAAAAGAGTGTCGGAGACAGAACGGAGCCCTGGGGCACACCAGCATTTATTTTGTGAATATCAGACTTGAAACCATCCAAGACAACTTGATCTGAACATTCCGAAAGGTAATTTCTAATCCATTGAAGGAGAGAGTCATCGATCTCAAAAGTACGCATTTTCGACAAAAGACCCTGATGCCAAACTCTGTCAAATGCGTTAGAAATATCAAGTGCAACTATCTTGCTTTCGCTAGACTGATGTACGCTTGGGTTCCACTTTTCGGTGAGATATGCCATCAAATCACCAGTGGACCTGTTGCTACGAAAACCATACTGCCGATCATTAAGAAGTTTTCGTGTTTCAAGATATTTCGTGAGCTGACGGTTTATCAGCGTTTCCATGACCTTGGAAAGAAGGAAGAAGATTCGCCTTTTTTAGGGACGGGCTGCACAAATGCTGTTTTCCATCTGCTCGGAAAGAATCCTAAAGAGTAGGATTGATGAAAAAGCTTACACAGTGGTTTTGCCAGTGAGGAAGAACACCTCTTCAGAAGAAGGGGAGATATGCCACCTGGAGCAGCGGATTTGTGAATGTTAAGATCTTTAAGAACTCTTGCTACTACACGAGTGCGAAAGTGGATTTGTCCCATTGAATATTCGACGAACTCAAGTGTAGGCGGAGACAAAGTACAATCTGTGCAGCAGGAGATTGGCCTTGTCCAAAGAGCTGACAGCTGGAATGTCCTTGTAAATGAGCGTTGGGATGGAGGATGAGTCAGAATTTCTCATATTTTTGACGAACGATCAAAAATTGTCACTACCTTTGGGACATTGTATTATTTTTTGTCTCAGTTTTTGGTCGTACTAGAATTTTACACGTTAAGAAAGGCGGTCATTTCTGGCTCGTTTGAACTTTTTTCGGTTTTCCTCAGTTGAGCTGGTCGTAAAGGACGGGAAAAACCTTTCTCTAACCCTGACAGCCTCTTTACCGCTCGAGTCGTACCATGCTTTTTCTTTTGGTTTGATACTCTTCATCCGATGAGGGATAAAGTTTCTCATTCCAAGAAGAATGGTGTCTGTGATCATATCAGCAGCGGCATCCACGACGTTATCGAGGAAACATAACGACCAGTTAAAATTCCTTAAGAAGCTGTTAAAACCGCTCCATTTGGCTTTCTTGTATTACCATACGGTTCTATTAGGAATCTTTTCTCTAACTGTGTGATCGGTGTACGAGAAATTAGCTGATATGACACAATGGTCCGACGAGTCTACAGAGGAGAGCACATCAACGATATACTTATCAAGGTGAGAAGTTAAAAACAAGTCCAGGGTGTTGGCGGTATGACTATCAACGTCTGGTATTCGTGTAGGCTCATTTACAAGCTGGGTTAAATTGTTTTCCGCAGCGAAGATCTCAACAAATCGTCTTTCGGGTGCTGTCTGTTCAGAATATCGAAGCCACCCAATATAACAATGTCATCATCCACCACCATACCAAGAACATAAGCCCAAGCTAGAGAGCCAGACGCTTCAACGAATAGTACCAGTAGCCCACTATGGGGATTAAGCTCTGCTGGTGATCCGTTTAAGACTGCTCCATTCCCATCTGGCCAAAGGCTGAAAAGGCCTCATATGACCTGAGTTCTAAATATGACAAAGTACCTCAAATAGGTTTATCACTGCATGTGCCTCCGACATTGCCGTTGACTCAATCTTGGGAGTTCCTTTGGAAGAACGTCCGAATTGGACTTTGCTTGAATTATTTATATTCACTAAATTTAAACCAGCTATGCTTGCGCAGGTTCGAGTATATCATTCTGTAACAATTATGCACAGGATACTGGAGAATGTTGGTGGCGGTCGTCTCCATCGGCTAACCTGTTCCTTTCTCAACATCGGGTTGGGACCGGCTTCGACGAAGTCAAGCTGCATGCAAATTCGAATTAATTCAAACGAACGAATAATTCCGACAGCTTAGTAAGAGATCTGGGTAAACGAGTGTACATAAATAATGAAAACAAGCGAATCCAATTTTGATCCTTGTGGGACTCCGCACCCTCTTTTTTCCTGTTCACTACATTTAATATTAGTACATACTTTTAAATTTATATTTTAAAAGTAGCTCTTAATCTACGATAAGATAAGTCCTCGTAACACGATCTTATCCAGTTGTCTTAACATATTTTCATGACTTAGTGTATAAAATGCTTCTTTATGTTTTTTTTTTTTAAATGTTTATTTTGGCAACATGTTTTAACGACCACTTAGGCCGCCCGCATTGTTGTTTACCATTTGGGCTCTTTTTATGGCATTTTTGATGGTTTTCGTCAGAACTTCGTTCGGGGGATATGTTCTCCACTTGTTGGCGGATGTTCTCCTTGAGAGCTTCCAGAATTTTTAGTTTGTTCACATAAACCGGTGACTTTAAATAACCCCATACAAAGAAGTCTTAGGCGGTCAAATCGGATAATCTTGCGGACCACTGCAAATCCCCAAAACACGATATCAGACGACCGGAAAACGCCTTCTGTGTGGCTCGTGGGGGAACCACATGCCCTCCAGTCCCAATTTATCCTATTGAGGAATGTACATAGCTCTGTAGCGCTCACCATACAAAGCCGTCACGCAAACCAAACAAAAGCTTGAAAAGTATTGTGGAGACTCTTCACCGTCGATTGAAACCATTCATCGCTGGTGTACCTAATTGAAGTCGAGTTAAGTTGGGCGAACTTGAAGAGGCTACAGACTTATCACATGGATCAATGGTTTCAGTTTTGCAAAAATATTTGGATATTTGGCCAGATGAGTGCCACGTTTGCTCACAAATGACAGCAAACACAAGCGTTTGACAACTTCGAAAGAACGTTTGGCGATGTTCAATCACAATCTGAACGAGTTTTTGCGCCGTTTCGTAACCGTGGACGAAACATGAATCCATCACAACACACCAGAGGACAAGGAACAATCGAGGCAGTAGATTTCTCCTGGTGAATCGAAGCCAAGGAGCGTTTGTCGGCCAACAAGGTTATGGCGACAGTTTTTTGGGATGCCCGCGGTGTCATACACATCGATTACCTTGAAAAGGATGAAACGATCAATGGCGCCTATTATGCAGAGTCGTTGAATCAATTCGACACCGATATGAAGCAAAAACGACCGCATTTGACGAAGAAAAAAGTTCTCTTCCGCCAGGACAACGCACCGCCGCACGACTCCGCGGTCGCAATGGCAGAATTGCATGAACTATGTTACGAATTGCTCCCTCATTCAGCATATTCTCCAGATTTACCCCCTGCGACTATTTCCTGTCCCAAACATGAAGAAATGGCTCGGCGGTAAGAGATTTGGGTCGAATGAAGAGGTCATCGATGAAACAAACGCCTATTCTGAAGGCCTCGAGAAATTGTATTATTTGAGCGCATAAAAAAATTGGAGAAACATTAGACTAAGCGCGTCAAGCTAAAATGGGATTATGTTGAAAAATAAAAGGTTTTTTTTTTTGTCGAAAAGAGTGTTTCTTACTTCAATTTTCAGGGACTTATTGACCCACCTTCGAAGGTGGAAATGGTCCTCTCATTCAGGATTATTTTTGACGCAAAATCGTCCACTTCGCTGTTGAGATTCAAGAAAGCGCGAGCTTGGATTATCGCGATTCACGGTCAACACCCATCACTTGACTATCTACACGTTGTAAGGAAACATCTTCAATTCTTTCACCAAACTGCGCCGCAGAGACCTGCGTGGAAGGGCCAATTGCGTGGTACGTCATTTGGTCGATGTCGACGGAACCCTCTACGACATCTTCAGCTACAACAGCGATATACTCAGACGAACGAGATGTACGATGCCTTCCAGGGCTTGCTGGGTCCAGTGCTGTTCCAGTCTCTAAGAGTTGTGCGCCTGAACGCCGCAGTCCGTTCAATCCCAAGGAGCCGGGCGGCCAGTAAAATAGGGACGAAAAGCACATTACGCCAAAATCTCTGAAGAATTCTTCATCAAAAACATCGCGACTATTATTCCGCGTTCTTCAGAAGTATAGCGCTCCATTTCTTATTCACACAAATTCTAATTCTGTTTGCTCCAATAATGTCAAAATCGGATTGACATTCAACGCCATTTGTGAAATTTATGGCACTTTCCGTTGATGTCAATATAACAATTGGGTATGCGAATCACGTAGATTTTATCGGCAGAACACAGGGAGATGCTTGCTAGGTGTTTCCAAGTATTGAAGTCGAATCGACGAAGACGGGTCTGGCTGTAAACGAAAGAAAAACGAAAAAGGACACACAACATCGACGACAAATGATATAACTTTGAGGTATTCAATGGCCTAACGTCCGCAGCTAATTTCAGCAACGACACTACCTTGAAAGATCAGTCGAAGAGTAACTCTGAACAATTGTTGTTTTTTTGGTCTCAGAAAGCAGTTGAGAAGGAAAGCCCTGTCTCGAACAACCAATAAATTCATCGTCCCAGTCCTTCTCTATAGCTAAGGTATCCAACCGCCAATTAATATGGTCCAATACGAAGTAATCCTTTGGAAAAATCTTTACAACCTCAGCATTGGATGTGTAAACCATCTGACTTTCAAGATTAGGCACACCTGAAGAGATTCTTCAATTCAAATGATGTACCTTCACCTAGACGCTTATATCATGCATCATTACTACTGATATTCCACACCTTCCCTGAATGAATACAAGGGAACCTATGAGCATTTACGGGTATACATTTCCTAAGTAACTCAAGTCTCAAGTAACTCCCAACGGCCTAAGGAACCGGCGAAACTGCCCCAATTGGATTTACTTTCGAATTTTTTTTTTATAAAGAAGTACGATTCCCATCTCAAATGGTTCTATCAAAAATTTATATAAATATTCCAAAGGAATGCAACCCTGAAAAGGGACGCCTTTGAACTGTCATGACCTCGACGCGTGTGGAATTCGACGACTGAAAATTTAAATACCAGACATCACATGCGAAAAAATGAGGAAAATGAAAAGGAAAAAAAAAATAGAAAATTAGCAAATGCTCCTTTGCAGCATCGTAAATTTTGTAACTCATTCTTGGAATACGAAAAGGAATACCAGTCCCGGGATAACCTTTTTGTGATACTGCATCACGTTCTTCAGCTTTGTCATAACGAAAATAACCAAACACGGTCTCTTCCTTGCCAAAGGCCGATACGGAAATTGTTTGCATTTCATCAACTAACTTTATCGGAAGGCCATTTAACCACCAAAACCCTGACGGAAATACATAGGCAAACACACAAAGGGAGGATGATGTCGTGTACACGACAACGGACAGTGGTATCCTCGACCTAAGGACATGCCAGGCTAACACAGCTAACACTGCAAACACAGAACGAAGAGAGTCGAGTAGCCCGAGCAAACCATGGTAAGGACATTTCCTTGAAAGCATTACACAATCGCCGGAGCGGTCTTTTTTTTTTTGCCTCCTTTCTTTTTTATTTTGAATCCTCCACAGTCCAAGTAGTCAGCTTTCTCTTGTCATGCACTACCGTCGTTTATCAAACAGAGGAGAGAGTACAAAGAAGACGACTACGACGACGGTGAAGGACTTTCCCCAGAGAATCCGAGAAAGTTAAAAAATAAATAAAAAAAAAAAAAAAAATAGAAAAAGAATGACAAAACAACCGACGAACAGATAGGATAGCATAGGAAAAGATGAGCGACATTGGGTGTTGGTAGATGGATGCTGGATGCTGGAATGGTTAAAATTGGAATTGGGGGAAGGAATCAACTGACAGCGGTGACAGAAACCACGCAAGAGAATACAAAAACCGCTCGTTAAATGTCCTAAACAAGGACAATAACGACAGCAACGACAACAACGACGACCAAGGAGAAGACGAAACTGACGATGTCGCATAGAAGCGACAAGAAAATAAGAACTCTCCTGTGAAAGCCACACAAGCGAACGAAGCAATGAATGAAATTCCTTAGAGTCATACCCCCACCAACACCACCCAGCAGCTGTACTACAATAATATGGCAAGCTACTCGTATATCCTCCACATGTGTTCCGCAGGACATGACTAACTTTTAATCCCACACCAGGCACTTTGTGTAAAATGGATTTAAACTGTTCTTAGCTTCTTTTTTCTCTCCATAAACTCAAACTCAAACTCGAACTGAAACTGAAATCACCGTCCAAGGACACAAATTGAATTGTTTCACAACTACGAACATCGAAAAGGATTATGTCACACGTGTTGCTATTTCAAAAAAAAAGAAAAAAAAAATTAAAATAGAAAAAATCCCCACCAGCTATCTTGAGGAATACGAGTATAGTGGGCTGAATGGAGCTATATCTACCCTTATAGGCTGCTGGAAGAGGCCGACGAAGGATTAATGAATTCATCATTCGAGATTATAAAAGCTCATCTGGAATTCAGTTCTCACATTTAGATTTGTTTGTTTTGGCGCAGCATACCTAAGTAATAAGTATGTGTCTGACTGCTGGCAGATTTGTCTCTTCCACCACCTTGAACAACACCGTGATGGGTATTTTTGTTGTTGCAAGTTGTCTATTTTTGGACGTAGAGTTCATGCTTTGGTGTTTGTTTCTTATAATTTTTATTACCCTGAAGAGCTGTCCCTGTCAGCTTGAGTATTAATCGTGTTACGGTGTTATGTCCTTTTGACTTTAGATCATATTAATGGTATTCATTTCGTCTTCATGAAATGGAAATATGGTATTTTAAATTGTTTGCCCTTTGAGGGAAATCAAAAATAGATAAATTGCTGAATGATGTGACTCTTGATCTAAGGGGTTATAGAGATTGGATAAGGTAATTAAACAAACGTCAAAAGGTGTGCTGATTAGCATAAGAAAACGTATTAAGTGGCGAAGTATGAATTAGTAGAGGATGCGTCACCATCATTCCATCACCCCTGAATCACTTTATGTTATATCCACTTAAGACAACATTTTTAACTCTCGTTGGTTGGAGTAGGAAAATACCGTAGGTCCCACATAAGCATATAGGTGCATACAAAGACGAACAACACGATGAGGGGGAGACCTGGATGTGATCTCGCCCAAACTATGGAAGTACCATCAAACCTTTGTATGTGTCTTCGAGCTAATAGGCCTTATTATATGGCTCAATGTCCGGATGTCTCATATGAGGGAGAACGAGTATAGTAATCTAGCACTACTAACGGAGACAGTCTTTTGATTACTATGCACGGCACTACCACTTGTGAAAAAAAAAAGTTGATACGCTCTTAAAAATCCGGTACCTCCTAGCTACCTGAGTTCATTGTTTTCAAGTAATATTCCATCTAATAAGTGGTTCTTCGAGCAAAATCAGGATCACCTTCGGGATATCATCGTAGAGGTTACAGTTAGCCTTAGGAAAGAAGGATTAAATAAGCAAGGCAGAACGCCAAGGAAAAAAACCCTTGCGCTTCCATCGATGCTAACTACACCATCTTGATGGGCCTAAATGGAACAACCGCTGCCGACTTTCTGCCAAAGTTCGAGGTAGAAAAAGACACCTTCTTAAAAATTAAGGAGTTCATAGCGAAACATTTCCCCGAACTAATAAAGGAATATGGAAGAGCTGAATATAATAACAAGAAGGTAGCCCGTTCTGGTACTAGCCAGGCTCCGAAAGCACCGTCGGCCACTGCTTCAAACCCTAAGACGGACGCTCCGATCAACTTAGCACCAAATTCCAATCCGATTCCATAAAAAAAAACAGAGACTTGCTGTCGTCAAACCACACAGAGGGTACAGAGGAAGCACACCAACAATGGTCCCAAGATTGGGATAACGCAGAATCAACAGGAGAGTTTTAAATAATCCCGAGGAAGGGTTCACCATCAATCGACCAGCCACAGCCACAGCCATCCCAGATAGAGCTCTCTTGCACGCTATAGTGAGACTGACACTTGAACGCGAGTCCAACCCCACAAGTCACAGGATCGCGCACTGTATATGATATCAAAATCCCAAAATTGATTTACGTGAGTATTATGGAGACATTATGAAGTATCGTGAATTTAAGGAGCAGTTCGATTCATTGGTCCTAGGAATTCATACTTCAATCATCGATCGTTTCCCTTTACTCACATCCAAGCTGACTGGAAATGCATTAGAGGCAATACGTCATCGGCACTTTACTGAATACAATTATCATATAGTCTGGCCACTTTCAGATATAACGTTTAATAAACCAAGGCACCTAGCAAAAGTAGAATTGGAGGCTTTGATGACTCTACCCAACGCTCAACGATCCCGGGGGATGCCGAATCGATCATACGCTACATGCACGCACTACAATCTAGAAAAAGATGACATAAATGGAGAACAGATCTTGGCTTTTCTCATCCTTCAAGGTTTAGACTCTATCACTTGCGGAAGGCTTGAAGATGTTGTTAATTCTAAAAATAGCCGTACAATTATGCAACCACACCAAAAGATATCCAAGAAAGATTCCTGTGTTCCTTACATGCCTCCATGCCGCCGTCCAACCACGACAAACGAAATAGTGTTTGATTTTCATCGGGCTACATCATGTGACAGATTGTCCACAATTCCTGAGCTCTAAAAGTCGCGGAAACTTATTATTGGATTACAAAATCTGTATATTTTGCGCGGGACATCCTTTTGAATATCGCTCCCCTTGCAGATCAAAATGGTTTATAAAATGTGAATTTTGTCAAGGACCTCACATTATGGCAATGCTTTCTCAACCAATCTCGATCGAGACTGTAGCGCTGGCAATAAGCAGCTCTTAGCTTTGTCAAAATGAGTCTGAAACGTCCTCGAATGTGCTTCTCGTACAGCTGGAGCAGCGCTTTTGAACAACAATGAACACGTTGCTTACTAGATCAGAGCAGCCAAGCGAATTACATATTCAAGGATTTAGTACAAACATCACGATTGCCAAAAAAACATACCGTGGTCGAAGTTATCAAGTTAGACGGAGAGATTGAAACAGTCCGTTCTATTGCATTGAACTCAAGCTTGATTATACGGAGCTGCTATTCGTAAATAGCAGCCCTTGTAATCGAACGCGTTACCGGATCCTTTCCCAGCATGACCAGTTACATTGCCAGGAAGTCCTCATATGACTAGCCACTTGCAGATCAACATTTTGATAAACCTGCACATATACCCCTATTAATAGAGAAGAAGGGTGGACTCTTCTACAAAATACTTATTTTTGCAACATTGGCGGGATGACGCCAACGAAGGGAGTCAGAACACGACACTACTAAGAAAGACTTCTAACAACACTGAAGGAGTACCTATGAACAGCAACCCAAGTACGACGTAAGAACCGTACTTGGTCATCTCAATATCAAAATATGAAAGAAAAGTACATTTGGTAGGTTGTGCTATGCATATCACATCCGGAAACGGACACAGGCTGATGGTTTTTGCAAGTAAATGGAACAAGGCTCCTCTTGATGAAGCAGAATTATGCCATTCCTATAGACGTAGGACACGCTTGCAGTATTCTAGACGTCCACACATTCCGAATTGACTCGAGCCACTACCTGATAGAACCCAGGATGCGATTATGGATATCAAGGACGGTACAGTCAGAAGATTTGACATTCGTATTTCTCCAAACTCCGACGAAACGGAAAAGCAATATAAAGTGATTCAAAACTCCGATGAAATGAAAAAGCGGCATGCAGTCATTCCGAACTCCGATGAAACGAAAAAGCGACATGAAGTGATTCCGAATTCCGATGAAATGAATCCTTAAAACATTTTTAACCCACTAAATGGCATTCAAAACCGTGAGGTGATACTTGCAAATTACACTAATATTATCCAACAAGGATGAAGTGCTTCTTGCTTCACCATGTTACATCCCTATTTTCATCGGTAGTGCACCTACGTAGCCCATAAAGTTCTGCAACTTCAAGCTCTCCTAAAGACCCATTTCGTTGTTAATGTTAAAATTCCGATAAAAAAAAAAGGAGACAAAAAGAAATGGGGTAACGCACGTGTAGGGACATTAAATCGGATGGAATAGTCAAGGGCATAGTGGATGCCATCATTGAAATACTTACCTAGACATCGCATCGATAACAACACCAAAAGCATCATCAACACGGAACGAGAATTAACATGGAAATTCGTATCCTTTGCACATGTCATCAATCGTTCAGCATTTGTTATTTATCGACTTTATACGTATGTAGTGTATCAGTGAGATATATTCCCCGAAAAATTCCTTAATAATGAAAAATAGCTTCTCTTATCTAGAAAAGCTTATTTTTCAAAATACTTTTTATCTAGAGTGAGCATCTTCAGTTTAGCTATTTAATGAACTTCATAAAGTTTCACTTGTATCGCCTAACATTCTAGGCTGACCATTTTTTTTAATAAAACACAAACTATTTGAGATACCGAATCTTTCATACCATCATACCGCTGTGTTGCAGGTGGCGTCATCCTGTTGGAACTATATCTCACTAATGTTGAGTGCATGAAATTGAGGCCAAAAATAACGTTCCAAAATGTTCCAAGTGCGATTTCAATAAACTGTAACGTGGCGGCCATCATCTCCAACGAAAAAATACGACACAATGTTGCCAAACAGTAAATTTTTGTGGATGTAGTGGCGTCTCATGAAGCACATGTGGGTTTGTAGCCGTCCAATAGCACATATTTAGCTTGTTGACAAAGCCATTTCGTCAGAAATGGGCTTCATCGCTACATATGATTTTGCGTTGTAATCCCGAATCGGTTGTAACCAGAGACCAATTTGAAAAAGTTCGACGCTTCAAATGGTCATCTAGCTTTAGTTCTTGAGTCAATTTGATCTTATACGCGTGTAAACCAAGATCCTTATACAAAACTCGCCAGAATGCTATTTGGCCGATGCCCAATTCATACGAACGGCGTGGAATGGATTGATTTGGGTGGTCATCAAAAGATGCACTTACGGGCTCAATATGTTCAGCACTCCTTACATTTCTTCCTCCCACTGGCATCGGAACATTGAGCAGTGAAAATAAGGACTCAAATTTTTGCACTAAATTATAAATTGAGGGTCGGATGAAGCGATTATAACGACCGAAAATTGGCGTTAGCGCTCTTAAAGCTGTTCTTAATGGAAAGCCAACCTTTTTAACAGAACCCCTGAATAAGCCGCTTTAACTTAAAATACTTCATGAGGATAGTACAGAAACTATCTAGCTCCTACGGTTTTAGGAACTCACTAAAAACAGAACCAACTTACTGCCTCATCATTTGGACTGTGAATCGAAAAACCTGGTTCAAAATCCACTTGGACTAAAAGTTAACCTTTTAGCCTTTAGGGCGATCATCACAATCTACACCGATGGATCGGCAGTAGATTCCAACACGAGCGACTAGGAAAAGATCTTATTTGGAAATATTAGAGAAGAAGGAGACGGGCCTTTGACACAGTTTTTCAAGCATAAATCACTGTTTTTTGACAAAATCAGAAAGGCAATCCACTCATATCGAATATAATGATCTTAGGAGACATACATCTAAGTTATTGCATTTCCAGATAGATACATCAGCACAAACGATAAAAAAAAACAGCAACAGATTTGGTTATTCGTGAGATTTACAGCGAACCTTATGTATTCGGCCTTAGAATTTTTAGGTCCTAAGAACCACGAACTGGACTCAAACTAATAAAAGAACAAAAACGTTTTATATTACGCAAAAAAAAAATTTAACATCATAATAAAATTTGAGAAAACCTGGAGAAGATAGCGAAAGGACATTTTCCATGATCCCTGTACAGGTTAACTTGCTGAGAACATAAACTTCATAACAATTCCGCATAGTCGGTTTATTTTACTACACAATTTCTCCTAATGTATAAACTAACATTCGCAGACGTACTTTTTAAAATTATTAGACAGTACACATTATTTTTGCACATACTGTGGAATTTATCATATTTAAGCTTAAAGCTCACACAAAATTTGCACCCACCCGACAAGCTTTATGTAGCTTCCGACATTGATAAAGCAGCATTTCAAGAGCTTAAAGTATTACTACAGAAAGCTTATATTAATGTTCGAAAAAGTATATAAAAATTAAAAGTTGTGCTTTTCGAACAAAAGAAAAGAGAGATAAGCTCAATGATTAAGAGAATTGCACAATTTATGAAATTTTTCACATTCTAAGGTTATTATGAACTGTAAATAAATATTGACAAACCGTTCGGCATGTGGCTTGAAAATGGTCCATCAAAAAAAACCGATAAAACGATTTGACCGAGAATCATTCGATCAATCTCTACTCGCCTCAGATTTTTGACTGCCCTGTCGCACCAATTGAACATGAGCGACTTTCGACCTTAATTTACAATGTGGATCAAATCTTATATATTTGACAAGACGTCTACACACTGTCGTGTTTCGGATTCCATTACAGCCAAATACGGAGTACCTCAAGGAAACCACCACGGTCCCCTTATTTCATAGTACACAATCAATGATGTAGATTTGAGTATTTAAAAATAATGAAATGCTATAAGCACAATTCAACACTTGTTAAACGATGTTCTAAAGAAGTTTCAAGGTTTGGTCTTCCTCTACGACAGCCACTCTATACGAACTAAAGCAGTTCAACGTAGATTTATCCGGTTAGCTTGCGTGGTCTTCCTTAGGCAGATATCATTATCCCCTGACATAGATCGCCCAAAAATAATAAATTTTCAGCAGCTTCAACAACGACGGAAAAGTTACTGACGTGGAATCGATATTAAAATCAAGAAATTTTGACTCCTAACCACACATTTTCGTTCAGGTACTACTATTTAAACCTCATAAAATCTGGCACCGAGCCCTGCCCTGTAATTTAAAGTCATAGCTTGAGTAAACTTAAGCATATGTTATACATATACTACATTCACCCACAAGATACACAACGTAATGGTTTCAATGAAACAGTCCTTAAAATATTCATAAAAAAAATATATATATAAAAAATTAAAAGATGAGGCCGAGAGTTTTTAAGCATCCTAAGCCAAATCCGATTTGATTTTATGGTATTGAAAATAAAAACAAAATAAAATGAAAAGAAATTAACAATCTTACCGTTATTATCATCATCGGTACTAGCAATAAGCTTACCTGCAATGAAAAAAGAAAAAACATTTTTAGTAAGTTAAGCCAAGACTTATGTTGCTTAAATCTTCAGTTAAATAAAGATCATATAAATTGTTCAATTGAAGTTTTGGGTGTAAGTTCACTGACTGCCATGGCAGAGGTCTGGGTTCGACTCCCGGGTTATACAACGAAAAACGGAAAAAGTAATTCTGACGTCATCCTTTAATCTTTCTCTTATCAATCGGAGTCGGCGAATAACCGTAGATCCTTCCCACAGAAAAGACAAACACAACAGTCAGTAGAGATACTAAAATTTGATCTATTGTGCAATATGTATTGGGTATACTCGTATTTTGGCTTTATTAGCTAGCAAAATTTTATGGCATTTAGTGTTTGAAAACGATTTCCGGTATGTGGCCACCGCAGCTGCGTCTTATAAAGGCCTATCAATCCTATCAATCCAATTTTGCACCTCTTTTTCCAGTATAGCCGGGCTTATTTCGGCAATAATGCGCCGAATGTTTTCAACTGTAGCTGTTTTATCGGCATACACGCGTGACTTGACATACCGTCACAAAAAGTAGCCCAAAGGATACAAATCAGATGACCTAGGCGGCCACCAATTGGCAGGTCCATTTCTTAAGCTGATTCGCTCAACAAACGTTTGCCACAATAAAATGATGGCATGTCTTTAGACGAATCAAAAAATCGCGAAACATTTTCCTGTAGAGCTTACAATTGACGGTAATGTTGCCTCCATCTGCAGATTTGAAAAAAAATTGGCCAATTATGCGTCGGGGATGCAAACTACACTAAACAGTGACGTCTTCGGGATATCAGGTCTCGAGAGTATCGTGGGGATTGTGTTTACTCCAAAACATACCCATTAAGCCATTAATGAGCCTCATCACTGATACACCGTATTGCGTCTCAGCTGATCAGATGGATGATTATGAGCAGCGTAAATTGGGCGTAGTGCTCTATAAATTTGGCGACATTTTGGAAATGAAATGGGTCTTTGTACAGTAATTTGCCAAAGTATGCTGAACATAAATATCAAAGACACGTGCCCAGTCTGACAGTTGGCTTCCCAAATAAACCTATCGGAAGTTCTATGCCTCTACAAACAACACTTGTTAAGAAGTGTAGTTGCTATGGCATTAGTGAATAGATACAAGAGTTCCAGAAGGTTTCGCTAGGGGACACCAAATTTTTATGGAAACGGAGCACTCAGTCATTTTTCATGGTAAAATGTCTACGAACTACATCAACGTATAGTACCTTCTGACTAGTGACCCTGTGGTGACGTAGGTGGATTCTGTGGTTCAAGATGCAAGAATATATTTAAGTTAAGAGAGAGCGCTCTACATTCTACACGAAATAAATTGTAGAAGAGAAAAGGAGAGATACCGATAAACCTTGAGTTTGAATGCTTGCAGCATTCCAAAAGCTATTCGAACGGCTTGGGAAGGAATCATGATACTTTGTGTATAAGGTGTATGGATCAAGTTTTTGTAGAAAAACACCCAGGGATTCCAAATTGATACACACCACCTCTTTATCGATTTGAAAGCTGCATATGACAGCATCTATAGAGACGAACTATACAGATCCATGTCCAGTTCTGGCATCCGTACACGCTGCTCCGTCAAGGCCGGAAATGACAAGACCGCCCGACACCTTCAGAAAAAGACTAAACCAAGGCGATGCGTTGTCATGTGACTTTTTCGACATCGTCCTTGATGCAAAACTCGGAACCCAACTCCATAGGCACACGCGAGCTGTCAATGGAGATTTTGCGACATTTGCGACAAAGAGATACACACAACATCGACGCATAGGCAGCTACAACTTTGAGGTAGAATGGAGCTTTATCTACCTCGGTTTCGGTTTCATGCGAAGAATCGCTCTTGCTAATCACTGCTTCTTTGGATTGAGAAGCCAATTGAGTACCAAAGTCCAATCTCGAGCAGCCAAAAAGACGTTATATAAAACACTGATTACCACGGTTCTGCTCTACGGCACAGAAGCTTGAATATTGGCGAAAGTGGATGAAAATGCTCTTGGGCGCTTCAAGTTGAAGAATGGAGGTGACGCTGCAACGATGCTAACCTCGTCAGAAAAGCTCGGATGACCCGACTTAGATGTTTAGGTCATCTTGAATTCACAAATACCATGGTCCGGTCTGGAAAATTTTCGACTCCATCCAAGAGCCACAACTTCATTTTAGGTGGCACAAACAAGTGGAAGGGGACCTCAGCCAACTTGGCAGCTGTCAAACGACCGCGCTAGCTGGAAAGGCTATTGGACCGGCTAAGGCCCTGGCATACTCCCGACTGTAGCGCTATCAAGGGAAATAAGTAAGACGTAGTGATTTTTTTTTTATTTTACTACAGTCAAGGCACGAATCCAAAATGTTTCCAAAACTCACCCTAATTCAAAGGCTGATCCAGAAGTCGCTAGATAGATTGGAAACGGAATGGTGTGGAAAAGGGGCTGACAGATACGTGTCAACTCTAACAAAACAGACACGTGGTTGGACATAGGGCACTGGTTTGGGCGGCTTAATGATCTTCGAAAGAGACATCCTCTGAAGCTGAGTTTATAATTCTAACAGACACGTGTGCAGCATAAGATCCAAGTGTGCAGCGACCAAAAAGTGTTGCATTTGTTGATGTTATCTCCTCTCTGATGTCACGAAATGGAAAGACTAACAAAGAAAACAAACCTACCACGCAGAATACAAACTCTGCAAAAATCAACTCTGGAAGCTAGCCAAAGCAATGAATGTTTGCATCCAAGTGCTAGATCCTTACCTGGGAAATAAGGCCTCCGTGTCCGAGTTTTCTGAGACGACAAGTCATTGAGAGGCCAACCAATTCTCTGTCGCTCAATTGATCTGTGATACTAAGCGGCCTATGACTATATTCATTTATTTAACATCATTCCCTAAATATGCCTAAGGGTCTCTTATGTCTTTTCTTTCAGGCACATGGTATAAGTATCACTCCATTCGCTATTCGGGGTAATGATAATGATGAGATCAGCTGCTTAAACCGTTCCTACTTGTCGTACTTTTAAAACATGGGGCATGTGCCATTCAGATTTGTTTGGAAAAAAAAAAACAGCATTTCCAGGAACAATGGACAGATTCCCAATCAATTTAAGTTTCTCTTATCAAAATGAAACAAAAAATCTATCTTATACACGAAATGGCACTTATCTCCCGACACTGCCATCATTAGCCTCTTCTACAAGACCACACAAGGCAAAACACTCATGTCTTAACAATCTCAAGTGTCCTTGATCTCAAGTATCTTTAGCCCCAACAGCTTGAACCTTTTGTTATGTAATTAGTTGCGTTTACATTAGTGTGTGCGTATATATGTACATACATCGGCATATCCTGATGAATCTCGTCTCATCGTCGACCGTGTGCCAACCCATACCGATTCAATTCTACTGGCAGCAAACAATATCACTTTCAATTAAGCCAATCGCTTTACATTCACATTTAGAGCATGTGAAGGAGGTTTATTGACACGAAATCCTTAACCACTAACCTCTAACCTCAAACCAGTAATCATTTGACAAAAATCCAATTCAATATCGAGTCGAATGACTCCCTCGTGTCAAACGACGACAAGCTGATTAAAACTGTATCCTAAGCAAAAATTCTGAACCGAAGAACTACCATACTCGTACTCGTACAAGAGGATGTGGTGCAAAATGAAGTAAAAAGAAAAAAAGGGGGAAAGAAAGAGTAGGGCGCCCCTGGGAGTACTCCACTAAAGCAAAGTATACACGGGATGGAATTAAGTTCATTTATTCAAGTTACCACTCAGATTACTCAGAGTGTGTTAGCATGAGTATGCGAGTATCTTTGTGTATAAGGCCGTAGATATATGGATGTGACAAGTCGCAACCACCTCGGTGGCCTTAAATCACACCGTGCATCCTTAACTACTCGTACATATTCTCGTACACACGTATACCATCGGCGGCATTGGGCCACACTTTAGAACGAGGCACAGACATTTTCCAGATGCGCAAAAGTTACAATTTATCCATTTGGTACACATTTATCTATGTATCCATCCTGAGCTTGACGTAAGGAATTAACGCTTCAGTGAATAATTACCATTTGATGAGCATTAAAAAGAAGTTTCACGTAGGTAAGTACTTGTAAGAAGGATATCAAGAATTTTAATTTGCCATCAGGGCGCATGTAGGGCTTACTTAGAATACAAACGAATTTAGTGGTATTTCAAAATCTAAGGACTCAATCTTTTTTTTGGTCTCCCGTGTTGTCAAGGACCCACCCACCACTTACAGAACATTGACTCTTATAAAAAATCGTCCTCAAAAACGAGGTAAGAACGTCTGCTCATGTAGAAACTTTTCTGCCAAATCGGCCTTTAAGGAATATGTGTACATACATTCTACTCATAGATACTCGTTAAAAAAGAAAACATATGACATGGACCTTTCCACTATGCACTTGGTTTTCCCTCGTCGACAATTTTTATCACTTTTCGTCCTCACCCATCCGACAATTAAGACGGTCGTTAATTTAAGTGCCACATAAAAGTTCTAATCTCTATTTACACGCCTTTATGTCTGCTACCCTCACAGACACGACAGAGAGATGATGGAGGCAAACTTTCTAAGGAAGATTTTCGTGTAGTAGGACAAATAAAAGTAAAACATCGCGTTTTGGGTGTAAACACAATAATTAGCCTTGCACACACCTGCTGCTACCAACTCGGCAGCTCTACGTGAATTTTATTAAATGACAGCCGACAATTAAAGTCATCATCATTTAAAAATTCATCAAAACGAACGTTATGGTGTCATTAAGCGATTATCGTAGTTCGGATCGGCTGGCAATTTGAACAAAGCCCCTTAAACCATCGCAAATATTTGTATGATGGTTGGTATGGGATAATTCTAGACGTAAACAAAATGCGGCAATCTGTCAGATTTATCTAAAGGATTTCCCCCACAGCAAATAGATAAATGATAAAATTTGCCGACGCAGTAGAAAAAAAAAAAAACAAAAATGTTACGTATACGCCAGAGCAAAGTTTGTTTTCGGATCGAAGCAATTAATTCGAGATTATTGCGGCTCTACGGGAAAATTAAATTTAATTAGGCAACATACCCTAAATTTATGAAGCAAGAAAAGACGCAAAATACCAACAGATTAGGCCATGGAAAGAAGTTAGTACTTTGAATCGGAGATGAAGTAACCGTAGAACATCTTACCTGTAGCGCTGTTACCTATTTACTGGGTTTGAAAAGCTCAATACAAATGGCGTGTCTTGTGGATTCATAGTCCTCTAGATTTGTGTTTGGCAAAAAGTCAATAATCCAAGCAGCATATTAGACGCAGTAGATAGCGCTACAGTCCACGGTTGACTAGGGTCTCAGCTAACATGCCTCTCCAGCTAGCGGATTCTTTTGCCAGCTGAGTCGATTTATGCACACGAGGTTGGCTGAGATTCCTTCTACTCAAATGGACCATCTACAATAAAATGAGATTAGACTCGAAAACTTTCCGGGCGGGGGCGCTAATATCTATGCGTCTACGGTGACGTAGCCATCTAAGCCGGCTTCAGTCCGTTCGCTGTTGAAACGTCTCCTTCATTTTCCTTCGATACAAATGGAACCGAAAATTATCCGAAGACATTTGCCCTCGTAGCGACCGATATAGATGGTGCGTATCGATTTGGAACTCCTGGGTTTTTTTCCAAGATCTGCCGTAGTGTGAAAATTTGATCTATGGTGGGCTTTCCTGACCTAAAACCACACCGATAGGGGCTGGTCAGACTGTTGACAAATGATCTTAGACGTTCACATAATACGGTCGACAGGATTTTATATACGACGTTGAGGGGACTTATTCCACTGTAGGTGGCGTAATTCAAGGGATCTCCCACCACTTCTTCTTTCTATTTTCCACCACTCTTCTATCTCCAATACCCCATCTGCAGCTGCCTCTTCTTACGACTTTCATAAAGCGAATTTCTGCAAAATTAACGCATATCTTAGTAAGTGTTCTTTTGATTTCGCCAATATGCCCCTTAAAAGTGCTCTCTATATTTTCTATAGAGAACTATTCAATTCTATTTCTCTATATGTTCCCTTTTCGCGCAATATAACCCTTTCTACGAGCCCCCCGTGGTACAATCGTAAACTTCGGTCTTTACGCAACAAGAGAAACAAATTATGGGCAGTTTTCCTGCGATCCAACTCTCAAACTATCTCGGGTTATACCTTCAATTCGCCCAGCTTTACAAAGTTCTCTACCAGCGATACCTTGATAGTGCGCAATCAAGGCTTATAAACGATCCTAAGTCTTTCTACCAATTCGTTGACTACCAAAAAAATCTAACAGTTTTCCTCCATCCCTCTCATACGAAAATATGTCAGCATACTATAGCCAACTTTTTTCCCACATTTCTTAAGCAATCTTTTGCGGATAATTCCTTCGTACCGGATCCCTCTTATTTCAAATACCTACTTAACGTCCCCATTGACCCCTCTATTTCTCAAAGTTTTAACCATACAGTAATAGAAAATAAATTAATGATGAATACTTACCAGGCCCAGATGGTCTTCCATCAATATTTCTTAAAAAGTGTTTCTCAATACTTTCCCGCCCCCTTGCAAATCTCTTCCGATTATCGCCCTCTCATGGTGAATTTCCTCAGATATGGAAGTCTTCTTTCATAACACCGATACACAAAAAGGGATTAAAGAGCGAAGTCACTAATTACCGCCCCCATAGCTAAACTTTCACATATACCCAAACTCCTCGAAAGCATTTTGTACGAAGCCTTAAGCTTCCAGTGCAAATATCTTATGTGCCCTAATCAACACGGCTTTCTGAAAGGTAGATCAACTACCACTAACCTCGTCGAATTCGTGTCCTCTGTTCTCTCAGCTTTAGAAAGTGGTAAAGAAGTTGACGTTATAACAACTGATTTCAGTAAGGCTTTTGACAAGATATCTCATAAACTAATCCTGTTCAAATTGTCCGTCCTGGGCTTTAAACCCATTTTGTTAAAATGGATATCTTCTTACCTGGACAATCGTTTTTATAGTGTTCGTTTCAGGTCTGTCCTATCGACCCCTTTCTTGGCCACTTCAGGTGTTCCTTAAGGTAGTCACCTAGGTCCACTTCTCTTCATCCTAACCATTAACGATCTTGAAAGGATCATTCAACACTCAGCACTTTCTCTCTATGCTGACGATACCAAATTTTTTAAACCCATTTCCTCACAACACGACTCTTTTCACGTAATTGCAACAAGTCTACTCCCCGAACTTACGTTGTCCACGGCCAACCTATATCCCTTGTTCAGACTATCCGCGATCTTGGTATATTATGCGACAGGGAGCTTAATTTCCGCTCGCATACCGATGAGATAATTACCAAAGCAAACTCATCGCGTGGCTACCTTAAAAGATAGTCCAAAGGATTCTGTAACCCGTACGTGACCAGATCACTATACATTACTTACGTTCGCCCCCTTCTCGAGTACGCTACTCAAGCGTGGTGTCCCTTTCAACGAGTTTATGTAACCCGAATTGAGAGGATCCAGCGTCGTTTTCTGCGATTTTCTGTTCGAAGTCTACCGTGGAACGATCCCCCAATCTTACCTCCCTATCGCGACCATCTCAAACTCATTAACCTGAATACCCTTGAGGAACGAAGGGACGCAGCAAACATGCTTTTCATTCACCGACTCCGTTCAGGCTCCGTCGATTGCATGTCGCTTTACAACTTCATTTTCTTTAACACTAACCCTGGAAATCTAAGTTGCCCCCGCCTCTTTTATCTACCAACCCACCGCACCACATATGGCTCTAACGAACCACTATCCCGTATGCTGCGTAAAGTAAACTTCAACCTTTCCGTTCTCGATTTTAATCGCAGCACACTTTCCCTCAAATTCGATCTCCTTCACCATCCCTAGCTTTAAAACCCTAATTAAATATTTTGTATTTTAGTTTTTAGTCCTAGTTTTTTAAGCTTGAATTAAGCCAAATAAATGGGGGCGTTAGCCCGCACCAAAAATTTAAAAAAAAAAAATGCAAAAATTCTTTAAGATCGGATAAGATAAGATATACCATATTCGTCCAGGTTAAATGGTTCTGCCTGACAGTGAGAAGTAGTTCTCATCACCATTTAACAGTCTGCAGAAATGATGTTTCCAGATTCTCAACACCGACCGTGATTCTTCTATGAGGTTTCCTTCTCCATCTTAGCAGAATTCTGTTCGGGCTTTACAGCTTCGGCATGTTTATTTCATTTTCTTGGTAAAACTTTCGAACTTAATCGAGCGCTTCTCGTATTTTTTTATTTGAGGAGTCTTCTTTGGTCGTAGAGCTCACGAGCCCCTTTCGTTCTTTCCTTCAGAGCCGCTCTGTACATGAATTGTTTTTCAGCATTCGTCATCGGAACGCGCTGACACCCAGTACATCAGAGGCCTTTCTGATATCTTTTGGGAGTGATGCCCCTAGTGTTGTGCATTTGATCGGAGCCCTCGAGAGGTTAAAGCGGTGAACTTCCTCACAATCGTTCGCTGGCATTGGGCTATTACGGATATCCGCAAGATATTGGCCTAAACTGCTCGAGACATTCGAACATCCAAAACATTGTCGATCACAAATATGATCGGTTTTTTGATTAGGCATCCTTTATGGATATCAAAGTGTGGAAATCGTGTGTTGGGTAGAATAACATTAGGTCCTGCCTCAAAATCAGTAAGCCTGTGTCCGTTTCTGGAAGTGATGTCGTCGAGGCTGTATTACCAAATTACTTGCCCTGCTTGGCATTAGAATCACTAAGGACGATTGATTTTCACATCATATTTCGGGTATTGCTCGTAGATTTTGTCGAGGAGCTCGTAGAAGCAATCTTTTGTAATGTTGTCTCCAGGCGTTCGCTTTACATGCATGAAGCTCAAGACTCCCTATGTCTTTCCCTGACGGCAAATAAACAATTGAAAAAACGCTACGACCACAATTGTTGTCCGTCCGATTGTCTGTAGAAGTCAGTCTCCATAGTAGATATTGCAGTTTTTCATCTTCTTTACGTCTGGTACTTTACCGCGCTGATTACTGCAAGAAATGCCAAAGACGAAATATGCAGCGTTGTCGTAATCTAATGTGATCTTCAAATTCTTCTACCATCAGTCCGTCGTGTAAAACATGACATCAACCGCCATCATAAGTAGCGTTTCTAAGAGCGACTAGTTTTGCAGGTATACCATAGCATTTCGATCCAAGTTGTTGAAGGCCTTCTCGAAATCGTTGAGCAACAAATATAGCGGAGATCAATAGTCGAAGATTTGATCAATAATGTTATGCAAAGGGCTGACGTGATTGTTGCAGGACGATCCAGCTCATAACCCGTTGAATCAAGAGGTTCTTCATTTCATCCAGATATTTTCTAGGTATTAGATTAGCTTCAACTGAGAGAAGGTCTATACCCCGCCAGTTGCCACATTCTCGACAATCATTTTGCTCTGCCAAGCTTTGGGAGAGCCTCGGGTTTTGCATGGTTTTCTAATTAGTGGCTTCAAGATTTCCACCGAAGTGTTGGGCGAGTCTTGGAAGAGCTCCGCCAGAATGCTGTCTATACAAACTGCTTTGTTTTTCTTCATGGCTACGTTATTTCAGCGTAACTGGAGAGTCACGTGTGAATGCAGGTATGTGTTGTTGTGGGAGACTCATCCACTATTTTCTAAGTGGTTAAGCACTGCTGCCATCTGGCAAGCTTTTTTATCCAAAGTCAGCGGTTTTCTGTATGGTCCTTTGATGTATTAGATGTAGTTTGGAACTTTGTCCATCAGCGTGTTCCTTAGGACTATTAAAGGCAGTCCTGCTGTCGCATCTACTTGTTAATTCTTCAGCCTTGGAGGCTAATGCATTGATGTAGTTACGCTTGTCTCGTCTTATACTACGCTGCACATCTTCTCTTTCCATTCTGTATTGGACTTCGAGTTTGATGCGCTCTACTTCTGAGGCTGCTACAATCCTTGCTTTGAGTTAAATACCATCATCGACGAATCCAGGTGTTTGCCATCAGCCATATGCTTTAGCATTTTCACCTTCTACCAACAATAAGGCCTGCCCTAGCGCGAATGTTGCTTTTGCGGCACACTACCCCTCTGTGGTCGTTGATGCTCACAGGAGCGGAGCTGGAGATAGGTTAGGTTAGGTTAAACAAGGGGTATAATGGATATGCCATCACACAAACACCAGGCACCAAAACGGACCCATCCCAATCCCTGTGGAACCAGTTGAATTTGTCTTCAAATGGCAAAAACCTAAACAATCTCCCTGGTGAAACACCCAATTTCCCTGCAAAAGCCAAGGAGGCCTTTGAAGTTCGTGCCGTCTATTTTCTCTAGGTTTTCGAAACAGTCTTTCCGTGAAAATGTTCTTCGACTACGCGATATTGCCTCGCAGTCACACAGTATGTGTGTTATGTCCTCCACAGCTTGCATATCACCGCAGAATCTTCGAATAGCCGTATCTGACAATTTGAGTCCCTTTGCGTGTTTTCGCAGGAGACAGTGTCCCGTCAGATTTCCTATCGCTGTTCTAAGCTTATTCCTGTTTAATTTTATTGACTTCCTAGATCTTTTGCTGTCAAAAAGCGACCAGCGAGCCTTGGATACCCTGTATCCTTCTAGACTTGACCACCCTAAGTTGGCAGTCTTTGTGATTTTTTTCACCCCACTATGCAAAGGGGTGGTTTGGTGTTGGCAACCTCACTATTGTCGAGTTAGTCCTCCTTTTCTTGCAAGCTCATCCGCTTGTTCATTTCTTTTAATACCACAGTGTCCTGGTACCCGGTATTACCCGGTTCTGACAGGATAATGCCTTAAGCACTGTGCGATAGCCCCTGACTGCATCAGAGTTGACGTTGACCTCATCTGCATTAGCTCAGCTGAACTGAGGACAGCTCGCACCTTTGATTGGAAGAAACTGCTTGCGTCCGGTAGTCTTGTAGACACTCTTAGTACTGGGTCTTCCGAGAAGATACCAGAACCGGTTCCTTCCTCTGTTTTTGGGCCATTTGTGAAAATTGCAATTTCATTTGACCTGTTATTTGCATTTTTTCCCCAGTCCTCCTTCTCCGGATATATTATATCATGCGGGATGATGAAGTCGACCAAGGAAGGAATTTGATCCGTTAGAATTGCTGGAGCTGAAGATAGTCTCTCATCTATGGCAAGGTGCTTCCGTATTTTTTAGGACATCTTGTTATCCTGGGTATCCTATCTAAGTTGGATAGGTGGCTATAAACAGATGCGGTACGAGAAGTACCCTAGGGTTACTAAGAACAAAACCTACAGCGGCTATAAAGAGCCCATTAGGTCTCATAACACTAAATCTCTACTGTCATAATGCGCCGGCCAAAAATGTGCTAAACGAGCCAGATCGCATAGATATCTTAGGTAATAGAAGATCAGACGAACTCGAAAAATCAGATCAGACGAATGCAAAAACTCATTGATGATGTGCGAATTAGTGTAGCCGTCGAACGCTGAATATGGGTACATGCATGATGGCCAGAACCCTGTAATTGAGGTTATTTGTTAACTACCTCCAGTTACACACTCCAAGATGGTTGAGGTTCCCTTTCACTTGTAAGCAGCACTGAAAGCCAGGTCTTATTCTACTGATGGAGTTACCCAGAGTAACATGTCACAAAGTTCAATTGTTTTCATGTAATCTTGCTCCAAGGTGGCTATTGTCACCGGTGATGATTATTACGCTCCCGTGGGTAACAGCGTCGAAAACAAATTTTGAAAAATTATAAAAGCAACGTCCAGGCGAAACAACACTTACCATAATGTGATTGCCGGAAATATCTCGCTATAACGCCACAGGAAAAAATCCTGAAAAATAAAACCTAGTCTGCAGAAAGTCAATTAAATCCTTTCGACCAAAATACTCTGGTCGCTGCCACACAATTTGTTAACTGACCGACACGTACATACACGCAAATGAAACTTTCCCACAAAATTAAATTATTTATTTTACAAACTGTCCGCTCTCCATATTTTCGTCGCGCAAAACGGGAAAAAGGAAAACAGAAACAGAAGCATCCCTTTACCATATACTCGTACGAGTAGATCTGGGTCAACAATTTTAATTTTTAATTATCCTTTTTTTCCTTGCAAAATACGAGTACATACACTCTTCGTGCATCGTTAATTCCCACGAGCCTCTCATGGTTCAAGTGATTCTGATTCAAACGACCACCAACCCCTAATGCGCAGCCAATTATCGTTCGATGTATGGTAAAATTCAGCACCACATTCGTAATCTCAATAGTTTTTTTCAGGAATTTAATCCTCTCGGTACGTTAGCCATTTAGGATACCCAAGTCCTTGATCAGCCCCTTCTAAGCAAATTTACAGATTTATGAGACGACTTCGGAGAGATTTTTCCGGAATTAACCCCGGCTAGACGATTAACTGCAGCAGTTGTTCAGTCTTAAGTTGATCCTCCCTATCCCGGGAGGAATGTAGCAAAGGAAAGGAAAGGAAAGGCACTTACGTACACAGTACAGTCGGCCGGAGTCGGAATTAATTTCCAGCACCTGGCGGTTCTCTAAGGAGAACACTTCCGCCCCCGAATTAATTAATGAATTTTGATTAATTATGCGAAATTGGAAGGCGCCCCCTTTTTGCCAGAGGCAGAGAAGGGATTGCCCTAAGTAATGGTCCTTAATAATGTGTTTGGCGTTTGAGGAATTGTACACGTGAAAGGGAGCTTTTAATGGCCACGGAACAGATTCAGTCACGTACTGTGGGAGAAGTGTGTTTGAAAAATATGCCTACTCAGCCATGCAGTCATGTGTTCACACAAAAGAACGCCTTTTATGAGCTTAGGAGACTATTACGCCATGCGACTTGATTCAATAATTTGGATTTAATTTTTCCTCTTTTTTTTTTGCAAACAAAGTTGTGAAATTCAGGAAGAGGTGAACCACAACAATGAGCGACCTATCCAAATGCGAGGGTTTGGTAAGCTGTATAGGCCGAAAAGTATGTTGTTGTGTGCTATTTGAGGAAAGTAGCTAACATCGATTCCGTCCGTCTTCTAGGGCATTTCGACAACATTTTGATTTTTATTTTTTTGTTGAGAATTAAGTCCCTGAAAGTACTCCGTAACAAGAAATTTATCAAAACGACAAGCAGGCGAGTGCCTATAATTCAAACTGTCTCAACTGCTAACTCAAAAGTGCAACTAAAACAGTACAATGGAAAATATCGTCCCAGTAAAGGAAAGTGTCGAAAACGACCAAAACTCCTCCATTCGTCACAGTTCTCAAGAGTTTGACCTTTTCATAGCCATTTTGATGAAAAATTTGGCGCTCCATGCGTACAAGGTTCAACTAACGCAAGAACCGAAGCGGTCGCAGCGCCGTACATTCTCGGATTGGGTTCTGAAAAATATGCATGCTGGACGTTGATTTTCGGATGACGTCCATTTTTACGCATTTGGGCGCCGAAAATTTACGAGTAATTCAGAAGATACCAATGCACCCAGAACGAGCAACTGTTTGCTGCGGTTTCTGGACGGTAGGTGTCATAGGGCCGTACTTTTTCGAAAATGAGGCCGGAAAAGCCATTGCGGTCAATGAAGCGCGCTACCGAGACATGATAAAAAAAATTTTGTAGTCGGAGCTTGAGGATACGGATACGGACGACCTCTATTTTCAACAGGATGGTACTACATGCCATATAAATCGCGAAACAATCAGGTTATTGCGCACGGCATTTCCTGGTCGCGTAATTTCGCCTTTCGGACACACCCATTGGCCGCCGAGATCGTGCGACTTAACACGTTAACCTAAAAGCAAGGACTACGCCATACATCCGCAAACAGTTCAAACCCTGAAAGCGAGCATCAAAGCCATTGACGATATAGAGCTTCAATTATGTGGAAGAGTGATTGAAAAGGATGAGGATATGCAAGCAGAGCCGAGGCGGTCATTTGGAAGACATTGTGTCCATAAATTTTATTTTAGAAATCAGTAAAGACTTCAAAGATATCTCAACAATTGCTCGTTTTATTTAAAAAAGAAATCCTACACCTCTTGTAGAAACTTACTTACTTACCTATGCGGCGCTGCAGTCAGGGGTGAACCTGGGCCTCAACCACTCCAAGTTGGGCGTTGGTGTTCATTCGCTCTAGATGTCCCAGCCATCTCAAACCCCCAATGCGCAGGTCGATGTCGCTGTTCAGCTCGTAGAGTTCATCGTTGAATCGACGCATATGGGATCTTACGAAGAATTTTCCTTCAAAACGAGCAAGGATATCTTCGTCCGCTTTAGAAAGGGTCCATGCTTCATAACCACAGAGCAGGACTGGGACTACGAGTTTCTTTGGTTATTAGGGAGAGTTGCTCTCTCACTCCAAAGAAACAGCGACTCGCAAGCGTTATTCTTCGTTTGATTTCTGAAGAGATGTCGTCTTCAGATGTGATATCAGAATCGAGATAGACAAAGTCCCTTACTACCTCAAAGTTAGAGTTGCCGATCTATCGATTGTGTCCCTACTTGTGACAGCATATACTTTGTTTTGCCCTCGTTTACCGCTAGATCCATTATTGCCGCTTCTGTTCCTATACTCGCAAACGCACCAGTGACAGCTCGCAGGGTCCTACCAATAATATGAATATCGTCGGCGTATGCAAGCAATTGAACAGACTTTTCAAAGATCGTACCTCCTGCATTGGCTTGTGAGTTTTGCACAATTCTTCCAAGTATGATGTTAAAGAGGTCACATGACAACGCGTCACCTTGCCCAAATCCGTTTTTGACACCAAAAGTCTCGGTTAGATCATTACCGAGCGAGCTTTCTCCATCTTCATCCTGCACAAGCAGACAAGATTGGCTGAATGCCGAAACTAGACATGGCTCTGCATAGCTCGTCTCTGTAGATGCTGTTATATGCGGCTTTAAAATCGATAAAAAGGTAGTAAGTATCGATCTGAACTTCTTGGGTTTTCTCCAGGATCTGCCGTAGTATGAATATTTGGTCAATTGTGAGCTTACCGGGCCTAAAACCGCACTGATTGGGTCCAATCAGATCGTTGACAAATGGTGTCAGGTGTTCGCAAAATACAGCAGACAAGATATCATGTGCGATGTTTAGGAGACTGTGAACCGGGCAAATAATGCTTAGGTTCCATTCATCAAGCATAAATTCATCCGACCAAATCTTGGAAATAAGTTAGTGTATGCTCTCTACCAAGTAATCCCCTGCTGCCTTAAATAGTTCGTAAGGTAGGCCGTCCGGCCCGGCAGCCTTGTTCGACTTCAGTTTAGATATTGCTATCCTCACTACATTTTGGTCGGGTGGACGGAATTCTTGACTTGCATTGTCAATATTGAATGGTTCGCTCTGCTTGAACGCGGAATTTGTGTCGTCTTGACCGTTCAGCAGTCTGCAGAAATGGTTTTCCCATATCCTCAGCGCTGACTATGACTTTACTACAAGGTTTCCTTGTTCATATCTACAGGTCAGGATAACGTTCTTTTTACCTTTTGGTAAAACTTCCGAACATTATTCCTGGAGTAGTACCTCTCTATTTGCTCGATCGCGAGCTTCTCATGCTCTTTTTTTTTCTCCTGAGAAGCCAATGTTCTTTCCTCCTCGGTTGCTCATAGAGCTCACGGGCCGCTCTCGTTCTTTTGTGCAGCGCCGCTTTGTAGGCATGTTGTTTTGCTGCATGTGCTTGCCGGCACCCTTTATCAAACCAGGCGTTTCGTGGGTGGGTAGGTGAAACACAGTACGTCAGTTGCGGCATTTCTGATGGCTTCTCGGCATCTAAGCCACTGGTCTTCAGCACTTGATGCTGGCAGCAAAGGACTTCTCGAGAGGATGAGGCATACGCGATTGACAAAGTTTCTGGCGGCTTATTGCGATTGCAACCGTTCGGCGTCTGAGATATCCGTAGACGTACCTTGGCTGCAGCTACCTAGTGGTCCAAGTCGATGTTGGCCGCTCGGAATTTTCGGACATAAGGAGTACCTTACGTCGATCGCAACATGATCAATCTGTTTGACAGTTTGCTGCTCAGGTGTCCGCCATGTTCCCTTGTGAGTATTTTGGTGACGTTACGTGCCGTAACGAAATCGATTAGCCTAAGCCCCTTTCCAGACGTGATGTCGTGTAGGCTATCCTCGGATTGCGCTACCAAAGATATCCTCCTTTCCAATTTTTGCATTAAAGTCGCCTAGGACGATTTTAACGTCATACGAGTAAATCGGACATTGCTCGTAGATTTTGTTTAGGAGCTCGTAGAAACTTTCTTTGGTAGCATCGTCCATTTCATCTGTTGGGGCGTAAGAGGATATAAGGCTGATGTTAGCGAATTTACCTTTGATACGGATTGTTAGAAGGCATTCACTCACGTGTCGAAAGTTCAAGACCTCTTGCCTAAGTCTGCCACTTACAACAAATCCGCATCCAAATAGACGCTGCTTGCAATCCCTATACCAACCTCTGTAGTAAATATCTTTCATCTTTCTTTTGGCCGGTCCATCACGATCTGTTAAGGTCCTAACATTCCATGTGCAGATCCGAAAGTCGTTGTCCTTTGTTCGTTTTACAGGGTCGTCAACAGTGAATCCGTTCTTATCCGAGGCTTCGTAACAATTAATTTTTACATGGTTGGGCAGTTAACCCCAACCTGGAGAGCCAGCCCCTTTTTGGAAACCCTAGGACAAAAAAGGACGGGCCAAATTCCACAGCAAGGAACCCGCTTTGGGAATGTGAGTGCTGCCGTTGGCCTTAATAAAGGCTCATCCGCCACAAACTCTTTCCAACACCCTGACTTAGTTTTGGAGATCTCTATAGACCTGGTATTCAAGTACGTCGAAGCAGCTTATATAGAGATAGAACTAGTTCGACCTAACCAGAACTGTGGACGCTACCGTTGATTCTATCCTTAGAATTCTTCCGCTGCTGCCCGGAAGCAGGAGAAAGTTGAAACACCCTTTAGTAATATGAAACATAACTGACGATAAAAACCCAAACCGGGAACAGAGGTAATCCAATGCAGGTTCAAGTCCTGAAAAACTCTACTCTGAACCTTGACATGCAAAGCGCAGCTTGGCTGTCACTTCAGAAGCAGATGCTTAACCTCTTCACAATAAAGTTATAATTGCTATCATGATTGCGTATACATCGGCTTGGAAGACGCGTGAAGTCTAACATCATCCTCCTCCAAAAGTCTCCTATTGAAAAACCCTTTACAAAATTTCGAAATAAAGGGTGCTAAGGAATTCCGTCAAGGATATTAGAAGTGATTCAAATTAGTTCTCATCAGAGTACGACTGCGGCAGCCTACTTATTGCAGTTATTTAGTTGGGTGTATCGGGAATGCTGGTAGAGAAACCCTAGATAAGTAGAAATAGTGTGACCAATTGCATTTTAAGGCGTTTCTGTTGAATAAATCCAGCAATAGGGATATCAATTATGTACTAGCTTGCGAGAGGAATTTTAGTAGATAGTCGATGCAATCTGCCGAAATAAGACTTCCTACGAGAATGCCCAGGTATAGAATGAAAAACACTAAAAACACCAGCGCTCACAGTAACTTTCGTACTAAAGAGCTATTTCACTGAATTGGAACGATCTACGAGTATCTATACGTACTGATTGTGTATCCATTTAGAAGAAATGCCTCCAGCCTGGTTGCCATGAAAGAAATTAAATTACTGAAACCACTACCGGCACTTCCTAGATAAGACAGTAGCTTCACGTTCCATATTTATCTTCGATCTATCATCTGATTCCCTCTAATGACTCGGGATAAGTAAGACGATTTCGTATCGTAATTTCAATCAAACAACTGTCTTCAGAAGTAATAAGAAAAAACATTCACCTATATTACGCCAGGAACGTAAGTAAAAAGATGAGTCCTGATTGTGAAATGAAGAGAATAGGGTGTGAAACAAAGTTTACGGAAAAAGTTGAATTTGGTGTTTTCAGCCACATTATTTTCAGTCCATAATGGTTAGAAGTGGGATAAAACAAAGAAAGACGAATAAGGACCAGATGTTGCAGATGAGTGTCAGAAACAAACAAAAAACAAAAAAAAAGGATTCGGTTGTTTAGTTTAGTTTGTGTTAATGCGCGGAAGGGTTAAAAATTCAGATTCGTTAACGGATACTTTGGTTGTGGTAATAAAACGTATTTTATTAGTTGCGGTAGTGCCAGGCTAATACGATGAGCCGGGCTGACGATGAATCGGCGATGATTACACTGAGTACGAGGGTTGTCTGAAAAGTTTCCGACCGAACAATGATACAAGACATTTTTTTTCAAATTTTTTTTTTAATTTTCTACATAGTCTCCTTGTAACTCTACACACTTCTCCCAGCAATGCTCCCATCTCTCTAACCCGTCCAAATAGTACTTGGCGTTTTTCTCTGCAAAATAATTGTTCACGAAGGTGATTGCCTCCTCATTTGACGAAAATCTCTCTCCGAGCGCAGTTTTTAGATGAGGGAACAAAAAGAAGTCCCTTGGGGCTAGATCTGGTGAATAAGGTGGATGGTTAAGCAGTTCAAACCGTAATTCATGGATTTTCGCCATGGCAACCGCTGAGGTGTGGGACGGCGCGTTGTCTTGCTGAAACAGGATTTTGGTTTTCTGCAGATGTGGCCGTTTTTCCGCAATTTCTGCCTTCAGCTTGGCAAATAATGATGCTTAGTATGCTCTTGTAATGGTTTTTCCTTTTTGAAGATAATCGATTAAGATAGCTCCTTTACTATCCCAAAAAACAGTCACCATCACTTTCCCCAGTTTTTGCTTTTTTGCAGTCCACTGTTTTGACTGAATTTTTGTTTCGGGCGTATAATGGTGTATCCAGGTTTCATCCACAGTAAATAATCGGCGCCAAAACTCAGATTTATTGCGCCTAAACTGCGCCAACAGAATGTTGGAAATGTTCATTCGAACACGTTTTTGGTCTAACGTAAGCAAACGCGGCACCCAACGCGGCACGCAACGCGCGGACAGCTTTCTCATGCCTAAATCTTGATTTAATATGTAACAAACACGTTCTTTGGGCATTTTCATATCCTCTATTATCTCTCTCACATTAATTCGGCGGTCGTCTAACACAATTTGGTGAAGGTGAACTTTAGCAATGTTATCGTCAGTGGTTGCAGTTTTTGGACGTCCCGAACGTTCATCATCTCCCAAGCTCTTACGGCCACGTTTAAATTCAGCTGCCCAAAATTTCACTGTGGTAAATGATGGTGCAGAGTCCCCGTGCACAGAGTCCAACTCATTTTTGATTTGCGTAGGCGTATTGCCTTTCAAAAACAAGAATTTAGTAACAGCTCGATACTCATTTTTTTTTTCATTTTCAAAAAAAAACACTCACTTCGGTAAGTAACTGTCAAAAGATGCACAACTAGCATTCACTAGCTTTTATTGACGAGTGCCGCTATCTTTACGTTGCGATCGGAAACTTTTCAGACCACCTCGTAACTTAGCGGTACCCGAGTTTATAGAAATTATGAAACAACGCGGGTTATCGTCATCTGGAACGAAATGTAGTAGACCACGTGACAGAAAATGTGAAAGATCTAAAATCGCAAGCGACTGAAAGTGATGGTGAACTGAATGGCGTGGTCGTTGAAGACTCAAAAATGGCATCTCCAAGCAAAGACAAAGAAGATGATAAAATACCGCCGAGATAGTCACTATGTCAGGATCTCTGAATGTTAAGTCAGAAACGTGAGTTAGAAGATGAGTCCTGATTGTGAAATAAAATTTGCGGAGGAAGTTGCATTTGATGTTTTCTTCCATATTATTTTCAGTCCATAGTGCCTACCTCTTCATTGCCCACTTAAGCCTTGCAAATTAGTCCCCCCGAAAGCATTCCGTTCTCTTCATCTATTTCAAATCCAGTTCCCTGACCTAATGAGTTGAATCTGTATCTCTACAATTCCTCTCAGTTGTAGAACTGTTTCACTGATTTTAATATTTCACCTGAATTCACCACTCACCCACATATCTCGGTATACATTTCGCCAACAGCAGAACCACTCTAATGGATGAATCCCACAACGAGTGCAGAAAGAAAGAAAAAAAAAAATTCCATAAGCCGTAAACACAAATTTCAACCCATAAAAAGGACATTCATCTCTATCCGTACCGAAATCATAATGGGAACGATGAAAGGCATTCGTATAATTAAAAGTTCGTCTATACTGGGCGCTGTCATATTCATATTGTACATATCTCCTAGGATCTACTCTAGATGCTGATGGTACTGATACTGGTGCTCTTGGAGTATACGATAAATACCGACTGGATAAATGATGAAAGTCCTCTAGTCTAGCATTTTTCTACCCCCCGCCTCGTTGAGTTGTTGAAAGTCTCATAGGACGCAAATGATGTACTTGATGTATATAGTTATGTATGTATTTGTAAGTAGTAAATGCATTTTTACTTGTAATAGGCATACTCAAACATACCCACACTCTTACGGCGTCCTCCATCCTCATGCCCATGCTCATGGAAATTATTGACTTTTTACTGCAGTTGTTGCGTCCCCGGAAGGACAGCAAACAATATCCATCTTTGGATTTTTTATACTCGTTCTAGTACACCCTCCATCACATCACAACTACACGGTCATTGTTTCGTAAAGGGAAATATTATACTTTAACGCTACCAATGAGGATATACACACATACGAGTATGGTATGTACATTTTGTACCGCCTCATGTAGGCATTTGTGTTGACTTGTTTTAGCATCCCCTACACCGTATCCCTTAATTGAAAAGTCATCTTCAATATTATTCAACGCCAATCAACCCAATTGACGCACGGACATACATACATACATACGTGATGACTGTTATACAAGCCCACCGTCGACATCTCGGTTGTATTGACAAGGGGATGCATACAAAGTTCATCCCTTTACTGTCTTTATTAGTCTGTCAAAGTGCAGAATTAATATTGTGACAGTTGAATCAGTTACGAACGCCATTGTTGCGTCATTGTTCAATTGAAATTGCTCCGGCGGAAACACTTGTTCACACTAATAGCGTACCATTGTTGTTTAATCACAGCAATATAGAAATACAGAAATAACCGCCACTGCCACCACGGCTGTCACCATCATTCCACCATCATTCGGCGGTCACCATCAAACAATGTTACAAATGAAAATTTCTATTCATCCTCTACCATGGATCGGTGGAAAAATCTACTACAATTTTATTTCCAGACGAGATAATCATTATTCGCTCTCTAGAGACTAGAGACTAGAGAGCGAGAGTTAAAAGCACTGTCACAATGACAGTTCCTGTCAAATGCGCATGACTCTGGCTTCCCATTGTCGGAAAAAGCATGACGTAAACCTTTTCTATATGACGTTACACTTGTCAGAACAACTGGCAGAGAATATGAAAAACAAAACAAATCCACAACGTACGAGTAGAAGGGGCAAATGTATCTTTTCGGAACTCGTTCACTCATAATTCAAATCGACCGACGACGATGCGAAATGTAATAAAACGTATCCCCAAAGATGAATGAAGTGACACAACTGCCCCCTGGTGCATATTTCCAGAGAAACAATTTTGACACTTGAATTTATTTACGACGCTATGTTCGCGTAATGGTTAATTAATTACAAAACAAAAAGTCACGAGATCTTGAGATAATAGATCTTAAGATGCTTCAATACGAGTATATTCGAGATGGTCCATCAGGGGTGTAATTACGATAGTTTCATCGCTCCTTTTCCACTCAAAACCGATTTTAGGCTAAACGGTTGTGCTATATTTGGATCTATCACAAAAAAGGGGCCAGCCAGACGGGCATAAAATGAGGCACGAGAAGAAGAAAACAAAAATAAAAACAAAAACTGAAGCTGAAGCTGTCAGAAAAATAAATTTATTCCGGGACGCACATAATTTCACACTTCAGCTGGCAAAGATATTTTGCCGAGATGATAAAACAGAAGGATACATGGTCGGGGAAGGTTCGGCTTGTTGTGCTTGTTTAATAAAAAAAAAAAAAAAAACAAAATCACAAACAAAACACAAGATTTAGGACACACGCAGACAAGTAATGAGCTCGGATAAATGAATGTGAAACCAGGGATGGCATTGAATTTAAGGGAAACAACGGTATTAGGCATGTTCTGGCATAAAGATGTCATGGTTGCTGCACATGTGTCAGAGCGTAGACGTTTTGTGTTAACGTTGTTTCCGATTTCCTTTATCTTTTTGCTTGTTTTTGATTCTTTTTGACATAAAGGACATTGGTTTAGTGAAAAATGCATGACATGATGAAATGGGAACATACGAACAATGGAAAATTTGACATAGCATAGGGGGAGTTCTTTTGAGTTAAACATCAGCGGGATCATAAATGAAATACGAAATCTTTGACCAACATTTGTTCAAAATACAAGGTGGCGCAAAATTAATCACCCTATCGGAAGATGGTGTAATTTTTGCAAATGGCGTCGCACGTCAATCATATTTGACATTTGTAAACTAGACACAAACAGACAAGCAATGGAGCGATTTACTCCGCAAGATGTGTCGATGTTTTTGACCAATAATCGGTCGGTGGGGTTAGCGCAGCGTGAAATTCAACGTCGATTCGTATCGCACCAACTGGGCAAACATTCCGGCGCTTAGCTGCTCGACTCAAACAGAGTGGAACCACAGGAGACCATGCAAGGCGTGGCCGCCACCGAACTGGTCTTTCGGCTGAGAATGTCACGGCTGTGGCTGCCGATGTCACTGAGAACGAAGAAACATCAACCAGACGACGGGCCACGCAATTGGGCATCACCAGACGGACCCTACAGCGAAATTTAGTGAAAGACTTATACATGTTCCCGTACAAAGTGCAATAAGTGCATCAGTTAATGCCTCCTGACGAAGACGAAGGCGCATTTCCACTTAAGCGGTTACGTTAATAAGCAAAATCCTCGTTTCTGGGGCACTGAAAATCCGCGTGTGATGCGCGATGAGACATTACATCCACTCAATTGATGTAAATATCGATTGATGTAAATGTCAAAACACACTTCTTATGGGTACTTTTCGATTTCTGAGTTTGTATGGTTTATTTATTGGGGGACATACAGAGGCATTGGCTGCCTCTAATCGTGCAGGCAACCCCAAAATTATGTCTGTGTATAAAGTTGGAAGTACCAAGTACAACAACTCGAGCACAGCGTACCAAGCTAAAAATGCAGCACTTTATTTAAGAAATGAACAGAACTATAGGGAAAGTAAGCACCCAAATCCTACTAGTCCTTATACTCGTAATTCATGGCAAAGTGCATATACTATTGGCTATTACTTAGATACTTCAGCAACACTTTCGGAATATAGTAAACAGTCTCTCCAATATTCGCTTCCGAAAGCAGACTACACAAATTCCTATAGCTACACAAACCAGTCGAAAGCAACACCACAAACTATGTACAACCGAGGGAAGAGGTTCTCCACCGGTTACAATTCAAATCAAACAAGCAATAGCAATGGCGATCATAAATATGCAACAATGGATCAGTTTAGGAAATCCTACTTTAACCGTCAAAAAGAGAGAAAACAACCGGCGCCGGAGCAAGACCAAGTTACAACATCCTTGTTCATGGGCAAAGATCCAACCTATCCCAATGAGTTGAATAGTTTAATGCACCCGTTTTTCTGTGCACTTTGCAATTGTCGTCTCAACTCCGTTAAGAGTTCCAATATTCATTACGAGTTCAAGGCACATGACCGCCTCATAACTTTATGGATCAAGAAGACATATGTTGATAAAGGCTTGCCTGCACCGACACTGCAACGCTTTGCAACCGAAGTAACTTCGGAACTACCTGGGGTATATCGCTGTGAACTATATAAGCTCGAATTATCCTCTGCTCAACATGTGCTGCAGCACTACAATGGTAGGCGTCATAGGAATGCAGCATCTAAAATATCACCACCAACTGGAATTGGTCACTTTGATGTCGAAGGTAAATGGGTTGAGACGGGCAAGTTAATCGACCAGAAGACCGGAAAAGAAGTCGCTTACATCATGGTAAAAACTCCGCCGGAATTTGAGCCTGTAGTTCTACATAGTACAGCGAATCTTGCATCTTCCCCAGCAGCTAAAAAACCCCAACTCTAGAGGAAAAGCAAGTACAAGTTGATAAAAAACCACCAGCTAAGAAACGCCACTTAGAAGTTAAGGACAGTTTGCCAACAGTAAATCCTAATAATAAGTCCACTTAACAAATCAATAATACTCCAATTAAGCAACTCAAATAAATAAAAGCATCGCCGAACCCACCAATGCCTAAGGATATTACAGTTGCTCCCAGCACAAAGACAGCAATTCCGTTTAAACCTCTCTCAATACAATCACCAGAGTCTACACAATCTTTACAAACCCCTGAACAAGCTCTTGACACCAAGCATTGTGTTGTTTGCGCAATCAGCACTACGTCTAAGGATCAAATGCGTTTTTACATCTCAAAGGAGCAAGGCACTCGAAAAAACTGAAAGCCCTCGGTGAGCCTCCGTTGTTGTTGATGTTTCTAACAGCGAACGCAACAATTCTAGAGAGCCTTAATACCAACGACAAGTCGGACATATCGATGTATCGCACTCCAAGCGGTTCGTACTATTGTAAAACGTGCTACGCTGCACTGCCAGATATGTCGCAGATGAGGAAGCATATCGTATTTTGAGCAAAAAAAATTTGGCTGCAGTTAAAAATCAGGAAGCCACGAAAGCACCATATGTGGGCGCAATTAGGCTTCATTAGAAAATTGGATTTTGTATTTAGCGTTTTAAATTATTATTCATACCGTTAGTTACAAAGAGTAAGTGAATCTTAATCTCAAAGCCACTGTGCGGTGCGGCGTTCACGCGGGAGGAGTAATTGGGCCGTATTTTTTTGAGGACGCCATTGGCAATACGGTCACTGTTACTGGCGAACGCTACAGGGCCATGATAAACGACTTCTTACTGCCGGATGAGCTTTCGTGATGAGCGGGGCTTGGTGAACATGCGGTTTCAACTAGACGATGCAACCACAGGCACAGTACGAGTCACAATGGATATTGTTAAGGAAGCGTGTTCTGGTCGCGTAATCTCCCGTTTTGGCGATTTGGCTTCGCCAGCAAGATCGCCCGATTTAACCATCCCAGACTTCTTTCTTTGGGGCTACTTAAAGTCGCGGGTTTATGCCAACAGGCCTTAGACAATCGCAGCCCTTAAAGAGAATATTCGACAGGAAAGCGAACAGTTGTCACCGGAAATCTTGCGGAAAGTCACGGAAAATGCGAAAAAACGGGCACAAATGTGTACCAACACTGGCAGCAGCCTTGTAAAGGTCCAAATAAAGGTTTCCATCACTCAAAATCATTTCTTTTTTATTTAGTAAAAAACTAGTTCAAAAACAAAATTGGATGATTAATTTTGCGCCACCTTGTATAATTAGTCCGTCCATGGTCCCCGGAATGCAAGTCCATTATTAAGACTGGACTCTAAATAAGATCTCGATCACAGAAAGCATATTTCTGCCAGAAATCTCCAGACGGGCGGACTATTTCTAAATGGGTAGACAACGGTTTGGACGGCTTTTTTGCTATCTTCGCTGCGGGAAGCAACTTAATCCAGATTGTCATACCTACAATTATTTTTAACTCTCACTCTGTTAAGTGCGCTGTTAATGTACTCCTCAGGTCGGTCGGATCACTGTGTCATATCAGTCATTTCCTACACTTGGACTGAACATAGACCAAGCGAACAAACGGTTACGGGAGGCAATACGAGAAAGCCCATTGGCGCGGACGTAACACTTTTTTTAGAAATCCTTACTGGTAGTTACGAATACGTTTGCTCGATAATGATGTACTCGTATGTAGACGTCGCAGAAAGATAACTTCCTTATTTGAAATAAGCGCTCTGAAACTGATGGGAGCCCCAGGCGGCTGTACGTGGTGTCGTTCGAGAGAGGGGATCCTAAAGTTATGTTAACTTGTATTTCAGCCGTCATCATGCGTTGGAGTAACGAGCAAGGTGCGTTTGCCTTAGCGGCCTTTTTTTCTAACGACCGTTCGGCGGTTTCAATCGAGCGCGCCTTCCGAAATCGCATCAATATTGCGCCATGTGGTCCTGTTCCGGATCGGAAATCAATTCTCTTGTCGGTCACAACGTTCAAGGGAACAGGTTCTGGGCAGAAAAGAGGAACTGGAGACTCACGTTCCATCGGTACACCTGAAAACATCGAAGCAGTAAGGGTTGCCGTTTTGGATCACCGCGGCGTTCGATGCGCAAACATGCGTCTGCTCTTGATGAAATGGACTTAGGGGGACATGTGGTTTCAACAGGACAGAGAAACGGCAAATACTTTATGGGTATTGATGGTTGTTTTTCACCCGGTTTCACCGTTTGTAATTTATTTTTGTGGATCACTATGCTGGAGAGAGTGATAAAAAACAGCAGAATTCGGTTCGACTAGTGTGTCGACAATGGGGGGCGTCACTTACCCGATACGACATTTAAGACGATATAAACCACAACTTAAAATGCTTGACTTTTTAATAAAAAAAAAATTGGAAATATATCTTTACTACTTTTTGTTTTATTGCATTATGAAATAAGGAAGTTATCTTGCCACACTTTGTCTGATAACAAACACTACATATATTCTTTGGAACGAGCAAGAAATGCTATTAGACGCGTAGTAAAAATTGTTTGTCGTTCCTCAAAAGTACAAGAAATCCGGCCTCATACTCCACTGTGAACTCCTTGGTTGCTCAGCATTTCGCAGTAGATTTAACGCTTGCAGATGGCGTCATATGTATCCGTCTACTGCGGAATGCGTCGAGTTTTTAATAAGACAAATCTACTTTAGCACTCGTGAAGTACGAGTACCACTAGTACTTGAAGGCCTGTCGGAATACCTCCATTTCTTTTGAAGAAGTGCAAGTTTACTCTTATAGATGGATTTGTCCACGTTGTGCTTAAAAAAAAGACAAATCTTCTCCTCTCTCTCTTTGTCTTGGAACCGCTGGTAAAGCATATTTCATCTTATGAAACGAAAACTTCTCGATGACTCGGTTTTCGTAGCATTGGTCCTGGCCTGTCTCAACTCAAAATGGAACCAAAGTCTACATCATTCTCGCGAAAGAAAGTTAGGGGCACTTTCTAAAGCATTTGACAAAATTCGACATCAGGTTATTTGCTTGAACACCGACGTAACGTCTCTTCTCACACCTTGTTCATCACTATTTTCGCGCCACCAGTGCTCCACTGAATGATCATCAGTTACCTCAAGCCTACTTCCAGATGTACTCTAAAATATCGTGATTCGTTCCTAAGCCGTACAACTCCCTTATGGAATGCCTAACCAAGTCGTTATAATTTGCAAACATTTAAGACCAGTGTACATCGGTACCTCGCTGCCCCTCCTCCCCAAGTTTCTTTCGCCGGCGCTGTATGCAAATATTTTAAGGGTATTTTGAGTCGCCACTTGCGAAGTTAGGCACTTTGACCTAAGAGAACTTTTGTACCATTAGTCAGAACTAGAGTTAGGCAAGTAGGTTTTCTACCTTCTGAATGAAGGTGGTAACACTATTAGCAGAGGAATTCATTAGTTGGTTGGAGCCGAATTGTTGCCTGAAGATAATCTTTCGCCTAATTCCGTTGACGGCTGGGCATTCATATAAGACGTGTTCGGCTTCTTCAAGACAAAGTCGGCCTCCGGAGAGTCAACCAGATTCATTTTGTTGAGGTGATATCTTAAACAGTGGTGTCCTGTGCGATAACCTACTAAGTTTTTGGTAGCGTGCCGACTTAGATTTAGACATCTATTGGCATTTTTACTGAAGGGCAGGATGGCTCGTTTGGCCTGTCTTAGAGCTGAGCTATTCTCCCAATATGAGATTCAACTCGAATGCTCCCAGCTATTAATAGCTAAATTGACTGCTGATTTAGGAGTATAGCAGAAGGGTTCAGGTAAATCACAGGGTGTTTCTCAGCCCTTTCTGGCCAGTTTGTCGGTCAGAACTCACCACAGTTTGGTTTTGTTCCTGGAGCTTAGTTTTTACAGGCTTTTAGGCAGTACATGACTGATTTGGATCCAATGGTGTACGAGCTAAGAGCATTTATAGCTGCTTCACTATCCGTGTATATGTTTGAACATTTAATACCAGAGTTGTAAATATGTATGGCTGGCACATACTTAAGTGGCGTGGAGTTCTGTCTGAAATACACTGGGACTTTTGCCCATAGCTATAGTCTGGAGAAAAGTGACCTCAAAATCAAATAATAGTGTGGGCAAGAACAATGGAACAGGCTTAGAAATTGGAAATCTTAAGACTCAAACACGCTATCAGCTTTGTTTACGCGCAGTTACAAAGGCTGGTATTTCTTCTAAAAGTAATGCATTAAACGAAGTTTTTACCTTTGATATTAACAGGGCAATTTCCGTTAACATGGGACAGAGTACCATCTTAAATCCTCGATTTGTCAACGATGATGTCAACATTGGAGATAGATCCTTACGGTAGAACGACTTTTTTGGTATAATATACCCAAAAATCAATTCCCAAATTATCCTTGATGAATTACTTGACACCGTGTATATTTTGACAGCTGATATAGAAAGGCTTACTTCTGAAAAAGTACGATTGATTCTACGCAGTAGTTTTTGGTTGGAGCCCTTTCAAATATGAAATGTGAAAAGCTGCATTTTCGGCATATTTTACATTTTTACTATCGAAAAGGTAAAAATGCCGTTCAAGCAAGAAAAAAATTATCCAATGTGTATGGAGAAGATGTAAGGACAGAACGCCAGTGCCAAAACGGGTTTGCAAAATTTCGATCCGACAATTTTGATGTTCTTCAACATCACCACGTTCTGAAAGGCCAGTTGAAGCTAATGAAGACACAATAAAGGCATTAACTGATACAAACTGGCGAATAACACTTCGTGAAAGATTAAATTTATCAAATTCGACCGTTCATGGTCATTTGAAACTCTAGGATTAATCTGAAAGCTCCCATATGTCGGGTTCCTCATATTCTTAAGGAAAGAAATTTGTGCCGTCGCGTTGATGTTTGTGATTTGCTTCTCAAACAACAAGACCCATTTTTAAAGCTCATGATCACTGGGGATGAAAAGGATGAACTGGCTCAAAGCAATTTGAAAGCCGATATTCATCAAAAAAAAGGTGATGCTAAGGAAAGATTCACTTAAACAGAAAATGTCAGAATTGATCAATAGAAAAGGTGTGGTGGTAATTCGCCAAAATCTTGAACAGCTTGGATGTGGTCTACTCCCAGACCCACTATATTCTTCAGATCTCGCACCTTCTGATTATTATACAACATGAATTTCGTCGTGAGGTCGGTCGCCATCATGGCTTCAGTGTGCGGACAATTCGTCGCACCGTGGAAAAGTTTGAGCGTGAGTACGGTCTTAAGAAACCAACCAGAGATTGGTGCGAAATGAAGAAAACATAGCCGCCGTAGCGGCCAGTATCGAAGAAGACCCAGAAATGTCGATTCAGCTGAATTGGGCATCGCCAAAGAGTCAACCCAGTTGAATTTGGGCCTACATCCGTATAAGATTGTACTGACGCAAGAACTGAAGCCGGACGACCATAGACAACGCAGTGAGTTAGCTAATTGTGTGCTGGAAATGTTGACCGGAGACCTGGACTTTGGCCAATAAACTCTCTTCTCGGACGAGGCCCACTTTTGGCTCAGCGGATATGTCAACAAGCAAAATTGCTGTTATTGGAGTGAATACAATCCACAAGTGTTCGGTCAAGCATTAATGCATATACAAAGATTGACTGTTTGGTGCGGTTTATGGCATGGCGGCATCATCGGACCTTATTTCTTTCGAAATTAAGAAGAAGACACCATTACTATCAATGTTCTCAGTTATGGAGCGATGTTAACCAACTTTCTGTGGTTAGAGCTCGACAACATCGATATATACGAGCACTGGTTCCAAAAAAACCAATCCTGACAAAACATCTTGACAAAAGCCTGATATCAAGGCGGTTTTAGATCTGGTTACTTGGCAGGTTATGGAGAATACCAATGTAACACAACACCCGTACCTGTCCTGTGATATGGCGCAGAGACTTAAACACTCTCCAGAGCGGAACTTAACTTTATTGGCTTCACGAATGTGAGGTGCTCAAAAATAAAGATACGACCTGGCTTTCATCACCGTTAAAACGACTAAAATATTCCTCTTTAAATTCCTTCTTGGTGTGCGTATTATTTCGTCGGATACACATCATCAAATCACATTTCAATTACAATTGCGATAGTTCACGACGTCGGTGCTAACAAACTAGTAAATGACTGATGTCCAAGTCAAAAACCTTAATCACTTCTGATTCCATCAACATCATTTAGAAAAAAACAAAAAAATGCAAAACCCTGTAAAACCCTGTAATTAGAACGAAAACGTTAAACTGCGTAATTAGTGGCCAGTTACGTAATTTGGTAATTAAATCGCCGTTTTGTCACTGATATAGTCACGGAATTCTGATGCTTAGTAGTTGTTAGCAATTAGTAAGCGAACGATAACGTGTTTCTTTTTTTTTTGTAACAAAAAAAGTAGTAACCATGAGTAAAGGTTTTCATTAGATGTGTTCAACTTTTCCAACTGTGATTGTCTGGACTCACGCATACCATCTTCCTTTATAGCTGTCATATTTGTGTTCCAGGTTGTCTACCAATAAATAATGAAAGGGTATACACTGTAACAACAATTACAAATCAATTACTCCATAATGGCACCGTACCGGTAAGACAGTGAAAACGCCAGAAGTGAAGAGAATATTGGGCTGTACGCGAGGCGATTATGCAGGACCGCAATCAATTAATTCCGCGGCATTCTCCGTCATGTAACTTATTTTAAGGAGATTTAAGAACCACGGAATTTCCTCAGACGGAACTTCAGCGTGAAAAGATTCTGTGCGTTCGGTGAGTATTTTGAAGCAACTCAGCTGGTCTGTTAACAAAAATGGCAAACTTGGCGTCAGAGCTTAGATTTCAATAAGATCAAGAAAATAACCAGAAGAATTGGGTCATAACCACCCTTCGCGAATCCTTCATTGTGTCAAACTGAAGGTAAAGTAAGAAACACCACAATACGCGAAGAATACATTGACGTATCATGCGGGACCACAACACCTATCCCTCCGAAACTGGCAACAGGTTTCTTCTCTACTCCGGCAAACCGCAGAACAACACTCATAGAGTAACTCAACTGCTGACCTCAAAAGCAAGTGGTAGCCTCATGTCCTATTTGCTACTCAGTGGTAAATCCTTCAGGTTGGGGTGTTATGCCACCGGGGTGACTGCCCGGCCATGGACAAGAAAACCAGTTAAGAAGCAAAAATAAGACTCGGATACGGATGGATCTACTGTTAACCCCCGCAAACGAAACAAGGACAACGAAATTCGGATCTGTACCTTAATAGGCCACGTACAGCCGAACAACTAGCGAAAGCCCTGCACTGCTGCAAAGCAGATGTTACCCCCATCCAAGAAATGGGATGGGATGGGCCGGACAAAAAGAGGATGAAAAACTGTGACATCTATTATGGCGATTGTTATCGACGGCAAGAGCAGCGCCAATTTGTATGCGGATTCGTTATTAGAGGCATACTTAGGCAAGAAGTCTTGAGTTTCCGGCATAATCCGTATTAAAGCTAAATTTACCAATATTAGCCTTATATGCGCGCGCGCCCCGCAGAGGAGAAAAACGACGACACCAAAGATAGCTTATATGAGCTTTTAGACAAGACGTACGAGCAGGGCCCTGGCTATGACATTAAAATTGCCCTCGGCGACTTTAATGCAAAGCTAGGAAGAGAGAGCATCTTTGATAGTAATATCGGAGATTCAGGCTAATCGACTTTGTGGCGGGAATTTATGGTAGCTAGTACGCAGTTCCCGTATCGCGGACATGAAGAAAACCTGATCAATTGACCGTTAACCACATTGACCACATTGCGATCGACGAAAGGCACTCCTTATGGCCGTCAAAACTTTTCGAGGTGCCAACATTACCTCGTTGTAGCCAAGGTACGGTTGCGGATATCCCGAACATCGCAATGGCAAGCAAATACTGTGAGGAAGTTCGACGTCGGTCGACTACAATCGCAAGAGGTCATCAAATTCTTTTCCGACTGAGTGTCCCTCCCTTAATCTCTTAAGAGGTCTTATGCCGCCAGCATTAAGTATCGAAGACCAGTAGCAACATTGCCAAAAAGCCGTCAGAGATACCGCCTCTGATGTGCTGGGTTTCACTTGGCCACCACAACGAAACCCCTGGTTTGACGATGTGTACCAGCAAGCACATGCAGCTAAGCAAGATGCATACAAAGCGTTACTGCATAGAAGGACTAGAGCTGCTCATGAGTCCTACGAGCAGAAGAGGAGCGACGAACACCGGATTCTCAGGATGAAAAAAAAGAAGCATGAGAAGCGCGCAGTCGAGGAAATTGAGAGACGTCAAGAATGAGATTCGGAAGTTTTACCAAAATTTAAAAAAACCATGCAACGGTCACAAACCCCCAACCGAAGCCTGTGGAGACGAAAAAGGGAACATAGTAGTAGAGTCGCAGTCGATGCAGAGAATTTGAGAGGGTTTCTGTAGACTGTATAACGGCGATGACGGACCAAATACCGCCGTCAGCCAAAACGAACCTTTCAACCTGGACGATGTAGACCATCCACCCGAAGGTCATCTAAGCTTAAATCCAACAAAGCTGCTGGAGTGGATAGCTTGACTGCCGAGCTCTTTAAAGTGGCAGGCCATGAGCAGGTAAGGAGCATACACCAAATCATCTGCAAAATATGGTCGAACGTAGGTATGCCTGATGGATGGAACCTCAGCATTGGTTGTACGGTCCTCTAGAAAGAAGACCCTTTAAACTGCGCCAATTACAGAGGCATCAGTCTTTTTAACATCGCCTACAAGATCCTACCTGCCGTTTTGTATGAACGACTGAAGCCGTTCATTAACAACCTGATTAGTCCATATCAGTGTGGTTTTACGCCAGGAAAGTCCACCATCGACCCAATATTTACACAACGGCAGATCTTGGAAAACACTCATGAGCTCCAAATCGATATACATCATCTATTCAGTGATTTCAAGGCCGCATATGACGCCGTCTATAGAGACGAGTTCTACAGAGCAATGTCTAGTTTTGGCATCCCTGCTAAACACGCTGCTCCATCAAGATCGGTAAGGAACTCACCGAGACCTTTGATGACATAAAAGGATTTAGACAAGGCGATGCGCTGTTATGCGATTTGTTTAACATCATTCGCGAAAGAACAGTGCAAAACTCACGCGCCAACACAAGAGGCACAATCTTTCAAAAGTCCGTCCAACCAGCGGAAGCGGGTTTAATGGTCAGTGAGGGCAAGACCAAGTACATGTGTCAACAAGAAAGGACACCCAACACCGACGTCGCGAACAGAACATCACCCCCGACAGATATATCTTTGAGGTAATTTACCACTTTGTCTATGTAGGCTCCGCTGTCAATCCAGACAACAACACCAGCGCTGAGATCTAACAAAGAATAACTCTTGTCAATCACTGCTTCTTTGCACTAGGAAGGCAATTGACTAGCAAAGCCCTCTCTCGTAGAACAAAAGTACCTCAATAATCCCAGTCCTGCTCTATGACGCCGGGGCATGGACTTTATCAAAAATGGATGAAGGCGCTCTTGAATGATTTGAGAACAAAATTCTTCGGGTGATTTTCGGCCCTGTCTGCGGACGGTGAGTGGAAGAGGAGGCACGACGACGGACTTTACGGGCTGTGCAGCGTCATTGACTTAGCCAGAAGAGCGAAGGTCCAACGACTGATATGTAGAGCGGATGGACACCAATACTCCGGTCCGAAAAGTCTTCGAATTTGCCCCCGAGTGACGGCGCAATAGAGGAAGACCAACAGCGACTCAGATGGCGCACGCAAGTAAAAGGGGACCACAACCAACCTAGCGTGCGACCGAGCTTGCTGGAGAAGTTTGTTGGTTGAGACCAAAGTCCACTCCGGACTCTAGCGCTACTTTATGTAAGTAAATAAGATAGGGTTGTCTGGATTTAAAGGCAGAGTGAAGAACATCACCATCATCGAGTGCTACGCTCCACGAAACTATGAGATTGACGAGGTTAACTAGACGTTAACGAACTCAATGCCTAATGACAACATCCTCATCATGATGGTTGATTTTAGTGCGAATATAAGAAACGACATCACAGGGCTTAAACATCTGATGGAACCACACAGCCTCAGAAATACCAGAGATGACAATGGCGAAAGGTTTGTTGCCACAACCACTGGCACACGATCAGTTTGGGCCTCAGCCGATGGACAACGAACATCGAGCAATACCGATCAGCCGGCGCTTTAGAAATTACATCGAAGTATGGAGAGGGACTACTAGCCTATGATAACCGTCGACAGCCATCGCTCCGATTTGGAGAGAATATCCAAATATATTCGAAATACCGACATACTCCGGGACCACCGGATGTGTGGACCAAAATTGTCTGATTTTCGTTTGTAGCTCTTCAAAGGGTATGTTGAAAAGATTTTTTGCCTCTTTTAAGAAACTGTTAAGATCACCAGTAAAGGCCTGTTTGTCTATTCACTGATTTCCAGAACAACTCATCTTAACCCTGTCGGCATATGAAACGCGATGATCCGTTAGTGCACTTATAGAACTACCGATCTATTTTTGCTCGCAACCTGCCTTGCCCCTTGCGTCAACAAATCTCGTTTTCCTTTATACTTCAATTTACGCACTTAAGAGTAGGAACGTTCTGGCTAGCCTCCTTAAACGTTTTAAAGGATGCGATGTACGCTTTTGAATCATGAAACTCACCGCACAGGATGTATCTACTATTATAAGCACAACATTCACCGGAATGCCCAAATCTGACACTTACGAGTATAACACCGAACTACCGCTTTATTAATTTCTTATCCCAGTAGACACACTAGTGGAGCAAGTATCTACATAATGCTAATCAAATGTTTAGTGGACATTTAGAAAAATATTCAAAAATGGCATGATCTTTGTAGCTTTCACACCATGTGCTATAAACTTGTCAGGAAGTCTCTTTAGCAAGGCGTTGATATTTGCAAGAAGGGTTTTTAAAGGCACTGCCAAACTATTTCTGCGATCAATCAACTGTACATCTTCGATAGAGTTGAGAGCATTGTTGATTAATAAATTAAGAAAACGAAAAAATCGAAGTGATGAAATGGTTCATCAATACACGTTGGTTATGCAAAATATTGCGGCCCTTAGCGACATCGATGAAGATGATCTTATCAACTACGTTATTGATGCTTCTGTTCGCAGCAAACAGCCTGGATGAGCTAAAGAAGATGTTGCGAAAATACGAAAAGCTTAAGTCATATACGCATTTGAGTAGTATGCAACAAGCGATTTCACACTCATCTTCTATGGGAATCAAGAAACAACAACAGAAAGCGGTTATATTGCCATCAGCTGCACAAAACCTCGTCGGGAGAGAGGAATCTGCTACAACTGCGGAAGGCCAGGGTATATAACCACCAATTGTCGAAATAACATATTGCGCCAGGAAAAGGACCATCAACTTCGAAAGATGTACTCGTACTGCAAGAGAAGGGCGAGGAGCCTGATCTGGAAGAAAATGCATCTGATTGCGAAAACGACTTCTCTTTTGACGTTGAGTATCAATTTACCTCCTTGTCACCTCTTCGAACCAGAAACACTAAATATTTTGGCACAAACAGCGTCGTGTATCCGTGAGTTTTTATAAAAAGCATGTTGCACGTTGTAAAATAATAATTCGATGAATAAGTCAGTTGTTTTAGGTAGAGATTTTATTAAAAAAAAAATTCTATTTTAAGTTTAAGCACAATTATGAGAGATTTCACAGTAGTAATGAACAAAATTTAGATATTAAAAATATTAATGGAATTATATTTTAAAGATAGTAATACTTACGATGCACTGATAATGATAAGATTCAAAATTTTAACTCTAACTTAACCGTCATACATTTTAATTCTCTTGTAAACGATGATTCCAACAAAAAAAAATTACATCTATGAAATAGCTTACGCCAAAGATAGTAATCATATCGAAGATATACTATATTTCAAATAGATACTGGGTAACTAAAGATGATAATTTAAATATTAATAATAACCAGACATTCTAGGAAAAAATAACGTGCTGAAGCAATTATTAAAGAGTCCGTTTGCACTGACGAAAGTTCCTATAAAGCCACCCGTATAAAATGAAAATTAATTTAATTAGTCCAAATGTTTCGTTTAGTTGTATACCCCGACGATTGCCATGCTCACTCAAAGTAGCTCTCGAGCAAATTTTAGATGACTTGTTGTCACGTAAAGTAATTCAAGAAAGTAGTTCACTTTTTGCATCACTAATAGCCCTAACAAAAAAAAAAAAGAATGGAGAGTTCCGATTATGTGTCGATTATCGACAACTTAATAAATTCACTAAAAAGGATACTACCCCATTTCTTTAATAGAGACTCACCTCGATAGATTACGGGGAAAGAAGTACTTTTCTCTATTAGACCTTAAAAATGTATTTCACCATGTAAAAATGGATGATGAATCCATCAAATATGCATCATTTGTCACACCCCTGGGGCAATTCGTATAGTTATACATGCCTTTTGGTCTTAAAAAGGCATATTGCACCTTCCAACGTTACATTAACTCCACATTTAAAGACTTAATTGTCAACCACAATTATTAGTATATTTCGACGATTTACTTGTTGCAACTGAAACTAAGGAAGAACATTTCAAAACGTTGCAAGAAGTTTCAAAAATTATAGGCGATTATAACTTCAAGCTTAGATTTGATAAACGTTCGGTAATATGTAAGGAAAAATAACGTATTTAGGGTATTAGGTAAGTGCAAATGGCATGTATTCTAACCCAGATGGTCTTACAGTAGTAAAACGAGCTCCATTCGTTTCTCAGGTTATGCTCCTACTTTAGAAAATTTATTAAAGATTTTTCATTAATATCCAAGACCTTATATGATTTATTGAAACAGAATGCAGGGTTTAAATTTAAAACGAATGAACTGCGAGCCTTTCAGTATCTTAAGAAACAACTGCTATCTACAAGCACCTGTTCTAAGTATTTATTCGCAACATGCGGAAACTGTGCTGTTTTGTCGCAAAAACAGGTGACGTGAAATAAGGTCCAACGAAATAAGACCAAATTTAAAATTTAAAATTTAAATTTTCAAAGCGAAATAAGGCCAAATTGGTTTTATTTCAATTTCCAAATCGATATAAGGCCAAATTTGAAATTTAGGGAGAAACAGCCATATTTTTTTTTTTGTTTACATAGGCGCCTAACTGACAGTTGTTGGGGTACCCTTAGCGGAGCGACGAAGTCGCGTGAGCATCTAAACTACCTCTGAAAGTGCAGTTTAAACAAATGAATCGCGCGATGCGCGGCACCTGTTCCCTCTTCGCTGGCGTCTAAGACCAAGCATAGTCCAAACATAACACCATATTTGGTGTTATTTTCAATAAGGCCAAATTGGGCTTATTTCATTTTCTAAAGCGAAATAAAGCCAAATCGGAAATTTGGTGTTATTTCAAGATTTAAAACGAAATAAAGCGAAATTTTTCAATGTTGGCTTTATTTCGTTGGGTCTTATTTCACTTCACCGCAAAAATAATTTGGCATCCAATTTTCTTCTTTTCAAAGAGAGCCTGTCCTGCTGAATCAAATTATCATTCATTTGAGCTTGAAACGCTCGCCATAATCTATGCTCGACGACGCACAGTGTGACAATTCGCTAATTTAGCGGGATTTAATTAAAAAAATGCCATGCATAAATGTAAACACAAACCGGTTTCTCTTAAATCTTAAACCTCCAACTCAATGACTGTGCACAATTTTGTAAGTAAGAACTAAGTACAACAACAACAAAAAAATGGCTTAGAGTTCAAATTGTGTATAATTTTTAATGTGAATGTGGTTTATTTTCTTTTACAAGAAGTGAAAGGTTATTTTTTTTTTTGTAAATATAATATTATTGAATATAAACGTAAGTTGTTTTGGGATATGAAGTGTTTTTTTAAAAATTAGGGGTGCTTGAAAGTTAAAAACTAGTGAAAAATTATGCGTTTTATGTGTTCATTAGGCCCAAAGCATCAGTGTCGTTCAAGGTTGAGACCCTTTTTGTCTTAGAGCTCTACCACCTTGATCCCGGAATGTATTCAGAAAATTCAAGATACAAGTTTATTCATCTAAATATATATTGTCCCCTTCAGAGTAATCTCCATCGACTACAACATACTTATGCCAGCGCTTGATCCAATCCTCGAAACATTTTTTTATATTCGCTTTTCGGTATGTCCATCAGTGCTTCCTACGATTTTTCCATTCCTTCCTCTCAGCTGCTGAAACGCCTTCCCCGTCGTGTTTTTTTAACTCGATTGAACAGAAAGCGTTAACAGCGTTATCATCCACGAGTTTTCTGCCCATAATTCTGGTCTCTTTCGGTGAATTGCTTCACGCAAACGTCTCATAACGCCTAAATAATACTCTTTGTTTACTGCCTGGCCTTCTGGCAAAAATTCATGATGCACTACCCCGTTGTAATCCATGAAAGCCGTGAGCACTGCCTTCTTTTTTGACTGAAAACGAAGTGGTTTTTTTGGTCTCGGCTCATTTGGTGAACGCCATTCACTTGCCTGATGTCTGGATTGCGTGTCGTACTCATAAACCCACGTCTCGTCTCCAGTCTCATCTCCTTTTGATGAATGTGGGATCGGATTCAGCCTCGCAAACCATCTCTTTTGCGACGTCAATACGGTCTCTTTTTTGCATGAAATTGAGGTTTTTTGGCACCAACTTTGCTGCTACACGACGGAAACCCAAATCATTAACCAAAATATCTTGGACGGATCCACAGGCAATGTTCAAGTCCTCCGCTATCTCTCTGATGGTTAATTTGCGGTTATTGACCAACATTTCTTTTACGAGTACCTCATCAATGTTTTCGTTGGTTTTCGAAGTCGATGGTCTGCCACTGCGTTCATCATCTTCGATTGACTCACGATCACTTTTGAACCGCTCGTGCGCTCGTGCAAATATAAATCCATTTCTAAAATTGTAAAAAATCGCCAGCACGCAAAGAGATAGATGTACGTAACTTTTGCAAGTGTCAAGCTATGACGCTAAGATTTAGAGGGATTGTCAACAACAGATTTACCAACTTAACAAAAAAACACAAAACTCAAATCGGAACAATGGGAGCGACACACGGGCGATTTCAATATACACAATTCTGGTTGGCTTCGACATACTGGACAGAAAACACCCGAAGAACGGTCTGTTGAGAAAATAACTTAACCCAGTTTGTAAATGAGACCACACGAATACCAGACGTTGATAGTCATACCGCCAACACCCTGGACTTGTTTTTAACTTCTCATCCTGACAAGTACTGCGTTGATGTGCTCTCCGCTCTAGGCTCGTCGGACCATTGTGTCATATCAGCTAAATTCTCGTACACCCACCACACAGTTAGAGAAAAGATTCCTAAGAGAACCGCAATACGAGAAAGCCAACTGGAGCGGACTTAACAACTTCTTTAGGAATTTTAACTGGTCGTTATGTTTCCTCGATAACGACGTGGATGCCGCTACTGACATGATCACAGAAACTATTCTCTTTGGAATGAGATGCTTTATCCCTCATCGGATGAAGAGTATCAAACCAAAAGAAAATGCATGGTACGACTCGAGCTGTAAAGAGGCTGTCAGGGTTAGAGAATTTTTTTTGTTGGTCCTACAAGACCAACCCGACAGAGGAAAACCGAAAAAAGTTTAAACGAGCCAGAAATGACTGCAACGTCTTTCTCAGGCGTGTGAAATTCCAATACGACCAAAACCTGAGGCAAATAACACTGCAATCTCCGAAAGGTAGTAACAATTTTTGGTCTTTCGTCAAAAACATTAGAAATTCTGCCTCATCCACCATCCCAACGCTCATTTACAATGACATTCCAGCTGTCAGCTCTTTGGACAAGGCCAATCTGCTTGCTGCACACTTTGCGGCTAGCTCAACACTCCCAGATTGTGCTTTGCTGCGTCGAATCTACAATGGGAAGAATCCACTTTCGCACTCGTGTAGTAGCGAGGGTACTTAAAGATCTCAACGTGCATAAATCTGCTGGTCCAGATGGCATATCTCCCCTTCTTCTGAAGAGGTGTTCTTCCTCGCTGGCAAAACCACTGCGTAAGCTTTTTCATCAATCCTACTCTTTAGCACTCTTTCCGAGCAGATGGAAAATAGCATTTGTCCAGCCTGTCCCTAAAAAAGGCGAATCTTCTTCTCTCTCCTCCTACAGACCCATTGCACTTACGTCCCTTCTCGCCAAGGTCATAGAAACGCTGATAAACCGTCAACTCGTAAAATATCTCGAAACACGAAAACTTCTTAATGACCGGCAGTATGGTTTTCGTAGCAACAGGTCCACTAGTGATCTCATGGCATGTCTTACCGAAAAGTGGAACCCAAACGTACATCAATCTAGCGAAAGCAAGATAGTTGCGCTTGATATTTCTAAGGCATTTGACAGAGTTTGGCATCAGGGTCTTTTGTCGAAAATGCGTACTTTTGAGACCGATGACTCTCTCCTTCAATGGATTAGAAATTACCTTTCGGAACGTTCAGATCAAGTTGTCTTGGACGGTTTCAAATCTGATATTCACAAAATAAATGCTGGTGTACCCCAGGGCTATGTTCTGTCTCCAACACTGTTTTTAATTTTCATCAACGATCTCTTGTCTGCTACTTCTAATCCAATATATTCATTTGCTGACGACAGTACTCTCTGCTTTTCATATTCGTTCCCGGACTCACGCCCCTGCTCTTCGGCTGTAGAACGGGAACGCCAGAGTATGTTAAGCTCATTATATTCCGATATTAACAGCATAACCAATTGGGGAACTATCAACTGAGTGGAATTTAATGCTTCCAAAACTCAATGCTGTCTGCTGTCATTAAAGCAAAATTCAAATACCCAGCCATTATCCATGAATGGCACTTGCCTCGTCGAAACCGATAAACTTTCCACTCTCAGTATGTATGTCAGTGACAATTTACGTTGGAATGACCGCATATTCGATGTCGCCAAAAATGCTGAGAAACGTCTAGGTTTCCTCAAGCGATGTAAGAAATATTTTACCCCCTCTGATCTGGCCGCAATATATAAGGCATTTATCCGCCCAAAACTGGAGTACAATGCCCACATATGGTCGGTTGCGCCCAAAACATATCTGCACCTTCTAGATACTAATATCACTCAAACAATGGACACCCTCTAACACCGACGTAATGTCTCGTGTCTCGTGCCTCACTCTGTTTTATCGCTATTTCCACCACCAGTGCTCCATTGAAATCGCCAGTAGCATTCCGCCCATTCAAACTTTCAACCGTAACACCCGTCTCGCTATGAATGCTCATCAGTTTACCCTCAAGCCCATTTTCGGACGTACTCTAAAATATCGTGATTCGTTCCTAAGCCGTACAACTCGCTTATGGAATGCCCTGCCGACTTCTGTGTTTCCTGGTCGTTATAACTTGCAAACATTTAAAAACAATGTACATCGGCACCTGTCTTTTCTTCCTCCCTAAATTTCCTTGGCCCGCGCTGTGTACGAACATTTTAAAAGTACAAAAATCCCTTGAGTGCGCGCCGATTATATATATATAAAAAAAAAAAAAACACGGTGATGTCCCCCGGCAACTTTCTGATCAAGGTGGCATATGGTTTATCCTTTCTTTGCTGAGTCGTCATATCAAAAATCGCGGTCGATTTTGTTGTCAGGCCGATCTGTAGGCTTTATATTTAAAAAAGACACACACACATTAAAATATCAGAAAAGAGAAAGATAAAAAAAACTGTCGTAATTCTCGCTACCCTTATTACCAAATTATGTATTACCGCTTTTATGTATCATTTATGACTTACTCGTATATATAGGAAGAAGCCGCTCGAAAACTAATAAAACACAGTTTTAACCCAGTTCTGACAATGGATAATTTACTCTTTGCCCTACAATATGACTCCAGAAGTCACCAAATGTATAACATGAGGTTACCAAAGGTCACCTCTGCTGAAAAATAAGATAGATTTGAGGGTATAGCCCATGACATGAATGTAAAAGAGATCACCTTCTCCTATCGTAACAATGAATCTAGAGTTGAACAAGGCGTGCCAGGGACCTTGGAATCTAAGGAAAGGCACTGTGAACAATTTGCGTGAAAACTTCTTTTAATTCTTTTACATAAAAATTCCTCTTGTTGACAAGCCTCATATCTGTCCACATTACCTTCGCAATTTCAAACTCAGCATCATGAGTAAAGGATTTCATGAATGCTTACTCCGACTATACTTCATCAAAAAAAAATAAATAAAATGGACGATTACACCCTTCAGTACTAGTTAAGTCAGCCTGGATTTAACTTCATTATAAAAAGAGCTTCTTCAGATTAAATTGCATTCGCATTCGCCAAAAGCCCATTTCTAGCCCATCAACCGTTTATTTCATCTACAAGAGCTATCTGCGCTGTAGAGCAGAATGTCGTTAGGCATGACTGGGCAGATAATGCAGTACCTAAGTGGAACCGAGCAAAGGTAAAGAACCGAGCATCATTGTTTATGTATGTATGTGAAGAAAGAACACCGACCTGTGGACAGTCGGCCAACCAACTATCATTTAATGCTCAAAGTTCTGTTCAAGCAGCCCAAATAGATTAAAGCTCGAAAAAGAGAGAAAGAAAGTGTCGTTGAGCGCATACCAAGCGATTTTTCGTGTAAAACTGGGCGCATGTAAAGCCATTCCCCCTCGATTTCAAACTGAGCCAGGAACAAAGGCAGGCACAACTCGCCCGGAACAGGCTCGCGAATATCGTTGCTGTAGCTGGAGATGTCTAAAAAAATCATCACACATCAATAAGAAGACGGGCCAGGTGAATTTTGATGAAAGACTTGAAAGTCCGCATCGGCTATATACTGCAGACCGCCAATCACATCTTATTTACAGCCAAGTCCTCCAAAGTCGCGACCTTGTGGAATATGATCTCCCAGTGAAAATCATCATGAGCGACAAGGAGCATTTACGCGTATGCATGAATAAGCTAAGTTATCGCTTCTAGGGCACTGAAAATTCGCATGTAAGGCACGAAGAACCATTGCATCCTCTAAAAGTCACTATTTGGCGCAGCATTTACGAAGTGAAAGTGATATTTTTTTTTTCGAAATCGGGGTTTGCAAAGATGTAACTCTGTCTTAGAAAGATGTGCGCTCTACAGGACCATGTTAAACGACTTCTAGTTCCAGAGTTTGAAGAACACGTAGCTCCAGCTCCAGTAAAAGTGCACATAACATACAGCACAGTGATAGTAAACACCACTCAGTTACAAGCATTTTCCGGCCGCTTAGTCTCCTATTTAAAGGATTTGCACTTGTCCCCAAGATCCCCCAATTTGACCCTTCAGACTCTTCGAAGTGTGATCTATACGATCAAGCCGCAGACCTAAATAACCCTAAAGGAGAACTTCCGACAAGAAGTGAAGCATTTATCACCGGAAGTCTTGAGAAAATGCTGCCTAGTCAGCTTAGTCTACTGATACCAGAAGAAAAACGACCAGTTATTTTAAAAGCATGAGCTGCATATCTCTTCGTCTTTCCCACACTCTATAACGATTAAGATTGCTCTGATGACTTAACCACTTAACCATGTAACTTACACAAAAAGTAGCTTCTTGCCCCCTCTTTTGGCAGAGTTTATCTACGGTTTACTCCGTTTCTGTTTTTTTTTATCTCTGCTTTCCCTAAATTGAAAACAAATCCCGGCATATTGGTCTTTTTCGCTTGAGCCCACAGCTTTGTTACATTACATTACAGCATCTGCAACAAAATAAAGTAAACCATCTCATGGCAAAGGAAGGGGGGCGTATAGCACATCAAATCTGAAGTTTTTCCGTAGCATAAATAGCAGATAACTTTATATTCACTACCTAATCCACTCGACTATCCGGAGGCGTTTCCTATCCTATCCTATTCCTACCATTTCTCTTCTTTATTATCCTCCATTCACTTATCTCTTGGTGTAGCCTAGAGAATGTACCTTAAAGCCACTTGAAGCTACTCACCAAGGTTAATAAACTAACGCGTAGATACGTTTCTCTCTTTTTTTTTCTTTTACAAACATATGTATGTGTGTACAACAAATTCCTTGTTAGGAAAAAAATAAAAATAAATAAATAAAAAAAGAAGTCCTAGAAATGGCGCTCGGCTTGATACACCATCACCACTAACAACACAACCAACAACCAACAACCAACAACAACAAACGAAAACGCTCCCCTCTTGCATGTTAGTTAGTGCAGTATAACATCCTTCTGTGAGAACCGCATCTTCAAAAAACAAAAATTTGTATACGGAATATCTTGAGGAAAGGTATACGTGGTACGTTGGTGGTACCCCAATGTATTCCGCCCACCAAAAGTACTACTAAAACGGAGACTTTCTGGTTTATTTTCTCTCTTTTTCCCCCTCTCAACACAACTATTTCGTCCTTTTTTTAGTTTTTATTTTCCGTTTTATTCTTCTTTCTGCAACCATCCCCCACACGGCCCGCAACAGCACATGTTTATATTTACTAAAAAAAACTTCAACGAGCTATGTGAAGGATGTTGAAGGACATATCTGCATAAGCGTTACCATCTCCCTACGACTATGAAAAAAAAAAAAAAAAAAAACAAAAAAAAACAAAAAAAAAACACACTAAGGACACAAATGGCGTGACAGAATTTAAACAAAAATGATGATGAAGCCAAAGAACATGACGAAGAAAGGAAGAGAACAAGACAACTATGGCGACAAACATTCAGGGGGTAAAAATGGAAACTACTCCTTCGGGTATAATTAAACATCGATAAATGGTGGAAGCAATTCTAGAGCACTCAATGACTCCTTAAGATACCCTGAGACGCCTTGAGACTTTTGCGTGCTTTGAAAATTAACAGTTACTTTGAGACTTTCTCTCTTCTTTGCTTCTTTTATAACAGCGGAACAATTAAATTTAATTGCAACAGACTGTTGCCAGTTTGCCACCATGTTACTTACTTACTTACTTACCAGGACCTGATGACTGCGAAAATAAACACAAAAAGCAATGGAACGCAAATTGGCGCGCCAAAGGATATGCATCCCTATCCCATACACCATACCACCATGTCACTTACCTAAAAAGGAAGACAAACAAAAGGAAAAAGAATTCGCATTAATTAAAAATTTACATAAATTAACGAGATGAAAAGTATATTAAAACGAAAACTTGATGGATAGAAATGTACCTAAAGGTTAAAGGTGCTAAAGTGTGCTGTTACGGATAATTTTGGCAGAAGGTTACGTATACGACAGAGTACATGCTCTCGGGAAAATACGTTGCTGGATTTTGGTGGCTTAACCAAGGGATCGACAGCAAACAACATTTTCTTGGGTTTGCACTTTAGACATAAACCCCCTGAGCTGGGTCGTTATTATTTGGCGAAAGCTGATAATTTTTTGCTGGCACAGTTGGGACCGAAACAGACCGGTCCTTATAGTTTTGTAACAGCAGCAGTGACGTATTTTCGAAAGGTTTGTTGGATTAGACAATCGATGTGTAGGGTACAATTGGTCTTATCATAGCCATGGACAGGACTTTTTAAAAATAGGTATTTCTAGTGAGATCATCTATTGGCAATTACATGCGGTAAGTTAGATTACTGACGTACTGTTAAAATTTCATGATATCTGGACAAAAAGGAACCGATTCGTTGGGTCCAAAGTGACAGTATGCTTATGTTATGTTATGTCATCGGCACAAAAATGAGCATCGACCAAAAATTGCTCAGAATTCAACATTCGAAGGACATCATCAAGGAGGCCAAGACTAACAAAAACTTATTTTACAACTTATTTTTTTGTAATTGGTGACGAAACGTGGTGTCGTCAATATGATCTAGAAACCAAGCGCAAAAGTGTGAACTGGAAGGCTACAGACGAGCCACAACCCAAGATTCACATTGGAGAAGTCCAATGTGAAGACAATGCTGATTTGCTTTTACGATTCCAAGGGCAATGTCCTCAAAGAGTTAGTTCCACCTGGCTAAACAGTTAATGCACAATTCTATTTTGATATTTGGAAGCGTTTGATGCATCTTATTGGTCGTAATCGGCCAGAATATCGCGCAGAAGGAAGTTGATGTTTGTTGCACGATAATGCGCCATCTCATCGATCGACACTTGTGGTCGATTTTTTGGCTAAAAATCGTATTTTAACCATCAACCCCTCCCCGCATTCGGCCGCGACTTTTGCTTACTTAATCAAAAAAATGCTTTTGTGGACGCTTGTACCGACATCCCGAAGGACTTCCAGGCCGACGATCTAAAACACTCATTCGACATGCCGCTGTATTGAGTCAGAAGGGGACTACTTTGAATAAAATAAGGCGTTTTTGCAAAAAAAAACTTGTTGCTTTTGTTAGTTTTAAAAAGTCCTATTTTCTTTGGAACACACCTTGTACTAGGTGGCGCAAAAGACATCACCCTATCGGAAGATGTTAAAATTTTTGCACATGGCGGAAAATCTTTAAGCGAACAGATACAAAATACACGTCAACAAGACATGAATACTCCTAAAGAACGCGGAATCCTGAATCTCGACCACGAGGGAGACAACTTTTCATCGAAAATCATCATGAGCGACGAGGCACATTTCCATCTCTGTGGATATGTGAATAAGCAAAATTATTACTTCTGGGGCACTGAAAATCCGCGTATAACCCACGCAGAGCCATTACACTCGCTCAAAGTTACTGCATGTTGTGCTGTTTGCGCTGGAGACGTCATCGGGTCTTATTTTTTCGAAAACGCCGCGGAACAAACGACGAATGTGGCCGGTGAACACTACAGAGTTATACTCAACAACTTTCTCCTTCCTCAATTGAATGAACTGGGACTGGAGAACATGTGGTTCAAACAAGTTGGAGCAGCGGCGCATTCTGCGCGAGCCACAGCCGAAATTCTGAGGGCTCCATTTCCGTGACACCTAATCTAACCGCTCCAGACTTATTTTTGTGGGATTTTTTTGGAAGTCACAAGGCCATGTATACAAGCCTCAGACTCTTGAAGCCCTCAAAGAGAATATCCGTCAAGAATGCGAGCACCTATCGCCGGAAGTTCTGACAAGACTGATGAAAAATGTCACAAATCGGGACCGAATGGTCATTAATTCTGGCGGCCGCCACTTAGCCGATATCATTTACTCGACTTAATGAAAAAAAATTTAAGGCATCAAATAAACATAATCCAAAAGCAGAGCCAAAGTTTTTCATTCATAAAAAAAATTAAAGCCAAAGTACATCGGGTGCCATCTTTTGCGCCAGCTTGTACAAAGCAATTCTGTGCACATGAACCTCAACTATTCTCTCCATGCTCCTCTGCATAAAGTAAGTCAGACAAATGGATCTGAAGCTCTTGGTGAGCGTAAACTCATCTTTCTCCGATTTTCTGAAATTCGCTGTAAGGGTATATGCCAGTGCCATGCTATTAATGAAGATTCTCTTCAGAGTTGCCAGGACCTGGCCTATAGCATTTGGCAGGATAACTATATACATGCAATAACTGCCAGGCGACTTGAAGCCACCAAAGGAAGCAGTGTATTTGAAGGTCTTATCCGTCACCACAACTGATAGCAGCTACCAGCTACGTCAGGTTATGCTACTTACTCGTAGCTTACTTGTTTCGGTGAAGCAAGCAAACAGTGAGCTTGTTCTTACCTAGGAGGTGAGTTCAAGCATGTATAAGAGGCACGCTTCGAATTCCAAATAAATTTGTTCGCTTCGATTTGTAACGATCCCAGTTTTCCTCCAGATTAATCTAAAGTGACTTGTTTAGAAGGTTTCGGGCTTCCTTATATATTCGCGGTAAACGTGCGCTCTACCATAGAACGGACATTCTGCTGGAGCCTTAACTGAATGAGGACATTAGTTCAAAATATGTAGTGAAGGCAGCCCTTAGGTTCTGAGCAGCTTCTTCTACCTTCTGTTACGTTATGAGTCTAGGCGGAACATTAACAACTTTGGCAAACTTGAAGAGTGTCCAGTTGGTTTTTCTCAGATTTATCCTCTTTACCAAGATCGAGACTTTGCATCAGATTCCGAATCCGATGTACCTGTGGTGTACCGTAATAGCCTGGGCAGCACTCCTCAACCAGTGATTTTCTTAGCTTATCTGTTGGAGGCATTCCTTAGCTTAGAATGCTAATAAGTACAAGTACGAATAAGTAAATGCAATAGATAAGTACTGGGAAAGTTGTCTATTTTCTGCACTCGCTTAGAAGTAAAGAGGAACAGACCCTTCCAAATGCAGATGGATGTGTGGCTCATTCCTAGACTTCATAGTCTTAACAGAAATTTCAAAACAAGCATGCTCTGCTTTGACTATGTCCAACAGCTGATCAACACAGTGTTTGCATTCAGCATCGTTAAGGCTGTTGCCAACGTTAGTCTTTCCAATTCGAGGCGTTCGAAAAAAGATAGCGCAGCGCCACTGGCATTTCCCCGTTTTCTTGGAGCCGGACTTTTTTCGTGAGGAATAGCACCACCACTTTTGTGTTTATCTCCACTTAGCGAATGAATGACGAATGATTCACAGATTTATATGTATGTAGATCCTTTTTAGGACGAGATCTGCGCGGTGATTGATCGGCAAAGGCTGCTGACTGTCCGATACCCTGGATTGGGCCAGCAGCGCAACAACCAAGTTAGAAGCGTAGTGCTTACCCTACCTTTCAGTGGCGGTCCCCAGTAACAACGTGAGTAAATCCGTACTCATACAGTAAATCCTTGCTCATGCAGACTAAGAACAAAGGACGACGACGATTCGCATAAGGGCTGAAGTTGTCAACATAAGTCTTAGCAACGTCCATGCTCCGACAGAGAAAAAAGACGACCTAACCAATGACTACTTCTACGAGCTTCCCAACAAAACATACGAACAAGCAATGCTCTAAATATGATACACGAAATTTAAAAGTCGTCCTTTTAATATGAAACTGGGCAAGGAGGGAATCTCTGATAATCTGACCGAAAAATACAGCCTCCACGCTAACACCTCCGGAAACGAACACAGGGTTATTGATTTTGCAGCGAGACGCAACCATAGCCAGCACACGGTTTCCACACTGACCTGACTGACTCCTGATCAACAAACCGTCAAACAAATTGATCATACTGTGAACAACGAAAGGAACTCCTTCATAGTTTTGGATGTCCGAACTTTACAAACGACTAACAACAACTCGGATCATTGTTGTAGCCAAGATACAGAACCACAGTCGATATTGAAAATGTGCTGAGTTTCACCCGACCACATCCAGGAGATCCATGTTTTGATGCAGAATCATAGTCAAGAATGGTCGCTGCTTCGCTCCGTCAAAGTCGGTAGCGACTTAATCGAGTCCTTTGGCAAAAACTGTTTTAGAACGGGTGACCCGATAGCACTGATAGTTTTTCCAATTCTTATGTTTCAGCAGCTGTCAAAGCTACCAATGACATCCAGCTGTAAAAATATTAAGTAGGGTTTGCCATTTCATCATGCATCGTATTACGGTTGCCGAACGTGTGGAAATTATTAAAATTCCGGTTCAGTTGTAAATACGCAACGTGAATTTCGTCGTGAGTTCGGTCTTCATCATGGCTTCAGTGTGGAAAAGTTTGAGCCTAAGTACACTCTTTTGGATCTTAAACCACCAACCAGACAGAGTTTGGTGCGAAATGAAGAAAACATAGCCACCGTAGCGGCCAGTATCGAAGAAGATCCAGGAATGTAGATTCGGCGCCGATCAGCTGAATTGCGCATCGCCAGAGTCAACCCGCAAAATAAGCCGACTCTGGCGTATAAGATTGTGCTGACGCAAGCATTAAAGCCGGACGACCATAAACAACGCCGAGCGCTGGAAATGTTGGCCGGAGATCAAGATTTTGGCCAAAAAATTATCTTCTCGGACGACGCCCATTTTTGGCTCAGCGGCTATGTTAACAAGCAAAATTGCCGTTATTAGAGGGAATACAATCCACAAGTGTTCAGCCAAGCGTCAATGCATCCACAAAAATTAACTGTTTGGTGCGGTTTATGACATGGCGGCCCCATCGGACCTTACTTCTTTCGAAATGAGGAAGGAGACACCGATACCGTCAATGGTCTCCGGTATAGGGCGATGTTAACCGACTTTATGTGGTCAGAGCTCGACAACATCGATATATCCGAGCTGTGATTCCAACAAAACGGCGCTACATTCTATACAAGCGACGCAACGCTCAAAGTTATGAAGGAGAAATTTGGCGACGGGGACATCTCACGGCGAGCGCTCATCAATTGGCCGCGACGATCATACGACTTGACACCACTCAATTATTTTCTTTCGGGCTACGTCAAGTTTTTAGTCTACGCTAACAAGCCAACCACTTTGGACGAGCTGGAGCCCAACATTGGACACGCTATTGCCGGAATAGCGGACAGCTATAATTTCGAGGTAGAAATAGAAATGGATCTGCTATGAATTCTGCCAACAACACTTCAGCAGAAATAAAACGAAGAATGACTCTTGTCAATCGCTGGTTTTTTGGGGCTAAGAAGGCATGGAGTAGTAAGGCCTCGTCCTGAAAAACTAAGAAGACTCTACATTGGATTAAAACACAGATTTTTTGATAAAAAAATAATTTTATTTTTCAACGTAGTCTCCCTTGAGCTCTATACACTTTGTCCAACGCTTCTCCAATTTTTTTATCCCTTCCAAAAAAAATGATTTGTCGAGGTCCTCAAAATAGGCCTTTGTTTGCGAGATGACTTCATCATTGGAGTCAAATCTTTTTCCACCAAGCCATTTCTTCAGGTTTGGGAACAAGAAGCAGTCGCTCGGAGCCAAATCTGGAGAATAGGGTGGATGAGGGAGCAATTCATGGATTTTTGCCATGGTAACTGCACATGTGTGCACCCTTGCATTGTCTTGGTGGAAAAGAACTTTTTTCTTGGCCAAATGAGGTCGTTTTTTTTTCAAATCGTCATTGAATCGGTCCAATAAGTTGGCATAATATTCCCCATTGATTGTTCTTCCCTTTTGAAGGTAGTCAATGTGGATTATCCCGCGTGCATCCCAAAAAACAGTCGCCATAACTTTATTGGCTGACAAACCCACCTTGGCCTTCTTTGGCGCCGATTCACCCTTAGAAACCCACTGTTTTGACTGTTGTTTGTTCTCTGGTGTGTTGTGATGGATCCATGTTTCGTCCACGGTTACAAAACGGCGCAAAAACTCCTCCATATTGCAATTAAACAACGCCAAACCTTCCTGTGAAGTTGTTACACGATTGCGTTTGTGGTCGACTGTGAGCAAACGCGGCACCCATTTTGCGGAAAGCTTTCTCATGCCCAAGTGATCATTCAAAATTGAAACCACTGAGCCATGCGAGATCCCTACGGCTTCCACAATCTCTCGCACTTTCAATCTTCGGTCGGCCAACACCATATCGTGAATTTTTTCGATTGTTTCGGGTGTAGAGACCTCAACTGGGCGTCCAGGACGTTCGGCATCTTCAGTGCTTGTATGGCCACAACGAAATTCAGTAAACCACTTTTTTACCATTGAAATCGATGGTGCAGAGTCCCCATAGTATTTATCAAGCTTAGCCTTGGTCCCGGTAATGGTTTTTTTTCCCAAGAAATAATGCTTAATAAGCACACGAAATTCACTTTTTTCCATTTTCTCCTCAAATTAGTGAGTAGTCTGATAAAAATAGCTGTCAAACACAAACTAACTGACGCAGCAAGTTTAAATTTTGACAGGAGTCAACTGACAGATGCCTGTTGACAGGAGCAGTGTTGCTGTTTCAGTAAAGAGGTCAGAAATTCAAAAAGTCACGGACTTATTGAACCGCCCTCGTATACCACCTTGATCAAAAAGTTCCCAGGGGACACCACCGTGTTGCGCTCCCATTATTCCGATTTGAGTTCTGTTTTTTTTGTTAAGTTGGTAAATCTGTTGTTAACATTCCCTCTAAATCTTAGCGTCATAGCTTGACATTTGCAAAAGTTACGTAGCCAAGAGTGCATCTATCTCTGTGTGTGTTGGCGATTTTTTACAATTTTAGAAATGGATTTCAATTTGCTACAACGAACTTGTATTAAATTTTGCGTAAAAAAACGGATTTAATGGTGCGCGAACGTTGGAAATGTTGGAAAAGTGTTTCTAAAGAAAACGGTCGTTTACCAGTGGCACGACCGGTTCAAAAGTGGTCGTGAGTCAATCGAAGATGATGAACGCAGTGGCAGACCATCGACATCGAAAACCGACGAAAACATTGATGAAGTAAAAGAAATGTTGGTCAATAACCGCAAATTAACCATCAGAGAGATAGCGGAGGACTTGAACATTGCCTCTGGATCCGTCTAAGACATTTTGGTTAATGATTTGGGCTTGCGTCGTATAGCAGCAAAGTTGGCGCCAAAAGACCTCAATTTCATGCAAAAAAGAGACCGTGTTGACGTCGCAAAAGAGATGATTTGCGAGGCTGAATCCGATCCCACATTCATCAAAAGGACCATTACTGGAGACGAGACATGGGTTTATGAGTACGACACGCAATCCAGGCATCAGGCAAGCGAATGGCGTTCACCAAATGAGCCGAGACCAAAAAGACCACTTCGTTTTCAGTCAAAAAAGAAGGCAATGCTCACGGCTTTCATGGATTACAACGGTGTAGTGCATCATGAATTTTTGCCAGAAGGCCAGGCAGTAAACAAAGAGTATTATTTGGGCGTTATGAGACGTTTGCGTGAAGCAATTCGCCGAAAGATACCAGAATTGTGGGCAGAAAACTCGTGGATTTTGCACCATGTACCATGATAACGCACCGTTGCACAGTGCTATCATTATTCGTAATTTTTTGATGAAAAATGCAACAAATACCATCCAACAGCCACCGAATTCACCCGATTTGGCTCCCTGTGACTTCTTTCCGTTCAATCGAGTTAAAAAACCACTACGAGGAACGCGTTTCAGCAGCTGAGAGGAAGGAATGGAAAAATCGCAGGAAGCACTGATGGACATACCGAAAAGCGAATATAAAAAATGTTTCGAGGATTGGATCAAGCGCTGGCATAAGTATGTTGCAGTCGATGGGGATTACTCTGAAGGGGGAAATATAGATTTAGATAAATAAACTTGTAATTTCAATTCTCTGAATGCATTCCGGGAACTTTTTGATCATGGTGGTATATAAAGGGCTGGGATCGGCCCTACTTTATGGCGCAGAAGCATGGACCCTATTGAAAGCAGATGAAGATATCCTCAGTCATTTCAAGACAAAAAAAAATCCTTCGAAAAATATTCATTCCCGTTTGCGTTGACGGGCTTTGGAGGAGAAGATTCAACGACGAACTACACGAGTTGCACAGTGACATCAACCTAGTCAGAAAACTGCAAATTAGTCGCCTAATATGCTAAGACATGTAGAGGGAATGGACACCAATGCTCCGGCCCGCAGAGTCTTCGAACAAGGGATAACGCAGTAGAGGAAGACCTCACCTTAGGAGGCGCGCACAAGTAGAAGAGGACGTGCAGGGAGTTACCTAAAGGCCCGACTACCTGGAGAGGCTTGTTAGTTGAAGCCCAGGTTTACCCCAGAACTGTAGCGCCACCTAAGTACGTACGTAAGTTAAACGATGATAACGATCGACATCCCACTGCCAGGCAGAATTAATTATTCAACCCGGACGAAGACATGCAAAATTTCCATTCAGCCGTGCAAGATGAAACCAGGACACCAATTTCCATGCTTTTAAGTCTAACAAAGCTGCTGCACCCAATGCCTTAACTGCAGAGCTGTTTAAAGCACCAGGTTATGATTGGATACAGAGCACACGCTAAGTCATCTAAGTCACACGCTACCATATCTCAAGAAAAGTATGCCCGACATAAGGAACCTCCACATTGTTAGTCCGATGCAAAAGAAGAGAGGGGAATAAGTCTCTCCTCAACATCGCATATAGAATCCTGTCTGACGTATTGTGTGAAACTCCTAAGACCCCTCGTAAACATTCTGACCGGCCACTATAAGTGTAATTTTAGGCCAGGACAGACCACCAAAGATTAAATTTCCACACTACGGCAGAGTTCCACACCACCAAAGCCGAATATGACAGCATCTATAGAGACTAATTATACAGAGCTATATCTGGCTTTTTCATGCATCTGGACCAAGCTCATTCGACTGTTCGGGATAATTATGGAGAATGTCCTCTGCACTATGACAAAACCGAGAATTTGAATGCCAGAAAAGGACTTAAGTAAGGCGATGCGTTGTCATTTGGTTCTTTCAACATCGTTTTTGATGCGCCATCTTCCAAAAGTCTGTTCAGTTACTCGTATACGCAGACGACATTGACCCAAAGGAAACAACATAGCGAGCTATCAATGGAGTGTATGTCACTATTGAAGCAGAAGCAGGAGCAGAAGTATACAAGCATATACTGTCAACAAAGAGAGCACATAACACCGATGCCTAGGATAAAACCTCACGATTGGCAGCTACAGCAAGGGACTTTATAAGATTCGGCTCCTCTTTCAAATCCGACAATGACACCAATGTGGAAACCATGGGAAGAATCACTGTTGCTAATCGCTGCTTCTTTGGGTTTTGAATGCAATACTATTGAATTGCCCTCTAAGGAGCAATCAAAAAGAATCAAAAAATCATTCCAGTGCTGGTTTACGGCGCAGAAGCGGAAGTGGGTGAAAATAATGCCTTGTGCTTCGAAAGAAAAGTTCTTCGAGTAAATTTCGGTCCCGTTTGCATCAATAAAGAACGGAGGAGATAGATATTTAAACTGCGAAATTAAAAAAGTTAGGGACCAGGCTCATCCAAATGAGCAGAAAATAGGCGACATAAGAAGGCTTAACGTTTCTTAGGTGCGCGCTGGGACTACGAAAGGCAGATCTTGATCCCTAAAGGGCTTTCTACCTTATAGCGTTGGATGTTAAGAGAAACTGAGCGATTACGTTTCGATATTTTAGAAGTCTTGAAATAATACTACTCATTGTCTGTTAGGGACTTTAAAAAGAGGCCTCTGTGGGTGTTATTGACCTGATCATGTAGTAATCAATTATGCGGTAATCAAATTATTTAAACGGATAAATAATAAATGTAAGTGCTCTTAATTTTAATTATTAAAAGAATAAAAAAAATATATATCATGATATTTTTTTAACCAAGTCCTTTTTTAGGTTTTTTTAAGAAATCATTTTCACCTTACCTTTAAAACAAGCACACCCCATGATGTATCCCATCATCAGAGTAACCTGTGATGAACTTTGGCGATAGGCAATAACGACTTCTTTGGTTGTATGACTTTATTTTTTATTAATTATTACTATTACTATTTTTTTTATTTTTTTTTTAAATTATTATATAACTTATTAACTATAGCTTAAACGTTGCACAACAAGTTCGGGATTCTTTTCGTTTAACGAAAAAAAAAATTACGATGAGTGCACTTAATGGATTTGACAGCGGAATATTTAACATTTATGTCAGATTGGTTAAAAAAAAATTTGAATGACGAGTACGAGTATTGCGTTCGGATTGTTATCTTAAAGCTACCACAATGATTATTATACATACGGATATTCGTACATGCGTTACCTTACAAATGAGGTTAATTCACTATTTAAACACTATTTGATTACTTTATCAATTAATTTCATTAAGTGGGTCTTAATTTTTGGATCGTTTTGGTGTTTATTTTATATTAATAAATTTATCACTAGTTAATCTGGGAAAACGAAAACACAGATACGAGTGTTGTACATGGGAATTCCCATTTTGTATGGATAAGGCATTACCGATCAGATGGAACGATTTTTTGATTAAATTGTTGGTAAAGGAATGGGTCTTAGTACAAGACCATCGCAATATGCTGTTACGTCATCCTTTAGCATTTTTAAAAAATTTACTAAATCAACAAACGTGACAGCATACTTATAAAAGCCGGTTTAGTAGGACGTACTGTGTCGAATAGTGAGGATAAATTTCACGTGAGCGTCAACAATCAATGAAAGCCAAAATGATAGTTATAAATATAATATAAGCATCCAGTTTCTGCATATACGAGAAAGACAGACGAAATAATACCGGAAGGATCTATCGAGAAGAAATGTGATTCTTAAACGGTCCTCCTAGGTAGCTATCCATAGTTTGTAAGCCCATACGAAAGAGAGAGAAGACCGGTGACCAAGGAGAAAGTAAGCTTGAATATGCACTGATTTTTTTCTCCCATAAAGGACAATAGTGACATATACATGCCTAAAAAAACGCTCTAAATGCTCATGGAAAGAATGAACAACTAATGGCTTAGATACAACTTTTCTAGAGCACCTGGACAATAAGGCACACACTGATCATCGCTGCACAAAACCTTTCTCACAGAAAGCCTATTCATATACTATCGTCTGACCTAGTTGTCAACAATGTTGGTTCTCAGCCAACTTTTGTTACGAAAATAAGACAGCAAGTAATAGACTGACGTTATCCAACTACAGAAGATCTCCATGTCAAATTACCTATGGTATCATCAGAATCGGATGCGACATCTCTACTCTGTTGAAGACAAGGAATCCGCGAAGCGAAAAACCAACTGGACAGGATTTAGGGAGTTTTTAACTGGCATGTCCAGCCAGTAAGCAACCCTGCAGATCGCTCGTTCCTTATTGGAACACAAATCTGCAGCGAATACGAAAGGAACCCCGAGCATTTCTAAACAAGTAACTTAAGACTAACTTGGAGGGGCACTAGAGTCTTTACAGATCGAAGCAAAAAGAACATAAGAAGCTAGTCCGGATTTCGAAGAGTACCACTTGTAAAGACTTTTGCGAAAAGATCGAAACTGTCGGCAAAACCGCTCAGAGAATCTGACAGCACGTACACTAAGTCCAAAGCAGAGACGCTCAGCCTCACGTTTGAGGCTCACTTCTCGGATGACCTAAGCAGAAACAGTTCACAAGCCGCAAGTGAGCGGAGTATCACAACAGGGTATATCTTAACGGTTGTGGTTACGGATGAGGCCATTAAACATGATGTTGCTTCCTTTAAAGGCTTCAAGTCGCCTGGCATCGATGGCATATATCCAGTTATGTTGAAGTCTGAAGAGATTCTTCACTGTTAGCCTGTCACTGGCATACATACCGAAAATCGGAAAAGAAGAGTACACGCACGCCAAGAGCTTCAGATTTATAAGTTTGACTTGCTTCATGTTGAAAAGCATGGAGAGAATGGTCGAGGTATCCGTGCGTAAAACTGAAACGGAAAGTCCTGTGAAAGTGCGATTCAAAATCTGGGGGGCAGAATCGAAGGCGCGCTCCACAAGAACGAATACGTGATAGGCATTTTCGTCGGCATTGAGGATGTCTTCGGCAACGCAACCTTTGACGGAATGTATAACTTGGCCAGACAACACGCCGAAGACGAATCCGCTTCTGTAGATAAAAGCGGTAGTGAATAGGACTCTGATTTCAGATGCTGATTGCGGCGAATATGTGATGGCTAACGTAAACAGAGGTTGTCTGCAAGGCGGCGTTCTGTCTCCACTGATATGGGGCTTGATGGCCTACTCACAGCACAACGCGCTCAATAGTCTTGACGTCTATGCACAAGCATACGCGGATGATTTAGTTGTACTGTCTGCGCCTAACGACTGTCTGCTCTAAAACGCATGCAGCCCTAGACGTGATCGACGATTGGTAAACAAGAAATGTGCATTCTACGAGAAGGAGGAAGCTGATTGGTCTGACTCGGTCACGATCCAACTCTCCAAAGAAACTAAGTACTTGCATTGAGTGTGTTCCTGGATAACGAACGTCTATGGACTAAACATGTCACGTCAAAAGCCTCTAAGGCGCTGTCTCGGCAAGACATGCGGCCTGTCACCGAGAAGGGCCCTCTAGATCTACTCAGCTATGATAAAGTCAATTATATCCTATGCGTTAGTTGTCTGATGGAATAAGCTATCAAAAAAATTCGTTTTTGCTGCTTTTACCAGACTCCACAGAACGGTGTGGCTACATAGGGGATTTCCCTGGCTCCGCTCTAGACGCATTGATCAATCAGCCACCCCTTAATATTCATATCATAGGCTGCACTTTCAAAGTCATTTGGTACAACACGTACTGGAGCTTTGATGAAGCTGCGTGGCGACTGTCTAATGACTCTGGCCTTATGGACATGCCGTCTGATGCAATGACACCAGAACACCTGATGCAGAAAAAATACGAAACCTACTTTTCCTGTGCCCAAGACTGGTTTTGGGCAGAACCGGCTACAAAAGCGATTTAGGATGCATAGCTGGTGTCTTTCTGGAGGACGACAACGTTAAATTCTACTCTACGTTAGGAAAACTTGCGTCTGCCTTCTAAGCGAAAATATACGCAATCCTGATGGCACCAGACTCGGTGGAGCGAGCGAAGAATTTGCATTGATAACGACAGCCAAACTGCGCTTAAAGCGTTGCTGAACCCTTTTACGACTTCCAAGCTGGTTCAAGAATGCAAGAGATCACTGAACGCAGACGCAAGGCTAAATTCAGTGACCCTTGGGTCTGGGTCCGAGGTTACAATGGGATTACGGGAAATGAAATCGCCGGTGAAGGTCCAGAGGAGAGTTTTTTCAGGATCGGAACCTATGTTATGTGCACCTGCGTCCACGATTAGCATTTCCATTGACAGTAGGGTTTCATAGCAGCAGATCAAACGAAGGCTTCCCGAAGTCTCTAAGAGGTCAACGGCCTTGCTGCTCTCCCTCTGTAGAAAAGTTTACAGGGTGCTTACTGGCATCGGTAGTGACGGGGCACTACACTTTTGGTAAGTAATCGAATGTGCTGGGCATAAGTGATACAATATCCTGCGACGCTTGCTGTGAAAGTGATGACGACACCGCGAAGCACTACCTCTATGAATGCCCGGCTTACGCGCGGATCAGGCTGCAGGTACTCGGCATTGACGTGGTGGGTGCTGATACTGTAGGCGTTTTATTACTAAAGCCCTTACTCGTCTTTCTTTGAAACACTGAGAAATTCTCTTAAAAGAAATTTACAAGGAGTACAATGGACTAGCTCTGTTGCAACAGAAAAAAACAAAGCCTAATCCAGAGGTAACACAGATATTCCATTATTTCGAAAAGTGCTTATGATGATGAGCGAAGATTTGGGACAATGATAACACGCCTGCTAACAATTTGTCCACAGAAAGATGTGCTCAATGAATGGGGCCTCATTGATAAGAAATGCAATGACTCGCACTATGTCAGCTACAGACCTTAATGCTGTATATAACCCACTTTTAGCCGTAAGGTGTGAACATCTAAAATCATTTGTAAGTTGTCACTCTTCACGGTACGATTATAGATGATCCGCTCTTAAAGGGAGAATACTCTATAGATCAAAGGCACCATCTACGATATTTCATTTCAAATCATCCTTACCAAAGCCGTTTGGATATGCAGGATGAATACGAAGAAATTTCGACGGTTTGTCAAAGTCTGTCTGAATATCACTTCGATGTTAGAAAATTCGTGGGCAAAGCTATACGAGTATCCCATAGACAATGGACCGTCACACTATACAGATTCAAAGTTTCTTTGCTAAAAACATCTCTACGTACATTTTTTGGCTCAGTCCGCACCAAAGGAATTTGACGAGCTATACAGTGACAAGGAAGTACTCGTGAGAATTTGCATTCAGAACCTGAGATGGAATGCAGAGTGGTTGAACACCGACGTTGCTATACAAACCTAACAATCGAGTTGAACAAGTAGAAGAAAGATTTAAGGTGAATCCTGTCTGTCAAGAGTACAACAATTTATGAGTATTGGCAGTCAGTTTGACACAAACGTTCTTTATGTTGTTCAGCTTCGGAGCTTGCTGAAAAGTCTAGAAAATCTGAAAAAAGCTACTTCGCACCCTTAAAAGGTGAAGACGTCTTGACTCCACGTTACACTCTATATAATATTCAAAAGCATGGATTCCGCAGACCTCAAGGCGCTGCTCAAGGTGTTCCAACATCTTTCAACTACGATGTCTCCTGCGACTGCTTGCACGACACGTTTCTGGAGCTTATGTGTACAAAAGCAGTTTTCCGAATGCATACTCTGTGTGAGATGCAAGACATCCTCAAAATCTGGTGAGCAGAATTAAAACCGCACTCGACAAGGAGTACGCTTTGGGCGTTTTAGGATGCTTGCGAGTTTTCTTGGTAAAAGCAATGAACAGTCCGTACTTGTAAACTTACTGCTTAACAGCTCAATGGTCTACGCTCAGTCATATGTAAATGCACCTGTACTTTCCATTATATCAAGCTTTGCTGTGCGACTCTCTGCTCTAAATCGTACGCAGCTTTAGGCTTGGCCGACGATTGGTGCACTAGAAACGCGCTTTGTCGCGTTAATCTATATCATTATAAGGTTTCTTTTGGCAAGACATGGGACTGTATCCATGGCGAGATCAATTACATTCTATGCGACGTTTGTCTAATGGAATAAGCGGTCGAACGGTCTGTTTCAGCTGCACGTCTGGTCCTGATCTAGACGCAGTGGTAAACCTTCCTCCCATTGATATTTATTAGCTGCACTCTCAAAGTCATCTTCCGTTTATAGAGAAGCGGTCTTTGATACAACACGCACTGGAGTTTTAATGATCTGGCCCGCTGACCGTCTTATAGACATGCCTTTTGAAGCAATGACACCAGAACCTAGTTGCTGTAAAAGTACGGAGTACCGGTTTTCACTATGACCAAGATTGGTTTCGGCCAGAGTCTGAGTCAGGAAAGGAATCTGTTCACGGGTGGCTCCAAAACGATCTAAAATGAGGTGCTGGTGCCTTTTTGTAGGACGACAATGTTAGATTTTACACCTTGTTAGGGAAATTTGCGTCTATCTTTCAAGCAGGGATACCCGCAATCCAGGTGGCAATGATCTCTATTTTAAAGCATCGGTTGAGAGGGTGAATTACCTGCATCTGTAGCGACAGGGAGGCTATGCTCAAGGATTTCCTGAACCCCTTTACCACTTCCAAGCTAGTTCGAGAATGCAAAATGCAAGGCATCTCTGAAGCCGGATAAAAAGTCGTCAATAAACTTGCTAGGCAAGCCTCAGAAGAGAGTTTCCAAGGCTCCGAACTTGCGATAGGATTGCCTACGTTCTCAGTAAGTGTTTCTATTGGCAGTTGAATTTTGTATGGACATAACTGCATGACTCTCCAAGATGCCAGCAGACTAAATGAATGGTTCCCAAAGACTCTAATAGTCTAATCGGACAGATCCGACTCAGTGCCAGAATACTGATGGCTGTTCGCGAGTCTCTGCCCTAGACTGACAGAAAAAACAGATCATGCCAGGATAACAATTATCCTAATCCTTTGCGTAAAATTAGAATAACCATCGCCATGACTATTTGTATGATAGCGATACCGTTACCCTGTAATCTGGCTAACGTTTTCATCAGGTGGTTTGTGATAGTAAAGCTGATATTAGGGGAACAATAGACATACGTATCCTTGGGCTCAGCGCCAGGAATGCAAAGAAACCAATTTAATCACATGGAAGTACTTTCTGTCATACCTCGTTAATTCAGTTGCTATCCATGCACAAGGAGTAGGTGAACAAAACCAAAAAATGTGATGTGCCCTAGAGCAGCAGACACCTTAGCATAGAGAAGACACATGTAGAATCAATGGATTGACCACGAAAGAGGCTAATCGGACCAAATCAGTCTTCCTTTTGCCAAGGAACTTTCTTCCATGAACTGGATATGGTACGAGTCGACTGATAATGATGGAGGGTGTAAATTTGAAAACCTTAGCCGAGTATATGGACAGTTAACGCTCTCTAGAAAATGTCTCCATAGAATGCGGCCTTTACCAGCGACTTTGGTTTTGTCCCCATAACTTCCCTGATTTCTGCACGTTGTTCTTTAATATTTTTTTCTACGCCGCTTCCGGTCTTCTAGGTATTTCACTCACTTAAGAGTTTCACTGTTTGGCTTGGCACAAGCTACTCTTAAAACTGACCTGACTTGAGTTGATTTGAAAAAACAAAGTGGAGCAATATATCCACTAATTTTCCAACGATGTCACCCATCACATTCGCATATTTTCGTCGTTGGATGATGCGGTTTCTACAGCAATTTTGGGCAAGGATGGCTGAGAAATAGGCAACGTCGTCTGGGTATCAGCCCCCAATAGATTAAAGGATGGTTTGAAATACTCTTGCACCTTATAGAATTACAAATGACAAGAAAAGCTGCAGCTGAAAGCCGGCATAATCAGTAGGACGGCGATTGCCATGACGATTGCCCAGTCAAAACTCCACAGCTGGATATAAGTTTGAGGGAATTGCAAGAGTAACCACAATGGAATGCGAACTCGTTCATAAAAAGCAAACACTTGGAATTGACGTTGCGCCTTTGTGCTCTTTAAAGAATTGTTCATTGTACTTGCGTGACTAAATATTTAGATGCTACATATAAACCTACACAGCTTACTGTCATTGACTTCCTGTGAATGAAAACTTCCAACTTATTGTGGAAACCGAAATATGTACTCGTACATTTGGAAAACATGCCAATAATCACCTTAACATAACCCACAAACCCTCATTCTTTAACTTCTTTTGTGAAGTGTCTCTCAGACATCAAGACATTAATGTGTCTGGTGGAAAGCGGAAACTCACCGGATACTATCATCCATAAGCAGTGCTAGCGTGTGTTTTCGAAACGGAAAAGATAGACTCAATGAACACTTCAGTCGACAACTTCGTTTAATGTTTCTTTGCCTAGACTTTGTGAGGAAACACGAAACTCTACATATATTCCTCCGACCCCATCGACATAAAATAAAAAAAGAAAAAAAATTTGTCTCACATGCTAAAAGCAAGCCAAGTTCCGAAGAGCAAAGGCAACTTTACTGAATCAGGTCATGCAATGGCGTAGAACCAACCGCGTGATACGAGTATTGTTTTCCATTTGTTTGCACTATGGTGGCACAAATTTTTAAGTAAATAAACCAAACACCCGGCAAAGCATTAGTTTGGTACTCCTAGGCCTCCGTTGCCGCCGCCAGCCGGACGGCCGCCATATCACCCCATATATGAGGTCGATGGAACATACCGCCAGCGCTCCTAAAATGGTTCGAACAAATTCCTCTACTCGAATGTGCGTTGAAAGTTAATTAGGGAAACAAATTTAGCGAATGTCACTGCCACAGCACTCTCTCATCGTCGCGGTCGGCGCGACGTGGCGGTGTTTCTTGCTTGCTGGTCATAAAAATAATATTGTACAGCCCCCGCTGTTTCGCGCCCGAAATTGTTTGCGAGAAAGATACTTTCGATGAAACGCCTAAAAATAGATTTCATTCACAAAAATCCGAGCGCCAACGAAATGGTGCGCGACTAAATATTTTGAGTTCCTTGCGGTGGTGGTGATTTTTTATCTTCCCTCGTCAACTAAGGGTGTCAGGGGATGATGAGTATTTCGGAAATTTTGTGCCTCAGCTACGGCATTCGGGTATCTGGTATGGCGCTTATTTTTTTTCTTTTATTGTGAAACCAAGTACGAGTACGAATTTAAGAAAACGTTCCAACGGATATTTCTGCCATAGTGACACGTGAAATTGTTGAAAGCGTCGTTTTGAAAGCGCACTGAGATGGAAGAAATAGACGTTTACGTAGTGATGCATTAGGCACCGATTGATTGATTATTCTAGTGCTGGGGATACTCTATTATTGTGTGCGTTAAAAATATACGAAAGACGGTCGAGATTCGATCACATGTTGACTATAAATATCTGTAGAGTGCAAATGCGCGTGGGACACGACACATTGTGGTCATGGGTGGCATTAGCAACGGATGTGGAGGAATGTTCATTCGACTTAATTTTATGTGAAGGCGGTCTCTTTGTAAACAGCTTGTAGTACATCCGATCTATTGGAGAGATGACCTTTTCCGGCATTGACTCTGTATCTAGATATGATAAATTTAGTCTAGATGGTTGGAGGGGTTGTTGAGAAATGTCAACAACAATTAGCGCATCAGATAAGACATCTAGTGTTATTGGAAGGCCGCTACGAGCACCTACATTGCGCAATTCAATATCCATTTTTTTTATATAACATATATCTTTCTTCTATTACATTTTTTAACCGTAGAACTTGCTAATAAGAAACATCCGGAAACGTTTTCTCGGACACTGTATGTAGAGATGTCAATACTCTCATTCAGGGTCATTTGATTGGAAGAATTTATAAGAAACTTTGCATGTCGTCTGCGGAATTTCGAAGAAGACGTCTGTTACACTTGTTTATTTCCACCACTTAGACAGCATCTTTCTCAAACCACATGCCGAGTAACAAGTAGGCAATAAAAGTAATCGGTAATCAAAGGTTACGGAACCCCACTTCCATAGGCTGATCGAAGAGCTACGGGCAAAATACTACTTCAGCTAGCACATGGTTTCAGTACCTCAATAATCATGAAGCAATCTTCAAATCATCTTAAACATATAGACCATGTTTCGACCTACACAAGATGTTCGGATGCCTGAAACTTCGAGTAAACATTGAATTTGATCACTGATTTGTCGACAGAGAACGGAATGCGGACAGATACTCGTACCATAACAATGAGCATATTCGACGTCGGACAACGCTAGTTAGCGGAAGGAAACTCCTCTGTCGAAAAGAAGGATAGAACGCCAGGCAAAGAATGACAACAGAATGGCGCGGGACGAAGTTTGGAAATAACATAATAAGATCAAAGGAATATGCCATGAATACCAGGTCCAAGCAGAAGCTGGTCCGGGCTGCAATGGAAACATAGTATCTTGCTCACAGTCTCTACCAAAAAGTGTGGTAGGAACATCTCTGCAAACTACTTAATGGATAAGACGACTAACATTTCAATGTCAGGCAAAATGGTCCACTCTACATAGACGATGACAGCCAGAAGTTCCATCTACCGGATCGGAGGATAGCCATATCCGAACCCAATAACAAAAATGTGCCCCAGTTGACGGGATAAGAGTAGTCATGGTGCTGAAATAGAATAGTAGCGAATAAGCCCCATATGGATCCACGGAAAACTCCCATACCCCCGAATGGGAGGACTCCGGGATATTCCCATATCACCAAGAGACGTCATCCTCCAGGTCGGGAAGTAATCAAAACCCTCGGATAAAGACGGATCTACTGTGACAATCAAGGGACAACGACCTTCGAATCTGCACATGGAATGTTTGAATCTTTAACAGAGCGCGTGCAGCCGAACAACTCAGGAAGTTCAGTGCCATGGGCCGAACAAAAGAAGGATGAAAACCTGTGACATATTCTCGTACTACAACGATTGCTATAGAGAAAAAACTAACAGCGTGCGAATTTATTGTAATCGGCAGGCTTACGCAAGAAGTTTTAAGCTTCCACATCTAAGCAAACGCTAGATGACGCTACCTAAAAATACTTCTACAAGCTTCTCGACAAAACAAAAACTCTCTAGACACCAATGTCGGATTTATGACATTAAAATCATACAGGGAAAAAAAATAGGAAGGGAAGACACTTTTGGCAGAGGAGTTAGGAACCATAGCCCGTATGACACCACGCATGAAAACCGAGTTTCCTGATGGGATGAACACTATAGCCTATCAACAAAGAGACATGAAGGCCCCATGATCATCCAACCGTCAACCAAATTGATAGACACAAAACACTCCTCCAGTACTATGTTTGGATGTCCGAACATTCCAAGCGGCTAACAAAGATTACGACTACTACCTTATAGCAGCCAAGGTATTTCTGTGGATGTCTCAGACACCACAACAAGGAAGAAATACTGTCAGCAGATTTAACAATTTCCTCCCTTTCTTCGACTGCCATGTAGAAGGCTTAAGAGTCGAAGATCCTAAGATTCTGATAAGAACCCAGGTGAGACGTCTAAAGACGTCCAAACTAAACGCACAGACTGTGGCCGGCCAAAATACCTCAAAACCCCTCGTTGATTTCAGCGCTGACCCAGGAGCTGCTGTATGAATTCGACGACTCCTTCTACGACAAGTTCGGTAGATTGGGCGGGAGCGATGGAGGGTACCAGAGAGGCCTTGCCTATTACGGTTAAACTCCATCAGAATAGACCAATGGTTGGTCAGGGTGCTGTTTTTGACGGCTTCTCTCGGGAAACCGAAAAAGTGTCAGTGGCTCCAGAAAAGGCAAACGCACGGCGCAAAGACGCAAGAGACGTCAAGTGCTCTCGAAGGTGCGAGTGCCAAAAGTCCCACTCCCCCAGCGGCGACGGAGAAGAGAAACAGATCGGTAAAAGTGACACCCACCGAAACCGACCAACCTCTTGGATCTGAAACTACGCCCTCTTCTTTTCTCCCGAATAGGATCAAAAGAAAGAAATTTTCCGGCACTCCCTCTGTCGATGGAACTCTCCGCGCATGATGTCCGGATGAAACCGATGCTGCAACCAACAAAGGCTGCAGTGCCGGTGGACGGAAATCGCCTGAAGTCATGAAGCCGTCAAACCCATCCACAAAAACAAAACGCACACGATGTCCGAACAAGGGCAGTGCTACAACCTGTAAAGGTCGTAGTTCTGGTCGACGGAAGTCGGCTAATGCGGTGAAATCCCCGCCGAGAAACAACTCCGGTGGTGGCTTTCCCTGCGCACAAAATCCGGCCGGAATTAGTGATGCAACCAGCATAAGTCGCAGTTCTGCTGGACGAATTTTGGACGTCGCTGGGAAAGCAACCTCCAAGAAAACCCCAAAAAGCCAAAGGCGACGAGACCAGTGAACCTATAAGCCTGACAATGACAACAGTCTGAACGATGCTGAGTGCAATCTCTGTATCGATCAACTGTGAAAGCTAGCCAAAGCAGAGAATGTTTGCATTCAAGGAAAGGGCTACGATATTGAGAATAGAACGTGAAGTGCTACACGCTGTAAACTCTTGAAAGATTAAACAAGTCTGTGTCGAAAATCGAAAATCCCACCCCTGGATACTAAGACTTTCGAGAATTTCAGACAACCCAAACTGACGTGCGCCATCTTCTGGGTGCCGGGGCAACTCAAAGAAACGGAGGATGTTCTGATGCGTCTTCATACCCAGAACCCTAGAATCGACACTAGAAAAATCTACTCTCACAGGGAGAGAAAGAATCCGGAAAACAAGGACAGCTCTTCTTTTAGACAAAGCTTTTGTCGAGACCATTAATTCTAGGTATGACACACGTCCCTATCTGCTCTTTGTTTCCAAATGAGTGCAGATAAGAGCCGACCACCCCAGTACTCATCTATTTTGTATACTCAGATCAACCTTGAACATTCCAAGTCTGCTACTGCTGTCCATCCATATGTGGGAGGCCTTCCGTGTTCAATACAAAACCTCACATAATATCCATACAGCAACCATGGGTGTCGAATAAACGCATCTGTGGTTGCGGATGTTTAAGGGGTTTCACACCACTATAAGATGATCGAACGGAAAGACCGAGAACTTGTCTTTATGTGGCGAATTCACTCTCACCATCTAAGCTTATGCAATTTCGCATCTGAGATTTGCAATAGTTGCTACAGACATATGCTCGTTCCGTCTGCTTATTTTCCATATGATTCATTATTAACATCACCACCGAAGGCGGTAGCCGAACTCATTGAATACTATGATTCCAGGAAGATGGGACTTGTCATATGCTGCGATACTAATGCTCATCTGAACTGGTTGTCAACAATGTTGGCCCTCAGCCAACTTTTGTTACGAATGTAAGACAGCAAGTAATCGACTTAATATTATCCAACAGATATGCTAAGGAGATTACTGGCTGGAAAGTACTCGTACTATCAGAGATCTCTATGTCAGACCAAAGGCACATCGAACTCTGAATTGGATGTGAGGTCCCGACCTTGTTGAAGAGGAGGAATCCGCTCGACAAGTCCAACAGTGCTACCCCTAAACTCTGGACAACACAAAAGCTAGAGGAAGCTTTTCAGAACCTGAACGGTACCGTCACCAAGTGTTTTGAAACGGAATGTCCAGATTACCCGTTGCTTGGTGAAACGCAGATCTGCAGCATCTTCGTAAAGGAACCAGAAAACTTCTAAAGCGCAGGCAGCACTAGTCGTGATCGACGATTCATGTACTAGTAATGGACTTTCAATCAATCCTCTCAAAACTGAGGTTGTTCTTTGTACGAGAAGGAGGAAGTTGTCTGGTCTGACTTATCTAGTGATTATAGGCATCACCATACAATTCTACAAAGAAGCTAAGTATTTGGGTGTCATCCTGGATAACAAACTTCTGTGGACTAAACACGGGCTCAACGAGCAAATGAGGAGGGAAGAAAATGGGCGCACGATCGAGGAAAAACAAGATTGCCACGCCAGGAATAATGTTCGCAAGTTTTGCAAAAAGTAAAAAGAATGGGTCAAGGCAAAACAAATCCGAAGTATGTAGATGTGAACAGGGACATGACATATATGTAAGTAGAGTAACAGTCACTTCTCTAGACCGTTAAACGGCGAAAACAACCCACATTCCACTGTCAGGCAGAATGAACCATTCAACCTGGACAGTAAAAGTCAAGAGATCCTTGCATCTGACCAAATTAAGGTGAAAACCACAACCGGGTTGCCGAGTTATTTAAGACAGCGAAAATGGCTTGGCAGAGAGCGTGCGCCAACTGATTTCGAAGATTCGGTCGGCAGAAGTTATGCCTGAACAATGGAATCCCAGCACGGTTTGCTCGATCCACAAGAAACGATACATCAGAAGTGACCCCATCAACAACCACAACTTTGAAGTTGTAACAAATGTAATCTACTTGTAATAATGGTCCGACGATATCAGCACAGAAACAAAAGAAGGAATTGCTTACATGGTCTCGATGGAGAATGAAGGAAAAGATTTAGCTTAGTCGAAAAGTATGCCTGCACCGACTAATATGGTTAGGGATTGTGGGACGGATGAATACAGATGCTACAGCACACACATTCTTCCACTCCAACTAATGAATGACGCAGCGGAGAAAGAGAACAGCTTAGTGGTTTGCATAATTTGAAAGCGACCTCAACTCATCGTACTAAGATGAAGGCAGCTAGATATTAACCTGAAGCGGACTGTAGCTTTTATTTGCATGCCTCACTTTTACTTCATTCCTTGGGAATGAAAAAAAATTTTTTTTTTTAAATGTTTTTTTATATTATTCAATATAGTCCCCTTTTAGTTTGATACACTTATTCCAGCGATTTTCCAACTTCTTGATCCCGTCCCAAAAGTAATTTTCCGGAAGGTCTGCAAAATACTCCTCCGTGGCGTCGATGATTTCCTCGCGCGAGCTAAATTTTTTATTGATAAGCCATCTTATGAGGTTTGGGAAGAGATAATAGTCCGAGGGAGCCAAATCGGGCGATTACGGTGGATGCGACAGCAATTGGAGCCGTAAGTCATTGATTTTATCCGTGGTTGCGATGCTCTTGTGCGCCGGCGCATTGTCTTGCACAAACAACATTTTTTTTCGCTTCATGTGAAGCCCTTTTGCAGCGATTTCGGCCTTCAATCGCTCCAATAATGCACAGTAATACTCGCTGTTGATGGTTTTTCCTTTTTCGAGGTAGTCCACGAAGAGCAGGTATGCCATGACAATTCCAGAAAACCGACGCCATAACCTTTCCGACCCATCGAGCCCCCCTTGGCCGCTTCGGAGCACTCGTGCCGGCTTCAGTCCATTGCCGTGCACTCATTCTGTTCTCCGGTGTGTAATAGTGGATCCAAGTTACCAATCGACGCCAAAAGTCAGCCCGATTCCGCATCAGCAAGTCCAAACACTCTTTCGAAGTGCTCTCGCGTTCGTGTTTTTGGTCGAAAGTGAGCAAGCAGCAGGATAACTTTTTCATATGCAGAATAATGCCCAAAATATGGCGTGTGCGCTCAGTACTAATCTTTGTGGTATCTGCTAGCTCGCGCACCTTCACTTTCCGGTCAGCCAACACCACTTCATGTATTTTTTTGACATTGTCCTCTGTAACCGCATCGGAGGGCCTGCCGCTACGGACTTGATCGGTAGTGGAGTTGCGGCCACCACGAAACTCTCGAAACCAATATTTGACGGTGTAATCTGACGGAGCATTAGCCCCATAATATTTATTCAACTTTTCTTTTGTTTCCTTCGCCGTTTTGCCTCTCAAAAGATAATGTTTTATGAGAGAACGAAAATCATTTTTGTCCATACTCAACATGATGCCAAACACGTCAACAACAATCAGCTGTCAAAACAAAACTAAAGACAGTATCGCACTGAAATTTGGCATGTCTGTCTAAATATGAACGGACTTCAAGGCACCATAACCTTGTTTGCAGTGCAGGTTACTTTTCACCCCACCTAGTATTTGATTTTAAAGCTCGAACTAAAAAAAAAAAAAAACACAGAAAATTCGGCATTCCATAAGGGTACCATATAGGACCTGTACTAATCATATTCCTCTGCTTCAGCAAGTCGCAGTAAAAATGCTGTATTTTCAGTTGATTCTCAGATGTAAATACCCCAAGTGTAAGCCAAAAAGTTACAAACAACAAAGATTCTTTTGAAATCGTAATGTCATCAACATATCCCATCATAAATCATCATCATCGTTGGCAACATTTCGACATTTAGAGCAAACGAAGTCTACGTTACTGTGTCGCAGTTGCTGTCGTAGTCGTCTTAGACGTCATTATCGTGGCTTATGACGGTCATGCTCAGTCTCTGATTATTAAATTCACTAATAACTTTCATATTAATTGAAAGATTAAGAAACGAGAACGGGCGTCAGGCACGCAGCATACCCGTAGTAGCAGTAGTACTATAGTTGCTTGTATCCGTATATGTATTTTGGGGGCCATGCAAGTGCGGACAAATTTACATTCACGTTGTCCTCCTTACAAGTTGAATGAAATAATCTCAATCCAAAATGTGAATGCGAATACAATTACGATTACGAGATATTCGTAGAAGTACAAGTAACTTATTGCGAATAAGAACACCAGTGCGAGTACTCGAATATTACTGCCGCCGCGCTACTGTCATTCATCATAGTCCACTTGAAGTTTAATTGAACTTAATCAAATTTAATTAAGACGATGTCATTAGACTGTTTGGCGAGTGGTGGTGGTGGTGGTGGTGGTGGTGGTGGTGGTGTTACTGGTGCTGGTTGTCAGTCTGGCAGCTGGATAGTACAAGTTCAACAAAACTGAATGAAACATTAACAAAGGCAAACGCCAGAGAGAAGGCTCACATGTAAAACTAAATTAAAACAAAATAAAAAAAAAACGAAAGGAATGTTGAGGGAAGGCAACTTTTTTTTTACTTTCACCCACCTCCACTGTCCCACTCCCAAGGTCAGGCTGTATGAATATATCAATGTGGAGTGTAAGTATAGTATCATACTTCTGGCCGGGGACCACTAATGGAAAATCCGACTAATGGTGGAAGAAAAAGAATTTTTGTTTTCGTTAGTCACCAGGTACATACTCGCATGTGTAGAACAACAACAAACAGTAAACATGACGCGACGCAAAGGAAGGCTAAACATTCTTAAAACTTGTTTGCCCAACTGTTTAAGCGGAGACTTTTGTGCTAGTGGGCGGATAGGATGAGGAAATTTAAAAATTTCAAATGGCATTTGAATCCATTAGAATTCATTTGAATGGGATCGCGGAGCTTTCGTATGTGTAGGAGATTTTCATTGCGAATCCGAGTATTCGTTGATGAAAAATAAAAAAATAAAAAGCGCTTTACCGTCGCGCGAATAGATCAAAACAAAAACACCCATCGTTGCGAATAAAAACAACAAGAGCCAGATGCATCAATTTGGTGCTGAGATAAATAACGAATATGTGCTTTTGATGGGAAATTAATAATAAATAAGCGAACGATGAGTTTGGCAAAATACAAATCTGAAGAGGAAATAATTTATGAGATAATGAGGTGCAAGTCTGAGACCTATGAAGGCCGGTTTTCGTTTGAGTTCTCATTCAATTAGATCCAGTTAAAAGTGAGATTATCTGCTCTTATGATTTTCAAAATTTAATTTTCATACACAAACGAGTCAGTATCCTCGACATCCTGTTTAGACGGACAAATGAACTGCACTTGCATGGGGCAAAATTGCAGAAGAACGTGCTTAAATTCATAATGATGTCTCTTTGTGATTGGACGTTCATCATTTTTCACTTAAAAGGAATACAATTGCATATTTTGCAATAAATTTTGACTGAAATCCTTTGTCCAGATTTGGTGGGCGTATGCGTCTTCCTATTCTTTTTTATCTGTTCTGTGTAATGAAGTTTATATTTTCCAAAAGACAGACAGTTAAACCCAGCGAATAACGTAATAATATGCAATGTTTATTTAAAAAAAAAATTACAACGTTAATAACAAGCCTTTCACTTTCCTAATTATTTTTTTTAATTATTAAAACATGACACGGATACAACAAAACAATTCTAAAAATGAGACGATAAGCAAACACCACCTGCTGCAGCATTTCAAAGTTCTTACGAGTACATTCAACTTAAGATATTCTTATAAGATCTTCAATCTATTCAGCATATTTTAAATAGAACTGGAGTTGCACATATTATGTTGTGGTACGAGTACCTATAGAGATATTCCAGAACACAAGAGCACTAAACCATTTTGGCAAACGAGCTACAGTTGATAACTGCTCGTGATACCATCTACAAATTTCTACGAGAAAATGGTGAGCGGGGTACTGCTTCATAATATAAACAAGCGGGCTTATAATTAAGCTGCTATTTACAAGTAATTATCTTCCATAGTCGTACGAAAAAATACTTTCTGCTATGACTATGGAATGTTCGAACCCTTAACACTCCAGGCGAAAAATTAACGGAGGTTGTAGACCGCTACAAATCGTTCATCCATGACTATGGTGATTGCTTTAAACCGTAGAAGCAGCACCTATTTGGATGTGGATTTACAGATTTCAGATTTTTCATCAGAAGACAACTTTGGGAAGAAGTCTTCAGTTAGGTAAGCCTGATATGCCTCCACGCTCCCACAGAATAAGTAGCTCCTAGACCAGACGTATGGCCAGGTTAATGTCCTAAGCTCTACGGAAGGATCATTCCTGATTGTTCGTTGCAGAAAGAAAGCATATTTGGCGGCACAGATACTCGAAGTCTCTGGTTTTTAACGTAAGCGCCTGTCGTGTAGACTTATGTTCACGGGATGTCCATACATCCATGGGAGCAAGGATACGCCTTGCCATCGCTCTCCGCCAATAGCTTTGATACCAATTCGGGTACCATTTAGGGTACTTATTGCAACTCTACATTGGGTCAAATCAACAGGAAGACCCTTCCCCGGACTTTGGGTTTAAACCACAGTCACCATGGCGTCCCCCAAGAGGGCCTATCTCAACAAGTCAGGCCCGGACCGAGATCCGGAGGCTCCTGACTCCCATGGTACCGTGATTTAAGTCCTGGTTGGGACTACCGGTGGTCCTGACGCCAACAAGACCTATGACCGGCAACTGAAAATGTTTACCAGTAATATGCTCTGATCCCGCTTTTTATTAGACAACGTCATTGATGAGCAAAGCCTTGATTATTGGGGCGGGGGGCCATTTGACGGCACAGTTCGAAAACACAGCCTACACAAAATTGACATAGGCTGATCAAATTCCGGCTGGGCGAAATTCCTTCAAAGCCACAGAATTTCGGGGCAGCTGCAATCGACTCAAGAGAGATAATGCCCGAACATTTCAACACGGCAACATCGAATCATACCACTAACCTGTTGTAGCCAAGGTGTAAATATTCCGACTGTCATTCCTGACAGTTTAATGGTTAAGGCAATCAACAATCTGCTGACAGGCAGTATAACATACGAGTATTCAACGCGGGAGTAGATCAATAACAGCTTCGAACACCCGACCAAAAAATCTAGACAAACTCCCTGCCAAATTATTGTATTTACACCAGCGCGGACGGATTTCGTAAGGAGCATAGACAAACACGTTGGCAATGTAACTTTTGCGGTCATTGAAGCAGAAATGAGCAAGATGGGTTCAGTGGTAAATGAGGGTAAAACAAAATCCTCGTATTCGCAGTCAACAGTGCACCCAACACTCGGACAACATGCCATAACAGCAAAGTTTAACTCCGAGTATACCTGGTGTGCCTGAGCTTGAGAAATAAGTTCCTCTCACGAAGAACGCTTTTGTCACCCCAGTTTTAGTGTATGGCATGGGAACAGGTATTTTATCTAAAGCAGATGACAATGCACTGTCTGCTTTGAGACAAGATTTACTTGAGTAATATTTGTTTGCGTAATCAAAATTTGGGGAAGAAGATATAACAATGTCAATAGTAGATCCTTCCATATACGCTGTTTCTTCGTAAGTATACATTTTTTCCATGGCCGGGCTGTTACTCCGGGGGTAGGTTAGACCGAAGCCAGTAACCACCATCATCTCTTTTTCAAGACTCTGACTTAGTCTCGGAAATCCTTACCGGCCTGAGCTACAAATATGTCGGAGTAGCTCGGATAAGGTCTCATATGTTTATTCCGGGACTTTACTTCACCGTTGATTCCATCTGGGAAATTCATCCACTGTCCAGTTTATAGTACTGCTATTTTTGTGTGCTGGTCAGCACTCGCGCTTATAAATTTGGCAAGTCGAGTCCGGATGGACATCGACCAGTACTCGATGGTTATCACTTGGAGGTAAAATAAGCGCAAATGATGTGTAGAAACAGTTACAGCACTTTTGCCAACAAGAAAGATTGGAGACGATTGTTGGTTGAGGCCCAGGTCCACCTTGACTATAGCGCCACCTTGAGTAATATAGATGGACAAAATACATCGGCTTGGATGGCAAGGATATTATGCACAAATGAACACCACCGCTCCGGCCCGAAGTGTCTTTAAATTCATTCCGCAGAGACAACGCAGTAAAGGAAAACCACGCTTTAAGAAGCAGAATCAAGTGAAAAAAGATCACAACGAATTAGGCCATTACTAGGATCCTGTGAGAGTACTATCAAAGATTCTGCCAGGCTAAGTAAGTCCGACCGAAAGAACAGTCTGGCCAGACGGTTGTCCAACTATTAGGCAACCAGGCGATGAAGGCATTACCGTAGAAGATAGCTCAAGATGTTGTGAAGACTTTAGGGCTGAGTTCAAGGAGCATACATCCTAAGGGACCTTACCCATGACCTCTTTGACCATGAATTTAATTAGGACCTAAAACAAATTAATGTGACCTTATACTGAACCAATTCCAATATTTCCCATCAAGATGAAAGTAATAGACACAACTCGGTGTGCTACATAATCATATCCGTAGATACATACACATCACTAGACTGTGTTATCTCACGCTATGGTTCGTATGAAGTCGCCCAGATACACTTCATTTTAACCTAAACCGTCGACTGGTTGTCAAGAGGAAAATTAATCAATCTTTCCGCGAATTTGATCTACAAAATGGTAGCAAGCAGGATGCTACTGACTTAATTTGGCTCATATGAAAATAGTTTCTAGTTTTAACGTAAACACCTGTCGTGTTGACTTAAGTTTACGGGATGCCCATACATCCACGGGAGCAAGGATACGCCATCACTCTGACGCCTTCCTGAGATACCAAAGCAGAACTTGTGTTGGTGGCACAGGTTCCACCCTTGGTATGGGTCGGGGCCGATCTAAAATGTCTTACTGTTCTTAGGGTCACAGCACTCAGTACTTATTGAAAATCTGGATTGGGTCAAACCAACAGGAAGGCCCGGATTTAAGCCACGCGACTTTCGGTTTAAACCACAGTCACCATAACGCTCCCACAAGGGGGCCTACCTCAACAAGTCGTGATTTAAGTCCTGGTAGGGACCGGTGGTCCTGCCGCCAACAAGACCTATGACCGCCAACTTGTAACTGCTCAAATCGTAGCAACCTTCGGTGGCGTCATCTGAAGATGTTTACGATAAGACCAGTAATATGCTCTGCCCCCGCTTTTTATTGGATAACGTCATTAATGCGCGAAGCCTTGATAATTGGGCGGGGGCCCGGCTCCCATGAACAGTTTGAAGCAGGCAGAAGCGCTCACGTTCGACTTTACAATATAAAAACTGAAAATCCCGTAGGAACCGCCCTACAAATTTCCTAATTGTATAAAAATGTAATTTTAAGTCCACTTCTACGGTCGTCTTTCTCCGCATTAAAGGAACTTTCAGTCATGCCAAACTACCAGAGCTGGGGGTTGGTTGATAAGTAGTCACGCTTACCGCAGGACTCATTAGGTCTTGAAAGTTAGTCCTTCCGAAATATTCAAGAAGTTTCTGATGTTTCACAATTTAATCTTTACAGGTTTCTTACGACATCACGATGATTGTGAGGAGAAAGGGCACGAGGCCCTAGCAAAATACGCCTTACACCTACTGTACTGGAACCATCAGAAGAACTTAAGTGTGACTAAGTAGAGGGTGCTCTAATACACCTACATCGACCTCTAAACCTGCGAACGGAAAACCCAAGTCTTTTCGAGATCTGCTGCATTAGAAATGCTATTTCAACTACTACCTCTGGAAGTCTATTATAAGCGGACGGGTGCCAATCGTGTCAACCGCCTACCAAACAGGCCACTCGTTCATTGTAAAATCAAAAGAATTAATTAGCTTTAGCGTCATAGTCCTAAGCAGGGAGATTAAGATGGACGATGTTATGCCGAAGGCAGGAATGCATCTACTTCTGTGTAGATTATACAACAAAAGGGGTGAAAGGTGATATAATTTCTGAGTAACTTGCACTAAGTGTCTTCTGGTTTGTCTGCTAAATTTCTGTAGCGCATTTGAAGTAGACATTTTGACAGCCAGTAAGTGTTTATGTTGGGTTAAGTGGAATGTGATATCAGTCAGGGGTGTCGCCATTTAGACGATAGCCAAGTAGATATAGATCCTCGTTTTGAATAACTTCGAGGGAAGCTAAAACCTGTCGCCTATCTGTTCACGAGGTGGCCGGATAGTTTAACCTCCTCATTTTCTAGATCAAAATTGCTAAAACTCCTATTCGATTGCTTTTCGTTAACGGGCTATGCAGGAGAAGCGCTGACTAATCGAGGTGTACGGCGACTGCGCATCAGTCGCCTTAGATGCCTGGGAGATTTAGGGTCAATGGACATGAATCCTCCGACCCGTAAAAGTCTTCGAATGAGTCACAACGCAGTAAAGGGAGATCTCGCTTAATGTGACTAGGAAAAGTATCTAGAAAGGAACATCAACCAACTTGGAGTGCGTAAACTGGAGGCAGTTAGCTTAGGGCCGATCTAATTAAAGAGGCTTGTTAGTTGAGGCCTAGGTTCACCCCGAATCGTAGCGCTACCAAAGTATGTATGTCTGTAAATCTACGTAGGTTCGTAGGTCTGAAAATGTCCTTAAGTAAACATGTCACCAACATGCTTATCGAATCCCAAACGAACAGCTAAATCTTGAAAAGGGACAAGAACTTGTGAACACATACATAGGAAGTATGTCATGCAGTCAAATTCTTCGGTGAAGTCTTTTTAAACTACGAGTAGCTCCACAGATCTCTGGTTATCGTCTGAAGCGTCCACAGACGCGAAGAATTAATTCTCTAACAAATTGTAAATTAAACAAGGGATGCTTTTTAAAATTTGAAAACTCCACCAAGTCAACATACGATGCATGCCTATGTACGAGTAAATAGTCCGTTTGAACAATTTGTGTCACAAAAAAAACGAGGAAATGAACGACGATTACCATCCTCTGGAAAAATCGGTGAAGGAAAAAAAACGACTGGCATTTCAAACTACAGCAGTTATTTAACAATAGCGCTCACAGTAACCATTTTCGCCATTGTTTGTCCATCGAACAATGCAAGTTCAAAACGCAAATTGATAAAAAAAAAAAAAAAAAACAATCAGCAACCCTGCCGTCAGAATTCAATGAACGTACATCGTATCTCTGATTTCTATTGTAGATACTTGTACCTCCTCCTCCTTGGGAACTTGAAAGCCTGATATTCCTACATTCCAGAACCACTACATTTCCAACTCTTTCCTTCTCAAGTCCAACGTCCTAATGACAAGACACCCTCCAACCAAAAAAAAAAAATCACCACAATACCTGTGTACAGAATTTCTTCATAGAAATCCAATGCGCATTCAACGCTTGCAAAGTGTTTTTTTATGTGCTGACTACATAAACGCTGATGCATTTCCATTACCTCCCCTTACCTTCCCTGGTCAACGCGGAAGTGCCAACAAACCGGAAATCCAAATAATTCCCACCAACTTTTTCTTTTTCCGTTCAAAGCACATCTCTCGCTCTTGTCGGTTAAGGGATGTATTCTCGGGCAAATGGACTAGTTGTTGTTGTATCCGTCAGAATGTACACCTTATCTTTCACTTCGACAAGTTTACAGATGCGAATAGTTTAAGAGTGATGGAGTTTTCTGAAGTTTCCCTGAGTTTTCCGGAGTTTTCCAGAGTTTCGTGAATTTTACCAAACAGTTCCAGAGTTTGAAATTCTTGCCTGCATCAATGCATTCATCTATCTGACAATGGTATTCGTATCTCGCCTTAGTTGCGAAAGGAAAGTTTTGTATCGCACGGTGGCGCAACGTATACGTGTACAAAGAACTGTATCTTGTTGTACTTCTGGAGCAGATTCCATCAAGCTAAATACGGTGGCGTATGTGTAACGTTTTAAGATTAATGGCGCATTGCCATTGGATTGGTGAAATTTATCATTTTCTGGAGCCGCTACTGTACAGCGTTCTAACAATGCATCTATAAGTACTGATATATCCAAACTCGTTGTGCTACACTGTCTGCGGGAATAGCTATTCTTAGTTGGGGTTATTGGGTTGTGCTTATGTGTTGTAATGTCGCCTGTTGTGCAGACTGTGGAGTAATAACGATGTGAACATGATTCAAGGCATACAGGCAGACGTCTGCATATGCCAAGACACTGAGCACAAGTTAGAGTGCAAGTATTCGCCATTCGGTGCCTCTATGTGACCACATTGCACGTTTGGGATGGCTGAAGTTCTGGAGTTTGTGTGATTTTGAATTTCGAAATGGAGAAACCAAACTTTTGATTAACGAAATGGGTTTCCATGTGTCACTTGTAGATTTTGAATTGAGGCCAATAATGGATTTTTAATCGTTTTCTAAAGAATAAGATATTTTGACATATCTAACGAATCAACGCAAGAAGTCAACGAACAGCTATTGCAAGATCGAACTGTGGAGATCTGATGAAGAATTCATAAGGACTTCGGTTGTGAAATTTAAAGAACAAATCTACATGATATGTATCTGACAATACAAGCCGGAAGGACAGCGATACAGCATCAGAACTTTTCATAGATAACGTTTGTGGAAATTAACCGCGACCTATACCATAAAGAAGAAGTCTTACCATGGAACTCAGTCATCTTTCAGGCCGAGTTAGTTCCTCTTTTTGTCCTACTAAAAGGCGACTAAATGAGAAAACATATTCAAGTACTGGAACACCTGAGATGAGCCTGAGGAGCATTACCATCTAATGGTCGGATTGATATGGCTGGAGACTACATGTGGGGCACAAGAAAAGTCGGATATATCTGCATATATTCGTACATTCACGCATACCAGTGTCACACGAATGGAATGAGAATAACAAGGAAGTACGAGATCATGGAAGTGAATATCTGCCTACTCGTAGTACTAGCAAATGTTTTGACAGCTATTTGACAAGTAAATGCAAAGCTCCCGCGTAAATTTTTTTTGACCTCTGTTGTTTGCAATCATGGAATGGAGCTCGCTGTAAAATTGTGTTGCCCGAATTGGTTTCCAAAAATGCGGCTACGAAAAAGGCAAAGTCTCTAGCTGAAAATCACATGAAACTTTGCGTATCGTCCCATGTAGTTATTTGAGGATACTGGTGGAATAGTGGACTGTACAAAATTCGGCGAATCGAATTCGTGGAAATCGGCTGCTCAAGCAGAAAATCAAGTCTCGGGATATGGATAACAGAAAGGACAGCATGCCGCGCATCTTGAAACGTGATCTGGCACTCAGCGGATATAAGATACTCACCGGTCACTTACTCACAGAAGCATTGAAACAGAAACGTAAGTCCAAATCGAAAGCCTTGCTTCGTCAGTACGCGAAGAACGGTTGCAGATGAATTCTTTTTACTGACGAGAAAATTTTCACCGTTGAAGAATCGTTAAACAAACAGAACGATAGAGTGTATACTCTGTCATCACGATATGTGTCTGAACTTATTCCGAGAGTTTAACGTGGCCACCACCGAGCTTCTGTAATGATTTGACATGGAGTCGCCTACGAAGGTGTCACCAAGCTTCCTATCTGTGAGAAAGGTATCAAACGGACATTTTAGAGAACGTTGTGGAGCCCGTCCACAAAACATGACTCCGCTCCAGCTCATTAGATCCAATCATGGATCAAAGCCCACGTTCCGAACTTAATTTCCACGGATGATTGGCCATCTAGTAGCCTAGACCTCAATTCATTAGACTACAAGACTATGGTCCGCTCTGGAGACTAGACAAGTACTGAGTCTTTAAAGCGCATCCTTATCCGGGCAAAGGAAAATTGTCTAATGCATGAGGTGTATATTGCAATCGATGAGTGGCCAGACCGACTTCACCATTACTGGAAGGCAAGAATAAGTTGTTCTACAATATGTAGCCACTGAGTGACCCAATAAATATTTTTAGCCAATTTTCATTTTATTAGCCAAAAACCCTGAACCGAAAGAAACATTTCCTAGTACTAGGAATGTCTACTGTATCTCTACGGCCACTTCCTCTGCATAGCGGAGATGTGATTTCGGGGTGAATAGAACTGCTCTAGTCTCAGCTTGACGGTTTCCGAGGGTAAGCAATTAATGCTTCAAAGAAAAACGATATACGCATCGCCAGCTGCAACGGCTGCACAATCACGGGCAAAAGTTTCGAACTAGGAAACGTATTACGGCAACGTTAAATCGATATAATATGCGTTTAAGAAACCGAACTCGGAAAGATAAGGAGGATAAGGATGAACGAATTAAAGACCTATTGGACGATCTCTTACATCGAACATATGTGTAGAACCTCGGCTATAGAGATCTTAACGCAAGGCTGGGTAAGAAGTCAGCTTTGAACTGGTCATCGGAAAACATGGCCTGCAAAACAACACGTCCGACAATGGATTCAGGTTTTTAGAATTTGTAATGGGGGTACCTTTTTATGTTAGTAGCCAGCACACATTTCCCACATCGCAACATCCATAGAAGGACTTGGCCATTCCCTGACCAATCTACTATCAACCTGATAGATCTCCTTGCGACCGACGTCAGACCCGTCAGACCCTCCTCCATCATTTTGCACGTCTGAACTTTCCGAGGAGCCTATATTGAGTCACGGAACGAATCCGGCATTACAGGCACAGCGGAGTCAAATAGGACCACCAAAGCTGCAATTGCAAGGGCCCCCATTTTTCTCGATCGTATTTTCCTTAAGCTCTCCCTCTCTATCTCTCTATACACAAACTGTTAACCACAAATGGAAATGTTGTCAACGATCCATCAAAGAAGCTGATTCTGATATGATTGATTTTAAGGCGCCACCAAAAAGAAACCTCGGGTTTGAGAACGCACCTAGGCAGCTGCGCTGCATCGAAGGACGACAGCTACTCTACAAGAATATAAGAAGAGAAGAACACAGACTTCTCGGGAAGAAAGATATATAGCACGAGAAGCCGGCGATCGAGGAAATGGAAATATTACGTTCGAAAGTTTCATCAGAGAATAAAACGAACATACCAACGCTACAAAGCCAAAATGGAGGCCTGCAAAGATGAATATGTACAACTATTAGTAGAGCCGCAGTCGATGCTGAGAATATTGAAAGACTACTTCTGCAGACTGTATTACGGTCAAAATACCGCTTTCATGCAGAATCAACCAGTTATCCAGGATGAAGATGACAAAGAATTTCACCCCCCTAACCAAGACAAAGTTATGGTAGCAATATGGAAGCATACGTCTAATAAAGCTGCTGGCGCAGATGCCTGTTAAACTATTTATTAAAACAGCTGGAGATGACTGGCCAGAGGAAAGCGTGCCCGAAGCATGGAATCACACCGTCAGTTGTCCGATCAACAAGAAGGAGACCTTTCCGACTGCGCCAACTATAAAGGAATTAGTCTCTTAAATATCGCCTATAAATTATTTTCTGCCGTGCGATGTGAGCGTCGGAAACCATTCATTAACAATCTGTCTGGGTCATACCAGTGCGGTTTCTTGACAGGAAGGTCCACCGCTGGACCCAGGAATTTCAAATCGGCACTCACCATCTATTTGTCGACTTCACAGTCGCTTATGTCAGCGAGCATAGAGACGATTTGTACAACACTATGTATCCCTGTCAAACTTGTCAGGCTGTACGGGATGAATATGGAGCATCCCGCTGCTGCATCAAGGTGTTAGCCAAGGCGACGCTCTTTCATGTGAGTTTTTCAACATCGTGCAAGGCTCACTAGTCAGCACGATCTCGATCGGATGACATTATTGTGATTGGACAGTTAATGAAGATCTCATGAGTAATGAGACGGAAGCGGACAAACCAAAGTTCATGCTGTCACCAACAACACCACCGACCGCTTTGCCAAAACGTCACCCTTGACTGCTATAATTTGCTAAAGACTACCTTGGCTGCGCAGTCACAATAAGCAAAGATATCAGCGCAGAAATTGGACCCAGAATATTGTCAATCGCTGTTTCTTTAGGCTCAGACGCCCAACAATTGGATAACAGAGCCCTCTCTCACAAGACCAAACTGGCTTTATACTAGACGCTTATCATCTCGGTCTTGCTATCGTATGTAACATATATGGCGAAGAGGACTTATCGAAAGCGGATAACGAAGAAGAAAGATACTGCCCGTGATATTCGGTCGTCCGATTTGTATCAACGGGGAATGGAGGATGGGATTCAACCACGAACAGTACGGGCTATACAGCGACATCAATCTAGTTAGACATTTACAGCGTTGAGCGAGTGACGCTATAGCTCCAGTCCAAATAATCTTCGCGTCCAACGCGCAGCGCACCAGAGGATGATCGAATCTAAGGTGGTGCACGTAAGTGAACGGCCATCTCAAGCAACTTGGACCGCGGCCATGGGGGAACTATCGCGAAATAGTGCTAGCTAGAGAGGCATGTTACCCCGGACTTTAGCACCATCTAAATAAGTACAAGTAAGTGAAAACCTATAGTTAGTGTTCCAAAAACCCCCTCCACATTAAATGGGGAAACCTGATGGCGAAACGCCTCTCAGCGGAAATAATGAAACCCATAAAGTACGTCTTGGATTAGACTACAAACATTGCAAAAAAGAGAAAGAGATTGAAGACGAGCCTTGACAACTACTAACAGAAATTTTCTTAGCTCCATAATGCATAAGTTCAGTGTGCATTGACTTCGTGAAAACGTTAATTCAGAGAGATCTCATTCTTCCTTTTCGGAGAGCGAAGGACAGTCATACAGAATAGCACGGATAGAACCAAGCCCTGATCCTTATAAATCATCGTGGAGCAAACCCAGGCGTTCAACGTTAATAACATGGTGGCCCTTTTTTGTTATAGAAATGACCCGCGCATCTCCACGACTGAGTTTTATTAGAGAGCGACATCTTTTCTTGCTATTTTTGGCCGAAAGGTCCCAGCTATTGCGCGCGTGTAAAGTTAAATGCAGCATGCAAGTGCTTCACAGATGTCTCATCTTAGATACTTCTTTTCTACCATTATTAACCACGCACCTTTGACGGGGAGGAAGGTCTGTAAATTCTTTCTACACCGAGGCCGTACGAGACAATAGGTCAACGAAAGACTACAGATTAGACCAAGTGGTGAGGCATAGGATTGTTCTGATTAATTTCACAATTTCTAGAACGTTCCGTCGGAATAGTGAACCGTGTATCGGGTTGAATGTCGCAACCCCAGTATATGGCTAGAATACTACTTCCGGTCTGGAATTTCAGATAGTGCCGAACGTCCTTTTGCAAGAGTTGAAACAAGATTTGCTTTTTTAAATGTTTTTCAATGTTTTGTTGCCATTTTAGTACGCAATCTAAGATCAGAAAATCGTAAAACCTAAATATTCAAAGCTCAGTATCCCAAATATATGAGGGCTTAATAATAGGGAATGATGTTCATCTTCTAAAATTGACTCATTGCCCTCTGTAAAGGGCTCAATTTGTCACCAGTAGTAGTGCGATGTTGAGGTATCCAAAGTTCAGGGTCAACAATATGCCGTCTACACCCTGAATGACTCGAACTGCAACCAATTTCAGACTGCTATAATTTTCAAACCATTTATGACAGTGAGCTCGAATTTTGACACATGACAGATAATTTTATTATTAACAAGCCTTTTAAACGATTTGCGTCTCAGTTGTGTTGAAAAATTTTTATCCGCGATGGAATTCAAACGTGATAGTGTGATTGCTTTATATTTGACTGGAAAACCACAAGTAGCTATCGTTAGAGCCCTCCAGCACCTCAACGGGAATAAATCACTTATGTTTCGAACCATAGCTGGTTACCGTGATACTGGCAGCGTTGCAAAACGCTATGGAGGTGGTCATAAAAAAACAGCAACATCGGCAGAAATAGTTCGGAAAGTGAAGGCTCGAATTGAGCGAAATCCACGTAGAAGTGGAAACAAAATGGCTAGTGAGCTCAACACATCGTTGGAACGGATGCAACACATACTGAAAAATGAGCTTGGGCTCAAGCCATTGAAGTTCCAAAAAGCACACGATCTTACACCGCAACAGAAAAAAGTTAGAGTCTAAAGAGCGAAGGAGTTGCTACGCTTGCACGAAAGTGGTGAGTTGCCGAATTTGGTTTTTTCCGATGAGTCGCCATTTGTTATCGAGCAATATGTCAACAAACAAAATGACCGCGTTTACTTGCCAGAGAGTTCCTTCGAAAATTTACACCTTCGGACGGCCACCCGAAAGCAGGCAGCACCGATGGTGATAGTTTGGGCCGCCATAACCGCCGATGGTCGCTCTCCGCTCGTATTTTTGGACCGTGGCGTCAAAATTAATGCGATCGTATACCGTGAAACTGTCTTAGAGGCAGTATTGAAGCCTTGGGCAAACAATCATTTCGGTCGGAGACCATGAACATTTCAACAAGACTCGGCACCATCTCACAAAGCGCACGTCAACCAAGATTGGTTTAAAAACAATGTTCCACACTTTATTCCTTCGACACAATGGATTGCAAATTCTCCGGATGCAAATGCGTTGGATTTCTCTGTCTGGGGTATTTTGAAGGCGAAGGTTGGCACTAAAAAATACCAAAGTTTGGACCACCTCAAACAAGCACTTCGCCGGGAATGGGCCAAAATATCGCAGAGCCACTTGCGTGCAGCGTGCGATGCTTTCTTCGGCCGTCTCAAGGCCATTATTCGCGCCAAAGATGGACATATTGAAAACTACTGATACAATTTGAAAATTGATGTATTTTCACCCTGTATAGTCTAACGTCTAATGGTGATATCCTTGCCGTTAAAAGAAATTTAAACGTCACGACGTTAGAAGATCACAATGGAGAGTGCTTTATCGATTTTAAGAATACATACTCTTTGTACAATGATTCTAATCTGACAGAAGCTTTAGAAGTTGACCCTATCACGACCGAAACAGGCGCCAAGTTTTCGTATTGCAAACGTTAGTAGCAATATCGTGAAACTTTGGGATCCCGCAACAATCTCTACTTAAAACTCCAAATAGTGACATTTTGCTTGACTGAATAAGGCTACGGTGATGCAATCGATCTGCGCTTTATCATATGGTTGTTGACATTCACTAGAAGTTTCACACCTTAGAATCCAAGCGAAGCAAAATACAGCGCTGAAAACCGGAATCGCTCGTATTTGGAATGAAATAAAGAGAGCTGAAGCTCAATGCAGAATATGCACTAGTTGCCACCTAATCTTTATTGGCAATCTGCGTCTCACATGCTTAACAGAGCCTTTAAAGATTCAGCTAAGGATAATATAAGCTACACAGCAATATCGTTCTGGTCAGAATCGGACATCTAAGATGGCTAAGACATGCATATACGCACTGCGTGACAATTATCCTAGTATCGTAGGAAAGCACAAGCACAAGTTAATACAGTCAACCAAACAACGGACTAAATGGAGAGACTTCTTTTTTGCTGTCCAGGTTCCCCAAGTCATTTTTAGAAACAAACAATATCAAATGCTTTGATCTTCAATTCAAATATCCAAATTCTTACAAAATGTCATCACACTCTCATATTCATAAAAATAGTTCCAAGAACAATTTCGAATTTGTTCCATAAGATTAGCGCCAGGGCTGTCATAACTAAAAATTTCAAACAAATCACCACCCCTACAATTGTGTCCAACACAAGATACCACACAAATTCTAGTTCCCATCAATCACCGGGCTACAGATACACTTGTTTCTACTAATTCAGCTATTGTACTACTCGTAACTATGTACATGAGTACCCACATCGAATTAAGAACAAATTTTCCGCTTCACGTGATAAAGCTCAAAGCTGACCTTCTCAATGTGGTACTCGTATCTATAAACAAGGCAGCTTACAACTTAACATTAAAAAAATTCCTTCGAAAAGGTTAAAAAAATAAAATAAAGATACACATACTCGTACACCTCTGGAGGAAATAAAAAGGTGGATAGGGACACAATCACTAGCAGCAATTAACCCTTTTCTTTCTACCGACCACCTAGCTGAGCGATATTTAGGTTAAGCATGATTTGAAGAACAAATGGTTAATGCCATTTAGAGCTATTTACACACGCAGCGGTCATTTGCAGATTGAACGGTCAAACTATCCATAACTTGCAAAATGTATAATTGATTCGCTGGTCAAGTGTACTCGTAATTCATCGTAATGCTCTGAATTTTATCTGAATTCGTGCAAAAGTACACAAAATTGAACTGTCAACGTACGCCAAACGATGGTTATTCTAATCAAAATGCTAATCACGTAATAAAATTCCAATTAAACAGTTACGTTCCATCTCTGCCCTTGCATACGGAATATCCGTACATCAGATAGGAAGTCTTTTTTTGGAAGGGAGGATACTACAGTAACATATCTGCAATGCATCTATGGATATCTGGTAACTAGTTTTCATTAATCCAAAACTGATTACGTCACACAGCAATCCGTAAATTGTATTGTAAGTAAGTTGCCGCGTAACAGCACGTAGATAGATAGTCGCATCAGACAATCAATACGAGGCGACAACAGTCTCGAATGGCGGCAAATGCTAATTCAACCGAATAGATAACAAAATCGTCCGTCGTCTCTCTCGATTGATTGGAATAAAAACAAATAAAAGCGAATTCGGGAAACTGAAAGGCGCAACTTCAATCTAAACGATAGAAAGGCTATCGTATTTCGAGATATAACGGCGCGAATAGATGGTGTTTTTCTTTTCAGTTTAATCTTATTGGGTTCAACGATTTGTTGTTGTTTTTATCTGGCCGATTGATTTGGCTGAGGCTTATCGGCCTGGAGAATTCCGATTACAGGTGATTGGTTTCGTCTGAATTTTTCTGTTTTTCTTTTTCCTTTTTTTTTTTTTGAATTCTTTCCGCTACGGAGATTGGTTTACCTTGAGGGTGCGGACTTGATTTATGAAAATGATTTAACGAAAAAAATTTCATAACTCAGACAATGTAAATCAAAAAAAAAAAAAAGGGTACATGCGCAACAGATGCTATGAGGGTAATCCGTGTAATTTGGTGTTGCAATGACACTTAAACTGAACTCTACCTCTAGAACTTACTTCGCATTCGCGCCGCATTTAATGTCATTCAATCCCAAAACGGAAATGACTCCTAAAATAAATCTCCATTAATTTTACGTGCACCACTTTGCCTGTTGCACTAGTATACCCATCACCCATCAAAGATATTGTAAGGAGCTTCATCTATAAATTTCACTTTCGCCTCCTACAGTGTTTAAGTTTTACAGCTCACGCCCAATTTAATTGATGATTCTACTAATTTGCTCACTCATTTTGCTCATTTTACGTGCCGGGACTATTTTCGTTTTCAAGAAAAACCAAGACCAGCACATTATTGTACTGGAAGCTGTTGTGAATGAACTTTTATTTCTATTTTTATTTTTTTTTTTTATTGACTATTGGTGGCCTTTGAGTTGCAATAAAATGTCACGGGATTTGGCATCAACAACTTTTGTTATTGAGTGGAATGTCTCGGGTTCATTAACAGGAGAATTCATCTGCTTGGCTATCTTTTAACAAACTGTTCGACGAAGAAGTATTCAATGAGATCTTCTTCACCCACCATTGAAATACCGATTACCAAAGGCGAATTGGAGTGCTTTAAATTTGCGACATAGTCCAGAGAAATACCAAGATTTTTTTTAAAAAATTAGGATCATCAAGTAAATGTGTAACATTCTGCTCGTTTATTTAACCGTTTATAAAGAGCTAATTGCTTTAATTCAAAAGTTTCTTCAAAAAGATAGTGTCGTCACAAAAATATGTAACACGCTTAATTTGAGCGTGCGACAAAGATTTACAACAGCATCACGAAAACATGTAACGTGTTTAACTTTGTATATCTTTCTCACAAATAAGTGGGGGGAGGGGACCGGGCCAGAATAGATAGATCTTTGACAATGACAAAAGTTCAAAGAGAAGCAAACAATTATCCCAGGGTGTAAGAGATGTAGCATAAAGGTTTGTAGAGGTATCCGATACTAGAAAATGCATTTGGCATTTTACCTAGGCATATTGGACTTTCGTTTCAGGTTCCGTGACTCATGTGTTTTTTTTTTTATTACCTTAAGAAACAAAGTAAATATAAGAAATGTTGAAGTATGACTAGGATATAAAATAAACCCAAGTTTTCTTTATTTTTAGGCCACAGATACCTTAGCATACTTATATTTATGAAATCGGACGCCCTTAAAATTTAGCAATTTCCGCTTTTCTGACTAGCGATGAAAAGATAAATGCTTCTGGAAATTCTAAAAAGGTACTTGTTAAAAGATGAAAGGCACCTTGACAGTTTTTTGGTGTCATTTTGACTTCTACCACTAAACCAAGATCCTGGTAACCGGAACAATATGATCCAGACCGTTGAAAAGTTTCAAAACAATTAACTCATGATAGTTGAGATTTGGTAGCCAATATTCAGTAGCAGGACATTGTCCTAATTTCCTTTGACAGCCTTTTCCATATGCTATATCATAAATCTAAATCTAGAAATTACCGTAGAATGCATCATGCAAAGGGGTGGACACTTGTACTCTGCATAATCTAAAATTACTATGTGAGAGTTAGAGAATATGGAACAGTGCATGACTAGTGCTAATATTGTCACGGAATGGTTTTTTTTTTTTTAGTCAGATACGAGTATTTTCTTAACTGCGATTTGCATTAACATTAAAAACTGCTAAGGTTGTCACACAGCATGTCATGCATCCTATAGAATGTAGATTTCAAATGCAGAACCAGAATGACTATAGTAGAGACTAGATGAAACTGAATAATCTAAGATCGAAGGTCCCAAGTTATGATTATTAATGAGCAATCGTTCAACCCAAAAGAATGGCTATTCCTGGAACTTGAGAGACAATCAATCTCCCTGATGTTGACTTTTGATGGGAAATAAAGTCAGTGAGATCCGGTTAGTAATACATAGTTATGCAGCCTTCAATGGAAGCTCGAAAATGTCTTTGAGATGCTCAGTAGGGTTTAAGATAACAACCCCGAAGATCTCCATGAAATTAATGAACTGTCTTCGTGGTGAAGGCTTCTTGTTGTGAAAGACCAGCAATATGTTGAAATTAAGCTCTAGAATGGCTGTATATGTATATTAGTCCTGACTTCAATAAATTCAGTCATAGTTACGTAGGTTAGATATAATAGGTCTAACCATTGTGACATGCGCCGACTGACAAACAATGCACATTCAGGAAGGAGAGCGCAGATGAACAACCAACAAAATATTTGATGCTTCCGGTTCAACGTCAGGAGAGGACCACCAACTTATGGAAAATTCATACAACTGGTCGCATAAAGTACATCGACTTTGATGGAATTCACAAGAGACCCGCAGGGATCCAAACTAAATACTCAATCATGACTCTGGGTCAGAACATCATCATAGATACAGATAAATTTGAATTCCGTAAACAAGGAATTTTTCCAATTCCTACCCATTAGATCCCTGATTATTGCTGTAAACGAAATATTACGGGAAGGGGTCGATACATATCTTGTCGCCCTGGTCACCTGTAATAACTCGTATGCGTTTCAGGAATTATAAAAAGCCTTTCGGGCATTTCGTGACCAATAGAATCTGATGTTGATTCACGCTATCTACGTCAACTTAGGGTCACAAGCTTATGCTATAAAGATCTGGACATGTTATTGGAAACCGCCTTAAAGATAAAGATCTCGAAACAGAGGAGATGCTACCAAAGCCATATAAGCAGTAGCCCCAGAATGCCGTTTTAGGTAAGCTCAATGTCAGAATGGGAAATAGTGGCCAATTTATTTCGCTAGTGGATAAAACATCGTCGTAGTAAGAACGCCGTTTCGCATCTTAAGATCCACTAGGACACGTGACGATCTCCTATTTAAAACAAGACAAGGCAGATTGATAACACTGCGATAGGCGGAATACAAGCATACAGTATTCGAAAAGTCCACGCGTTCAAAGGGATTTACCTTTATGTGGACAATCGCCCTGTCTTGGTCAAGGTATTAATGCGAATACCCAATAGTTGGGGTCGGATGGAACCAATCACGTGAAGCCGCAGCTAGGACGAAACAAAGAAAACTAGTGCCGATGCCTCCAGTAGACCATAACAAATGCAGCCTCTCCTGTGCTGGATTTTACTTGAACTTACAGCCAACCAGGAGGCATACTATATATTGCGAGAACGATGGATGAGATGAACGGTGCTGTTGACATATGAATTAGAGGAGAGCACAGCATGTCCGAAGAAAGGGTGTGATTTCGAAAGACACAATGTCGAGGAGATCGAAGAATATACTACAAAAAGTGAACCGAAGTGTGCAAGGTCGACCAAGAGAATATTCCAGTGAAGACGAAGTAACAACGACGAACAATACTTGGACAGAGAGGTGAGCGAAATGATTTAATGAGGTGCATGCACCTCAAGGATAAATCTGCTAAATGGGGTCAGCTTCGTTTATCCGGTCTTGCAGAAAGAAGACCAATAATCAGTGTGGCATTAGACTTGATTTTGATTTTGTTTGCCCAATCCTTAAGAAATGAGACTCTGTTAAGTGCGTTAATTATAAAGGCATCAGTTAACTTAACATCGCATACCAGATCTTGTAAATTATTTTCTGTGAACGCCTGAACATATTTATCAACAATTCGATGGGCTCCTATTCCACCAAAATATTCACGTTACTCAGATCCTAGAAAAGAAGCAAAAATCGATATGCACTACCTCTTTATCGATTTTTAGTCATTGTAACCTGCAAACATTCAAAACCAACGTACGTCGGTATCTTTCTTTCTTTCCTCCCTAACTTTCTTTGGCCCACGATGTATGCAAACATTTAAAAAAAAAAAAACAAAAAAAAGCCGCATATGACAACATCTATAGATTCGAGGTATACAAAGCCATGACTAGCCTTGGCAAACTCGTCAGATTCTGCAGAATGACGATGGAGAACGCTCGCAACATTATACTTGATTGATATGGTGTGAGAAACTTGCAAGCCTGTACAGCTACGTGCATACGCTGATAACATTGACATCATTTGCGAAACTCAGCGAGCTGTCACTTGCTAGTATTAGAAAAGAAGCGGCAAAAATGGATTTAGTCGTGAATTAGGGCAAAACTAAGTACGAGTATATGCTGTCAAGAAGAGACACACAACATCGACGAATCGGACAGAACGTCACAATAGATAGTTGTACCTCGGTTCCTATATTAAATCTGATAATGACATCGGTTCAGAAATCAAATGCAGAATTACTGCTGCCAATTGCTATTTCTTCGGCCTAAAAAGGCAAATGAATAGGGTCTTATCACGAAACACTAAGAAAATTCTATTCTATAAGACCCTCAATATCTCAGTCCTGCTTCATGGTGCAGAAGCATAATTGTGAAGATCGATGAAGATGTCCTTGGACATTTTGAACACAAACTTCTCTGAGCGATTTTTGGCCTCGTTTGCATTGACAGCGCTTGGAGTAGATTTAACGCCATAGGTGGCTAAGAATCACAACCATCGCTCTAGCCCGCCCGTAAGTATTCCTATCCTTCGAACCTTTAACCGCAATACCTCATACTATGAATGATTATCAATTTTCTCTCGATATTTGAGACTTTCCTGGTTTCCGAGTTCTTCATTTTCAAATCATTGTAGCCTGCAAACATTCAAAACCAACGTAAGTCGGTATCTCTCCTTTCAGCCAGCGCCGTGTGCAAATATTTAAAAGGTGCTCATAATCAAAATACTAACTCTGGTCTCATATCATAGCTCAAGAAGGTCTTAATTCAAGACATCAACGAATGTGGGTCTTAATATTCCAGAAAAACAGTTGAATGAAATATTTGAGCCCAATACATTTAAATTTTTTAACAAGACAAAATAAATAGAATAGGACCAAACTGGGTTCCTCGTGGAACCCCACGTAATTTTAACCACGTTATCCATTAACAAATCCTAACAATGCCCAATTATGTGGCATTAAACCATAGCAAGTTATCCAGAATTTGTATTCCTTCACATGTGTGTTATCCTTGTTATCCATACAAAATGTTATCCCGTTTTGTTTCATCGGAGATTTTTATTTTGAGTAAAACTGTGTGCATCTTCCTTGTTCGTGCTTTTAAAATTTCCATTACTTTTTATTATCTACACAAACGAACGACAATCACGAGGATATCCTTTTACCACTTTACAAGAACAAAAAAAAAAAAAAACAAAACCAGTAACAACAGAACTTCTGGACTAATGCCAAGTGAAATATTTTTGTAATTTCTTCATTTTTTTGCTGTCGCCTTTTTTTCACTCTATGCACAAAGGATTTCTCTCTCCGGTTTTACTTAATTTTGTTTTGTTTTTTTTTTCTTTTAATTTTTATTCCTTTTTTGGATTTACACCAACAAATAACCACTCGAAAGGAAAACAACAACGAATACGAATAGAGTCGATTTTAAGGGTTCACGACCTCAGACACGAAACACTTTTAAGCGAGGAGACGAGCAAACAGAAGGGACCATCGTGCAAGGGGTGGATGATTTACCGAGTTTACCGAGAATCGTGTATGCGATTGGTACAAAAGCGCACCGGAAAATGCATTCGATATTCTTCACCCACAAACACAAATGCAAATGGACGGATAAATGCAAAATTGGGAGCGAATTTCCTTTTATTATTATATTTGAACGCGCGCTCTTTTTTTTTGTCGCTTTCGATGTGTATCCTTTTTTGAAGAAAATTAATTACATACAATGTACATATGTACATAATATTTTTTAATTTCCCTTTTTTTTATAAATTTTTGAAGAAAATAAAAAAGAAACAGCGGCTACCACTTGGAGTAATTGGAGGAAAGACTTCTCCAACACTTTTGACAGACGTTCACAGGATAAATTTTTGTACTAGATTTACACACGCATTTCTATTTTTTATTTCTTTTTAATTTCTCCTTCTCTCTGGAAGGATATGACTATAAACGAGTACCCCCTTCCCTTGGTTTTCGATTTCGTTTTGCGTTTTGAGTATTCCTTATAGTTTTCAGGCGCGACGGAATCCAGGGAAGGATTTTTTTCCCGTCTTTGATGTGCTTCTTCTATTCTGCGATTTTCTTTAACACCTTTGCGCACCTTTTTTTAATTTTTTTCTTTTTCTTTCTTTACACACCTTGTGTCTGGAGGGACGAACGAAAAACACCGAAAAAAACAACGGATGTATGTATGTATATTTTTTTAATTTTATATTTAAAAAAAATTACACACAAATACACACACTGTAGAGAGAACGAAAAAAAGAACAACGACGATAGACTAAAAACAAAATCAGACTACAAACATCAACAGACTGTCTAGTACTAACAAAAATACCATCTCGTTCTTGTCCTCTCTTTTCTGCCGGATCTACACTCTCACTACATACAAATGCGTGGCGACCAAACCACCCCCCCGATGGCCAGATTCGCAACCAACTGCTCGCTCATGGTTTCGCTTTAGAACAGAAATTGTAAATTAGAGAGAGAATCTTAGTGGCAAGTGCCGACTACATAGTAGTATAACGAGAGAACCAGAATGTCAGACGAATGTATACAAACAAACAGAACCAGAACGGAATGAGGAATCAAACGTACCGAGTTGCAACTGAAGGCATTCCGATGTATCCGTAGTAGAACCATAGCAAGCGGCTAAAGATGGCAGACCTAAAGTACAAAGTGGAAGATGGCGAATGGAAAATACAAAACGGAAAACAGAAAACAGAAAATGGAAAATCCATAACTTTGCATGCAAAAGAGGAGGCAAAAGCCTCCCACCTCCACCATTTTATGGGGGCCGCTCCCGAGAAGGATATGTTTGAGAAATATCCACTAGACCACTCGCTCCTGTGTGTAGTTCGCTCATCCGGCGGCGGACACTTGACATTAGTTACCGCAGAACCACCCTTCAAAAAGCAACTCACAAACAACAACAAATCCGAAGAGGACAATTCAGCTTTAGCTTTTCGCTTTTCTTTCCATTTCGTCTTGGAATAAAATGTCAACAGAAAAGTGAAGTACAATAGCAAAAGACACTGCAAAAGAAAATGAAAGAAAACACGAATAAAAAATAGGAAAAGGAACGATAAAAACGTTCTCTATGCGAGAGAGACCCTGATTCTTCACTCTCTGCTTATCACATGCGAGCTAGGAGCTGAGAGAATGGACGAGCTTTTCCATAAAGCAGGCAAAGCTTTTGATTAATTTCGACGGGAGTGTAAATTTACACTCTTCTTATCTGCTACACCGCAACATCGAGTGGACAAGTATTGCCATTGTGGTGGGTTTGGTTCGGAGTCTTACAACTCACATTCGCCGGATTTGAAGCAATGAAAAATGAAATAATTACGATTCGGACGATCACACAAAGACAGAAAGGGTGAAGCGAATATCGACGTGCCTAAATGATTGTGACAGAATAGTGGGAGTCGTAATTGAAAAGTAATCAGAAAGTGTCGAAAGAATGGAAGCGAAGGAAATAAAAGAAACTAATTTTGAATGCCTCCGCTCGTTTAAACCAGAAGGCTTGTCAAAGGTATCAAAAGGGTGAATTCAGCAAGACTGAAACGGCTAGAATGGATGGCACCTACGTTGAGAAAAAAAAAAAAAGGCTTTGTCCAATGCACGAGACTCACTTCCCAGGTAACCTGATCAGGACCGGCACACAAGCAGCTCTTATCGCCGAAGCTGCAAGTGAGCTCAGCAATTCAGCGTACTTAGTTGGTAACTGTCATCGGTCGTGGCATCGGTCGGTAGAACGCTACATCTGATGCTGCATCCTTGATGGTTTTCAGACGCATGTCACCGATAGCACTTATTCAGTTATACTACGAAATAATTTGAGCTGCTGACAACTCTGAAAAAAATCCTTACTGCTAACATGCCACTGGCATAACTACATACAGTGTTGGCCAAAACTAAAGCAACTAAAATCACAAGTCCGTGTTTTGCGATACATTTTATATAAATTTAGTCCAAAGTTAAAAAAAAATGTTGCCAATAGCTTGGAGTATTGTTGATTAATTTATAAAATCAATGAGCAGCAATTTTACGGCATTAAAAAAATATTACAGACATCCAATTGAAATCACTTTACTTTTCAGCTGGCCAAAACAAAAGCAACTCAAACTACTCATATCTGAATTATCAATATTAAAAAAAAAGATATTTGGCTCATTCGCGTTTATTAGTCTGCTGCAGCAAGATCTAAAGATCTTGTGAGCTAAATTTTATCTGAAGTGGCAAGAAATAAATACTCCAATGAGATTAAAGAAAAAAATTATTAGCGAATATACAGTGTGTTTGACAAAAGCGTGTGATTTAAAAGAAAACAACCGCTTGACTTAGGGAAACAAAATTATTTATTTTAAAGCTTTTAATATTTCTCTTACTACGCAATGTACTTAATATGTTGTCCAGTCTGCTCCATTCCCAATTATCGGTTCGCATCTTTGTCGACAACTTAAAGGCACCTTTTTTACGTAGTCCTGCGATAATTGTCACCAATTTCTTTTTAAAAGCAGTTTAAGCTATTTTATTGTCCTTACATGTTTTCCTTTAATCATTTGCTTCATAAGTCTCCAGACGTTTTCAATCGGATTGACATCTGGAGACTGAGATAGCCATTCGAACACCTTGACGTCATTTCTCTCTTTGAAGCCCTAACAGATACGACTACGATCGTTGTTCTCTTGTAGCGGACCTATCCTCGTCCGAATAGCATTTCAGCGGATCCCAGCAATCCACACATGTCTCAAGGGATTGTTGAAAACAAATGAAGCTTCGTCAGTGAAAATAATTTTGGTCCACTCCATATCTTTGTAATGGCAAGCCCATTCAAATCTTTTTCGGTTAACAAAGACTTTGCAGCAACGGCTTTGAAATTAAAATCGTTTTCTCTTATAATTTTGCGAATACTGAAGATGGAAACCTCGTGACCTTTTTCTAATGACATTTGTCTTGTTTTAAAAATTTTAAGCACTTTGTCTTTAACGGCTTTTGAAGTGGTTTCTGTTTTTCCCCGTTCTGGCAAGTCGTCAACGTTTCCATGTTCGTTAAATCGTTTCACCCACTTCCTCACAAAACTCTCTGACTTTCTGAGATACGAGTACTTTGCTGCAGCTGTAACGGATAATTTTGGTCCCCGTGGATTAGCAGCATTCATTATGAAATACAAGGCGTAACTTTCAAAAACGAGATGCAACTAAAGTAAAATTAGAGGAGGATTAGATGAGGAATAATTCTAATAGAAACCAAAAATTTTTATCATCTCCGACTAACGAGTTAATTTTTACGAGCCACACGCTTTTGTCAAACACACTGTAAAACTGATATTTCACAATCTGAATTATCCAAAAAGTATTCAATCCCAAAATCGATGATAAGCCGAGGTGGTAGGCAAAGAGTTACCTCATACCGGGAAGTCAAAATGATCGTTAGGACGATAAAGAGTGATCCCTTTATGTCATCAAGAGAAAGTTAGCGCCAAGACACTTCGTCGGAGGGCTATTGATGGTGGTCTTTCATCATCCAGGATCGCAAAGAAACCATTTACAATATTTCAGCCAAAAACAAAAGAGCAAGACTAAAATTTGCAAATTGACATATTAAGTATTTCCAAACAATATCGAAGTGGAAAACGGTACTATTTTCCGACGAATCCTAGCGGTCAGATGACTTTCGCCGGCCAATCGATAAAGCATTGGATCCTCGATACTTAAAGGACATTGTGATGCATGGAGGAGATAACATCATGGCTGGAAGATGTTTCTCTGGACAGGAAATTGGTCGGAAACATGAAATTGATGGAATTATGGACCAACTTATTTACAGAAATATACTTGAAAACTATATGTATACTGTCACACGCTGAGGAGGAATTGCCACTGAAATGGTTATTTCAGCGGGATAATGATCCGAAGCATGCTTCAAAAATAGTTCAAGAGTGGTTTGGGGATCAGAAAATCAATGTTATGGACTAGCCAGCCCAATGCTCCGATCTCAACCCGATAGAAGATCTACGGGAGATTGTAAATCGGCGAATAATTCGGGAGTACTGCAGGAATAAGGACGAGCTTTATATTTAACTCCAGGCTTGAAAAAGACATCCCAAACTCTATAATTTCCAGTTGCCAAGAAGGTGTAGTGCAGTAATCAAAAACAAAAGTTTCGTCGCGATGATTATTATTACATGTGAAAATTTACACCGTAGTTGCTTTTGTTTTGGCCAGCTTAACATCGATTGGTTACAGTATTTTTAATTTTCCTTCTTTTCTGCTTGTGAACAATTATTTTTGTTTCTTTTATTTTGTTTTCGAATATATTTACTTGTTTTGTAAAGGAAAACATAATAAAATACCATATATTGAAATTTAATCCGTTTTACCGCAGAATCTAGTGCTTATGTAAAAGATGCTTTAGTTTTGGCCAACACTGTATATACCGAACGCCGAAAAGTAATAGTAGCTTTTACCCCGAAAAACGGAAGATGACTACACACCCGCCAAGACTTTCCAGACAGATCAGTCTGACCTTCATGTTGAGGAGCACGAAGAGAACAATTTTGGTTCCTGTGCGCAAATTTGCTCCGCCGCACTACACAACAAGGACATTGAGTGTATCACCGATAATGCAACTTTTGAAGGCATATGTAAGTCGGAAAGACTAGGCGGCGCAGAAGAATCATTAGTTGTTTATTTTTTGGATAAGAGCAATGCCGGTGAATAGGATCCTGATTGTGGATGTTAACTACGGTCGATAAGTGATGACGGAGATGAGATGAACAGGGATTGATGGCGGGAGAGTGTGATGCATGTTGGCTTCGCAGATTCTATAGATGTACTTTCTAGTCTGAACAAGCCTTGCGACCGTTTCTCGAAATCACAGGCAGCCCTGGGCTTAATGTACTAGAAATGGCTTTTCAGTCAATCCTCTTAAAATTGAAGTTGTTGTCTTCCTGAGTAGGAGAAACCTGACTCATCTGACCCACTTAGTACTTAGAGCTAAACCCTCCTGTTTTTCAAAGAAACCTAGCATTAGGCCGTCATCCCGATTAACAAATTTCTTTGAAGACGCGTCGGAAACATTTAAAGCGGTGTCGACTTTGCGCTCTGACTGTCTTTTGAATCTGGTCTGACGAATATGCTCTCTGGCTTTGGCCAGAATCTGACCCAGGTAAGAGTGTAGCGGGTGTTCACGAATTGCAAAAAGTCCGATTCGAAATGCGATTGCTGGAGTCCTTTCAGAGGTTGAATGCTATAGATTTCACTACTCGCTTGGCGAACATGCGTCTACCTATATACTCCAAGCGGAGATATGTGCAATATGTAGATGGTTCGAAGTAGTAAAGACTGTACATAGATTGCTCATTGGCGTCGTAACAGGCCCTACGCACTACGCCAAACACTCTCTGTGAGAGTGATGACGATATTGCGGAATGGCGCCTCTGCGAATACCTGGTCTACGTTGCGCTGAGGAGAGTTTGCAAAATCAGGAGCTGTGGTCGAGTGACTAAAGTGCGACTTATTTCACCTTTATCTGTGCTGAGCACTGGCCTATCAACAATTTTTCAGTTTGTTTGGGAGTCTTTTAATCAGGAGAAATGCTGGTGGCCTTGTGCGGGAAATAGGCAAGTGTCTTTCCCTTGTCGGAGTATTGAAAACTTGAAATTTTCCGGTCGTCGGGTTAAGTACGAGCTGAGATTCGGATCTGGCGTTAGCTAGCACGCATGAAACTCAAACTTCTTTCGGAAATATTCCTTCAACGGTTAGGTAGGGTTCTACAGAATTATGAATGGTGCAGTTAGTTTTGGAAACTTGTTGGACACCGTTTGTACTTGGACATATTAAATGCTGAAAAATCCCTACATAAAGTGATCTTGGAATATATCAGAGAAGCAAATAATCTAAAACATGCCTGCGAAGAAAGTTTCGAATAGAGCCTTGCCTGAATCGAAGTCCTTTTTTTTCCAGATACATTCACATGACCAGACACAGCATCTAGGTATACGACCAGTGATTCCGTGAGTCTCTCTCCTTCCCCAACTGGGTTTGCGAATAAGCTATGACGGCGGAGTTTTCTATATTTGTAAGTTTTCAAATTGGTATGATTAGGAGTTAATCATTCTTATGTTGAAATATTTGTAAGGAAGGCCATAGGGACATACGGCTCAATTTATATAACATTTGTGGGATGCCTTGGTTGATGGATTTTTATGAGATGAAAGCCTTCTTCACCCGATAATCCCCTCATCACTACTGAGTTAAGGATTGTCGAAATTGAGCATGCTGTTTCAATTTCACTTTTCAGACGGTGTGCATCCCTGAAGTTTATACTGCAAGACCATTTTCCGAAGCTCTTTTCGTTTGGATTAGAGAGAAGCAAATGCAATTGTTCTCTTGCAGTCTGCTCCATATGCTTGAATCCAAACCTAAATCCTATTGGGGCATCAGCCTCCTTCTTTACTTAAGTAGCGCTACAGTTCGTAAATGGAGGCCTCAATTAACAAGCCTCTCCAGCTAGTCCGGTCTTTAGCTAAGTGCCTCCAGTGGTGCACTCCAAGTCATTTGAGGTCTCCTTTTACTTGTGGGAGCCACCTAAGATAAAGAACTCCCTCTGAGTTTGATTCGAAGACTCTGTCATCTCAGGCGACTGATGCGCACTTTTCTGACTAGGTCGATGTCGTTGTCCGGCTCGTATAGTTCGTCGTTGAATTTTCTCCTCCAAATCCCGTCAACGCAAACGGGACCCAATATTTTTCGAAGGATTTTTCTCTCAAAACGACTGAGAATATCTTCATTCGTTTTCGATAGAGCCCATGCTTCAGCGCAATAAAGTAATACTGGGATGAACAAGGTGTTATACAGGGTCTGCTGAGTTTTTCGGAATAGGGCCTTCCTAACCCAAAGAAACGCGATTGGCAAGAGTGATTCCTCGTTTTATTTCTGCTGAGTTGTTGTTGGCAGAATTTCTAGTAGAGTTAAGGTAGTTACTACCTCGAAATTGTAGCTATCGACTGTGGCGTTTTGTGCAATTCCCAGATGCTGTGTTTCCCTTCTTGTTGACAGCATATACTTTGATTTGCCCTCATTTATAGCTAAACCCATTTTGGCAGCTTCCGTTTCAATACTAGCGAACGCATCGGCGACAGTCAGCTGAGTTCTCCCAATTAACAATTGTCGATATCATCGGCGTACGCCAGTAGTTGCACAGACTTTTGAAGCCTAAAACCTTTTTGACGTCAGTGGTCTCGGTTAAGTCGTTACAGATATTGACCGAGCAGCGGGGCTCTTACTCGTCATTCTGCACAGCCGGACGCATTTGGTAGAGATGCCACAACTAAACATGGCTCAATACTCGTATAGCTCGTCTCTATAAATGCTACGCGGTCTTAAAATCTATGAAAGGGTGGTGAGTATCGATTTGGACTTCTTGAGTTTTTTCCAAGATCTGCCGGAGTGTGAAGGTTTGGTCTGAAACAGCACTGATAGACAACCAATCAGGTTGTTGCCGAAGAGTTTCAGACTATAATATATGACAGATAAGATCTTGTTGTTGAGCAGACTTACGGGTATACTTCTGTTGTTGGCGTAGTTGAGGGGGTCTGCTTTTCTGCAGACCATCTTTGAATATCTCGGCCCGTAAACTGTCAGGTCCAGCTGATTTAATGAATCTTAGCTTAGAAATTGCTATCCTTACTTCGTTTTGGTCGGGTGGACGGAAATTTTAGTTATCATCGTCTGAATTCTGCCTGACGGCAGGCTATTAAGCTTCTTCGCGGTTATACAGTCGGGTGAAAAAGTTTTTCCATATTCTCAGCACCTACTGTGACTCTACTACAAGGCTTCCTTCTTCATTTCTACAGGCTTGTATGGGTCTTCTTGCCTGACATGTTTTTGGTAAAACTTCCATGCGTAATTCCTGGAGAACAACCTCTCAATATCTTCGATCACACGCTTCTCATGCTCTTTTTTCTTCTTCTGGAGAAGCCGATGTTCTTCCCGTCTCTTCTGCTCATAAAACTGCTTGCGTGGAGGTCGGGTAAACCCAACTAATCGGTTGGGGCGTCTCTGATAACACGTTGGCAGCGTTGCCACTGGTCTGCGGTACTTAATGCTGGCGGCATAGGAGTTGTTGAGAGATTTCCGTATACGCGTTCGGGGACGATTTTGGCGATCTCTTGCGATTGCAATTTTTCTTTGTTGGGGGGCTTGGGAAGCCCGCATACTTATATTGTCTGCAACAAGGTGGTGATCCGGGTCAATGTTAGATGCCCGGAATGTTCGGACGTCCAGAATACTGGATGCATGCCTCTTACGTTTATCGCAAAACGATCAATTTGATTTGGCGTTTGATGATCCGGAGACCGCCCTTGTGTATATTGAGATGAGGAAACCGTGTGCTTGATATAGTAATATTTCGTCCTGCCGCAAAGTTAATAAGCCTAAGTCCGTTCCCAGACGTGGAGTCGTGTGGTCTATGCTTACTAATTGTCCTTTCAAAGGCGTCCACATTTCCCTGGGCGATCTTAACGTCATACTTCGGACATTGTTCATATGTCTTGTCGGGGAGCTCGTAGAAACATTCTTTTCTGGCGTCGTCCTTGTTTCCCTGTGGGGCATAGATGCATATTAGGATTATCATAAGACGCTGGCTCACGTGCCGGAAGTTCAAGACTTGTTGGTTATGTCTGCATATGACAAATCCGCATCCGAACAATCGCCATAGTAAATATCATATATTCCATCCTTCTTATGTCCGCCCCATCCCGTCGCACTTCCTGGATGGCGGTGATATCTGTGTGATAGCAGTCAAGAGCCTCTGCTAATTGTTCGGCTGCATGTGGCGTCAGAACATTCCCCGTGCAAATCCGAAAGTCGTTGTCATTTAAACGTTTGCTAGGGTAGTAAACAGTGAATCCATTTTCATCCGAGGCCGTTAGTCCTTCTAGAACTTAAAAAAGTACTGAAATGGGTTATACTGGAAAGGCTTTGGGAGAGAATAGCTGTCCAATTTGGCTTCAAAACGGCAAAGGCATCGAAGGCCTACCTACAGTACCGCCTACAGTACCGTACATGTTTTTATTAGATTCCAGGTTGCCAAGAAATCGGGCTACGGGAAAGCTACTTTACTGTCTGGCAAGCATATGCGACAAATTCGAATGGGAGTGTGAGTATTAATGTGGAGCGTCGTGTATTGATATGGAACTTTGTGATGGATGCGCTCCTGCAGAAATTATCGGAACACTACAAAATTTGTGCGTGTGATGACCTTTTCACGGAATATCAGTGAATAGGAGCGAGAGTGCTTCCAATTGTCGCTGAATGGGGTGAAAATTTGTGTCTTGAGATAAGACTATTGCAATGTTGCTTAAGGAAGATTTGGCTGCTAATCAGCTCCCTTCATACGCACAAAATGGTGTTAGCCATAAACATGTGATGCCAAGTATCTGGGTATAATAAGTGAGCAGATGAGATCAATTCGTCAACGGACTGTTGAACGCTATAGACCAGGTAAGGTGGATTCCATGGTCCGACTGGACATTTCATAGGCGCGATATATGGTGACCGTTTTTTTGCCTGTGTAACATTTGGCTCGCCAAAGAGTGGCCTTATCCCCGCTAGGCTGGAGATGTTGTTGAGAGTACCTCCTATTGATTTAAGGCCGATACATCGAGCTATCGCCTTAAACATAAGGCAAAGACTCTCACTGAGTGGAATTGTTTGGTTCCCTTTTAGGAGGTGGACAACTTAACCCTTGGCTTTACTTGCCAAATTTATCAGATCTAGACGGCAATTTAGGTGGCACAAGACCGCGAACGGTAGAGTCACGTATAGCTTCCTAAAGGATGTGTCATTCATGTGCGGTTTTCTTCAGCTGAATCTCTGTCTAAATAAGAGAGACCCGAGCGAGGTGACAAACTACCCAAGCAAGGCTGCCCTTGAGTTGATGTGTATGTTCTGTGCATGTGTCCCATCTTTTCGGACACTAGGGCCTTGCAAGTTATGTGCATAATCTTTGATGGTTAAGCTTACGAACTAAGTTATGTGTTAGCTATGCAAAATAGATTTTTACTATGCACGTTGCATCTATTCCTGGTCCAAAAGGTGGAATACAGTTACGAGTAGTGACCGCAAGTTTGCTCAGCTCGACTGAACATCCACGTGAAGTCAGGGGCATATGGAAATTCTTCGACTAATTGCGCAGTTGTCTTCTTTGTGTGGGTATCGCGGAGATTCTGTTCCCGGGGATTTTTGTTGAATAAAATTTCCGCATCTTACATTTGCAGCTAGCAACGACTTGCGACCAACAACTGCGGCAATAATCGGCCTGTTGAATGGGGTAGTGGAACTGGAGGTGGTACTTGTATTAACCCGAGCGTATTGTATTGATCGATCGTACGTGTTCGTCCTTTACAAAAAAAAAAAGTAAAACATCCCTATACATTCAGCATTTCAAGCTTAGCCCTTCTCTCCCTTACTTAATGCACCGCAAACTCATTTTCAACTTTAATATAAAATTGTAGTAGATTTGCGACTGCAAATCGAGGGAACTTTTAACCTCATCCGAATTACAACTGCACTCCAGTTTAGCTTGGCGCCTTAAAAAGCTCTTGCATTTTGCTTACTACACTATCGCGTGTGTGTTGATTCCCCAAAAGAAGAAAAAAAACAAAAACAAAAAACTAATAACAATAGTTTTTACCACCCCAGTGACAAGAAGAGTCCTAGGTCTTAGAAGAGATTTTCTCGGATTTCGTAGACGTATCCATAAACCCAACTGTGGCATACGATTATTATTGCTCTATGAAGCCCGTCCTTTGTTATGACAATGCGAGCGCCACAAAGACAATGAACTTTTAATCGAAAGGATAATAAAACTGGAAAGTACGTTAGTCTTTTTTTTGGGCACCCCACTTCCCCTTCCCCCTCCACCAAATCCTTTCATATTCGTACACGACTTCATGTTTTGTTGCCACGAAAATTCCTGTGAAAAACAAACAAAACATTAACATGGCGAATATTATTGTTTTCGTCGTCATCGTCATCATCATCGTTGTGTAGTTGTCGTCATTGTTGAGGAAGAACAAAGTTGTTGTCATTCATATCCTTTTTGACTTCCTTTCCTCATTTCCTATCCTTCAACATGGATAACCGTTGAGGCTTGCTAACAAGTGTGTTGACGTCGCAATTTAATTCATTCTTTATGTTTTTATTCTCTCGTAGAGCGACTTGTTTGTGGGAAATGGACTTAATTGTTGTCCTGATTACGTCATGCAGGTGCATTCGTAGGTTAATCGGTAAAAATCGAGGCCTAAAATAGGTGAGCGAGTTGGTTTTTTAGGCCAAATGGAGGTCGAGGACTTGAATGAAACCGCGACCCTACTTATGGTATATGAGGGAATGCTTAATACACAAGTTGCATGCGAAACAAAGTTAATCCATACACTGTTACCCCACTGTCAGCATGGAAATTCGACATCAACACCAACACCAAGACCAATACTAACACCAACCCCGAAACCAACGTCGACATCCACGTCGAATGAAATTAATTAAAATTTCAATTTCTGAGTGCTCAAAGTTGTAGTGCTGCTTTGATTCGAATAAATAAAAGATGCTTGCATCCGCTGTATCCCGGATACGTTTGAACTAATTAAAGAAACGCACAGCAAAATCCTTTTTCGTTGAAGACTAAAACTGGAATTCGGAGTTGGAGTGAATAGACACTGCTGGATACTCTACCCAAAGCCCAAGGGGTGTGTTTTTTTTCTTCTGAAACTGAATGTAGGTTAGAACTTCAAATTGTAAAGGTGGCTTTTGATGATGACTCGTAAGGAAGTGCTGTTTCTATAGGAGCGCAGTCATAAGGATGACCGTTATGAAGGTGGTTTTACTATTATTCCAATATGCGGCATATGAAAGCGCTTGGAACCGCTCTTAACATGAATACTCAAACTTGGCAAGAAGATATTGACTGGTGGTACATCAATGAAAGGTATAATCGCTTTATACGTCAGCAATAGCGGACTTCGCAATCCATAGCTGGAAAGTCAAGTATGAGATTCACACCTGCGTTAACGAAACAGACACTACAACCCAGACATGTACTGATGATTCAATTACGAGGACCTGCGGTAATGTAGGTACCCAAAGTCGTATCCGGAATATCAGCGTTTCTCTCTATGTGAGGAGCGTTCCTACTGCCAACAGGAATGACTTTGGCAGGCATTGGCACCCCGAAGGCTTAAACATGTGCTGGTTCTCAGACGGAATAGGAGTATCGAACAATTTATGCTGATTTCCGCAGCGTCAGTGGCCTCTTAATAGATATCCCCTAACAAGCCAGTAGAAAATCAGATGCAGGAGAAGTTTAGATGGCAAGAGATAACCATCTTTAATAGCAACCCCTTAGCCACATATGTAGGTACATCACCAACCAACTAAAGAAGACCTTAATGCACCAAACTTAGTACCAAATTAGAACCATTGTACGCCGATGAACATGGCAATCCAGCATAACTTTCTAAATAATCGAGGTACCACAGCCTTCACTCAGGAAATCTCTTGAAGCAGTTCTCCATTCAAAGTTCAAAACATTCGCTTGCTACTCGTATAGAATTTTGATTCTTTGCTAAGGTATCACGGAGAAAAAAGGAGAACACTGGCAGCAATGATAGCTTGTGGAGGCTCTTGGATCCCATATTGTAGATCACACTTATAGCAGCCTACTTCCAAGATTGTGAAAAGGATGATAAACCGTCTGATTATAAAATGTCTTCAAAGAGTTTGGATTTTGTAACAACAGGCCACTTGATGGCGTGTCTCACCGGGAAGTGGAACCCAAGTCTACATCAATCTAGCGAAAGCAGGATAGTCGTGTTGGAGATTTCGAAGGATAGATGAATCTCTAAGCAGGATTCATACACATATTCATAAATTCGTAATATAAATGCTGTTATGCCTCAGGGTTGTGTTCTGTCTCCGATACTCGTTTTTAATTTTAATTTATGATTGCTCGTCTCCAACTTTTAATCCAATCTGTTCCTCTGCTCGTGACTGTACTCTCTGGTTTTCATATTTATTCCCGGACTCATTCTTGAACAGAAATTTGGCATTGCGTACGATGAGAACTCAATGAGGTTAATTGAACACTATATTCGCTAAAAAATGAGCGGACATCGTCTAAATTGACTTCAAGACTTTGATGAAACGGACAACAACGTCTCCGCTAAGAGACGTTGAATTTAGGCCATCCATTTTGACATTAGGCAAGGCAAACTAAGCATCAGATCTAGCTGATGGACAATAGTCCTCCATCCAAGATGAATACTGGGGTTCCATTCAATGTTTCAAACTATCGACGATGCCAAGTAACTTGGCGTAGAAAAACTGCACTGTGTTTTAGACAAAGATCCTGCAGGCATCGGAAGACTATTAAGCAAACTAATAACGAATTTAGACTCACATCAAAGGTATCTGGAAGAAAGTGATACTCGTAAATGGTAGCTTATACGGAGGACATCGGACAAACACCCACCCACGGGATCTATCATTCTTCAATACCCTTGGGCATACTCTGTACATGCACCTGTTGCCTGTATGTCAATTCAGCTAGAATCAAACTGAACCTCTTCACAGAAAAAATGAAGATACTATGAATCGTTCCACCCAACAATTTGGCATATCTTTGAATTTCTCGAAGATTTGTTTCACCGTGGACAACAAATTAAGTTCTAGTTACTCTCTATTCGTGCAAGGAGACTGCAGACGTAAAGTACGATCTGCTCGTATAACCTAAACTCATTCAATGGATCCTACGACCCTTGGTCGGTAGGATCTTCAAACTGTGGCCAGGATATTCAGATTTCTTTGGAATCTATGTTTATGGCAAAGAGTACAGAGCGTCTTTGCCACCACGCTAAACAAATGATACATTCTCCAGAGCTCATTAAGGCAAGTCCTAACTTAACCCATGTGAATAGCTGCGAGACATCTAAATGTAAACATATATGGCTCATGCTTGATCTTAAAACTCAAAGGAAATGATCAACCTCAGGAGAAGAGGCTTAAATATCCGAAAACTAATTGCTTCATGTGCGCGACAGAGAGTGCTGTCCAAGATGCAACATGACAACCAAAGCGGAAGATACTGCAAGACTGCACTTCCAAATACTCTTACAACGCGACTCTGGACATGTGTAACTCGGTTAGGCAATACGGCGTTGTGAAATCTACTTCTTTCGGATAGGAGCAATGCTGGTGAAAAAGACCCTGATTGCGGATTCTGACTGAGATCCATATGCAATCACGAGGGTAGACAAAGACTGTTGGCAAGGCTTAACGCTCTTAATAGTTATAACGTCTACGTATATGTTCAGGCATAAACAAATGTTGTAGGTGACTGTCAGTTGCTTCATGCCTTGCGACTTTCTGCTCTTAAACGCAAGTACTATTAGAGCAATAGAAATGGGCTTTCAGTCAATTCTCGTTTACGCTGCCGGCCGAAAACCTAAGACGCTGCAGATCTTCTGGCACTGTTAAGAAATTTCGATAACATATGAGACTTGTCAGTGTCAGTCAGAGCGTTCTCTGGATCTACCTGACTATGAATAGACCAATTATAATACTCGTATGTCTTATACGTCAGTTGCCTGATGAAATAATCTCTAACGAAAATATGTCAATAGACGTCACCAGACACCAAAATATGGTCTGTTTCGGATGCAACTGCGCTGTCCATAGCATGACCGGCTCTGCTCTAAACGCACAGATGAATCCTCCCTAATATTCATAAGCCATCTTCCGTTTTAAAAAAAGTTGCAGCAATACAACGAGCACTGGATATTTGAACTTGTGCGCCGACTGCCTACTTTTGTTCCTGCAAGAATAAGAAATCGACTTTAACTGAGCGCAAAAAGGTATGTGCCTATGTAGTTGGACCTTCACGTCTCCAAAATCGATGTAGGATGCGGCGCATGTATCCTTCAAGAGGAGCGCACGGGTAGATTCCACTCATTGTTAGGAAAACTAGCATCTGTCTTCGAAGTAGATATATTCGCAATCCTGATGGCAATGACCTGCATACAAATATTGTATATTGTGAAAAATCGGAAGAGAGAGCGAGGTATTTGCATCTATAGCGACAGCCAAGATGCGCTTAAAGTCTTTTTGAACTCTCTCCCGACTTCTAAGCTAGTTCGAGAATCCGAAACTCAGTCGAAGCCGATGAACATACGTTAAAACTATCTACGTCTTCGGTCAGGACTTTTATTGACAATTAGGTGTCATATCAGCATGACTGCAGATAACATGACTCTGCAGGACGCCCGAAAACAAAAGCTTCACGACGTCTCTAAGGGGTCAGAGATTTTTCAGATATCATTCAATAGAAGAGACTCTAGACTGCTTACTAGCACAGTGATAGAGAACTACGCTTTTGCTAAGTACCTTAATGTGCTGGGCATAAGTAAAACAATGTCTTACCACACTCGCTGCGAAAGTGATGAATTTACCTCGGAGCACTATCCCTGTGAGTGTCTGGCCTACACTCGGATTAGGCTGTAGGTACTCGGCGCTACCAGCGCAGGCACTTTGCTACTTAAGTCTGTCTGTGAAAAACTGACAAATCACAGTAAAAGGAACTGACAAGGAATGCTCTTGTTCCGACAAAACCATAAACCATAATCATGGGATACTGTGTTATTGGAGGGCACGTGCAACAAATGGGTATTGCTCACACTGATTTCACCCGAAGCTGCTGCGATAAAACGGAAGGCACTACAAGGCACTGCCCTGCCTTGGCACTCATCGATATGGAATCTTTGTTTTACGACAAAAAATCTCTTTGGTTCCGAGATAGGACTTCGACCTCACATGCTACATACTGCTATCGCAATGGATTTACAACATCTTTAAATGTGCCTCAACCAAACCTTGATTAGGGTGATTTGAACTCTACTTGGAGGACATAGTCTCTAGGTTTTTAACGTAAACCGTAGACTTAAGTTTACGAGATGCCCATACATCTATATGAGCAAGGATACGCCTTGCCATCGCTCTGCCGCCTTAATGAGATATCAAAGCAGAACTTGTGTTGGAGGCACAAGTTCCACCCTTCGTATGGGTCGAGGCCGATCTTAAAAATCTTGCTGCTCTTAGGGTCACAACACCCAGTACTTATTGCAACTCTGCATTGGGTCAAACCAACAGGAAGACCCTTCCCGCGACTTTGTGTTTAAACCACAGCCACCATGACGCTCCCACAAGGGGGCCTACCTCAACAAGTCAGGCCCGGACCGAGATCCGGAGGCTCCTGACTCTCATGGTACCGTGATTTAAGTCCTGATAGGGACTACCGGTGGTCCTGCCGCCAACAAGACCTATGACCCGCAACTTGTAACTGAATAAATCGTAGCAACCTTCGGTGGCGTCATCTGAAGATGTTTACGATAAGACCAGTAATATGCTCTGCCTCCACTTTTTATTAGACAACGTCGTTGATGGGTAAAGCCTTGATAATTGGGCGGGGGCCCTATACTTGTAGGACAAAATGATTTGCATTTTTAGTTTCTATTTAGCAACCAGGGCAGTTGCAGAGCCTACAAGATTGCCATTAGCCCATTACAAACTGGCGCCTAAGTTAAATTTCTTTTAAACGATTATTTTCTCTTCCAGACCAACTGCACCCGTTTTCCTGAGCCTACACCACAGACATTTTAAGAGTATATTTTAGCAAAGCCATTCGAAGAACCATGGCTCTTAAGGTGTGAAACTTATTTTCAATCTGGGAAATTCCTACTCAAACACACACCTTCAGTGCGATTGAACACTTAAATTTCCAATGAAATCGTGTCACGGAATCTTTACTCGATAGCCTAATTGCCCTAATTAAGATAAGATATGAGACGACAACTTCGTGGGCTAATTTTAATTTTAGATTAAAATCCAACAAAAAAAAGTAATTAGCTCAAAGCTGATTAGGAATAAGAAATCGACTTTTATCGAAAGCAAAATTATGTAACCGACTTTCAAAGAAAATTGCTTTAAGTTCAATTCAATTTGAGGTGCATGCAGTAGTGTAGATACTTTTTTTTATAGTAAAACTGTCCCTAGTAAGCAGAGATAAGTTGCAGATACTCGTGTTTTTATCAAGTGATCTTATCTATCTTTCACAAGAAATCATCACGGCGACTAAGCTTACTACAAACATTCAAAGTCTGCCGTACTTCATATTATACAAAACGTTCACAGTTGATGTACGAATAGATAAGGGCTTGCAGAAACCGTTAAATAGCTTTTCGATTCGACATTTATCGTTTGTTTATTATTATTAATTCGACTTTTTTTTTATGAAATTTTTTTCTACTTCATGCAGAAATGTGACCAGCTTACCGGTGATAACAGGTTTGTGTTTGCTATTGTACGTTGGATTGGAACTTACCTGTAAAGAAAACAAAAATAAAACAAATGAACAGTGTTAATTAAATATTTACACAAATACAAATAGATTCAGATATATTATTGCAGATACTCTATTAAATTTATTTGAGTGAATGAGCTCTTTAGAACCTGACTTGGAGTAGATGTTGTGAAAGGTGGTATGGGTTACCCAACACTAGATAGGTAGTGACGTATCTATGACCCAGAATAACCAAAAAACCGATTGAATGGGAAATGGGAAACTGCTGAGTGTCCTATGACCAGCAGCGCAACAACCAAGTTCGTAGCAAAGTGCTTGCTGCCACTGGTTGTCCCCAGTAACTGCATGAGTAAACCCTTGCTCGTGCATTAACCCTTATTCATGCAGGCTAAAATAGCAAGGGCATGCTCGGCCAGTAGCATAATACTGGCCTACGCCTTTATAGGGCTCACAACCTTATACGGAAGAGATTCAAAAAGATGTGGTGAAGCAACTAATGCCCTCGGATAAACCGAACTAACTGCTGCAACCCTTACAAATGTTTAATGGACAGCGACTTTCGGATCTTCACGTAGAGTGTTGGGACCCAGCCGAACAATTAGCAGAGGCTCTTGACTGCTAGCATGCAGATATCACCAGCCAGTGCGATGGGATGAACCAGACATAAGAAGGATGAGCAATTGTGATATAACGGGTGACTAGATAGCAATGATAGTTTATCCAATTGTTATGTTTCAGCAGCTGTTACCAATGATATCTAGCTGTCAAAATATTCAGTAAGGTTTGCCATTTCGACGTGCATCGTTTCACGCTTGCCGAACGTGCGAGAATTATTAAAAAAAATGTTATCGAAATTACGGCTCAGTTGTAAATATGCAACGTGAATTTCGTCGTGAGGTTGATCGCCATCATGGCCTCAAATTTGAAAAGTTTGAGCGTGAGTATGCACGTAGCCCAAGACCCAAAAATGTCGGCTAAATTGGGCATCGCCAGAGAGTCAACCCTACTTATTTTGAGGTTGGATTTGGGCCTACATCTGTATAAGATTGTGCTGACGCAAGAATTGAATCCAGACAACCATGGACAACGCCGTGAGTTCGTTCGGACGCTGGAAATGTTGCTGGATTTTGGGCAAAAAATCATCCTCTTGGACGAGGTCCATTTTCGGCTCAGGCTATGTCAACGAGCAAAATTGTCATTATTGGAGCGAACAAAATCTACGAGTGTTCGGCCAAGTATCAATGTATCCACAAGGGTTGACTGTTTGGTGCGGTTTTGTGCACGGCTGAATCATCGGACCTTATTTCTTTCGAAATGAGGAAGGAGACACGGCTACCGTCAATGGTCTCAGGTATAGACCAATGTTAACCGACTTTTTGTGGTCAGAGCTCGACAACGTCGATATATCCGAGCTGTGATTCCAACAAGACGGCGCTACATGCCATACAAGCGACGCAACGCTCGAAGTTGTGAAACAGAAATTTGGCGGCTGGCTTATCTCACGGCGAGGGTTCATCAATTGGCCGCCGCGATCATGCAATTTGACACCGCTCGATTATTTTCTCCGGGGCTACGTCAAGTCCTTAGTCTACGCTAACAAGGCAACCACTTTGGACGAGCTCGAGGCCAACGTTCGACACGCTATTGCCGGAATAACGACGCAGATATTGGAGCGGCCATTTGAATGATGTGCTATCTCATACATAATATCATGAACACAGCTTCAAAATAAAGCCAGAATCAATTTTACATCTCATGCCATTGTTATTTTAATAATTTTTTTTTCTAGCGTTCTTATTTTGGTGGTGACTACTATAGGGAAAAGAGACAGCGCATATTCGGATGCGGTAGACTTAGGCAAGAAGTCCTAAGCTTCCAACACGTCATGGAACGTCTTATTTCAATCCGCATCATGGATAATTTTGTTAGGAAAGGAGGACATATTTGGTGAGAAAGTTGGTAGGCATAGGCTACACGACACCACGTCTGGAAACGAACTTAGGTTTATTGACTTTGCGGCGGGACGAAATATCACTATAGTAAGTACACGGTCTTCTCATCTTAATATACACAAGGGGACATGGCGGTCTCCGGATCATGAAACACTAAATCAAATTGATCACATTGCGATAAACGTAGGCAATGCCTCCAGTATTCTGGACTTCCAAACGTTTCAGGCAGCTAACATTGACTCGAATCACCACCCTGTTGCAGCCAGATTTCCCAAGCGCCACGACAAAGAAAAACTACGACGAAAAGATATACGAGTAATGTAGAAAAGTTCCAATCGCAAGGGACAGTGTTTTTCGTGAACACCCGCCGCGGAGACCTGAGTTAACGGGGCGTCCGTACATCCATGAGGGCCAGGGTACGCCTAGTCATCGCTCACCCTCTGTCGGTAAAACCGAAATCGGAACCTGTGTTGAGGGCACAAGCTGCACCTTCGGTATGAGTCGCGACCGATCTAAAACCTCTTGCCGAAATAGGATCACGGCAGACAGATTTGCTACTCCACATAAACCACCGCCACCTTGACGCTGCCACTAGGGGGCAGTCAGACCGGGGGGTACCGCTTTTAAGTCCTGATGGGACTATCGGTAGTCCACGCAGCTCAATAGAAACTAATGACCGGCCGCTCATAATGTAACTGGTCAAATCGTAACAATCTTCAGTGGCGTTAATCTGGAAGCTATTACAATAAGACCAGTATTGCTCTGCCCCCAATAGATAGAGATGATAGACAAACTTCCGCCCTCCTGACCAAAACGAAGTAAGGATAGCAATACCTAAGCTAAGATCCAACAAATCATCTGGACCTGACCGCTTACGGGCCGAGGTATTCAAAGCTGCTAGAAATGGCTTTGTGGAGAGCATACGCCAACTGATTTCTCAGATCTGGTCCGAAGAGTGTATACCTGATGAATGGAATCTCAGCATCGTTTGCCCGATCCACAAAGAAGGTGACCTTCTCAACTGCACCAACAACAGAGGAATAATTCTCCTCAACATCGGATACAAGATCTTATCTGCCATATTGTGTGGACGTGTGAAACCCTTCGCCAACAACCTGATTGGTGCCTACGAGTATCAGTACGGTTTCAGAGCAGGAAAATCCACAATCGACCAAATCTTCACACTCCGGCAGATTCTCGAAAAAACTCAAGAAGTTCAAATCGAAACCCATCACTTTTTCATCGATTTTATGGCCGCAAATGTGTGGCAAAATCACGTCGCAAAGTAACGGCAAGAGTAGTCATTACTTCACAATCACTTCTCCAGCGGCGACAGAGATGAGAAATAGTTCCGTGGAAGAGACATTCGCAGAAACCAATCAATCTTTCGGAACCTAAAACTGCATCCTTTTTTTCTTCTCGAGCAGGGCCAAAATAAAGAAGGACACTGTCACTATTAGCTCTATGGTATAAAAATGGCTCGACAACCACTGTAGGTCGAAGTTGTGATAGCCATTGTCGGTTTATACGGTCAAATCCACCTAATCCACCTTAAGCAACAGCTTTGGTGTTATATTTCCTCACACACAAAGCCTGTCTAAAACTAGGAGTTCTGGAGTTATTGTTCATAGAACCAGAGTAACGACATAACGACAAAGATCACGTTTAAAACAACAGTGACGATTTTTTTTTTGTAAAGCTAGGACAAGTAGACAACCGGCTCTTAGGATATAATTCATGTTATCATAGTTGTGAAGAATCTGAGGATCATCCTCATCATCTTACACTGTAGGAAGGCATTTTTCGATTCAAAGGATACTCTTACTGTTCGCCAGCGGTTCGGTATGCGTTTTAGTGCGAGGGTAGTGAGGATTTTCTTCAGAGTTGCCAACAAGGCGCCTATTCTTTTTTGTAGCAACACTGGATATGACATAGGTGCTAGGCGACCTGAAACCATCAAGTGAAGCAACAGCGTGATTGATGGCCTCATTCGTAACCAACATCGATGACAGACACCAACTACGGCGCATCGTGCTATTCAGGGCACTTGCAACTTCAGTGATAGGAGCTGGTTCTTATTGGGTTACCTGGCCTGTGAGCCTCGAACATGAGACAAAGAGTGTAGGCTTTCGATTCCGTGTTAATGCCATCGGAATTTCTAATTATTTTCAGTCTGGCTCATGGGAGGAATAATACTATCGGCTTTGAGTGTTCCGATGTCTTTACAAAAGCCTTTATAAGAAGCGCTCTTCAAAATTCGATTAAGCTTCTTTGTATTCTTTGATCCGTAAAAATTCCGGTCCCCCTCCAGATCAGTCTTGAGTGACTTGCCTAGAGGTTGTATGAGTTTCCTTACATAGTTGCCGCAAATCTGCCTTCCACGATGGAACGGGCATTCTGCAGGAGTTTTAACTAATTGGTGAGGGCACCGTTCACCGTTCTTCTACCTTCTATCTCGTTCTGAGCTTAGACGAAGCATTAACGAACTTGTTGAGCTTCTGATAGCGTTAAGTCCTTTGCTTGCTGTCTTACTTTCATAACAAATGATGGCTGAGAACCAATATTGTTGGCAACGAGGGCAGACGATAGTACGAGCGTGTAGGCCGGGTGATTACTGCATCACCCGTACCCCCAAAAAGTATTCTGAGCTTTAGCATCGCAGCATACGATAACTCCCATCTTCATGGGATTACAGTGTTGAATGAGTTCGGCTACTGACTTCAGTGGTGGGTATGGTAGCGAATCATAGGGGAAATAAGCTGACGCTCGTTACATACTCGTATGTATTGGTGTGAAACCCTTTACCCATCCAAAACCATAGATGCGTTTTCTCCATGTTAATGGGTGCTCTATGAATATCGTGTGAGGGGCTTACCAGAGTAAGTCTAGGCAATTGCTTGGATATATCAGATGAGGAGCAGCCCAGCGAATGAAGAAGCACTGAGATGGTTCCGACAATACTAGATGGAGTGAAAAGTAACCTCCTTGACCGCCAGAATTCCCTGCTACTGCAAAAAAGGTTATGGTGCCTTGAAGTCTGTTCATACTTAGACAGACATGCCAAATTTCAGTGCGATACTTCAGTCTTTAGTTTTGTTTTGACAGATGATTGTTGTTGACGTGTTTGGCATCATGTTGAGTATGGACAAAAGCAATTTTCGTTCTCTCATAAAACATTATTTTTTGAGAGGCAAAACGGCGAAGGAAACAAAAGAAAAGTTGGATAAATATTATGGGACTAATGCTCCGTCAGATTACACCGTCAAATATTGGTTTCAAGAGTTTCGTGGTGGCCGCAACCCCACTACCGATCAAGTCCGCAGCGGCAGGCCCTCCGATGCGGTTACAGAGGACAATGTCAAAAAAATACATGAAGTGGTGTTGGCTGACCGAAAAGTTGGGTGCCGCGAATGACCAAAAATACGAACGCAAGAGAATTTCGAAAGAGTGTTTGGACCTGCTGATGCGGAATCGGGCGGACTTTTGGCGTCGATTATTAACTGGATTTGGGTCCAAACCTCAAAAGATGGCTCATCAATAAAAAATCAGGAAATCATCGACGCCACGGAGGAGTATTTTGCAGACCTTCCGGAAAATTACTTTTCGGACGGGATCAAGAAGTTGGAAAATCGCTGGAATAAGTGTATCAACCTAAAAGGGGACTATATTGAATAATATAAAAAACCATTTAAAAACAAAATGTTTAATTCCCAAGGAGGTCACATTTCACTTCATCTAGTACTTGAAACTGCGATTAACAAAAAAAAAAAAAATCTCAAGCAGCACACCTGATGAACTTTTTCAAGCGGCCCCAAATATATTGGCAGGAGTTATCGCATGAAAAAACTAGCATTCTCCAAAGAAGTGGAATCAAAAGATGATTGTAAAGTTGTCGAACAAGTGCAGTTTCATAGACTGCGGAAGCCAGCGAGGTTGATCTGAATGCACTGCCTGCTGTGGCCGAAATAGTAGATAAGATTAACCTGGCCAGCACAAGCAACACCTGGAAGCAACTCTCGACGTCGAACAAGCAGGCCTTCGCCCTGGATAGTCCTGCACGGACCACATTCACACCTCTCTCTCGGGCCATTATCGAGTACATATCTCCGCTCGTTCTGCTTGTTATTGACTTCGAGAAGGTTTTCGCCATCGAGTTTTGGAAGTTTATATGAAAAGATCCCCATAAAATCGTCGCTATTTTTAAGGTTACGTACATATAAGAGCGTAGAATGAAGAAAAACATCATGTTGGTAAGCTGTCAACTAAGACTGCACTCTATAAGTCCTTCTTTTTCTGGTGACAATAAGTGAAGTTATCTGCGCAGCAGTGCCCACGAGAAGTGAAGAGTCCAAATTGTACAATGACATCTTGTTATATACGCACGATGTCCCATTAGCCTGTTTTCATATAGGATTATGAACCTTTGTCAGCCGGTTCGGAACTAAGACCCTTAGTCTTCCTAGATATTTTAGCCAACTTAACGTCGCTGGACAGAAGCTGTTAACCTTCTAGTAAGCATCGTTGATATAGAGGCAGAATCGAGAAGGTACAACCTCCGCACGGTATGTTATCCAAAGCCTGGAATCGCAAAGTTCACAGCACTAAGACTATGCTGCGACTGGCTCCTTCTATTGCGTTAATTCTTCTAGTGAAGTAATTAGAAAAGAACTGCCCAGTTAAGAACAAGGTCTTCATAAATTTACGCCTGTGTATCATCCTGAGAGTCAACTGGACATCTCATCTCAAACAAGCAGCTCCATATGTGAACGGGTCAGGAGCCTGTAGACAAGACTGTATGGCGAAGGAAATAGTAGAAAGACATGTACTAGGACTATGTCATGCAATAGAAGGCACTTGTCCTGGCAGGCAGGCAGAGTGTGTCGTTCGTTTTTAGGAAAAAATTTAAGAGATTCGCACAAAAAAAAAAATGATGACAGTCAATGCCCCACAAAGGGTCACATGAATTAAGTAAGCAAGATTCCATTGACTCCAATGAGAAGTTCATTGAATCAAGTCAATTATTTCTGACGATTCATCGATTGAATTTCAATCGTCTGTTTTTAAGAGTGCATTCAGGGCTTGTCTGTTTGCATACCTATTTCCTGGACCGTTCCAATTCCCTGCATAGAAGGTTGATTACAAATAAATTGCTTAGTCTCACTCACTGTACAATTTACCTCATCTATCGAGCCTTCATTCATCCACTTTCCTAGGCAGACCAGAACACCACAGGATTTCATCAGTTTCCAAGTGCAGAGCAACCTCAATGCAGGCAATTCTAATCTATTCCTCGTCAAAGTGTTTCTTCCATCATGCAATTCAATAAAAGCCGGCCAAGAGGCAGAAAAAAAGGCAAAAAAAGGCAAAAAAAGGCAAAAAAAAAATCCTCGAATTGGAAAAACTAACAGAAACAGAACACTTCCGTTTCGAATTGCAATCCTTTGTTCATATTTCGTATGTACGAGTATTGTACATCCTTTTTTATTCACCCACTTTCGGTCATTCGTGTGGCTGGAAATATTAAAACGACGAGCGTGTCATCATCTCTACCTCCAAAATGTTCGATTTGATGGTAGCGGAGGATACCTCCATTATGAAGTGCACTCACCATCCATCGTCATGGAATTTTTCATTTAAAATTGTCAGCCTGCTCCCCCATCATAGCCTTGTTTTAGATTTGTTGTGCTAAACGCTGGCGCCTGATGTCACAGCAACGTTAAAGCAATGATGACATTCTTGATGAGCATGTCGGCGGCAACAGAAATAAAAATTAAATGTCAAATGTAAAGTACTCGTACTTGTATGCAGGCAAGCAAGCAACAGGACATGCCAAGTATACCTATCGTATGGATACGATGCTCATACTCGTACGTACGGGACAGGACAAGTGCTTTTTCTACCCACTCGACTTTGTTAAATAATTACATTTGCAAATAACATAGCAAATAACGTCATATCTCTCCGGGGATAATGGGCATGCAATTTTCTAGAACCACCATCATCATTCCGGGACAAATCCTTCGAATAATTCTTTAAAGGATGCCCGCCACAAGGTGTTCGCAAAGAGAAAACAAAAAATTAAGGAACACGGTACAAGTATACGAGTACTCGTTGGAAAAGGATGCAAATTTGCTCCCAACTCCGTTCTTGGAATAATGAAAACGAAATTATTTCCTGGTCCTCATGGTACGAGCACTGGAGGATCACACGAAGTAGACACAAATCCTTCCTTCCGTCGAAGCTCTTTGATTTGAATACCAAATCAATATTCGATGTGCCTGGGAAAAGCGGACGAGATATTCTCGTATGGAACGGAAGCAGATACGAATACATCTTGAGAATATAAAATTGTACGCTCCGTTAGACATGGTGGGGATAGAGATTGGTGTTTGTGTACGATTGGTACCTATGCAAGTATCAGCAAACACGTAGAACGACATGATGATACTTTGAGAGGTGGTTATCGTTACTTTTTTATTTTTCTGTTCCAAGGATTGAACACTAAAGACAGAATCATCATCCTTTATCTTACCGTGCTAGCAGGAAGATGATAATCATAAAACACAAGCACTTACATACTCGCACATAGGATGTTTGCTAAGGAAAAGCATATGATGCCAGTGAGTTGTCCTGAATTCATGACTTGAAAAGATGTTTGAAGATGCATTGTGTTATACGAGAAGATGGGTGGGGGGAGGAGGGGTACAATGATAGTGATATAAATCCCAGTGCAGTTATAAATCATAAAGTAAAGAGTTTGTAGAATTTTATGCTGATTTAATGGTGACTAGTGGTGGTAGAACGATTGGTGGCACAGTTGGATGCAGTCCAATGGGGGATCGAATATCATTTTCAATATGTACGAGTACATTGGAGGCATGAATCCTAGGGAAAATGGCAAAGTGAATAAAGAAAAGACTGCTGAACGATAGAAGATACGAGTACACCCAGTGAGTGGCATGGATAGGTGGATTTCCCTCAAGTGTTGGAGGATAAACGCTGCAATATTTCAAATACGATCAGCGACTTGAACAGGCGAGTAAATGAGAGGCTTAGACAAATCCGACTTTTTTACTTAGTACGCGAGGAGTTGGAAAGCCATCAGATACTAACAACACGTACCTGATGTCTTTGCCATTCTTCTACAACGTAGTTCTTCGACGACAAACCTGAAGCAATGGATGTTAAAATTAACCAAAATTTGTGCAGCACACGTACGAGTATATTACATACCACCTTGATCAAAAAGTTCCCGTTTGTTAAGTTGGTAAATCTGTTGTTGACATTCCTTCTAAATCTTAGCGTCATAGCTTGACATTTGCAAAAGTTACGTATCCAAGAGTACATCTATCTCTGTGTGTGATGGCGGTTTTTTTACAATTTTAGAAAAGGGAAAGGTGCGCGAACGTTGGAAATGTTGGAAAAATGTTTCGGCAACGATTCTCTAAAGAGAACGGTCGTTTACCAGTGGCACGAGCGGTTCAAAAGTGGTCGTGAGTCAATCGAAGATGATGAACGCAGTGGCAGACCACTGACATCGAAAACCGACGAAAACATTGATGAAGTACTCGTAAAAGAAATGTTGGTCAATAACCGCAAATTAACCATCAGAGAGATAGCGCAGGACTTGAACATTGTTTATGGATCCGTCCAAGACATTTTGGTTAATGATTTGGGTTTCCGTCGTTTAGCAGCAAAGTTAGTGCCAAAAGACCTCAATTTCATGCAAAAGAGAGACCGTATTGACGTCGCAAAAGAGATGGTTTGCGAGGCTGAATCCGATCCCACATTCATCAAAAGGAGATGAGACTGGAGACGAGACGTGGGTTTATGAGTACGATACGCAATCCAGACATCAGGCAAGTGAATGGCGTTCACGTCGTTTTCAGTCAAAAAATAAGGCAATGCTCACGGCTTTCATGGATTACAACTTTGTAGTGCATCATGAATTTTTGCCAGAAGGCCAGACAGTAAACAAAGAGTATTACGAGTATTTGGGCGTTATGAGACGTTTACGTGAAGCAATTCGCGGAAAGAGACCAGAATTATGGGCATGATAACGCACCGTCGCACAGTGCCATCATTATTCGTAATTTTTTGACCAAAAATGCAACAAATACCATCCAACAGCCACCGAATTCACCTGATTTGGCTCCCTGTGACTTCTTTCTGTTCAATCGAGTTAAAAAACCACCTCTACGAGGAACGCGTTTCAGCAGCGGAGAGGAAGTAATGGAAAAATCGCAGGAAGCACTGATGGACATACCGAAAACCGAATCTAAAAAATGTTTCGAGGATTGGATCAAGCGCTGGCATAAGTATGTTGCAGTCGATGGGGATTACTTTGAAGGGGACAATATAGATTTAGATGAATAAGCTTCAGTTTTTAGTTTTCTGAATAAATTCCGGGAACTTTTCGATCAAGGTGGTACATTTGTTTCCTTAGATACGAGTAATCCTTCTTACATCAGTGCAATCTTCAAAAGTTCCACAAAGTAGCTGATTTGGGCCGTTAATTGTTATACCAACTATAAACGAAATGATTTTAAAAAGAGCAAATGAAAGTATCGGTGGAGCTGACTCATGTGATTGCTTAGAAAGCAACTTATTGTAGTTCAAATGCTCGCACATTTAAAGCTGGACTAACCACGTTATTTGTGCTCACCTTACCTAAAAAAGCATTGTAAGTTGAGTTTTCTGAAAAGGGGTCAGTCTTTCGTAGCAAGATGATAAAGTGGCTACAGCATCAGAATTCACCACATTAGCAACGAGTAATTGGAGCCTGATGTGCGTGTAGGCTGGACACTCACAGAGATAAGTCCAGAGTGTCGTAATCAATCTTACAGTCGCAGGATGTTGTGTCACTCATACCTGTCACATTAGATACTTAGCAAAATGGCAGTGCCACGTTACGACCCCAATAAGCAGTCTATTTGCATCTTTTGTTATCTATGTTGACACCGAAGTGCTGAGCATGTTTGCAGAAACAAAAAGACAACTTCGCCTTTAAGTACTAGATGAGTCAGATCAGTCAGCTTTGTCCTTCTTGTAAAGAGAACAACCCCAGTTTTGAGAGGGTTAAGTGAAGGCCAATTTCTAGTTTACCAATCGTCGACCATGCCATGAAAGGCTACATCATCTCCATACCATATACCTGAGCATTTTACTCTTTTTCATCAAGGTGGTATATGCTTGCTCGTTGTGCTATTGAAACTCAGGATGTGAATCTGGAGCTATGGTTGTTCAAAGGTTGGCCCAACATCTGTTTTGAAAGGCTCCCATTTCGGAGTAGCAACAAACTTCGGCATAAGGCTGCTGATTGTCGTGTAAAACGGCACTTCACAACGTGACTACTGCGTAAAGGACTGGTTTTACATAATGTCAGATACCGCTGAACGTAACATCTGTTACCAGCCCATCGATTTATAGCCAAGCTGGTGTCTGCACGGTTGTTGCACATCCCATGTGTGCCGCGAAGAATGTTTTCAAGCATTGTCATCAACTGGTTGTTGAAAATTAAATTTGACAAGCCATCAGTCTTTCTTTATTAACTACGGATCTATGCACAACGATTCTTTCTGTTGCTAAGATTCCCGACAAGGACTGTGAAGTAGTTTTCAAGTGCCACAGTACACTAGTCCGTAAACCAAATAGACCTTATAATCGACAGGGTTGGTGATATGTATTACCTTCGACATACAGCGGTGTTTACACGTTATACTAAGTAGACGACCAAAAAGACAAAATCTGATATCCAGATGTGACATGAATGGCTAGACCATTTAAATTCCCGGGATCTACTGAATACGATACGCATATGGCGAAAAATAAAGCCGCGGGGGGCATTACTTTACAAACAAGTGAGCAATAACTTTCATGTCCTATTTACTTGATAGGAAAGCTATCAGCAAAACTATTTTCTATCATGGCAACGAGAAGTGCGGAGTCTTTAGTGAATGTCCATTTGGTTACCTGTTGGTAAACGCGGACTCAGTCGATTGGTGGAGGAAAGCACTTCGTCAACTTTATAAATAGATGAAGTACATATCATTAAAGATAAAAGACCCGCAACGCCATATACGGCGATAAAATGGTGTACGCTAGAGGATACTTTGTCCAGAAATGGAATATCTTCAGCGAATTATTTGAGAAATCGTTATCCCTCAAGATGTCTTAAAGCATTTGCGAGTATTCCGACGACTGTACCGAATGGTACTATAATTCTATTAATTCAATCAAAAGGAATCTCATAGAAGACTCAAATGGAGCACAACATATTAAATCACTCACTATCCCTACGCAACATGACTCAAGGCTTGTTAAGGATGCAAACTCTGCTGGACCCCCAGATAAGAGGTAATGGGCGGATTACTGCCGTTTGATTCCGACCAGATATTTCCCATGATACAAGTGCTCATGCTCTATTAAAGAGTTGCTTCACGGATGTCTACTGGGATGCTGCGGAGCGTACACCACGCTGTCTTCACAGAACAATAAGTGATGGATTGCGATACACTTCCAATCAATTCTGATTGGACTGTATTCGATAGAAGATCGTATACTGACTAGGATCTGTTCAACACTTTCCGACTATGCTATGAAAGAGAGGTACCGATGAACGTTGGTTTTAAATGTTTGAAGGTTATAATGACTTGGAAATAAAGAGCTCGGCAGGGCATTTCATAAGCGAATCGTGAGGCTTCGAGAAGAAAGTGGGATTGAGGGTAAACTGATGAGCATTCAGCGATAGAACAACTTAAGGCAGGAGACATTACGTCGGTATTTAAGTGTGTCCATCGATTGTATCACCTATAAGTATCTAGCAGGTGCAAAGATGTTTTAGGTGGACCCGACCAGGCGTGGGCATTGTACTCCAATTTTAGGAGCACAAATGCCTTATATATTGAGGCCAGATCAGAGGGTGAAAAGCATTTCTTACATCGTTTGAGAAAGCCTAGACATTTCGAAGCATTTTTGGCGACATCGAATATGTGGTCATTCCAACGTAAGTTGTTATTGACACACATACCGAGAATGGAAAGTTTTTCGATTTCGATGATGTAAGTACCATTCATGGATAATGGCTGGGTATTTAAATTTCGCTTTAACGATATCAGACAGCATTGTGTTTTGGAAAAATTAAATCCCACTCTGTTGATAGTTCCCCAATTGGTTGTGATTTTGATATCAAAATTTAATGAGCTTAACATACGCTGCCGTTCCCGTTCTACAGCCGAGGAGCAGGGACGTGAGTTCGGAAACAAGTATGAAAAGCAGAGAGTACTGTCGTCAGCAAAGGAATATATTGGATTAGAAGTGGCAGACAAGAGATCTTTGATTAAAAAGAGTGTCGGAGACAGAACGGAGCCCTGGTGCACACCAGCATTTATTTTGTGAATATCAGACTTGAAACCGTCCAAGACAACTTGAATTGAACGTCCCGAAAGGTAATTTCTAAGCCATTGAAGAAGAGATTCATCGATCCCAAATTCACGCGTTTTCGATAAAAGAGCCTGGTGCCAAACTCTGTCAAATATCTTAGAAATATCAAGTGCAACTATCTTACTTTCCTCAGATTGCTTTTCGGTGAGATATGCCATCAAGTCACCAGTGGGCCTGTTGCTACGAAAACTGTATTGCCGGTCATTGAGAAATTTTCATGTTTCGAGATATTTCATGAGCTGACAGTTTATCAGCGTTTCTATGACCGTGGAAAGAAAGAACGTAAGTGCAATGAATCTGTAGGAGGAAACAGAAGAAGATTCGCCTTTTGCAGATTTTCATCTGCTCGGAAAGAGTCCTAAAAAGTAGGATTGATGAAAAAGCTTACGCAATGGTTTTGCCAGCGTGGAAGAACACCTCATCAGAAGAAGGGAAGATATACCATCTGGACTACCGGATTTTTAAATGTTAAGATCTTCAAGAAGTAGGCGGAGACAAATCTGGAAGTGTTGTACTGCAGCAAACAGATTTACCTTGTCCAAAGAGCTGATAGTTGGAATGTAATTACAAATAAGCGTTGGGATTGAGGATGAGGCAGAATTTCTGATGTTGTTGAAAAAATTTATTACCTTCGGGACAGTGAAGTTTTTTTTGTCGCAGTCTTTGGTTGTATTCAAATTTCACACTCTTAAAAAACGCGTTGCAGTCATTTCTGGCTCGTTTGAATTTTTTTCGGTTCGGTCTTGTAGTACCGAAGAAAGTGTTCCCTATCATTGACAGCTTCTTTACAGCTCGAGTCATACTATGCCTTTTCTCATTCCAAAGAGAATAGTGTATGAGATCATGTCAGCAGCGACATCCACGTTGTTATAGAGGAAACAGGTGTTAGGCGGCCTTGCGCGATCAATCGATTGATGTCAATCACTTACATGTATTTGTGAAAATGCATCTGTGAAGTCGAATTGACGAAAATCAAAGGATATTTGATTTTGCATCATGAGAGTCATGCTGATTGTTGGGAAAAATGAGGGATGATGAAGATTTTCGTGTGTGAACTGATTAGTTTTTTTTTAATCACTTCTTCATCCAAATTCTCTTCTTTCTTGACATTCTTTTATTTTTCCTCTTTATGCAAAGTGGAAGTATGAAATGCAATCGTCATTATCACTCATTGTACATCCGAACGTCATGAAAACTCAGAAGGACTAAAAATTTGATGTCAGCTGATTGAACGTGTAAGGGGTAGCCTCAATCCACACGTACACTATGCATGATGCCAGTCGATTGACCGTGTAAGGGCCGCTTTAAATAGACTCCAATTGGATGTCTTGTATTGCCATACGGTTCGTTCAGAAATCTTTTCTCTAACTGTATGGTCGGTATAGTCTATAGTCTGACGAGCCTAGAGGGGAGCTGGATTAAGCTGGTTTCCGCAGACATACCGTCCTTTGGGTGTTGTCTGCCCGAAGCCACCCAGAATTGTGTTTATTGAAAAACGCCCATAATCACGATTTCAATTGAGGATACAGGGACACAATTCTGTGAATGATGGAGTCAGACAGCGCATCAAACTCGTTAAAGGTCGAATTGCTGTCCAGTTTGGGGCTTCCGCAAGTAAAGCAGTAGTGCATGGTTTTAAGCACATGGTGCCTACAGTGTGGTGGAGTTTGATAACCTACATTACTACGCACGTAAATGGCGATACCGCGGTAAGTGAAGAACAATGGCACTAGTTCGTAGCCAGGTAGCTTCAGATCAGAGTGATTTGAGGGGTGTGAGCGGGGATCTACCTATTTGCAAAGTGGGCGTACGCAGAAAAGTGATGACTTCTTAGCACGCATATATTAGCTACGTCAACCCTGAATTCCCTAGTCATAATCACAAACAAACACAGAAAACACGAACATCGACGATAAGACTGCAAAGTGAAAATTCTGACGTTGATTTACCGAATCAGCAGAAGCTGTTGTAGGTGTTATGTCCTTAAAACGATAAGAAACAGTGCACCAACCAACCTCACACTCACAACCCCCTATCCATCGGTTGTTACATGTACTCAGTCCTTCTTTTTGCATATGACGGTGTTACACAGCATCTGCAGTGACCGAGTGCGAGCAACCACACCATAACCAGGGGCAGAAGATGTGGGATGCCATGACTATGATTTCTGTGAAAGATCAATCAGACTCAGCTCTATTTCAAAATATGGTTATTATTTAAGAAAGTATGCCTGATAATTAAAGCTCCAGCATGGTTTACCCAATCCGCATATAAGATCTTCTCTGTCGTATTGTGTGAACACCTGAAGTCATTCGTTTGAAAAGGGATAAGTTCCCATTAAATCAAATATTCTTACTACGGCAGATCCAGGAGAAAAGGATTCTAGAACGATACTCACAATATTTTTATCACCTTTTGAGCCTCATATTGCAACTTGTCAAACTGTATAAGCTATCGATGAGGAACGCTAGCTGATCTCTTAAGGTCGGAAAGAATTTCAGCGAAATCTTTGACGTCAGGAGGGTTCAGACAAAGTGATTCAACATGATACGTGAGAAATTTATCCAAAAGTCGCAAACAAACACCAGAAGAACATGTTTGCAAAAGCCCAGCATACTCTGGTGATATTGGTAACACTGTTGCCTTTGCGAACATGAAACAAAAGCAGCAAAAATAGGTTTAGCTGGGAGTGTGCCAAAAAAAGCATACGGTGGCTAGGCAAGAATTACTCAGAAAACTTCCGCTGAAGATGCAGTGACTTGTTTCATCATTGAGAGCCACTTCCAATGTAACCTAATCAGCCAGTTCCTACACCACCGAAGCTGAAAGTGAGCTGAGTAAAACAAAACGCCCTTGCTCGCATCTGTAATTGCTTGTGGTGACGAATAAGGTCATCAAACAAACCGCTGTTTCCTTTGTTTGCTTTAAGGCGCCTAATACTGATAGCATATCTCGCTGATATGATACAAAAAGGTATAGACTAGCTGCTGGCAACTCTGAAGATAATATTCACTGGAAGCCTGGCACTGGCATACATACCGAACCCTTGGCGAACAGTAAGAGTAGCCTTTAAAGCTAAAATCGGAAATAATGACTACACGCTCGCCAAGAACTGCAGATCTATCAGTCTGAAGAGCTTGGAGAGAATGGTTGACTTCATATAGGCAAAATTGCTTTGCGAACACGCCTACCTAGGAGACTGCGCTTCAAAATATGGTGGGAAAAGGCGAAGGCGCACTCGGCATAAAAGAGCCCACTGAATTTTCATCCAAATTGAGGGTTTTTTTGACAACGCGACTTTTGACGGCATGTACAACTCGGCCAGACGGCCAGACGGCACGACGAAGACGAAACCAATTTTATAGAAGAAATCGGTGCTGGATAGGGCCCTGATTGTAGCTAATATGTGATGGCGGATGTATACACGGGTTATCCGCAAGGCGGCGTCGTACCTCTTCTGCTATGGTGCCTGCCTAAGAGTCTCAATAGCTGTACCGTCTTTACTCATTCGTATGTAGAGGATGTAGCTATGGTTGTTGCATCATGACTACCGACTGTATACATCACAGCGCAAGCAGACGCAGACGTGATCAACTATTGGTCTCGGCTTTCAGTCAATCCTCTCGAAATAAAGGTTGTTTTCTTTGCGAGAAGAAGGAAGCTGACTGGTCTGACTCATACAGCTCTTAAAGGCATCATTATCGGTTTCTCCAAAGAAGCTACGTATTTAGGTTCATCCTGAATAACAAACCTCGATAGATTAAACATGTGCAAAGGAGTTGGCGCCAAGACATGGCGCATATCACCGAGAAGGATCCTCTGTATCTACACGGCTATGGTAAGGCCAATTATATCCTATGCGTCGATTATCCGGTGGAACAAGCCCTCACGAAAATACATCACTGCGTCTTTTATCAGACTTTAAAGAACGGTCTGTCTTTATAGGGGCTTTCCCTACCACGCCTGGCTTTCTCCCTCCCCATGATATCATGGGCTGTACTCTCAAAGGCATCTTCGTATAAAGATTCTTTAACACAACGTGCACTGAAGATTTGATAACGTTGCGCGCCGACGGTTTTTAGACTCTGGTGTTATGGACTTGCAGCCTTATGCAATGACACCAAAACACCTGCTGCGGAAAAAATACGAATTCGACTTCTCCTGTGCTTAAGAATGGATTCGGCAGAATCTAAGCCAGGAAAGAAATATTACCGGCTTTTCATGGATGGCCCCAAAACCATTTTAGGTTACGGCGCTGATGTCTTTCTGGAGGGCGACAACATTGGATTGCACTAGTCAATAGGAAAACTTAGGTCTGGCTTTGAAGTGCAGGCAATAAACTCCAATATATTATGAAGGATCGACGGATGGGGCGAAATATTGCAGAGCCCACTCACAATTTCCAAGTTCGTTCAAGATTTCAATGTCCCAGGTCACAATGGAAGTACAGGAAATGAAATCGCTGATGAACTTGCTAGGCAATTCATTTCCACTGACAGTTGAGTTTCATATGAACATAATTGCAGATGGCGGATGCTATGATGTCTCCAAGGAGTTAGTAACTTCTCAGCTGTGAAAGAATGTTGGGAGTTGCTGTAAAAATGATAGCGACATGTGGAGCACTATCTCTATGAGTGTCTGGCCTACGCTCGCATCAGATTGCAGGTACTGGCTTATGACTAAAGCGTTTACTCATCTTTCTACGAAAGATTGTCTGAGTACTCAATTCTACGAGCGGATGCTGTACAGACAAAGGTTTACGGGAAGATATTCTCCACTTTTTATGTCATTGTCACAGCCTTAGCAATTGAATTCCAAGACCTCGCAAAGCTATATGGCGCTTGAGTTACTAATCTAGTAAATCTTGCGGTCGCAGCGGGAAAACTAAGACCAATTAAAGGTCCGACATTTGGACCAAATATCAATCAACGAGAGGAGCGAAACTATAAACTAGAAATCGAGGACATCCCTTATCCACTTTCTGACTCTGGCATCACAATGGGTCTATAGAGACCTAAGTGCGCCGGAGAATATACAAGGAATGCTATAGAATAGTTATTTGTCCTGAAATTTAAGCTAAACACCCATAGTTCGCCAAAGCCAAAACGCAGTAGCTTTTTCCCTGTTATCCGATAATGGCGTAAAAATCACCCCAATTACAAGACACCTAAATGTGTTCTGGAAATACCCTAAAATGTAATCACGTCAAGTACCCTCATCGAAGCACTTGTCAGCAAATCGTCATGCAACACAATAACAGGCAAAAACTACTCACGCACCATTTGGCACGTGTCGTAAATCGAAGAATTATAATTAATCAATTTGAATCTGCCAACACCATATATTCGTACGAGGGTTGACTTGCAGTCCCCCGTACTCGTATTCGGAAATTGTGCGGTTCTTTTACCAGTCACACCCGACGAGCGCTGGTGGTGCGCCCTGATTACAAGCAAAAACACTCTGACTAATGGCCACCAACATGGAGGAAATCAGAACATGCACTTTGTGCCGCAGCTACATATGTTACGCTTCCAACCACCCTTCTCCCCATAATTTCTAGAGCCCTTACGGTCTATAGGACACAATGACAAATTGTCAGGTAATAATGAAAGTCGAGGGAGCAATTTATCCACCTTTCGCTTGGAGGTATTTCATCTGGGACGAGTCGGGGATACATGCTCATCAAAGGGGGTGAGATCAAAAACTTGGAACAAACGCTCATTTTGGTGGGTGGGGGCAGTATGTTTAACATCCCTTAGATGATCCGGCTGTCCACGTCGGTACCAGAAGAGCATAAGCAATTCTAGGGCTGATAGGGATAATGATAAATTATCGCCGACCGTAAGTGGATTTTCATTTATGTTGGCGATGAAGGTACATAGTTTCAACTCATTAACCGAGGTTTCTCTACATTCATGTGTCTTGGCGTGAATACGTTGCAAGATACCTGTAGAAAGAATGCACTTAGGGGTGGTTTTGAAATAAATCGACAGGGTGCTGTGTGGAATGGCATTTACATAGAACGTAACTTCTTTGACTACAAAGAAGCCAACAAAGTTGTCAAATTTAGGTAAAGCATCATCGATGCGTTAACATAGTAGAGAGCAAGAACCTATGATTCCAGTTAGGACACCGTACGACCTTGTTTCAATACAAAATCACAATAAATCAGTCAGACAGGTCAAATGAGAATACGAGTATGTCCACCTCAAGCATACAAGTTATAGATACATGTGGTATTCAACTTACCGATATTATTGTTGGCGAAGTGTTGCTGCAACTGTGCTGCCAATGCCTGGTGATGTTGTGCCAATGGTGTCAATGGTGGTGGCTGACCCAATTGATGTGGTGCCGACTGGGAATGTGGTACTGATGAGTTAACTCCTAAACTGTTACTTAAACCAACGCCGCCTCCACCACCTCCTCCTCCACCCACGCCACCGCCACCGCCACCACCACCTCCTCCACCACCGCCACCGCCACCGCCACCGCCACCACCACCTCCACCAATGCCAGAATTGTTATTCTGATGACTGTTGTGATTGTTGTTATTGTTGTTGTGATTTGCAATGGAATTTGAACTGAATTGTTGTACAGAATGTGACGAAGGCACATTTGTTTGTTGTTGCTGCTGTTGTTGCTGCTGCTGCTGCTGCTGCTGCTGTTGCTGCTGTTGCTGCTGCTGCTGTTGTTGCTGCTGTTGCAATTGGGATATAATTGTTCCCGCTGTTCCAGTTGTAGTTGTTGTTGTGGAATTATTTGTTGTTGTTGAATTATTATGGACGGCAGATAAAATCGAACCGTTAACATTGGATGATGTGTTGTAGTAGGATTCTTCACCTAAAAACCAAAACAAAAAAAAACCACAACAATTGTGTAAGTCAGTGTATTATAAATAAAGAAAGAGAGAGAAAAGAAAGCTTTTCGAAAAAAAAAAAATTTAAACGGTTTGAAAATAAACTAAGAATGTAAGTTTTGTTGGTGGCGACATCTATTGGGCAGCAGAAAAGCTCATACAAAAAGCTTTTACGGCGCCTTTTTTTCTTTGGATTGCTTTTACGTGAAAAATTGGAGAAACAAAAGTGAATGAGTGTAAACGTGACACAAGAATTTATCGTCCAATTTAAATTAAACGATTAAACGTTGGCCGATCGTCCCCGTCATACATTCAATAAGCCAGCGATAGCGGTTGCGACTTTTAATGTCATCAGTCATTCGGTAAATCTTGTTTAGCCGACCATATTTGAAGTTTATTGTGAGTCACCGTGTATGAGTTTATGAGTTTATGAATTTATGAGTAAAAATGTGTAATTTCAATCTGATTGAAAGTGAAATGCAAGCGGACTCGGTACACAATAGGGACCATTAAGTGGAAACTTTCTTTTAAAGATTCACAGAGAAGATTCCTACAAGCGACACTGTCACTTTCCAGCCTTATATGTCATGGTCACGCAGGTCAAAATGTTCCTGCACACGGCCGTCTTTTAACCGTTCTGGTAAACACTTGGAATGTGGCGGCTTTAAGCAGGTCGGGTGCCATCCTCCATTCAAAAAATGCGATGGAGTCAACCATACAACTAGACAATCAGAAACCAAGGACACTCGTACATACCTGCAATTGCAGATATTGGAAGCTCAGCAGAGAATAAAGACAAACGCTTTTAATATAAAGAGTGACCAGATAGCAATGATAGTTTATCCAATTGTTATGTTTCAGCAGCTGTTACCAATGATATCTTGCTGTCAAAATATTCAGTAAGGTTTGCTATTTCATCATGCATCGTTTTACGCTTGCCGAACGTGCGGAAACTATTGAAAAATATTGAAATTCCGACTCAGCTGAATATGCACAACGTGAATTTCGTCGTGAGGTCGGTCGTCATTTTGGCTGCAGTGTACAGGCAATTCGTCGCACCGTGGAAAAGTTTTTTAGATCTCAAGCCATCAACCAGACAGAGATGAGGGGCGAAATGAAGAAAACATACCCGCTGTAGCGGTCAGTACCGAAGAGGACCCATAAATGCCGATTTGCCGCCGATCAGCTGAATTGGGCATTGCCAGAGAGTCAACCCGGCTTATTTTGCTGTTGGATTTGGGCCTACTTCCGTTTAAGATTGTGCTGATGCAAAAATTGATGCCGGACGACCATAGACAACGCCGTGAGTTTGCTAATTGAGCGCTGGAAATGTTGGCCAAAGATTCCGATTTTGGCCAAAAAATCATTTTCTCGGACGAGGCGCATTTTTGGCTCCGCGACTATTGCAAGATTCAGAATTGCCACTATTGGAGTGAAAACATTCTACAAGTGTTCGGCCAAGAAGCAAGGCATCCACAAAGATTGACTGTTTTGTGCCGTTTATGGCATGGTGGCATCATTTCTTTCAAAATGAGGAAGGAGACACAGTTACCGTCAATGGCCTCAGGAATAGGGCGATGTTAACCGACTTTCTGTGGTCTGAGCTCGCCAATATTGATATTCCATACAAGCGAAGCAAAGCTCGAAGTTGTGAAGTAAAAATTTGGCGACTAGGTAATCTCACAGCGAGCGTTCATCAATTGGCCGCCGCGATCATGTGATTTGACACTACTCGCTTATTTTCTCTGGGACTACGTCAAGTCCTTAGTCTACGCTAACAAGCTAACCACTATGCACGAACTCGAGGCCAACATTCAACATGCTATTTTCGGAATAACGCCGCACATATTGGACCGGGTCATCAAAAATTGGACCAACGGCTTGAAGTACTACCAGCGAAGCCAAAGCGGCCATTTGACTGATGTGCTATTCCACACATAATGGCGTGAACGTAGCTTCAAAACAATGTCAGAATCAATTTTATATCTCACACTGTTGTTGTTTTGTTTAAATTTTTTATCCTATCGTTCTTAGCTAGTCACCCAACATAAGCGAATGGCTAATAGCGACCGCTTCAAAGCCAAATTCGCCAACACAAGCGAATTTCTTTTTATAATTGGCACGATCAAGGGACTAAGAACACCCTAAAAATGTTTGCACACAGTTTGGGCGAAGGAAAATTGGAAAGTAATGAGGGATACAGACACCGAAGTAGCTTGGTTTTGAGTGTTTGCGGGTTACAATGACTAGGAAACAGAGAGCTCGCCAGGGCATTCGATAAGCTAGTTGTTCGGCTTAGGAATGAATCACGATATTTCAGAATACGTCCGAAAGTTGGCTTGAGGGTATACTGATGGGCATTTATAGCGAGATGAGCGTTAAGGTTAAAAACTTGAATGTTTGAAAGGCCGGAATTATACTGGCACTTTCGTTGGAATTATGATAGTGAAAATAGCAAAAGAATGGGGTAAGACAAGCGACATAAAGTTCGAGTAGAAGAATGCCGTTTCACTGATAAATATTGCCTCTAAGTATGAGTTTTATCGCACGGTTTTGAATCCTATCTAGCAGGTGCAGAGATGTTTTGGGCACACCCGACCAGTTGTGAGCATTGTACCCCAATTTCGGACGTATCCCAAGGCGGATGAATGCCTTTAAAAACTTTGGAAATACTGCCTGACACTCATAATCGAAGTAATGTGCACCTATAAGATTTAACCTTCAACCAGCATGCCTATACAAAAGGTAAAACCACGGAAACGGTCGTACATGAAGTTGTCACCACGATTGAAAAGTCTTTACGACAAAAGCACACATTAGCAGTCTTCCCTGACGTTGAAGGAGCCTTCAACAATGTCAACAGGAAACCCAGGAAATGGTGGAGTCCATTAATGAAATACTTCTGAACCTAAAAAGGGAAGGAATAAAAGCCAATGCATGCGCGGATGATATGGTTCTTGTGGTCACCGCCAAATTCCTCCCCACGCTGAGTGAAATTCTAAATTATGCCCTTAGAGTCCTTACAGAATGGCCCAGGCTCTGAGGGCTGGGAATCGACCCGCAAAAAACAGAGCGTGTTCTGTTCACACATACGAGTAAAAGGATAATTCCATAATTTGATCTTCCTTCTATAGATGGGGCAACCCTACGACTATCGAACAGTGCTAAATACCTAGATAGTAAGCTGAGTTGGAAGCTCAATATCGAAGAACGAATAAAGAAAGAAACGATCGCCTTCTATGCTTGCAGCCGTGTATTATGGATGTACAGGGCTACCGTCAGACCCATCATAACCTACGGCAGCTTAGTATGGTGGCAATCCACAAATAAAATTAACAACTACAGAGAACTGCTTGCAACGACGGTACTGGAAAATGTACTTGGCCTCCTGCACCTAGATCTATGCCTAGATCGGCAGCGAAAAGCGTTTTACTTAAGATTGAGTCAGCCTAACGGGTGCAAACTAAACCCGAAAGCCACGCCTAGATAGTTACAAGTGAGCTGGATTCATGCTCCAATACGGACTACATAATACCCCCATCACGGCTTTGAAACACCATTGGCATGCATTTTCCCAAGCAGATAAGAATTCGACAGGAACCAGACTCGATATCCGTTTCCACGGAAGGATCAAAGACGGAGACAGGAACCATCGACCCTCACGACTCCTGCCGGTCTACAGCAGTGTCTTGGCTGTAGCAGAAAATTAAATTCGCAGCAATAAAGGCAATATCCCACGAGGATATTACTGTGTTTATTGACAGCCAGACTGACATCAAGGCCATCGCGGCAGTCGAAATCAAATTTAACGCTCTTTGCGTTCAGTATAAGGTTACGCTATGCTGCGTCCCTGACCACAAAATATTGGCAGGCAATAAGTATGAAAGACGAACTAGCTCGAAAAGGATCTTCCCTAGGAAGAGCACTGGCAGATCAATGTATCAAACCTCCACTCTGCACTCTGAGAATGCAAGTGGAGCGAACAATACAAATAGAAACTAATGAAAGGTGGAAAAGTCTTATAACTTGCGAGATCTCAAGACAATTATGGCCGGAACTCAGCAAATTCAGAATAAGTAAGATTTTCTAGAAAAGCAAAGCTGAACTATCTACGCTTGTTGGCCATAATCTTCTAGAAGCACAAACGATAAGGCTGAGCCTTACCGACGACGGCCTCTGCAGAGGCTGTAGGAATTTGGGAGGATACCTTCCACCTTTTGCGCCCCTATCCTGGCCTCAGTAATATGAGGCAGGGAACTTTAGGAAGTTATTATTTCCACGACCTCAACAGCACTATCTGCTGCTTCACTTACATCTTTTTTAAGAATCTTTCCAGAGCGTCAAGACCTTTATTGAGAACGAAGAATTTTAGATTTCTACAATTAGGGCGGTATTTCATGGAGAGCAAACTGGACGTACTAGGAGTAAGCAATATGGGGTGGTAAGAAGACGACATCCAACCCTGTAAAACTGACAAAAAATAAACAGCACTCGCGAATATTATGTAGAGCCCTAACTTGACTGAAACTTGAGACAGTCTTATTTCCTATTCACTTAATGTCGGCAGCGATGTTCAAGAGTAAGGTCGGGAACATAACCATTATCAAGTGCCGCATGAAAAAGAAAAAACTCCAGAGTAATGTAAGGCCAGACCCGGGCACTAGCTATCAAGGCAGAGGAAGCAGCAAATATGTATATGTGACTGTATGATCGCCTTTAGTATCACTAACAAACTCGCTAGTGGTCAAAGCTCCAAACTACATCTTGTTAAAGGACTGATGACTTCGGATGAGAACCAGCTCTCCAAATGGTGGGAACATTTGGCCGTAGTGCCTAATCATATAGCAAACATCGATTTGGACTCAATCTCAGGTGAGCATCCAAGAGACTGCTATAGCCTGTTCTGGTCATGTCTTTCAAAATCTTTCGAGACTTTTAGTGACGAATTTGTTAACAAACCAAATCTGATGTCTTAACTTTAACTACAACGAAACGTTTGGTTGGAAGAAGAGTCCCTTAAGGCTGTGCAGCGAAACAAGAGGCATGTAAGATGGCAATGGAAAGAAGCACGAGAGCTGTTCGAGAACTCTAATGAGCAAACTAGATGGAAGGAACATCGGGTTGTTAAAAAGAAAATGAAAGAAACGATCGATCGAGACCATGGATGTTGTTCAGAACTTCGATAAAAAGGGAAAAGAGCTTACCAAAGACAGAAGTGTCAAAGCACGCCGTAATAGTAGAGTCAAAGATGGCACCGACACTTTGAAAGAATTGCTTCTGCAGAAAGGGAATCTTAGCATCGTTTACCCTTAAACTGCTCTTACTTCAAGGCCGTCATATTCGGCGTTTATAGAGCGATGTCAAATTTTGACAATCGAATGCCAGAGGCAAAATACTTCAAAAGCCTGTACATTGACTTTATCTGCGAGGTTACACTGTAACTTGTACGTCTATTAAAGCAGAAACAGCAATGGTGGGTTTATTAGTGAATGAGGGCAAAACAAAGTAGGCACTCAAATGCAATGAATTGAACAGATCAAGCGAGGAATCACTCTCCCCAATCAGTGTTTCTTTGGAATAAGACTGACAGATAAGTCCCTCTCACAAGTAATGAAAAAGCCCTTTACCAGACCCTTATCGTCCAAATCCTGGCGGGGTCATCTATGGTGGGTTGGTGGATTCAACTTCTCCAATGGCATGGAAATGCACATACAGGGTAAAGTACCTAGGATTTCGGGCGGAGAATACGGAGAATACGGAGCCTGTCCGGAGTACTCGGGGACTTCATTGCCAAAATTGGTACGGAGGGCATCTTTGGCGAAGTAGCCGGAAAACACAGCCTCCACGAAACGACAACAGATAACCGCTTGTGACTCACTTGTGGGAGCTAGTAATATGGTGATAAGTAGCACAAGACTCCCTCATAAGAGAATCTACACATCAACCTGACGGTATAACCACCAAACAAATTGACCACGTGATGATTGATGCAAGACACTCGTCAATTTAGAGGGGCAAATTTCGACTCTGACCACTATTTAGTTGCAGCCCGATTTAGAGCTCGACTATCCAATGAAAGAAAACTGCGCCAAACAACAAAAAGTCGGTACAATATTGGATCCCTGAGCACAACGGGGATATCCAGAGACTACAGAGAGCAACTGCAACCATAAACGCCAAAAACATGCGGCTACAATCCTGCCGAAGCAACTCTAGGCTACCAGCCACCCCCGACAAGAAATCCATGATATGATGACGAGTGCATGCATAAGAAGAATGCAACAGATGAAGCATATAAGAAGACGTTGCAAAGAACAGCAAGGGCAACGTGGGATGAGTACAGAGCCAGAAGGAGGAAGGAGAAAAAGTTACTGCGAAAAAAGAAAGGAGCATTCGCAGTCTCCCAGCTGAAGGATATTGAAGAGTGCAGGAGTAATAACAAGATGCGAAACTTTTATAAAAAAGCTAAAAGCCTGGCTGTAGGCCAGACCAGGAAGGCCCTTTGAAACACTGAGGGCAATCTTGTCACCGACTCGCAGGGCATTGTGGATGTATTTAAGCAGCATTTCCAACAGCTGCTTGATGGGCATGACCAGGGGTGTGTGATAGGATATGAAGAAAACTTAACTCCAGAACTCTAGTCGATGAAGTAATTCTGAAGAACAATAAGGCCGCGGGCTCGGACGGATTGCCGCCATTCAAAGATGGTGGTGATTTTCTGGTAAGGAGCATACACCAGATCATCTGCATGCCCGACGACTGAACTATCATCTCTATCTGCCTCATCTTCAAGAAAGGCGATTCTATGTCTTGTAAGAACTACCGAGGCATATCCCTGCTTAACGTTGCCTGCAAGATCCTATCCAGCGTGCTGTGCAAACGACTAAAGCCGTCTTACACCACACTCATCGGCATCTACCAGCGCGGCTGCCGACCCGGCAAATCAATGATAGACCAAATCTTCACACTGCGGCAAATCCTGGAAAAGACCAACGGCTTCAAAGCCGCATACGACAGAAATCGCAATGCACAGTGCAGCTTGGAAACAAAATCTCCGAATTATTCCAAAGAGACGAGCTGTCATGCGGTTTCTTTAATCTTGTGCTGAAGCAGATATTGCAAAAGGCCGGCGTAAACACAGAAGGCCCTATATTTAACAAATCCATCCAGCTGCTGTGCTATGCAGACGATATCGACATCATCGCCCGTTCCCAGCGTGTCATTTTACTGCTCTAAACAAAGTGCATGCAGTCGACCAAAAACCGATCCGTCGAACACCGTGTGTAGGACAGAACCTAAAAATCGACAGCTATAATTTTGAGGTAGTGAAGGGGTTTATCTACCCCGGGGCAAATATAAACTCCACAAATGACACCCTAGTGGAGATTCGACGAAGAATAACCTTAGGCAACCCTTGCTGCTTCGATTTATCCAAACAACTAGAGTCCAAACTCCTAACTCGAAGGTCTAAAATCATGCTCTACAAAACCCTGATCTTGCCAGTCTTGCTTTTTGGAGCTGACAGCGGAGCAGAAAGAAAGAAGAAAAATTCTAAGTCGAATATTTGGTCCTGTCTGCGAGGAGGCCGAACGGAGGAAAAGATATAACCGCGAACTATATAAACATGTTAATGTATCCGGAAGGCAAAAATTCGTCGACTGCACTGGCTCGGCAACATCGAGCGAATGGGCAAAAATGCTCCAGCTACGACAATCTTCGAATCCCAGCCACCTGGGAGAAGAAAAGGAAGACCGAACCTACGGTTCAAAGATCAAGTATTCGCGAAGGTCAGAAGCCTTGGTCTAGTAAACTGGAAGTAACGTGCCCGGGACCGTAAAGGATGAAAAGCGCAGATGCACAAAATCATGCTTCGTTCTTCATTCCGCCTGTAGAAACGAAGTTCGGAAAAGAAAATAACGAACTGCATGGGCTATTCAGCAAGATTAACCTTGTCAGATTGGACAGAATTCATGGGCTTTGCTGTATAGGCCTTGTTAAGCGAATTTACACCACCACTCCAATTCAAATCCCTACCGGAGAGACAACAGGACACTAAAGGAAGTTCTCGCTTATGTGGCACAAAGAAAAAGGGATTCCAAAAACACTAACGATCGGTGGCTTGTTTCAATTTGAAACCATTTTATGGCACTGGATACTGCTTGCTTCGCAACACTTGAAACTTAGAACAATACCCATACACAGGCCCTAACACTTAATCCAAGTGCACTTTTAAATCAGCGAGTTTCATAAGTCGTATCAGTTCAGTTTCAGATTTATGACAGACACCGGCGACGCCACTGAACCAGCGCAAAAAACCACATGCGCGAATTACATACCCTCTACAACGCTCATAGCTATGATAACAAAAAAAAATCCGAACTTCCTCTACCAAACACATGAAACCGCAATAATTTCAATTCAAATATTGGTTTTGCATGTACATAGTCTTCCTTATCGCCGCACCGTAAACACTCATATCCGCTACCACCACTACCGACGAGCAGATACTTTCATTCTACCTGTCGTTCTCCCAAAGTCACGGTCACGTGAAACCACAAAATTCAAACAGAAAGATAAACCTGAAAAATTTCACTTTCGCTGAACGATAAGAGCAACGGCCAATGTTCCCTCCACATGATTCACGTCACTTTGCAAAAATAAGAAAATACAAATGAGACATGAGTTGCGATAGTGACAGTACTGTTCCTTCTCCAAACATACCATATGCCAGCCATCCAAGCAAATATATTTTCAAAAACACAAAAAGCCAACAAAAAAAAAATGTAAAGACACCCTCATCGGGCCATAAATTTTCCAGTGTTCGTTGCTCTGACTCATTCGAATTCTTGACGCTGACACCCCAAGTCAAGTCACCAAGCACCAAGCATTCCTCATCCATTCAATCGAAATAGCAATAGACTTGAGATTTATTATTCATAAGTCGAAGGCGCAGAGGACAACATTTCCACGGAGTCACTCTCCTGAGAATTGTTCGTACGTGCATGCGTTGATGCGTGCATGCACTGTCAACAGAAACCTCACCGGGGCAGGTTAGTTACCCTCCTTAGGTATTCTAACTGCGTTACACCGCGGGCCCATATGACAAGTCTTTCTGGAAAAAAAAAAAAAAAACTCAAAAAATCGTGAAGGTTTTTCTCAAGCAGTGAGGACAGGACTACTGCTAGTATCACACAGTGTAGACAGTCTCTTCATTAATTACAAATTGCCAGGATCTGCTAGTACACACAACACACCCTTCCAAGCTATGGAAAGTTCATTGGGCGGCAATCACTGTACCACACCGGCGCTACATTGTCGCATTTGAACATACTCGAGTACCTCTAATCGAAGTTTCATTACGATAAATTGGAAATCCAGCAGAGATGGAGGAAGAATCCCAATAGCATATACGAGTACGAGTACGAGTACTCCTGCATTGGCATAGGCAATAACAAAATGCATTTTCCTGATTGCATATCCGGCTCCTGACATTGAGTTCTAAAGCGCTATTTACTCGTATCAACGTAGCCAGACGATTCTCGTATGTCCACTCAATTCTCTGGAGAGGCTTAACTCCACAGTTAAATGTATCTGAAGCGTAACAAAAACGATTTGCCTCTTGGGGTTTTGCTATCCAATACGGCTCGTCATAACCTACGTTGTGGTAGCCAACATTATGACGGAGTTGACAAGTCTGCTTGGACAGAGAATTCGATTATGAATTATCGCTTTTCCTACCGATGCATCGCATGGATGTCATTTAGCTCATCAAAATTTGCATGAGCTTCCTGTGAATCTGTGATTTGAAGTGTGTGGCTATTGCAAACTTACAGAGATACGAGTACAGTGGTAAGTACTCGTAGTATTGAAACTACAGGTGCCTGTGTCAACCGTTTATGTTGTTCGTCTTACTCAATAGGGATAGTCATGATGTGGTGGAGAACTTTGTACCTAATACTCGTTGGTCTTGAATTTTAAAGAGTAGAAACCAAAAGGAAATCTTTTTGGTTGTGTGATGAGAGTGAAATGATGGTTTCACGTGCACCACCAACCACCGATGGAATTCTGTGAATTCTATTCTACGAGTATCTAGGCTCAAAGCAAGCTGGCAGATATGCCCTTGGAAAACATCTATGTGAATCTCGATTTGACTGAATCAAGTTCAATTAAGACGTTAAAGGAAAACCTGCTGGTCCACTTCCTCATAGAATCTGCTTTTGAAACTTAACTTGAAAATGTAAATTTTTGGAGAACATAATGAGCTCTTCGAGAGAAGGATGCCCTTCCTGTCAAATTTACTTAAAAAGAAAAATATCTTTTTTAATGATGGTAGATTAAGCTCATTAGATACAATTAAGTCGAATTTGGTCTGAAAAAGAAAACAGCCCCCGTCACTCCTAAGAAGGGTCGATGGGATGCTTCCAAATGCGGAGTCGCTGGAGATTGAGATGAAACTTTTAGGGATAATGCCAAAGGTGGCAAAAGATATCACGATTCCAGGAAAAACAAATGACCTTGTCATTAATTGTGCTCAACATGCCTTCACTCATAAAACAATGGCTCGCTTCTTCAGATGCGTAGCGTACCCTCGATTTCAGCAGACAAACTCACCAGAAAATTTCGAAAAAATAAACTTCCGACACACGAAATGCAGTAGACTTGATTCCATCCTTGCCAAGCATGAAGCACTCTTTACTATCATATTTACTAGATGCATAATTACAATGCAGTATCTGTTCCAGCCTGAAATTCAACTGCTTTGTTCGAATTCAATTCAAATTTTTACGAGTTTAATGCGCTGCAATTAACCACAGCTACACGGTTGCAAACTTTAACACGCGCCACCATACAGTCAGCAGTTATTCGTGGGAAAAAATCATTTTCTAAAAGTAACTTAACCCAAAAATCTAATTGTAAACTGTTTTTTTCCAATTCAAACACCAATAGGGTGACCAGATAAGAACACTTGGAATAAAAAATTAAATAAAAAAATAGCGGTGTGAGATGTAAAATTGATTCCGGCTTTATTTTGAAGCTACTTTGTTGCTTAATTTGTTAATCAATTAATTAATCTGATTTAGACAAAATAGGGGTGTCCAAAGTCTGTTACATCTATTAGAAGCGAAACTTGTTAAGAATCTTTCGTTGCGGAAACATAGCGTAGTTCTATCAGCTGACCTTGAAAAGGCTTTCGACAGGGTAATGTTCATTCCAGCTATTAAACAGCTTAGTTCATGGGAGATACCTAAAGATATCTTAAAGATTGTCATTTCATTTATGACAGGTGGAACTTTTCAGGTAATGAAAATGTAAATGGATTTAAATCTTCAGTAGTTCAAATGGAGAACGAGGTTCCACAAGGATCGCCACTATCGGTAATAATATACAATGCCTATATCGGTTCGCTGTCAACTTGATAACCCCAGATATGACTTTGACTTTGTCGGCATTTATGCAGACAATATATACACACTGGCTTCCGGACATCCTAATCATGTTAATCAACTGTTGGAAGCAACTGACTCAGCAATCCATCAATGGGCGCTGGAAAGAGAGGCTTCAGTTGCATCAACAAAAATTGAAGCAATCCACGTTTGCAGAAAAAGAGCTTGCATCTGTCCTTCTCTGGTTCTTCGTAACGTTACGATTCCACTCAAAAGAGAATTAGGAATACTAGGGATATACACCCTGAATGACTCGAACTACAACCAACTTCAGACTGCTATAATTTCCAAACCGTTCATGACAGTGAGCTCAAATTTTGACACATGACAGATAATTTTAATATTTGAAAGCCTTTTAAGCGACTTACGTCTCAGTTGTGTTGAACAATTTTTATCCGCGATGGAATCCAAACGTGATAGTGTGATTGCTTTATATTTGACTGGAAAACCACAAGTAGCTATCGTTGGAGCCCTCCAGCATCTCAACGTGAATAAATCATTTGTGTCTCGAAGCATAGCTCGTTACCGAGATACTGGCAGCGTTGCAAAACACCATGGAGGTGGTCATAAAAAAAAACAGCAACATCGGCAGAAATGGTTCGGAAAGTGAAGGCTCGAATTGAGCGAAACCCGCGTCGAAGTGGAAGAAAAATGGCTCGTGAGCTCAATATATCGTTGGAACGGATGCAACACATACTGAAAAATGAGCTTGGGCTCAAGCCATTGAAGTTCCAAAAAGCACACGATCTTACACCGCAACAGAAAAAAGTTAGAGTCGAAAGAGCGAAGGAGTTGCTACGCTTGCTCGAAAGTGGTGAGTTGCCGAATTTGGTTTTTTCCGATGACTCGCCATTTGTTATCGAGCAATATGTTAACAAACAAAATGACCGAGTTTACTTGCCAGAGAGGTCCTTCGAAAATTTACGCCTTCGGACGGCCACTAGAAAGCAGGCAGCACCAATGGTGATGGTTTGGGCCGCCATAACCGCCGATGGTCGCTCTCCGCTCGTATTTCTGGACCTTGGCGTCAAAATTAATGAGATCGTATAATGTGAAACTGTCTTACTATAGAGGCAGTATTGAAGCCTTGGGCAAACAATCATTTCGGTCGGAGATCGTGGACATTTCAACAAGACTCGGCTCCGTCTCACAAAACGCGCCTCAACCAAGATTGGTTAAAATACAATGTTCCACACTTCATTTCTTCGACACAATAGATTGCAAATACTCCGGGTGCAGATCCGTTGGATTTCTCTGTCTGGGGTATTTTGAAGGCGAAGGTTGGCACTAAAAAATACCAAATTTTGGACCACCTCAAACAAGCACTTCGCCGGGTATGGGCCAAAATACCGCAGAGCCACTTGCGTGCAGCGTGCGATGCTTTCCTCGGCCGTCTCAAGGCCATTATTCGCGAGAAAGGTGGTCATATTGGCATAATAAAATTTATCAAAAAATAAAAAAATTATAGCATTTTAAAAAGTTGGAAATAGAGTCATTCACCCTGTACTTTTCTGCAAATTTAAAATGAAATTTACAAATAAAAACAGCAATAAATCAACTTAAATTGCGCAACAATGCACTTAAAATGGTTTGCTCCAAATGTAAAGGCTCCCATATGCAGACTGCGATCCGATTGGCTGGCTAAGACTCTGGTAGAAGGCTCTCTTCAACATGGCTTCACAGCCTTTATGTGGACCTCCAAGAAAAACGTCGAAAGTATAAACGCCGCCATCAACCAATGCTTTCGCACAGCAACAGGTGGCCCTTAAAACAACGCCAATAATAGCACCTCGGGTGCTATTAATTTTCCTTTGAACACCTTGGAAAGAATAGATCTGTAGCACTTATAAGTAAAGCTCTGGAAAATCCATTGCATCCTCTCCACAAGGTAATTAGGGAATCACTTAGTATGGGAAAACCTCGTAAGGGCACTATTTCCGTAATAAGGAACATGGTTTCTTTGTTGGAAACCACCGAAATTTGTCTCACAAATATGGAGAGTTACTCGGCAACATCTAGACCTCCACCTCCTTGGAAAAGAAATACGTTGCTAATAAATACCACCTTGGCGAACCACAAGAAAAAAAAGACACAACGGATTCACAATTCAAAGCACTCCACAATGAGATGATAGAGAGAATAAAACCAGATAGAATATAATATACTGATGGCTGAATTAGCCATCATGAATTCCAGTTCGTCATACGCAGTTGTTGAACTTACATCCAACACAGAGACTAAAACAATCCTTTTGCCCGAATCTACCGGAAGCTATACCACCTTGATCAAAAAGTTCCCGCACCACACCACCGTGTGGCGCTCCCATTGTTCCGATTTGAGCTCTGTTTTTTTTTTTTGTTAAGTTGGTAAATCTGTTGTTGACATTCCTTCTAAATCTTAGCGTCATAGCTTGACATTTGCAAGAGTTACGTAGCCAAGAGTACATCTATCTCTGTATGTGTTGGCGATTTTTTACAATTTTAGAAATGAATTTAAATTTGCAACAACGAACTTGTATTAAATTTTGCGGAACGCGAACGTTGGAAATGTTGAAAAAGTGTTTCGGCAACTATTCTCTAAAGAAAATGGTCGTTTACCAATGGCACGAGCTGTTTAAAAGTGGCGGCCACCACGAAACTCTCGAAACCAATATTTGACGGTGTAATCTTACGGAGCATTAGCCCCATAATATTGGGTCTATAACTTGTGCGGTTTGCTAAAAGATGGCGTAACTTGTATTATTCCATTGGAACAAGCGTTGAAAAGCTACTGTCATTGTACGTCATTTCAGTATATGTCATTGATTTGAAGCGTAAACAACAATAATTTTTTTTCACTCAAATATGTCGAACTTTGTGCCTGAAAAAGTGTTTTTGCGGGGAGTTCTTCTTCATGAAGAAAACTGCTGCCGAAAGTCATCGTATTTTGGTGGAAGTTTATGGTAAACATGCGCTAGCTGAGCGAACGTACCAACAGCGGTTTGCACTATTTAAAACTGGTGATTTTGGCTTGGAAGACGATGAACGTCCTGGGCAGCCAAAAAAGTTTGAAGATGAAGAACTGGAAGCATTACTCTATGAAGATTGTTGCCAAACACAAGAAGAGCTCGCAGAATCTTTGTGTGTCACTCAAGCAGCCATTTGAAAATGTTTAAAAGCAGCTGGATATATTCAAAAGCAAGGAAATTGGGTTCCACATGAACTCAAGCCGAGAGATGTCGAAAGGCGGTTTTACATGTCCGAAATGCTTCTGGAACGCCATAAAAGGAAGTCATTTTTGCATCGGATTGTTACTGGTGATGAAAAATGGATCCATTACGACAACCCGAAGCGCAAAAAGTCATATGTGAAACCCGGCCAACCAGCCAAATCAACGGCAAAGCCGAATATCCATGGCGCGAAGGTAGTGCTCTGTATTTGGTGGGATCAGATGGGTGTGCTGTATTATGAGCTGCTAAAACCGGGTGAAACCATCAATGGACAACACTACCGAACACAATTAATCCGTTTGAACAGAGCAGTGGCCGAAAAACGCCCGGAATATGCGACCAGACACGAGGCAATAATTTTCCATCAGGGCAACGCTCGGCCCCACGTTGCTATTCCGGTTAAGAACTAATTGGAAAACAGTGGATGGGAAGTCTTACCCCACCCGCCTTATAGCCCAGACCTTTCCCCTTCTGACTACCATTTGTTCTGGTCGATGCAGAACGCCCTCACTGAAATACGGTTCACATCAGAGCAGAATATCAAAAATTGGCTTGATTCATTCTTGGCTGCCAAGCCGGCGCAGTTCTTTTGGGATGGGATCCACAAAGATGGGCAATACTTTGAATTATTATTCAAAGAAACTAAAGACAGTATCGCACTGAAATTTGGCATGTCTGCCTAAATATGAACGGACTTCAAGGCACCGTAACCTTTTTTGCAGTAGCAGCGCATTCTGGCGGTCACCCCACCTAGTATACCATATGTGGACCAAAACCAAGTGGCTCCACTTCATTTATGGAATCGTTTTATGGACTGTATATAATAAAGCATGCTTGTGGATATGCCTACACAATAAGCAGGTAATACAAATGACAGTAATACTGCTAAGCGATTCTTCCGATCACCAGAATAAAGTTTCAAAACCACCGGAGTTTTGATAGAACGATTTCATATTATTTTAGAAAAAAACATTTCAAACATCAAAGATATTTTTTATGGTGATACGTCAAATCAAAATTTGACTCTACGTATGGAGCCCTTAAACGCAGCCGTTTTAATATTTAAAAAGTATATGGAAAGCATTGATTTATCAACTAAAATAAATTTTCAATTTCAATTTCGATTTTCCTATATCTTTTTTAAAAAATTAACAACGAGACGCTTAAAAAATCACCCTGTATTTGCACTCGTTTCAGCGTGCTATTCGTCGCATCGTGGAAAAGTTTGAGCGTGAATACACTCTTTTAGATCTTAAGCCACCAACCAGATAGAGATTGGTGCGAAATGAAGAAAACGTAGCCGCCGAAGAAGTCGATTCGGCGCCAATCAGCTGAATTGGGTATCACCAGAGAGTCAACCCGGCTTATTTTGCGGTGGGATTAGGGCCTACATCCATATAAAATTATGCTGACGAAAGAATTGAAACCGGACAACCATACATAAGACCGTGAGTTCACTAATTGGACTCTGGAAATGTTGGTCATAAATCCGAATTTTTGGCTAAAAAATGAAATTGCCGCTATTGTAGAGAACACAAACCACAAGTGTTCGGCCAAGCATCAATATATCCACAAAGATTGACTGTTTGGTGCGTTTTATGGCACGGCGGAATTATCGGACCTTATTTCTTTCAAAATGAGGGAGGAGACAGCGTTCAGTTATAGAGCGATGTTAACCGACTTTCTGTGGTCAGAGCTCGACAACATTGATATATCCGAGCTGTGGTTCCAACAAGACGGCGTTACATGCCATATCAGCGACGCAACGATCGAAGTTGTGAAGGAGAAATTTGGCGACTGGGTCATCTTAAGGCGAGCGTTTTTCAATTGGCCGCCGCGATCACGCGATTTAACAGCACTCGATTATTTTCTCTGGGGATCCGTTAAGTCTTTAGTTTACGCTAATAAGCCAACCACTTTAAACGAGCTCGACGCCAACATTCGACAAGCTATTGCCGGAATAACGCCGTACATATTGGACCGAGGCGACCATTTGAACTATGTGCTATTCCACACATAATGGCATGAACGTAGCTCCAAAATAAAGCTAGAATCAGTTTTATATCTCACACCACTGTTGTTTTATTTACAGCGGCTACCACGTTCGGAGTGAATTTTGCTTCAAACACATGCACGGGTACAATACACAGAAGTCCATTTGGATTATTCAACCTAAGGCTTATGATCGGGATTCTTGCTTATGCAGTACCCATGGCAATATTGATCTCCTCTTAGAAAGCCTCAACCAAGCCAATATACACTCAGCGAAATTTAATTAAAGGCAGATGCACTTTTGTCCAGAAAATGAGTTCGTAGTGTAAACGAACATTTATGTCCAATTTTTTTCTTTTGTTTTTGCTTTGTGTCCTTTCTTCAACGTATGTTTTGAAAGTACCGTTATTCATGTTCAAAGATTTTCAACATCTATTGTTTTGTAACTAATGATCGTACGAAGTTCGATCAAAAGCAGTCGTGTTTATGCTGAAAAGCTGTGAGTTGAAAACGAAATCAGGGTTTTTTTTTTTGGTGATTACAATTGAAAATATATTTTTTATATTTAGAACTTTTGGATTTCGATGATTGTTAGCCGCAAGACAGAATGGGAAAAGGAAAAAACGCTCTCGGATGAGGAAATCGCCAAAATCCATGCGTATAAGGATTCCGGTATGTCCAATCGCCAAATTAAATCGAACGGCTTCCGCAATCGATAATGTTATTAAATTAGGAAGTAATTACAACGCGAACCGGAGTAATAAAAACAATCAAAGACTTCCACCAAGGCAGAAATCGGCCATTATCCGAGCTGGTTTGGAAAAAATTAAGTCAAATAAAGTTGCCCGACTACACTTTGTCAAAGAACACATGACATGGTCTAAGCAGTGGAAAAGCGTCATCTTTCCGGACGAAAAAAAGTTTAACCTTAATGGATGGGCCAGACGGTTTTAATTATTATTGGCATGTTATAAAAAGTCCTGAGAGCTTTTCCACTAAGTGAATCTTTGATGGTGTGGGCTGCTTTTAGCTATCATTGAAGGACTCCAATATGCAAAATTTCTGGCCGAATGAAATCAGAAAATTATATTACTCTGTTGAAAGATGTTTTGGTAGGCGTTGTGAATTTTATCCTCGGATTGATCGGCAAAGGTGCTCCAAATGACGTTGGAGCAGTCTGCAAAAAGTTTGGTGGGTGGTCGTGGCTCAAGTGGTAGTAGACTAGCTTCCAAATCGAAAGGTTCGGTGTTCGAATCCCAGCCTCGCCCGAAAGACATATCATCCATTTTTTCAGTTAATGAAAATCAAGTAAGACGAGTAGTTGACTAGAAATCAACATCAAGCCAACTTCCACTAAAATTTAGTCTCCCCATTAAATGTTGGATGCCACCCCTGGAGCGAAATAACCACTGAGTATCCCATTTTACAAAAAACTTAACACACGCTGAGGCATTATAAGTGTATTCATACCCACTTGAGTGTTAAGTTCTTCAAAAAAAAAAAAAAAAAACTCCAAATAAATTTGTCGCATTGGGAAGAGATATTTCTTACAAGAGAATTGCCCAGTAATTCGGCTTTATGTTATCGATAATGAGGATATTGATGAAGTGGGTTGTATAATTGATGCAAGTGCAAAAAATGTAGACGTAACAAGTTCATCAAGTTCGTAGTGATGAGATCCTTAAGTTGCTTTTGCAACAGGCGGACAGCATGAACAAAGAACTGGCATTCCGAGGTTAGGCATGAGTATGTTGTTGGTACGAGTATATAGGTACTCAGGTCAATGTGTCTGTATTCTATCATGCAAACAAGATAGAGAGCGGAAAACTAAGAGGTTGTTGAATGAGCAGCCGACGAGACCTTTTGAATAAGCTGATACGTGATCAAATCTTCGAAGTCCATACACATAACGAGTGATATTGTTATAGATAACATTAAGGCTTCTTTTACTTCCACCATCAATCTTACTATAAACCTCACATCCATATAGTAAAATTGACCAGAGCAATCGAAGACCTGCCCAAACCTTTCCAATAACAACATTAATATGGTCATCCCAGGGTGTCATTAAAGATAAGTCCAAGGTTTTTAACAGTTCTAACATATGGGACGATTTCTTGACCAAGTTTGATTGGCGGCAAGGGTGAAACGTGTAGTGCTTTCCTATTTATGGCAAGGAATTTAGATTTTGTGGGGTTTAACTTCAGGAAGTTACATTGGGCCCACAGCAAGACATCATTCAACTCTCCATTAATTTGTGCAACGACTTCATGCAAAATATCAACAGGACCACTCAAAGACAATTGGACATCATTGGCATACATATGGATCAGGGAACTTCGAGAAATAAGAGACAAATCGTTGATATACATTGCAAACAAAATATGTTAGGCCCAAGTATTGATCCTAGTGGAACGCCGCACGAAACTTTAAGGAAGCCGGAAGACTTTCCGTTAACCACAACTATTTGCTAAGTAAAAGTACATTAGCTTTGCTGGCTCTTTTGAAAAATTGTACATGCTCTAAAATTTTCGACATAGCAGAACGTGATTCACCGTATCGAAAGCTTTGGAGAAGTCTAAAAGTACCAAAAACGTTACAAATTTTTTATCCAGCGACTTCCTTTGCCTTTGCCTTTTTGACTTTTTGCCCTTTTCCATTCACGCGGATATTCAGAGGTGGTAATGATGTGATGAAAAATATGAGTAACGGACGACAGAATATATGGAAGCAGAAGTTTTATGAATCTGGGATCAATTCCGTCGATATCTATTGCATTAGGCTTTATTGAAAAAATACAGCCTCAACAGTGTCTGCGTCACTTACGCATATGAAGCCAAAAGATTCATTATGGGCATCAATTTGTGATGGCTCAAAGGTATTTTGCCCGCTTTCGGTTGCGAGAGATGTAGGCATTGTGACAAATGTTTGATTAAGAAGGTCGCAATCAATTTCGTCAGGCACTTTATGGTTCTTTTTCCCAATTTTTAGCTCTTTTAAGGTTTTCCATGTGTTTTTCGTCGACCTATTTTGACTCAATCTATTTTCGTAGTAAATCGTTTTCGCAGCTCTTTTCTCTGACACTACTTTATTACGCAGACGGCAATACGCACGATGCAGTATTTCAGGTTTGTGTCGCCTCCAAAGATTAAAAGATCTATCTCGCTCTTGAATCAGTTGTATGATACTACTGCTTAACCAAGGTGGCGATGATCTACGAACAACCTTAGACTTCACAGCAACGTTTTTATCAAAAAGAAATCGAATCTGCTCTTGAAGAGATAGTACTTTATCATCAACTGACCGTAGGAAGCGAACAATATTCTAGTCAGTATGCTGCAAATCGTGCACAAAATCTTGGTAATTTAGATTTTTAAAATCTCTGAACTGGTACCTAAGCTCGGTCGGTTTATTTTGAAAATCAAGGGCTGAGATTTGATTGTAGAGTATGACCTTATTTGTGTCGCTGACAAAAAAATGATCAATAAGTGTATTTGCGTCACCCTGGAAATGAGTAGGAATACTTGTTTTAACTGGAAACAAGCTAAGCGCTTTAAAACTATTCACGAATTTCAAAAGCTAGTGTCAATTAAGTTGCAATTAAAATCACCACAGAGAACAACATGCGAGGCGCTGCAAGAGTATTGTTCCAATACATTTACCTTTGTCAAATAGTCCACATATTGATCTGCTCTGTACGCGGTACCCAATAATATTTTTTCAGACTCGCACACGATGTAAACGAAGAAGTGTTAGTTGTAAACCTTCGCGAACATAAATAGCAGCACGACCTATTCTATGACCACGGTGAATTTTAAAACGTTCTACGTCATACACATTATCCTCAATATCACGATGGAACCAAGTTTCAGACACACAAACAACGTCAACCTGAGATCCAACAAGGACATATCTAAATTCTTCAAGTTTGAAACTATTGTGCAAGCTTTGCGTATTAAGATGACAAATTTGTAAACCCTTTTTTTGCGCACAAAGAATACGAATCACGGAATGCATGTTCTCGTCCCTACCATCACTCGCGGGACTCCCTCCAATGTTATTTAAAATGTTGCTCATTTTTGATTTTAAAAGCAAGAGAAATAAGAAACAAATTATAAGGAACATTCGAAAATTTCATCAGACAGGAAGATTAAATATAAAAAAGAATAAAACAAGTAGATAACAAAAGCTAGAAGCAAAGAAAAAAAATAATAATTACATACAATTATTATTATTGTATTATTTTACCAAATATAGAATTTATAATTTGTTACTATAGTTAGTAGAATTAACTTGCGTTCGGTTGTTAAAATTGCTTCTTTTCTTTTTGTCTACAAATATAATAATTTTTAGTAGATATTTTTCGCTTTATTTTTATTCATGACTAGAGTTTCTAATTAACCAGTGACTGGAAAAGTGATTTCCCTGGAGTCAAATAACAGCATTTACGTATATTAAAAATAAAGTCTGGCCCGATTGGAGTTTTTAACAAATGTAAAAAGTGCAAAAGTATCCAGAAGAAATCTTGGTTGACATGGTTGGCAGTCGCTTCATAGGCGAAGAGCTACATTATTAAATATGTATTAGCCCATAGGGAGTACTTTGAAAAGCAATAAGGCCATATTCAATGATAAATATTTGTTTTTGTTTGTTTTTCTCAAAACTTAAATAACGGCTGTCAGATCTTATAATATTGTCACAGGTCTACCAATGAAAATGAGTCCCAAATGTCATGCAACCGTGTGAACTGCCAGCAACAACATTGTCAGACAATTTTATTGTCAGGCATCTACCAATCGTGTGAACACCCTTTTATACTATCGTCAGACCCTTGCCACACCTTTCGCAGGTTGGCAGAATCATTTGATAATGTCAGATGTGCGAATTATGTCATTGTCAGATGTGTCTGTCTTTATTTCAGTGACGCATTTTGGACGCAATAAACGCTGCAAAAATTGCTGCCGCGAGGTCATATTGATTCTACTTCGAGTTTGAATATTTGCTGTGAGGATGAATGGAAGATAAGGAGTGAAGGAAATTATGATAACAACCACGAAGTTCAACGTTCAACCACATTCGCAGTCGCCGATGGACACCCTATGCGCGAAAAAAACCAAAACTGAAACAAAATCGCTATAAAAAAAAAATTGGGAGTAAATGGTCCCACGAAAATATCTCAATTAATCGAGGCAACCGAGGCACGACATAATTTGTGGGATGCTGGATTCGCATAATATAATTCATCCAAGGAAACCGTATGGCAGGAAAACGCAGACATCATCAATAAGGGTTTCAACTATTGCAACATCCGCATCACGTTTAACAGCAACTTGGATAAATACCGGAAGAATAAGTAAACTCAAGGTACTTCCAATTACTTGGAAATATGTACTTCGAACCGATGATGTTTTTGAAACCAACAACCTTCGGCAATCCACCATCAATCTTCGTAGGTTTTTTTGTCTTTTTTTTTAGAATTACTCCTGTGTTCTTTGTGTAAATTACAACTGCTACAGAATCCGAACACCCAAAATTTATTACCCTTTTCGGACTAGCGAATCATTCGGATTATAGTATGCAGACATTTTGAAGGCATTTTTCGAAACAAAACAAAGTTTTTCGTAATTTAAAGAATATTTTAATAATGTAAAAAATGTTATATACGAGTATGTAGTACATATTAGAGTATTATGCAATTTATGTAATTACGCTTCTTTAAAAAATCCCAATATAGTACTTTGACGAGTGGTATTTAGCGACATAGAAAACGCTTTATCCCTTATTTGACGTAATAACATTATTATTATTATTATTATTATTATTATTATCAAGGGAACGATACAAATTAATTTGTAGGGTCCGGGATTTAGCGCCGAGGTACTATGCCCATGTGGCGCGTTTTGTCAACAGTACGCGGAGTACTGAGATCCCATGTGGTCACCCACCTACGTACTTACCGCGCCCAACACTGCTTGAGTATGTAGAATCCTTGCAACTAGTTCCGATGACTTCAATTCTTCTTCGCTTTCGATGTCCTGCTGATTCATTACTTGTCTTACTTTGTCTTCATCAGTTAAGGGCTCCTGGCAGTCAATGTCATCATTGCTTAACAAGAAATTGTTAGTGTCTACGTCTGAAAAACCTCTGTTACGAAAAATACTTAATGGGAGATCGTCTTCATGATCGAAATCATTTATGTACATCTTGGCTACACATTTCCTCTGATTCGAATAATAAAGACCACAGACACTTCCAAGACCTTTTGATTTGAAGACAATTGCTGCCAACTTTGAGCCAATGAAAACACTGCATCTTTCATTGTGGTCTTTTTAAGCAGTTCAGATACTGGGCATTCCGGATCAACTTCTTGCTGGCCAAAAATGTTTTCAATCACATTTTGGTCCATGGGTTGACTAAGAGCTGTGCAATTAGGTGGCATGTACAAAACAGTGAAATTTTCGTCGATTGATTGCAGATCTTCTTCAAGTGGATGCGCTGGTGCATTATCAAGAAGTGAAAGTACATTTAGAGGTAGGTTTCTTTTCAATGAAAATTTCTTTACTTCGGGAATGAAATGTCCTTTTAGCCACTCTAAAAATATTGGTCGGCACGTGGCCGTTGTGCTTTGCCAACAACCAGCAAAGACAGTTTGTGCGCTCCGGTTGCGTTTGCGCATGGCATAAATGTGATCCTCTCCTTCGATGCTTTGAAATCTGGGGCCCTACTCTCTGACCCAGACGCCAACGTTTTGTCTGGTACCATTTTCCAGTACAAGCCTGATTCGTCAGCATTATAGATTTGATCTGCAATCAGATCTTTTTCCCTACATACATCCATAAATTTTTCCTGGGAAGACTTCAAAGCCGCTTCAATATTCGACAATTTCTCACCGGTTAGTTTGAGTACGCGTATACCATGCCTTTTCTTAAAATTATTTAACCAACCTCTACTGGCAACGAACTTTCTTGTTTCAAGTCTTTCTTAGAAAAATTTGGCTTTTCCCATCAATACTTCACTTGACAAAGGGTCGTTCTTTCTTCGCTTAAAGCTGGGAGTTTTCAGAAGTTTTTAAGGTTTTTCTGGTGATTGGACCCTTTTCTGCGTTTATTACAAATGATTTTATTTTTTCCTCCTTCCTCCCAAAATCTCGCACTTTTGTGATATTGTTAATGTGATACTCGTACGTTTCCTTTCCTTCGATGTTGAAGCCATAATTTAAAAAGCACACGAAATGGTCGAAGAAACAAACCGACTGTAAAAAATGTGAGCCAGACTCAATAAATAAAACAATTTTTACTGACTTCACTTTTAAGGACAGCTGATAACTGATGACTTATAACTTAAGATCCTTCCTATTTATATGTAGTTATCTCGTTGCAGCTGTCCACCCTGAAGATACACAGTTACGTCTACGCAGTTAGCCTGTGGTCATCCCTTTGGCCTACTGCGCAACCAAAAATGTACGACCCCCCTTTGTTGTTGACGATGATGATTGACAGCTAAGGCGTTGTAATGGTCCTAAATTGAGATGTCATCTTCCACGATTTATGATCCAAATGTTTGTATCTGCTTATTATTAGGATTTTTGATGTGTAGTGATACCATTCTTCGTCATCGTTCTCCGGTACATCTGCTTACTCTGCGCCAACTCAAGGTTCCTGGAAAAAGTGAGGCGCGATGCACATAAGCTGCAAAATAGATTAGGAAGAAATACGTTGCAGCTCATTTACACCGGGTCTAAGGGAACACACTTAGTATTGCGTGGTGTGTGTGGCACTGCGATGACAGTGGACTCAAGTTAAATCAATTTTTCGAATTTTCGCTCTCGTTCCCGGACCCAGGGAGGTCGTTCGGACTACTGAGGCATTCGGATTAGCGAGTGTTCGGATTACCGAGGCCCTGCTGTATTTTCTACACAATTATTTTAGTTATTGCCCGCTTCCGACTAGCGTATCTTAAAGACTAAACTCTAACAATATTTTTCATACCTAGAAACCTATGCATCCCAAGCTCTATAGTTGCTCCTGGTGCATCGTCTGCAGACAAGTTGTTTGTTTCCCGTCCGATGACACAGGTGAATGGGTCGCATGTCCAGCATGTGGCGCACTGAATCGTGAGAATGGAATTCATTCGCGCTGCTTTTGCATGATTCAGCGTGTCGTGTTTTTTTCAGAATTCTGCTGTCGGCAATAATTCAGTTTTGCTCGATTAAGGAATACACAAGAATTGGTGTCACCGTTAGGGTCTGGGCAACAACCCAGCTGCAAATTTATTACCCGAACACCATTGTCATCTCAGGGAGATACCAACTGCGATACGAATTTAAAACAGATGGTGGTAGAGGCACTACAGTGCATCCTTTCCGTTGGTTAACAACCGAATGCACTTCCACTGTCCTCCGCGAGTATATGGCTTCCGAGTTGCGAAACCCTAAACCAGAACAAGCAAGATCTGAGATGTGCATCCAACGATATAACAGATGAGGCAATCTTGATGGTGAATGAACTCGTATCTTCATTTTCATTATAACATACGAGTATTTCTTTCCAATCGCATTATAAGCTCAGCATTAGGACGCGAAGGAACTGCTGATCCTCGCAACACAGCCTTCAACAACCACTACTTACAGTATCACCGTCGATTCGCATGCTATTTTTGGCATTCAGCAATCTGGCGACGAGTCTGCCGGTGATAAGTCACCAACATGCCAAAGGACGGAATGACCACGACAAAAGATTTTATTGAAACGCAAAAAATTCAATAAACGTCAACGACAAGACAAATGAAAAATTCAAATAAATCAATCTACCTATAAACTGCCACTCCAAGAAGGTGACTTCTTCGGCAAAGTACGCCGTGAACTCTTTTCAAACAACTTTGACCTCGAGTGGTGGGTGAATACGTGACCTTTCTAATTGATACATCGTTCCGCTTTCCGCTTTTACATCGCGTGGCCAATCACTCGAGATAAGTTCGCCTTGTCATTTTAATAGCCGTATTGCCCGATACGTACTTCTTTTTGTTTGTTGTCATCAGGTACTCGTAGTTGTGAAGCACGCAACATGGAAGCGTAAACTTCATTGACTTTTCGGCACTCAAATGTATGGGCTTATGCAGCACGCGATAACGTGCCGACATTATGCCGAAAACATTTTCAATATTACGGTGAGCGCGGCTCAATCGATAATTGTACTCGTAAACGCGCTGCAGCATTGTGAGATCGCGTTGGCTGTACGTCTGCGACGAATCGTCTGTGACGAGGACGTACAGAAGAGGCGATTCTCTACTGGGTAATGCCTTGTGCGCTGGTAGGGGCACAGCTAATTAGTGTCCAGCGCTTGACTAAATATGCAGCGATTGAACAACACACCGCCATCGGAAAATCGCCCATTGCGGCCGACTTCGAAATTATATACCGCGTCGGTAATGCACACTAATACAATAATGTGCGTGCCCTTGTAATTGTAGAAGATGCTGCCAACATTGGGTGGAGGTATCATCAATACATGCTTTCCACCCACTACATGCAACTCCAACGCAGTTTGGGAAAAGCCAAAACTCGTTGAACTTGCTCGCAACGGCTTTCCAAGCCACTGATGTTCTGGGTTCTGGAGTAAAATTCAATTTGAATACAATCGCGCTGGCAATGAATGAATGAAATAAACTCACGTGAAGGTATTCGTTTACGAACACTTTGTACAATAGATGGTATCCATAACTTCTAGAATGATGAACGAGATCGGTGATACCGGAATCTGGTACAGGTATTGCAGAGACCGAAAATGTTCACCAGTAGCCGGGTAGCGTAGTGTAAATACAAGCCGCTCACCTGACGTAATGCGCGTATATTCGTTTCTTGCTCTTGATATGTGGATTCACCAAAGCAAGGAGATTGTCAATTTGTTTCGAATCCATGGGCAAAAAATTGGGATACAATTCCGACTCCTCCGCTTGCATTTCAGTGAGCAATTTCGCTGGTGGCGGGCCACTTAATCCTTCATCGTCGCTGCTTTCCAATACGTACGCGGCCAAGACAGTCGCAAGTGCCTCTTTTTATTCAATCTCGTTAACAACGTCTGACAATGCATCTGCCAATATTTCGTGAACAGTCATACCAACCGTGTGAACGGACAATTTTTAATCTGTCAATTCTGTTAGAAAAAGGATCGTCAGAACAGAGGTCTGACAATTAAATTGTCAGAAATTGGGACAAAATCTGACAACCGTGTGAACTAACAATTTAACGTTAGGAGATATGTAGTTTGTCATTGTCAGCTCATGATAACCGTCTGAACATAGATTGAGTGGCTTCGACATTCCGAACAGATAACACACGAAGGACGTTGTATCGAATTTTTCGCTGCGGAAAACAACGACACCAAGCCCACACGAATACCTGACGTTATAAGCAAGCCACCTATACATCATACATCCTGTGCTAGTTTTTAACTTCGTACCTTTATGAGAACACCGTCACTGTGCAACATCAGTTAATTCATCGTACATATGGTCACTCAGTTACAGAAAAAAATCCCCAAAAAAGCCAGTTGGAACGAACTTATGTTAATAGCATTTTTATGAATTTTAACTCGTCATTATGTTGCATCTATAATTACTCGTACATCCCTCATTCGATTAAAAGTATCAAAGGATGGTACGATTCGGGCTTACAAACCCAAACTATGAGCCAGGAATAACTGCAGCGCCTTTCTTAAGCGTGAAAAATTACAATGAGACGAATAACAACGGCAAAAAATACTCCAGCGTCCCAAAGGTAGTAACAATTTTTGGTTGTTCGTCAAAAATATTAGAAAATACGAGTATTAGTCTCATCCTCGATCGCAATGCTCATTTATAATGTCATTCCAACAGTCAGGTCTTTGAGCAGGGTCAATCAGCTTGATGTGTACTTCGCAGCCAGACCAAGGCTTTCAAATTCTTTCATGTCTTAGCCTACACTGGACCGCTTTGAATCTTCAATGAGACGAGCCCACTTTCAAACTCGTGTAGAAGCAAGACCATTGAAAGATCCTTATATTCATAACTCCGCTGGTATAGATGGTATACTCGTAAGTAGGCAAAACTTATACATAAACTTCTCATCAATCCAACTCTCTAGGACAATTTGCGAGAAGATAGAAGACAACAGTGGTCCAACCCGCCCAGGCGAATATTTTTCTCACTCCTCTTACAGACCTATCGTTTTGGAAATGTTAATACATAAATTGTTACTGGGTCCTCTGGTGATGTAGAGGTATGCCCCACCGAAAAGTGGGACAGAGTTTGGCAGCAGGCCGTTTTGTCGAAAATTCGTGTATTTGGGATCGACGAATCTAATCTTCATAGTCAGATTGCTATAGATGGTTTCAAGATTGATATCCGAAGCCATAATTCTGGTGTTCCCCAGGGTTGCGGTCTGTTTCCGGCATTCTTTTCAATTTTCATTGATGGCCTCTAGATTGCCACTTCTAATCTAGTATATGCCTTTGATGATGACAGTACTCTTTCCTTTTCATCTTCATTCCCAAAGTTAGCTCCCTGCTCTTAAATTCGAAAATAGGCAGCATAACTATTGTTGTGCGATCGTTACGATGAATCGATTGTTCGGTGGTCCGCCTAGAACATCACAAAATTCAAACGAGTTCAAAGAACTGTCTTACAGAAGTTCTAGCACAAAAGGCATTTACGATATTGAGTCTTAGCCCTTACTACAACTAATAATATGTCGTTTACGAAAGCCAGACAACCATTATTCATTCAAATATCACTTCCTCTAGGCTTGTATCCGCTGCATAAGGTTAAGGTTACAAAATACCATATGAAGAACCAGTTCAATATCACTTTTCTCTGGATTCCTGGTAACAGTAATACAAAGGAAAACGACAAGACCGATGAGCTAGTCATGTGACCCAATATACGTTCCTTTTGCAGAACCAGTTGACTCTGCACTTGAACGATGTAGTCAAGTTTAGGCGGAAGAAACTAGATAACCAAGAAGTCAACAAAAATAAAATGTCATTACTCGTACTCGTATCATACATAGAGTGTTACGCCATACAGAAATCTGGTCAACTGACGAGAAAGAGATGTTCTACAACCGCGCTGTTTTAGTTGGTATGTCACCATCACGTAGGGTTAGGGAATGTTACCGTCAGTCATGGCTTCCCAACCACTACCAACGGAAAAAGATCTGTTGACAACTGCAACACCAGTTACCTTGTTATATGGGACATCACGCTTGCGGCAATAACTGCTCGATAACTACATACACTGATACAGTTCAAAAATCCTGCAGCACAATGTTCAACATCGACAGAGTAGAGAATTCGTCAATACACCAATAACTGGGTGATATCTTTCGGTAGGTATGAAATCAATTAGAATCGTTATGGACATCACCAACTATTGATGTGACAATTGCTTTCCCATTAACAGGAGATGAAATCTGTCTGAGCTCGCTATGTTGGGCATACCAAATAGGTTTCCATTCTGGATAGTCATGCACATCAAAACCCTGGGCATTACTGGGCTCTGCTCAAATAGTCAGAAGGAACATTCCATATAAATTAGTAGCTTAAATCGAAGGCACATGCGATAAGCTCAAATGTTATATACTGAAAGCTATTTGAGATGTTCCAAAGAATACGACAAGGCTGCATTTCACAAATCGAAGGTAACCTGGAGGCGATTAGGAAGAGGTCATACTAGCTTCAATCCATTCTGACCTATAACGACGTCTAAGTGAGTGATTATAATAAGATTCTCCTAATCTAGTCAGACCAATGGATAATAATTACGGACAAAATACCCGTACGAGCTTCATCAAATCATGTACCGTCCAACTTGTAAGGTACGAGTAATTGCCACCCACACCTGCAAGGTGCCCTTCTGTGATGAAAGTTGACTTAACCTGTAGTATCGATAATTTTATAAATTAACAGAGCTCGAACACTGGCTCTAGTTTCGCACTTCAAGATGGTTGAAGTCCTCTTCTACTTCTGCAGGTCATTTGTATTTTTCTGGATAGAAATAGAACTCTTCGGGACGGAACGTTACTAATCATTCACTCTACACGTCAGGCAACTGAATCACATTTTTCTGACCAGGTCGATGTCGCTGTTCAACTCGCAGAGCTGGTTGTTACTGCTCGCTGTTGGTTGTTACCCACAAAGCCCATCAACGCAAACGGGACCAAAAATCGCTCGAAGAATCTTACGATTAAAACGACCATAGACATATGTATTGGGTATATAAATAAATTCGTGCGGTTTTTTTTTTCAAAATTTGAACGTTTATTTAAGAAAAACATGTACAATAGTATTATTCAAAGTATTGTCCATCTGAAGCTATGACTTTTCCCCATCTTTCTGGCAATTTGTGGATCCCATCCCAAAAGAACTGCGCCGGCTTGGCAGCCAAGAATGAATCAAGCCAATTTTTGATATTCTGCTCTGATGTGAACCGTATTTCAGTGAGGGCGTTCTGCATCGGCCGGAACAAATGGTAGTCAGAAGGGGCAAGATCTGGGCTATAAGGCGAGTGGGGTAAGACTTCCCATCCACTGTTTTCCAATTAGTTCTTAACCGGAATAGCAACGTGGGGCCGAGTGTTGTCTTGATGGAAAATTATTGCCTCGTGTCTGGTCGCATATTCCGGGCGTTTTTCGGCCACTGCTCTCTTGAAACGGATTAATTGTGTTCGGTAGCGTTGTCCATTGATGGTTTCACCCGGTTTTAGCAGCTTATAATACAGCACACCCATCTGATCCCACCAAATACAGAGCACTACCTTCGCGCCATGGATATTCGGCTTTGCCGTTGATTTGGCTGGTTGGCCGGGTTTCACATATGATTTTTTGCGCTTGGGGTTGTCGTTTCTGTCATTTTTCATCACCAGTAACAATCCGATGCAAAAATGACTTCCTTTTGTGGCGTTCCAGAAGCATTTCGGACATGCAAAACCGCCTTTCGACGTCTCTCGGCTTGAGTTCATGTGGAACCCAATTTCCTTGCTTTTGAATATATCCAGCTGCTTTTAAACGTTTTGAAATGGCTGTTTGAGTGACACCCAAAGATTCTGCGAGCTCTTCTTGTGTTTGGCAACAATCTTCATAGAGTAATGCTTTCAGTTCTTCATCTTCAAACTTTTTTGGCTGTCCAGGACGTTCATCGTCTTCCAAGCCAAAATCACCACTTTTAAATCGTGCAAACCACTTTTGGCACGTTCGCTCAGCTAGCGCATGTTCACCATAAACTTCCACCAAAATACGATGACTTTCGGCAGCAGTTTTCTTCATGAAGAAGAACTCCCCGCAAAAACACTTTTTCAGGCACAAAGTTCGACATATTTGAGTGAAAAAAAATTATTGTTGTTTACGCTTCAAATGAATGACATATACTAACAATGGAATAATACAAGTTACGCCATCTCTTAGCAAACCGCATGAATTAAGTTATAGACTTATGGTGGTTCCGTGCCATAGAGCAGGACTGACATGATTAACGTTTATAGTGTTTCCTGGCAAAGCCTTCGAACTCAATTGCCTTCTTGGGCCAAAGAGACAGCGATTAGCAATCGTAACTCTATATAGATTTCTGATAAAGAGCTGATATGATGCATTAAAGCTGCCTATTATTGAATGTCTTCTGTCATACTCAATGGTCTTCTGACAGCATATGCTTGGTTTTTCACTCGTTCATAGCTAAACCCATTTTGGCAATTCCCGGCTAAATACTTGCAAACGCACCAGTGACAGTTCGCTGTGTTCTGACCATATACGAATTTCAGTGTCATCAGAGTATGCAAATAGTTGCACAGATTTTTTGAAAATTGTACCACTTGTGTGGGAAGTATGAAGTTAAAGAAGAAACATGACAGCACTTTGCTAACAACAGAAGCCTCGTTGAGATTGAAACCAAGCTTTACACAACAGCAGGTGTTGCTTATCGTCTTAAGCTAGACATGGCTCTGTACAGCTCATCTTGTGCGATAGACAGAAATCGATAAAGAACAGATATTTGGTCAGTTGTATGATCTCTCCCTGGTGCTTTAAATAGCTCGTTAGGTATGCCGCCCCATCCGGAAGCCTTCAGTTCAGATATTGTTTCCTTTGTCTCATTTCACCCCGCTGGGTGAAAATATTGCCCCCATTAAGTAGTTAGTTAGTTCTTCCTGACAGGGTCGTTTAAAAGTCTGCAGAGTTGGCTTTTTAATAACCCCAGAACCGACTGCAGTCTTGTTATTAAATTTTCTTGCTCCACAGGTTTCTCTTCCGACCTTGTTGGCTAGATCCCGTTCTTTTTTACTTTTTGGTAAAAGCTGCTAAAAGCTTTCTCGATCGCTCGCTTGTCATGCACCTTTAGTCGTAGAGCGCCGGTCTTGTAATTGTATACAGCGCCGTTATAAGCGAGCTCTTTTGCTAGATAGACTTGCATGCACTTTTCACTTAACCAGAGGTTTCGCGCGGACTCAACCAGCTGTAGCATTGTTATGGACTCTGAGATATGTTTAGTTGGCTGCAACTACATATGTTAGGCAGTGGTCCCAGTCTACATTGATCGCTCGGAATGTTCGCACATCTACGTATAATGCTTGAAGGAGTGTCAAGCATTGATCGCAACGTGATCACTTGACTGACTGTTCATGTAAGTGTTCTTTTGTGAATATTGAGGTGGGATGATAGTAACATTCCGTCCCGCATATTGACGATTTTCCGATTATGCAACCAAAGACTTCCTCTTTTCCTATTTCGGTGTTCCAATCACCTTAAACGAATTAAACGTCATACTTCGGGCATTAAAAGTTCTGATGTTTTTATTTTAATAAAGAGTCAGACATGGAGGTTATGTGTATGGAACACAATATCCGATAAATCGCCTCCACATGACACACGTTGGCCGTTTTGACGAAATTTTCGATGACATTTTGGTATAGTGTCTGCTCAATTTCATCATTGTGGATTTTCACAATTTCTATGTGCTGTGCATAGACAGTTTTTTACGACTAAACGCTAATATTCACACATGACAGCTGTCAAACAGCAACGCTGTAGGGCCGACACAAAAAAATGGTGCAAAACTCAAAATAGACGGTCTTAAATGGACACCCTTTCAGTTGTTCATTCTCCTTTTGTTCAGAATGAATCTTCCTAGGTACCAGTGATATCTCCGATAGTTATTCGGCCACACCTAGTATATTCAAGGTACGAACACTCAATCTGCAGATCCGAACGTCTGTGGCCTTTTTATGTTTTGCAAGCCTGTTAACAGTAAATTCACCAGCGCTGTGTGGGAAAAATTTAAATTTTGAGTCCTTTCTCACTGGTTGCTATGGAGAAAGAAGAGAGAAAGAGTTTTTACCTAGCCAGGTAGTTAACCCCATCCCCAACCTCAAACCCACAGAAACAGGCCCCATATGGGATGCCTTGAGCAATGGAGCCGACTATTCCGGAACCAGTAACTTACTTTGAGGATATGAGAGCTCCCATGGCGCGTTAAGAGTTCATTTGACACCATCTCTATGACAGCACTCTGACATGTCATAGGAAAGTGTCCTTATTGATCTCTGCATCAATACATGGAATCTTCCATAATGTGACTCCTGACGCCACCGTTGATACAATCAACTGAATTCATCCGCCGTCAGTCCTCCTTCCTTTCTTTTTTATTTTGTCTAACACTCGCGCTTATAAGGTAATTAAGTCAAGACCGATTAGACGAAACGGATCGGAGTATTCAGAGTCCCACTCTGACTAAAATTCAATTTAAAGCACCGAATATCGAACTAGGGTTAGGCTTTCTTCAGAGGCACAATACATTCGAGGTCAGCAACTCGGATCTTTCGGCAAGATTTCTCTTAGGAAACAGTGATTTATTGCTGGTCATGAAGATGGACTTCTCTACCCTTTTCAATCTACTCCATTTGGCCTTTTTCTACTTCGTAACTTTTGATCAGGTATCAGTGAGTCCAATACCACAGTATCATAGCGTTTGTACTGCATCCATCCCATGTGTTTTTGATTAATTAATCTCCTTTCTCGACTCCATTAGCATGAACGAAACAATGCCGTAATCCTGAAATAAACTAATCATCAAGAAACGCCAAGAGCCAGTATTTATGGCCTTCAAATACTAAGCAACTTGGAGCTCTCGGACAGAAACTACCAGCTGATCTCGAAGTATCTTACCACAACCACATTGATTTACTATTCCAGAAAAACGTTGAAAATAGCTTAAAGCCATTCCAGCTATTTACTCGTTAACCCCTAGGTTTCAGTTCCAAGCCATCACAAAGGACTAAGAGCAATTGTTTCAGTCTTTTAACTCACCGAAATCTAACCTGACGAACCCTCTCAAATATCTAGATTTAATGTTCCGGTCAAATCTTGTTCAAGAACTAAGCACGGAAGGAATATGGTATTTTCTCGAAATTCGGAATGAAAAAGAATGCGGAATCCTCTTTCTAGACTAGACTTCTACACCTACGGGTACACATCTATCCATCAAAACTTACCTGGTTCGGGTATATTCCCCAATGGGCTCTCCGGTAGCAGGATACCTTTTTGGACAAGTTCTTCCCTATTGGCACGTACTGATATTTTCCTCTCGAGCGCTATAAATACATCACAAATCAGTCCTCATCCCTTCAATTTAATCTCACTACTTACACTTGGAGGCAGCTTCAAATTTTTCGCTTTTCTTTTTTCGTCGCCACTTCCATGGCTTGAAGAAGCGCCCCAATGCGCTCAATTTGCTCTTCCTCTCCAGGGGCGGTGTACGTGTACCTGAACCCAAACTATTTGTTCGAAGTGCAGCACCATTTTGTTTTTTTGCTGAAAATAAAGAAGAAGAAAAATAATAGTTAAAAATTAGACAACTTTAATTGATCTCATCCATAAATGCGTTAATTTATCTTCATCATTCCAGTAACTGGTACGAGTAGTTGAATTCGTTGCAACTTTTTAACTTGCCTTCGGAGAATTTTGAAAAGAATCTTCAAGGATGCAAGTCATCAATGAACTTTTTAACTTAAATCGAGCAAAGTTCTTGCTTCGAAGGACACTGCCAGAGGAACAGAGGAAATTTATTTGAAACCACTAATGGAGGAGAAGCGATGCATCGATGGATGGATTGGCATGATTCCCTCCTCCTCCTTCAAAAAAAATTACTTTCTATTGGATACAATTTCATTAATCGTAATGCCATTGGATTTGGAAGTGTGTAAGGATATCGAATACACCGGGGATGCAGAAGAGTAGGGAGACTGTTTGATAAACTTGATCACAGCTGGGGTAGATTTGTGAGTGGACTAGTGATAACAAAGTTTACTCATCCACCCCATACCTAAAGCGGGACAAGGTGGCATTGTAGGTTTTCCTTTTACTTTTAAATGGGATAAATTGGAAGGAAAAACTTTCCGTATTTATGCTGATCAGTTCTTGCGGAGGAAGCTTCATCCACGAAACCACCCCGGCTGGCCAAGGAGGTAAACTACTAAGGGTTGCGGTATTTATATCAAAACTCAGTTATGTAGTTGTTGTCATTGTTTACAAAGATGTCAATGGAAAGTGAAACTGAACTAACGTTGAGAAAGACACAGAAGGTGTCTTCCATCGACATCAACGACGTCTTTAAATCAAAAGTCCGGTCCTTCGTGTTATCTTTAATATTTGATGGCTCAGATTCGAAGAGGCTCTTGGCTTTTGACTATTCGTTCGATGTGTCCAAGCCGATTTCATTTATACAAAATAATCCCCTTCCGACTCAATGCAGCGATTTGCACGGTCTAAAACCATGTCGAATGAGTGTTTTAGATCGTCGGCCGGAAAACCCTTCAGGATGTCGGTACACGCCTTTTGGATGGCTTCTACGTCCACCTAACGCTTTCCTTTCATCCGCAAATGCATTTTTCGGAAAAGTCCAACGATGCTAAATCATACGAATACGGTGGAATAGTTGACAGTTAAAATACGATTTTTAGCCAAAAACTCGGTCACAAGTGTCGATTGATGGGATGGTGCATTATCGTGAAACAAACGCCAACTTCCCTCTGCGCGATATTCTGGACGAATACGACGAATACGATACGCTTCAAAACATCAAGATAGAACTGTTTGTTTGTGGACAATGTCACGGGAATCGTAAAAGCAAATCAACACTGTCTTCCCATTGGATCTCACCAAATGTGATTTTTTTGGGTTTTGGTTCGCCTGGTGCCTTCAATTCGGCACTTGGTTTTTGGATCATATTGAAAACACCACGCTTCTTCACCAAGCATAATGTTGTAAAGGAAGTGTTTGTTCTTTTTGGCCGCCTTGATAAAGTCCTTTGAATGTTTAATTTTGAGCAATATTTGCTCGATGCTCATTTTTGTACCGATAGCACAAACATACTATCACTTCAGTCGCAACTTTCACAACTTTGAGCATTCTTATCTTGTTGGAACCACAGCTCGGATATATCAATGTTGTCGAGATCTGACCTCAGAAAGTCGGTTAACATCCCCCTATACCTGAGACCATTGACGGTAATGGTGTCTCTTTCCGCATTTTGAAAGAAATAATGATGATGGCGCCACGCCATAAACCGCACCAAATAGTCAATTTTTGTGGTTGCATTGATGCTTAGCCAAGCACTTGTGGATTGTCTTGCGCAATTTTGCTTGTTGACATAGCCGCTAGGCCAAAATTCGGATCACCGGCCAGATCTCTGGTGATGCGGAATTCAATTGATCGAAATTTCTGGTTCTTCTGCGTCTGCCCGCTATGATGGCCATGTTTTCTTCATCTCGCACCAATCTCTGTCTGGTTGATGGCTTAAGATACCAAAGAGTGTGCTAACACTCAAACTTTTCCACGGTGCGACGATGATGACGACTGACCTCACGACGAAATTCACGTTGCGTATTTAGAACTGAGTCGAAATTTCGATATTTTTAAATAATTTCCGCGCGTTCGGCAAGCGTAAAACGATGCATGATGTTGCCATTACTGAATATTTTGACAGCTGGATGTCATTGGTAACTTTGACAGCTGAAACATAACAAACAATCATTTCTATCTGGGCACCCGTTTTATCACTGTTGCTCATCCTCCTTATATCCGGTTCATCCCATCGCACTTACTGGACGGCGGTGATATCTGCATGATACTCGTAGCATTTAAGCGCCTCTACTAATTCCTCGGCTGCGCGTGGTCCGTTAAAGGTCAGAACATTCCACGTGCAGATCTGAAGGTCGTTATCGTTTAATCTATTGCAAGGATCATCAACAATGAGTCCATTTCTATCCATTAGCTGCTTCACCACATCTTTTGAATCTCTTCCGTATAAGGTTGTGAGCCCTATGAAGGCGTAGGCCAATATTATGCTACTGGCCGAGCTTGCCCTTGCTATTTTAGCCTGCATGAATAAGTGTTAATGCACGAGCAAGGGATTACTCATGCAGTTACTGGGGACAACCAGTGGGAGGTAAAGCAAGCACTTTTCTACAAACTTGGTTGTTGCGCTGCTGGTCCAATCCAAGTTATAGAACACTTAGCAGTTTCCCGTTCAATCGCCGCGCAGACTTCCTGATTCCCGGACAAATTTTTTTGGTTTTTTTTATAAATGACTTCGGCAGAAGCTGCATGGACGACGAGAAGGAGCAGAAAATCCTCCAGCTACTTTCTACATGACCAGCTCTTTCCCAAAGAATGAAACTGCAATTAAGAGCTTTCTTCTACAGGGCCTTCCCATAGGGACTTTTGAACTTTGACAGTTGATAACGGTCATATTATTGAAGCTACATCTGTCAAATTGGCTGTCGTTTATTCAGCCTGTTTTGCCAAATCACCATGGACGGACATAGCGTTTAACAACACGTGCAAATGATAAAATTGTTTTATCAAAATGGGTGTTCTGTTCGTTAACGTCCCGCGCGCTTCGCCAAATTTACGGTCGCCATAATCGTTCTACCGAGAAGACTATTCGCAGTGTAGTGGATAAATTTAAGTCCACTGGTTTAGTAAACGATAAACCAACACCCCGATAAACCTTACGTCGACGAAACGCAATATCTACCGAAAACATCGCCGCTGTCCATGAGAGTGTGCCGGAGAATCCGAGGCAGTCGATTTCGTGTCACTCACAAGAACTCGGCATTTTGCAGACCACAACTTGGAGAATTTTACGCCGTGACTTGGACCTGTACCCGTACAAAATTCAACTGACCCAGGAGCTGAAGGTAAACGACCATAGAGATCGACGTGCGTTCGCTGAATGGGCTCTGGAGCAGTTGGAAACTGGTCCTAATTTCTGGATGAAAAACAAAATTGTCGAATTTGGAACGATACCAATCCACCTGAGATCCAAGACCGTCCAATGCATTCCGAAAAAGTCACTGTTTGGTGTGGATTTTGGGCTGGCGGCGTCATCGGTCCATACATATTTCTCCCTCAACGGCGAGCGCTATAGGTCGATGATTACCAACTTCTTTTGGCCTGAATTGGATGATATGGACACCAATGACATAAGGTTCCAACAGGACGGCAAGTCTATGCGAATAAGCCACAAACCACAGCGGTCCTCAAGGCCAACATTACCCATGCCATCGGTCGAATTCAGCCTGATTATTCGCCACAAAATTGGACATTTCGGATTCGCGCCACCCCGAAAAGCCGCGGCGGACATTTGAACGATATTATGTTCCATACATAATGGCATCGATAGCCCCTTCAAACGAATAAAAAATGTCGATGATATCTCACACACACTTTGTTTTATTTAAATTTAAAGATAGGAAGCGCTTAATGAAAGACGTCAGAAAGCAACAGAAAGCGTCAGAAGCTCAAATTGGGTCCAAGAGTAGGAGACAGATCCACGCGGCATCACAATGGGCCAATAGGCCTAAGTGGGTTGGTTTTTCCAAAAACCACTCTTACCTAGCCTAGCCTAACCTATGGACATGCCGTGTACAATAATACAATGACAAGTCCTGTTGCTGCGAAGACACGAAGTCGGTTTTCCCTGTACCCAGAAATAGTTTCCGCCAAATTCTGAACGAGGAAAGGAATGTAGCTGGGTCTTCATAGACGGCTCAAAGACCGATCTAGGATGCAGAGCTGGCGTCTTTCTGGAGGACGACAATGTTTGATTTCACTCCTCGTTAGGAGAACTTGCGTCTGCCTTCTAACCAGCAGCATCATGGCATTGAATTATACCATATTGTGAAGAATCGGTGGAGGGGGCGAGATATCCACATTTGTACCGACAGCTAAGCTGCGCGTAAAGGCTTTTTTCCGAGACATATAAATGTGGTGGGCATAAGTGACGCAATATCCAATATCTGTGAGTGTATGACCTACGGTCTCATCAGGCTGCAGCTACACGGCGCTGATGTGGTAGGTGCTGGTACTGTAGGCACTGTATTACCGCATCATCTACTCAGGCTTTTACGTAAAACTGGGAAATTCTTGTATCAATTGCGGATCCATACAGGGATCTAGTTCTTTGTCTGAGTGCTTTGGAATACTCATATTGTGGTACAAATCCATCACTCGAAATCGCGTTTAAACAAATTAGATGCCCTTAGACCGATAAAGGAACACAGCATCTGCATCACAGTAGACAAGTAGATGAAGGATAGCAGTTCAGGTCGGAGTCTCTATTTAGAAAATATGATTTTTTAAGATAAAGAAACACCGACTGAGTCAATTTCTAGATTGCTTTCCCAACAATAACACCGCCACATTCCCACCTGTCTATTGTTGAAGGAAAACCTGACTTGAGAGTCAGTTTGTTTGTTAAATGAGATCACGGCAAGTTCGTGGAATAATGCAATAGCTGACACTTACAATGATTCATTGGTAGAGTGTTTCACAGTCTAGTTAAGTAGATTATATAAGAGGTAGGGTATTCAATTCCGCTTACAACGAGCCTGTCACTGCTCTTTCGATACTAAACAAATCTTATGACATGCAAACTGATTTTTCTGACCTCTATCTATTAATTTTGATACGCATAGGCGCCACGTCACACCTTTTTCATGTCACAATCCCCCTTAAGGTTCAACGTGTTGTGCCGATCCTCGGGTATGGACAGTTAATTGTAGTGCAGTTGTTAATTATCGGATGCCAAGTGGTCCTTCTTTACATTGGCAAAAGCCTTCCTCCATGTCCACCTTCTTTTTTTTGTTCTATGCAAACACAGAGCTTGCAGTCCCACTGCAACTAGATATACAGAGAGACATACCTAGATACTTGTATTAACCCCAAGCCATGAGTGGAGCATTGTGTACAGATAACCGTGTGTACTAAGCCGTAGTCGAACAAGTGCAAGTCTTAAGTGTCTATCAGTTCGCTCCACTGTGGAACTTTTTTCTTCTTTTTTTTACTTTCAAGTGATGCAGCAGCATTGAAACAGAGTGGACACGGTACCAACCAAGCCAGGGGTGAGGTAAAGAGAGTAATAGATAAAAAAAATAAAAAACAAAAAAGAACTTGAATTTAAACTGTGCGCCAGGTACAAACTATTCACAAGTACGCTACGAGTAAAAATATTGCGAGCATGGGTAACTAACTAGTCATTTGCCAGCCAGTCACTCAGCCACAGCTATACGAGTATAGGTGTACAGTGAATAACCGCAAATTATTACCTCATAACAGTTTTGCTGTTACAACTGTAATTCGCGCTTGATATGTACGAGTATAAACGACTGGATATGTCTGGGTGGTTGTGCGGATTGCATGAGATACGACGGACGCGGACAGTGTAACATAAGGAAATGCATTCAACCTGAACGTGGATTTCCAGTTCTTGGTTCTCTTTGATGGTGGATCTGTCTTTGATGGAGTCCGTCCTCTGCTAGAAACCGGAAGTCTTCCTTTGACGCATCTCCTTCTTCTTTGCGCTTCCCCCACCCCATTCGAAGCGAAAGTAAAAATCATAATGACTTAGGTTAGCATTGATAATTGTGTCAGTTGGTGTTGACGGAGTATCTGTCCGTTTTGGTTCCGTCATGGGATTGACAAACTGGTTTAATTTGCGTCGGGCAGTTGTAAGACTTAATAGGTGACACGCTGGGATGAGGAAATGCATGCTGAAGTCGACTTTGAAAATAGGTGTGAACTGTAAGTAACTGAAGAACGTTTTTTTTTTTTCTCGCTTTTCTGAGTTTTGCTTTTCCTTCGGTCGGTAGAATGAAGTTCATTGTGTCAACAAGAGATAATTGAGGCTAGTAACTGACAAGATTATTGGACTTCAGAATGAGGTGAAAATCATTAAGCTTTTGATTGAAGTCTATGACCTTTTGAAACACCGTTTAGCTGATTTAAACTTTCATTAGAAGAGAAGAAGATTGGGATTTTGGAAAAAGGTAATGGGTAAATCGGCTTGGCTTCTTCATGCGCGGAACCCTCTGTAGCAAGGCACAGAGAACTACAGGATATATGAAATTAATTTTCCAGCTACATATGGTATAACGATGAAAGCGATTCCTTATGCCCAAGCTTGCTTCCTTCGTTTGCTTTACGTTCACTTGGTATCTGCGAGAAGCTTCGGGCAACTTTACTCCTAATGAGCCAGAGTCATATTGACATCTAATGAGATTACCTGTCTGGATGCGGGTACTTCTTCTGCACCAAGGTGGAGTGATCCTGCGTCGTATGGAAATATTCGTGTCAGACCTCCACCGTTTCCGGAGAGTAACAATAGCGGCACAATGACGAGCGAACTAGAAAAAGTATTATCGAGCACAGCAATGTAAGCTCTGGTAACATACAATAAAATAAACTAATTGGCCAAATTTCAGAAACAGGGCCTTGCGAACGAAATCCACTATCTTCCTAAGTAAGAACATAACCCGTATCAAAAATCAGCTACCGACTACTGGCCAAAATGAACATGAAATTTCGAAAATTTTGAGCTCACCACAAGTAGACAGTGAGCAACCAGAAAAATAAATTCTGTTGCGATTTTGACGAGCTTCGCATATTTGCGTGGACACGACGGAGGATCGAAAGTCAAATAGGAAGACTGCAAGGGCGGCACTTGATTAAACACTACAGCGGTGGACAAACAAATACCGCCGAGTAAAAGATTCTAACATGCTGGCAAAATTTCTCATGAAGAAACCAGAGAAAACCAACGAAAGCCGGCATCAGTTGAAAGGGAGGCTCCAAAGTCCAACAAACCCGAAAGAAGCACTAAGCGCAAACGGTATGATCTTTGAGCAAAAGTGTAAGAGTACTGCAAAAACACCGGACTGGTGTTTCAAAAGGCCGGCTCTGCATAAATAAAGAAACGTGTTCTTAGAACAATAATAAGAAAACGCCGATACAGAACAAAAGGGAAGCCTTTGAAGCGTGGACTATATACAGCGGAAACCGATTAAGTTTTTCTTGAGCTAGACCACAAACGGTGCAAAATAGAGACGAGGAAAGTGGTAGCTAGAGCTATAGCACATACAAACCGCAACGATGGCGACAGGAACACTTTATTCTTATCCAGAAAACTTCCGTGAATACAAAGCACTCATAGCCGCTCAGTACTCTGGGGCCAAAGCGAAAGTGGCCGAAGATTTTGTTTTTGGCGAGACAAATAAAACTTCGGAATTCCTCAAGAAGTTCCCAACTGCATTCGAAATATCCGATGGTAAATACCTCAGTGAATGCAATGCCATCGCTTACTTCCTGGCCAATCAACAATTACGCGGTGTCAATGAATACCGACAAGCCTTAGTTCAACAATGGATCATGCTAAGAATGAGATTGTACCGGCCTCATGCTCTTGAGTGTTCCCTCTGTTGGGCATTATGCTATTGGCCAGCACCGCTAAGGATGATTTCGGCGCTGCTTTGACTATCCTTAACAATAAGTTTCTCAAATCCACTTATTTAGTGGGTGAACGCATCACTCTGGCCGATATCGTCGTATTTGCCAGTTTGCTTCATTTGTACCAGTATGTGCTGGTACGTGCGCCCCATGGCAATCTCAATAGATGGTTCAACACAATCCTCAATCAGTCACAGGTTCAAGCCGGTTTCAAGGGCTACATCCTGTGCGAGAAGACTCTCGCCTTCGATCCCAAGAAATACGCCGAATTCTTGGGCAAAACTGGTGCTGGTGCTGGTGCTGGTGCCGGGGCCGGCCCTGCTAAGACCGATAAGAAGAAGAACGAGAAGAAACAGCAAGAAAAGAAGACAGCTCCAAAGAAGGAAGCTGAGGAAAAAGAAGAATTAGATGCCACCGATGAAGCTATTGCTCTAGAACCCAAGTCAAAAGATCCATTCGATTCTATGCCCAAGGGAACCTTCAACTTTGACGACTTCAAACGCTTCTATTCCAACGAAGACGAAGCCAAATCGATTCTATTCTTCTGGGAGAAGTTCGACCCAGAGAATTACTTAATCTGGTTCGGCGAATACAAGTACAACGATGAACTGGTCAAAGTGTTTATGAGTTGCAACCTCATCACAGGTATGTTCCAACGTCTGGATAAGATGCGCAAACAGGCATTCGCCTCCGTATGCCTCTTTGGCGAAGACAACAACGGCACAAATTCCGGTATATGGGGGTGGCGTGGACAGGATCATCCCTTCACTTTCTCCCCCGACTGGCAAATGGATTACGACTGTTACGAATGGAAGAAACTCGATGCCAAGTCTGATGAGACCAAGAATTTGGCGGCACAGTATTTCTCCTGGACTGGCGCCGACAAAGCAGGTCGCAAATTCAACCAAGGAAAGATCTTCAAGTAAACATAAAAGTGACTCTACCCAGTCCACAAATCTTACGCCGGCGTTGATGCTAAATGCAACACCAACAACACTACTCGTAACTTATAATCCATTTTTTTAACATCTGTTGTTCTTATTATCGGTTAATGCCTTGTAATAAAAAATCAAGACAGTAGGAACATTTTATTGGTAACTGAAACAGATAATAAGAAAGTGACAGGCAATGTCGAGCACGGATAAACGAGTCAATATTTTTAAGACTTTTTTAACCAAATAGGCTTTTAAGATCATAGCGATTCAATCGCTTGAACACGAGTCAGGACACATCCTAATGGGGAACAATGTAATCTTCGATATATCAACTGAGAACTACAACGCGTAACCACTTCCCCAGCAGTGACAGACAATTCCCTTTCATCTAGGGAGTGGACACGTTCATCAGCTGTCATATGCGGCCTTAAAATGGATGGAAAGATGGTGGATATGGATTTGCACTTCTTATGTTCTTATTTGGTAGGTTGTGGACTTCCCTGGTCTAAAACGGCACTGATAGAGGCCAATCAGGGTTTCAGACGTTCACGCAATATATCCGATGTTGAGGAAACACATACCCGCATAGTTGGCGCAGTTGAGCATGTGTTCTTTATTGTGGATCGCAATGTGGTGCTGGTATTCCGTTCATCAGGCATATACTCATGTTTCTGACCAGATCTGATATATTCGTTGGTCATTCTCTCGGCAAAATCATTTCCAGCAGCAAAGAATATCTCGGCCGGTAAGCCGTCTGGTCCTTCTACTTTTTTTGAGTTTAGCAACATCCTTACTTCGTTCTGGTCCGGTGAACGGAAGTATTGGCTATCATCGTTGAAGGTTTCTTTCCTCATCGCTACGGGGTTCTGTACGGGTCTCCTTGATTTGACACGTTCTTTTTACTTGTTGGTAATACTCGTAGTTCCGTACGTTATTCCTGGAGTACAACCTCTCAATATCTTCGATCGCGCGCTTCTCGTGCTCTTTTTCCTTCTTCTGGAAAAGCCGATGTTCTTCCCGTCTCTTCTGATAATAGAGCTCAAGAGTAGCTTCCGTCCGTCGTTGCAGTGCCGCTTTGTACGCTTCTTGTTTAGCTGTTTGTGTTTGTCAGCATTCTTCGTCAAACCAGGGATTTCTGGGTTGTGGTCAGGTGAAACCCAGGCGTCTCTGATGGCATGTTTGCAGGCGGCATGGGAGTTGTTGACAGATTTCGAGATACACCTTCGGCGAAGATCATCATCATATCATCTTCTGTGGCGCGTGGGAAATCCGTATACGCACCTTGGCTCCAGAAACAAGGTAATGACCCCAGTTAATGTTAGTTGCCCAGAACGTTCGGACGTCCAGAATACTGGAGGCATCCCTAACGTCTACGGCAAAATTATCAATTTGATTTAGCGTTTGATGATCTCGAGACCGCCATGTCCCCTTGTGTATATTGAGATAAGGAAACCGTGTGCTTGCTATAGTGATACTTCTTCCCGCCGCAAGGTCAATAAGCCTAAGTCCGTTACCAGACATGTTGTCGTGTAAGCTATGCTTACCAACTGCCCTACCAAAGGTGTCCTCCTTCCCTATCCTAGCGTTAAAATCGCCCAGTACGATTTAAACGTTATACTTCGGACATTGCTGATATGTCTCGTCGAGGAGCTCGTTGAAACATTCTTTGGTGGCGTCGTCCTTGTCTTTTCTGTAGAGGCTCAAGACTTTTAGTTGTAGTCTGCCGCATGTAACAGCAAATCCGCATCCGAATTATCGCTGTTTCTTTATCCTATAGCAAACACCATTGTATACAAGTGTATCCCCGTTGTCCATCCTCCTTATGTCCGGCCCAACCCATCGGACCTCCTGGACAACAGTGATACGAGTATCTGCGTGAAAGCAGTGCATGGCCTCTGCAAATTGCTCAGCTACACGTTGCCTGTTAAGCGTCCGTTGTCCCTTAAAAGTTTGCCCGGGTCGTCAACAGTGAATCCACTTTTATCCGAAGCCATTAGTTGGTTCGTTACATCTTTTTAATCTCATCCGTATAGGGTTGTGAGCCGAGCGCTCCTTTGCCGTTATAGTCTCACCACTGGGAGGTGAGCCAAGCACGAACTTGATTGTTGCACCTCTGGCCCATTGTTGCTTTGCTTTAATTAATCCTAGAAATGCTTGTGGCTAAATTTTGGCTGCTAATAGAGGTGCGCTTTGGATCGTTTTGGATTGCGTTGGCCTTCTGATAGTTAAGTTCCATGATGGCCAATATCGTAGTCCAGGAATTAGATAAACAACAAGTCGATTTAGTCATGTCCTTCTGTAACAAGAAATTTTGTTAATAGTATTCAACAAATGTTATGAACCGGATGAATCCTAGAAGTTGCACCCTTAGGGGTGGACACAAATGGCCCATAATCCAAAATATTTGAACACAGTGGGTAATCGATCGAATCAAACACTGAACTGTGTCGGCTCCAACAACCCCAGAATTCCAGACTTCAATAACGCTTGTGACTGAACAACTTCCCCGCAACTCCAACATGATATGAACAAAATTGCGCACCCTGCACAATAATCCGTAGCTGATGCAACGAAGTAGGTTCGGTGAGATTAACGTAGCAGCCTGCATCGAGCAACCAAATTGGGCCAGAGAAGGCCATTTGTGATGCCACAGAATTTCAATATTCTCAAATCGGTTGTTGGGACGAGAAGGCCAAGAGAAGCTGCTTTGGTCACAGGGTCAAACAACGACTATTTCGCAGACATTCTCGTGTTTCGACGAAGCACCGACTAAAATAGGTTACTTTTCTAGATCCTAGCAGCTCCTGCATAAGTCGTTAGAACGAGGGTCAATTCTATTGGTATGTCTACCAATTATAGAATGGCCAATCATGCTTATCTTTGTATCCCAGGTTCAGATAAGGCAATATCTTTCTGATTGAATTGAAAATCTGTTCACTTAAATACAATATGTATATAAATTGCCAGTGCAGCAGTCCAGACAGGACAAAATATTGGCCTCCTACAATCACATTATTATTTTCTATCGCCTTGCGATTCAGAAAGTGAGATTGACGATGGACTTGCTGGCTAAGGCTCAGAGGAGAAATTCTCAGAGACCTTCTTTTAAAAGTTTGATTTCATGTGAGAATAGTTGCAGACAGCAGACTCTCCAGAATGTTAAGAGGTCAGCGACTTTTCTGTTGTCCCTCAGTGGGAAAGGCTATAAACTGCTGACTGGCGTCGTAGGCAAGTACGCTTTTCTTAAGTACTTATGTACGAGTGCTAGTTGTAAGTGACACAAAATGCTGCCACGCTTGTATTGTGAAAGTGATGACACCGCGAACCATTTCCTCTGTGAGTGCCTACGCTCGAATCAATCTATAGGTACTTTATAGCGTAAATCTTTACTCATCTTTCAGGGAAGTCTGGGAAGTCTGGGAAGACTGGGAAATCCCGGTAAAGGTGCATACAAGAAGTACAATCACCTAGTCCTTGATCTGAGTGCTTTGCCGATCCACAAATCGAAACCTTCTAAATTGGAAAATCGAGACAACCTCTCTAAAATTTCGGTCCAGACTTGTGTAGATTTTTCAAAAAACTGCAATACTGTAATTTGAAGCAGGATAATGTGCCTCAGTTCTTGCACTCTGTACGTGAAATAGGGGGTGTTACGATATGAGCATTTCATCAGAATGCACAATGGATCTCTAAGATCGCAGTGAAATCGATGTGATGTCAATCATTCCTATCAGTCCTAATGACTTAAGCCTCACACGAACCGAGGAAATATATACATTTCAGCTGGTCGCAGTTATACTTCCGGAAAATAAGCTCCAGTAAAGCTTCGAGTTAGGACATAGATTATCCATTTAGCCTGCGGAAGGAAGGCCGGATATTTAGATGTCAGAAACACGTTTTGGATATGTGAATGTTGCCGGCCATCCGTCTGTATTGATACACGTTAATTGTGAAAACTTCCTTTGTCCTACCAGGAGGGTGGGTATTTCCTCTATGCAAATGGACCACCTACTGAGGAATTACTCGTACATAGTGCAACGCTTGTTTAGTTGGCTCTTAGCTGCCATACAATCACAACTATTTTGTAATGAAGTTAAATCCTAAAATGGTTCGATTTTTAAACTCACATTCAAACCAAAACTATTTCCAATCAATAATACCCTCCAGTGAAAAAGTATTAAATCATCGTTTGTGTGCATTTGCTCATTCGTTCAAGCCACAATTATGCAAGCCCATTGTGTAAAATTTGAATAAATTATTGCAACTCAAAATTCCACCCGACCACACGGCATGAAATTTTCAAAAAAAACGTGGAAAAAAATCCACCGAACACACCCTAAAAATAATTCCACACTCTGAAGCAACACCACTTGTATCCGTAGTACTCTCGTAGCAGAGTTTCAGTGCTAATTACAGAGAGCACACACCTACCTAGAGCCATCGCCATATGTTAGATTATGGAGTGGCAGGGTCCCCGGTCCCCATCCTCGCATGTAAATACCAGTTATACTCCCCCATTACATGCACTCTGTGTTACATACATATGTAACATACATCAACCAACCCCCGCATGAGTAACTGGTGTGTCTGCGAAAAACCCACAGAGAGAACAAACATTCTAATTCACATTTTAGGACGCATAAGTGTTTGTATCTTTTTCGTCAGCCCCGGAAATGTTCTTCCCCACGTCAGTAAACACTGGATGGTTACAGTTGCAGAAACAGAAACTGAATCTGAATCTGAAACTGAATCTAAAGATGAGCTGGAAGCTACAGCAGAAGCACTATCCGTAGCATCCTCAGGCATTTTTTGTTTTTACGAAAATAATTTGCATGCCTCTGATGGTCGGTCGGAGGAGTTAACTCAGACTTGAAACTAAAAGCAGACTAAAAGCATAGAAGCCGGAGAACAAATACAAAAAACTATGAGACCTTTGTACTCTTGAAAACACAATTCCAGGGAAAACAGCTCAGAAGGACATTACGGAAATTAGTTTTCCTCCATTCGGAGGCAGGAAATTCCGTTTGGAACTTTTATTCGAGTGCAAATGCCTCGAGCCCGGGTTTCCCCCGTTGGGGTTGTGTTTTTGATGTCACTCCTCGTACTCGTACTCGTACTTTGTTGTAAGAATGAAATTTTCCTCAGTTTTCATTGTAGTCTATTACTTTATGGGGGGGTTGAGGGCTAAGGTGACCGAACTACGAGTACGTATCAGCGGACATGTTCACAAGCTGTGTCGCAGTACATACGAGTATTGTAGTTTCTTTCAGTTTGCTGAGTAAATTCCAGAGAGACTTTGCCACAAAATAGCAACGACAATGACGGCGACAACTACATACTGATTGTTACAAGAAGGCACGGTCCACAGTTGCGTATATTCTACTACCCAAAGTGTCCGGAATGTGACACTTTTCTTAAGAGCCTTAAAGTGTTTTCTTTTACTGGTAAACGTATTAGTAGACAGGTGCTATGCTTTTCGTATACATCACACATTACCGGGTAGCATAACCATTTAGCTTGAGTGTGGTATGCATAGATGTTTTCAAGGATCGTTGCACATGAATGTGATGGTGGATTGGTACGAGTATAGTGAGCTTTTATGTTGTTTTCTGTTTGTCATACGATATACTCGTACGAGTGTCAGAGATGTTCACGATTTTCTGATAAAAGAGTTCAAAGATACACATTTGAAGGGCAAGGTACCCTTCACCAGTAGCCAATTGTCAGATGAAATTTTGTAGAAAATTATTGCAACCATGGCTAAAATTATTTACGGAAGAAGACGAAATGTAGAAAACCAGTATCAGCCCGGTGGTATTCGTAGGGATCTTGGAATCGGATTAAACCACACTGCCGAAGAATGATGAGCAAAAAAAAAACTAAATGTATATCTAGCCGAGGTGCCATAGGGTTGACATGTTGGCCCCTTACTTTTTGGAAGAAAATTAAAGTAATGCGCTGGTATTTCTGAAGACATTAGGACGAACGTATTGTCACTTTGACTGGAGAACCAAGAAATGATTACACTAAGGGGATAGATTTGTACGGTTAAAGAGGTTGTAAACAGAAAACGCCATTACATATAATTCCGTAGAAAAGAATACTTCGCTATGACTTTGAGGAAACTAGAATACTTCATTTTACTATGAGTATACCATGCTTGAGGAGCCCTTAAGATCAACTAACAACTCAGTCTATTTGTAGCTGTTTTGAGCCCGACCACAATGGCTTACATCTTCTACTTAAGCGGCCTCGCTAGTACGAGGTCTTTCTTTACCAACTTATTTCTTCGAAAGGGATTCGAAGATTTTCTGTGTTCATTAGCTCAACTCATCCGAGTCATATTGAATTTGAACCATTCTGATGAGGTCAACGTTGCTCTATAGTTCGAACAGATCGATGTCATATCTTTCGTCCAAAGACCCTTTATGGGACAGGCAATGACCACCAAGAGCTTATCTATAAACCGGAACAGAACTGAGCATCTTATTGAAAATGAGCATCGATCAACCTAAAACCGCAATAATAAGCATCTATCAGGACCATCGTATTAGTTCCACGAGTACACAACGTGATGTATTCTTGACCTACTCACAATATAGGATAAATAGGATATTTACCGTGATCCAGACTACATAAAACCTTTAAGAGTTTACCCTCTTGAAGATCGAGCAAACTATCGAGAGTTGCTGCACCCAATTTGACTCCCTTTGTACCACGTTTACTACTCGTAAGTTCAAATTCCTGTCACGGTAGGCTTTTGTTTGAACTTTGCATCTTGTAAAACTTGTGAATATCACGCCTACAGCCTTACTTGAGCGCTTCATGGGTTCTTCTTGATTTCTCTGTAAATTTCGTGAGCGACTTTTTGGGGCTCTTGAGCAACTGATCAACCAATAGCCATTGCAGCTGATCGACACCAGACTTCTTAAGACAACTTCTTCAGTATATCGGCATTTGGAATATCTGCATTCATCCTACTGATCTGCAACAAGGAAGTGCTACGAATCATCTACATTACATTGATAGCGTCTTGAATTCGATCGAAGGATTACTAGATCAGGACTCAAAAGATCTGGTGAACTTGCTATGGTGACATTTTGTTTTCAGAAATGCTATCGTATAAGCTGAACTTTTCAAATCACTAAAGAAGATCTGAAAGCCGTGTTACGGGTGTTGCTCGAACAACTCGAAGAAACAATTTCCCAGGACTTCTTGCCATGAAAACTAGATCAAAAAAGTTAAAAGAAAACTAAACCTTTTTGCATCAGAGAGATCAGTTTACTTAATTATCCGGCCAGCTTGAATCAACGACAAATCTTTCACTTTTCACTGTTGCCGCGTTCTAGTTTACTCAATCTTGTTTCTAGCACTCATGATTGCATGATCTTTTAACAGAACCTGATAGCTGGGATTCAAAGACCCTCTTAGTTGCATCATTCTCGTCCAATTGCTCGATGGGGCGAAGCCAGTGCAGACTTAAGTTTACACGATCCCCTTATATCCATGGAAGCAAGGATACGCCTTGCCATCGCTCTGCCGCCTTCCTGAGATACCAAAGCAGAACTTGTGTTGGAGGCACAAGTTCCACCTATGACATGGGTAGAGGCCGATCTAAAACCTCTTACTGTTCTTAGGGTCACAGCACCCAGTACTTATTGCAACTCCACATTGGGTCAAACCAACAGTAAAACCCTTCCCGCGACTTTGTACTTAAACCACAGATACCATGGCGCTCCCACAAGGGGGCGTACCTCAACAAGTCAGGCCCGGACCGAGATCCGGGAGGCTCCTGACTCCCATGGCACCGTGATTTAAGTCTTCGTAGGGACTACCGGTTGTCCTGCCGCCAACAAGACCTATGACCGGCAACTTGTAACTGCTCAAATCGTAGAAACCTTCGGTGGCGTCATCTGAAGATGTTTACAATAAGAACAGTAATATGCTCCGCCCCCGCGGAGCCTTGATAATTGGGCGGGGGCCCCTAAGTCATAGCATTCGACGAATATTTGCTTTGGAGATTACGCATTGTACATTAACATCATTATACAGCTCGTAGAGTTCGAGGTTATGTCTTCTTCTGATTCGCCGGCTTAGCAAAAAGGAAAACTGGACGGAAATATTCACCACAGAATTCTTGTTTCGAAGGATCATCAGATGTACTAACTTCCTTGCCTGATTCGTTACTCATCGTACAGCATTAAATTCAATAAAGCAAGACCGGTAAGGACGATTTCGAACTTTCGGGTTAAGTGTCTGGAATTTAGTACTTTGGACAAACCGAAGTGCTATAGCAACGGCTGCCTAATGTTATCCTTGGTCGAATCTCATCACCCCGGTTCTGCTCTAAGGCGCGCAGGCTTGGACCTTGGCAATCTCTACGTGCAAGTCAATATTAAAGCTAGGTACTAATAAAAGAACAGACCTTAGGTGGACTTTTAGACCAATATGTTTAGCAACCAAACGGATCTGGCCAAAGCTGGATCTGAATCGCTCTAAGAGTCTGATCCTTCTAAATAGGAAACATCTCAGACCCATCGTAGGTGTTATCACTGGACACTGCCTTATTGGCAAGCATGCAAGAAGGCTTGGCGTTTTTACAAACGATTTCTGTAAAAGTTTCATGGAGGAAGGGGAAAAGGAATCAATCCTCCACCTAATTTGTACATGCCCAGCTCTCTCCTAGAGAAGAAAACTTCACTTAGGAGCTTTCTTCTACAATGACTTAACGATCTAAAGAATTTAGACGTAAACAGTCCTCTACCTTTCATCATAAGCTCAAACCGGTTCCATGATTAAAAAGATCATATATCCACGTGGAATCACAATGGGCCAATAGGCCTAAGTGGGTTGGCCTTTTCAATAGCCACTTACCTACCTACCTTATCAAAACCGGATGAAGAAGCGCCTGGCGGTTTCAATAGAAAGACAATACGCGTGATTTTCAGTCCTGTTTATATTGACAGGAAATAAAGGAGAAGATTCAACCACGAACGATTCAACGCCTGAGATGGCTGAGCTATGCCGAACGAATGGACGCCACAGTTTCGGACAAAAGAGTCTTCAAGTCTAACCCCGCAGAAAGGCGGAGACCTCAACAAACCGGATTCACCCCGGTCTGTAAGTAAGAAAGTTAGCTAGACGGAGATATCTTTCCTTTGCGAGCTTCTAATCACACTCGTCGCTAGGCGTTGGGTGGATGTTTAGACACCCATTAGTCTACTTTGTAATTCTACAGGCAGTCCTCCATTCACAGAATAAAAAAGAGTTCTCACAGCTGCTCAATGCTCCTCTTGTTACGCTGGAATTAAGCGGCTGAGCGTTTCAGATTTGCGTTGCCGATGTGTTGAAAACGAACTAACCTTATGGCTGGTCACTCAAACATGGTGTCTCCAACAACAAAGTGGTTGACGTTGGCGGAGTCCACAAAATGCTTCTCTATCTCTATCCGATGTCACCATCGGATACTGTACTAGACGGCATTTAGTTACCATTTCTTCCTACAGATTTTGGAGTCTGTCCTTTCACTATTCGGTCGCTGAAGGGCTTCCAAGATATTGCTTAGACGTCCAAGCCAATAGATTTTCGAGTCCGATCGATAACGAAATATCATCAATAAAAAATCAGTCCTCGGCACTCAGATTTCGCCATCCGTTTGATATTTCCGTAAAGATCTCAGCCGGCGCTACGTGGAGGGGAAAATGGATATTACTAACAGAGTTAGAAGAAGCTGGGCTTAAGCTGCTCTTTTTCGCTTTTAACGAATAAATCACTGACGGGAGGTGTTGTTCTTGAAAGACCTGGATCACTTGTCTGGTAAGATTTGTAATAATGAAGTCAAAAGATACAATACATGTCGCCAGGTCTTTGCCGATGCCGATATGAAATATGCAGCCCATAAATACTCTTGAAAAAAAAATGTATCTCTATCGCTAGTCCAGTTCGGAACTTAAGCAAACTGTGTGATACACTAGTTCTGCTCCTTGAATAAAGCAAAGCATTTGACATCCTGGACGATAGCATTAGAAGTCGATGTAAATTAGCTTACCTTCGTGTGAAAATCAACAATTGAGCTAGCTTTGAACAAAGAGCACAGTATGGGGTTCCACAAAGCACTGGACTTGGACCACCATTCTTCATATTGCAAAAGAATGAAATAATTAAAACTTTGAAGAGGAGCTTCTCATTTGCCTATGCCACCTGTAGAAGCAGCAACGAGGTTTATCCGACAACAGATTTACGAAGTTGGTAAATGGTGCTACGACAAAGGGCTAGTAGCAACGCATAATCACGTAATCAAAACTTGTGCATATCCGAAGTCCACGGTTGGATCACCAATCGTTCTTAAGACTTTTAGATGTACCATCATCTGATTGCAAAACCAGGCTAAATGAGTCTCTGTTCGCGTGAGTCAGCCCTTAGTATGATAGAAAGCTACGACTTGGACACAAAAACAGGTGTGTCATGATCTTGTAGAGCTCAAGGTGAAGCAAGGCGTACTGGCCTATGGAGAAGCAGCGCAAACACGAAACGAAAACTTACAGAACGAGCGATTAGGTTACTATCTAGAAGAGAGAACAAAATAAAACATAAGAGTTCTATGACCGACGACTTGAACTTCCGAAAACAAATAAATCACCAGAGTGATACCAGATGATGAGGGAACATACGAGGGTTGTCTGAAAAGATTCCGACCGCAACGTAAAGATAGCGGCACTCGTCAATAAAAGCTGGTGAATGCTAGTTGTGCATCTTTTGACAGTTACTTAATGAAGTTTCAGCCATTTTCGACGCGCAGTTTTTAGTTGACAGACGTTTGAGTGAGTCGATGTGAGTGCTTTTTGTGAAAATGGAAAAAATTGAGTATCGAGCTGTTATTACTAGATGGAGTGAAAAGTGACCTCCTTGGGAATTAAAAAAAAAAAATTTTTAAATGTTTTTTTATATTATTTAACATAGTCCTCTTATTCCAGCGATTTTCCAACTTCATGATCCCGTCCGAAAAGTAATTTTCCGGAAGGTTTGCAAAATACTCCTCCGTGGCGTCGATGATTTACTCGCGTGAGCTGAATTTTTTATTGATGAGCCATCTTTTGAGGTTTGGGAAGATATAATAGTCCGAGGGATCCAAATCCAGTTACTAATCGACGCCAAAAGTCCGGCCGATTCCGCATCAGTAAGTCCAAACACTCTTTCGAAGTGCTCTCGCGTTCGTGTTTTTGATCACGAGTGAGCATTCGCGGCACCCAGTGGCAGGATAACTTTTTCATATGAAGAATATTGCCCAAAATAAGGCGTGTGCGCTAAGTACTAATCTTTGTGGTACCTGCTAGCTGGCGCACCTTCGCTTTCCGATCAGCCAACACCATTTCATGTATTTTTTTGACATTGTCCTTTGTAACCGCATCGGAGGGCCTGCCGCCGCGGACTTGATCGGTAGTGGAGTTGCGGCCACCATGAAACTCTCGAAATCAATATTTGACGGTGTAATCTGACGGAGCATTAGCCCCACAATATTTATCCAACTTTTCTTTTGTTTCCTTCGCCGTTTTGCCTCTCAAAACATAATGTTTTATGAGAGAATGAAAATCGTTTTTGTCCATACTCAACATGATGCCAAACACGTCATCAACAATCAGCTATCAAAACAAAACTAAAGACAGCACCGCCTTAACCATAACCACCATAACCTTTTTTGCAGTAGCAGCGCATTCTGGAGGTCAAATTCCACCTAGCAAATTCTTGTTTTGAAAGGCAATACGCCCACGCAAATCAAAAATGAGTTGGACTCTCTGTATGGGAACTCTGCACCATCATTTACCACAGTGAAATTTTGGGCAGCTGAATTTAAACGTGGCCGTAAGAGCTTGGGAGATGATGAAGGTTCGGGACGTCCAAAAACTGCAACCACTGACGATAACATTGCTAAAGTTCACCTTCACCAAATGGTGTTAGACGACCGCCGAATTAAAGTGAGAGAGATAGAAGAGGTTATGAAAATGTCCAAAGAACGTATTTGTTACATATTAAATCAAGATTCAGGCATGAGAAAGCTATCCGCGCGTTGGGTGCCGCGTTTGCTTACTTTAGACCAAAACCGTGTTCGAATGAACATTTCCAACGCTCTGTTGGCGCAGTTTAGGCGCAATAAATCCGAGTTTTGGCGCCGATTAATTACTGTAGATGAAACTTGGATACACCATTATACGACCGAAACAAAAATTCAGTCAAAACAGTGGACTGCAAAGAGCGAGCCGGCTCCAGGAAAAGCAAAAACTGTTTATTTCGACTGGGAAAATGATGGCGACTGTTTTTTGGGACAGTAAAGGAGTTATCTTAATCGATTATCTTCAAAAAGGAAAAACCATTACAGGAGCATACTACGCATCATTACTTGCCAAGCTGAAGGCAGAAATTGCTGAAAAACGGCCACATTTGCAGAAAAAGAAAATCCTGTTTCACCAAGACAACGCGCCGTCTCACACCTCAGCGGTTGCCATGGCGAAAATCCATGAATTACGGTTTGAACTGCTTGACCATCCGCCTTATTCACCAGATCTAGCCCCAAGCGACTTCTTTTGTTCCCTCATCTAAAAACTGCGCTCGGAGAACAGAGATTTTCGTCAAATGAGGAGGCAATCACCTTCGTGAAACAATTATTTTGCAGAGAAAAAAAACGCCAAGTACTATTTGGACGGGTTAGAGAGATGAGAGCATCGCTGGGAGAAATGTGTAGAGTTACAAGGAGACTATGTTGAAAAAAAAAAATTCCAGAAAACATTTCTTGTATCATTGTTCGGTCGGAAACTTTTCAGACAACCCTCGTATATACACCCTGACTGACTCAAACTGCAACCAACTTCAGACTGCTATAATTTCCAAACCGTTCATGACAGTGAGCTCAAATTTTGACACATGACAGATAATTTTATTATTTACAAGCCTTTTAAACGATTTGCGTCTCAGTTGTGTTGAAAAATTTTTATCCGCGGTGGAATTCAAACTTGATAGTGTGATTGCTTTATATTTGACTGGAAAACCACAAGTAGTTATCGTTAGAGCCCTCCAGCACCTCAACGTGAATAAATCATTTGTGTCTCGAACCATAGCTCGTTACCGTGATACTGGCAGCATTGCAAAACCGCCATGGAGGTGGTCATAAAAAACAGCAACATCGGCAGAAATGGTTCGGAAAGTGAAGGCTCGAATTGAGCGAAATCCGCGTCGAAGTGAAAGAAAAATGGCTCGTGAGCTCAACATATCGTTGGAACGGATGCAACACATTCTGAAAAATGAGCTTGGACTCAAGCCATTTAAATTCCAAAAAGCACACGATCTTACACCGCAACAGAAAAAAGTTAGAGTCGAAAGAGCGAAGGAGTTGCTACGCTTGCACGAAAGTGGCGAGTTGCCGAAGTTGGTTTTTTCCGATGAGTCGCCATTTGTTATCGAGCAATATATCAACAAACAAAATGTATTTTCCAACATTTTAAAATTTATCAAAAAATAAAAAAATTATAGCATTTTAAAAAGTTGGAGTTCGAGTCATTCACCCTGTATATCAACTCTCATCCTTTGTTTTCATTGTATCATGTGGCTTCGCGAGTTAACAAATTGTGATACTTGAAAGTATAATAAATGAATATACGAATAAAAAACAAACCGTTAACATCGTTGTAAGAGGCAAGATTCAATCAAACAATTTATAACTTTTTAAACAACTTTTCAACCCGATTGCGAGTCGTAAACTATTCCATACTTCAAGGAAGCCCATTTCCTCCTTACGCGAATAATTTACCATGATCCAGAGGAAACCAATTACACACCCAAATAGTTTCATAGACTTTTTCATAGTCATCCCAGACATTTGAGCAACCTCCCCTCGTAATTTAAATTCCATCTTTCATCGTACAGTCGTCCTTTTTTGCCATGATACTCGTACTCGTATACACAATACACATACAAAGAACCAAATGTGCTCGGATCTGTGTTTATGTTTTCAGTTATAATGAAAAATAGTTTCAAAGTAATTGCTGGTGGATTAAATGAAATAAATATCCTCACAATCGTCACAAAAGTATCTGCAAAGAGTCCAAAGGCAAACTCGAATTGACCTTCGGCGGATGCGTAGAGACGGATGGGAAGGATGGCTTTTTCAGAGTTAACTCATTCACTCGACATACTCGTACATACCCGATCGAATAAATTAAATTGCAAATTACCCATGTTGAATGAGAATTGGGAGTAAATATGAGAATGAGAATGAAACGAAGCAATAAATGATGATTCTACCCCATAGTCTGTCATCCTTACTCCTTTTTTATGTGACTTTTAGAGAAGTTGAAAATGCTACGGATACAGTAGAAGAATACTGTCATACAGAAACGCTTTGATATGTTATGTCATCCGGCTGTTGTGTTCTCTGTATCATCCTTGGTAGTTTAGTCTCGTATTCTCACTTATTTTCACTCACAAAGGAACATTGGATTAGGATAAGCTAACGTAAACGAAGAGACAGGACACAGAAGAATAATACCCCAGACATAGGAGATAAGAAATATTTTATGGATGAGTTTAGTTGCCTGACAGCCAGATACTATGACTGCTACTGTTATCTAGCAGAAGAGAACGTGATTTTCCAATTCCGAATAATTATTTCACTTTTATGGAAGGAATAAATCAAAGAAATTGTTCTTTTGAACAGAAGCTCATGGAACAGTCGGATTCAGAATTCTAGGACATTCGTTACATTTTCAGGGCTGAATTATGTAAGAGTGGATGATGTGACGGCGCCAAATTTGGATGCTAATGTGACATTACATTCTTCATCATTTGACTGGCTGGTATGTCTGTGTCGGCCAGCATTGGAACTTTTTCTGAAGAGTTTGAAGTCAATAAAAGTAGCACACTATTAGTGCAAAGCAGGGATGGTATCCCGTTAATATACCAACGCCACTGCGGTGCGAGGAACAAGGGTCTAACATATCTACGAAGGATATGTTGCAATGCTTCGGAGCATCTCCGTTGTAGTCCTGCGATTGCGGACAGGGATCGGATTGATGCTGAGAAACAGAACACCGAAATCTGGTGGCTTCAAGAAAGGTAGAGGGTTGCCTCTCTCTTTCCTAGGTGTCGGTATGTTACTATGGTAACGTACTCCTCTAGTTATAATAAGTTAGATTCAGCATAGTTAGGGGGATCTCGTGGAAAGGGTCGGTACCTTGACATGAGGCGGCGTCTCTGAGGAGTGTCCGGTGCTTAATGCATTAGTTAAATCTCGGTGGCGCATGTGCAGGATGTTGACGAATGTCAGATGCCAGAAATCGCAATTGGGATGGTGACCACCCAGTGCAAGACGCTAAGAGTGCTCACCATGTATAAAGCCAGTAGCCCAACGTTTAAAGTCCACGTGCTTGCTTTACCTCCTCATGGTGGCTCCTGGAAACTGCATGAGTAAGCCTTTACGCATGCAAATCAAAATTACAAGCGCGAACAAGAATCTAACGTCGGATAAAGGAGCAGTGGTGGTCTTCTTCCGGAGGTACTTTGACATATTCAAAGGGGTCTCAGAACCAGCTGTCAGGGTTCTGAAGTAGAAATAGCCGCGAAAGAACACGAACTTAATCAACGGCAGCACTCATAACCCGCTACGATACTGTCACCAATTTATCCGGTGATTCAGACCACTACCTTGTCATGACCAAGGTACGAGTACTGATAACCATAACGCCACTAAAAGAAGGAAGTTTGAAGCCGGAAGGCTGCAATTGCAGGACACCGCTAGGACCTTTATCAATCAAGCTCAAAGTCGACTTTGTACTTTAGCAGTGGCAAAAGTTGTAGAGTCATTGCATCAGACAGTCGTGTTGTACCAAGACGGAAGAATGCTTTGAAAGTCCACGTATAATACAATATCAACTGGATAGAGATTCATCACTACGTCTAGAGCTAAGCCAGGCACGCTATGGAAGACTACAATGAAACCGAGACCTTGAATTCTGAGAAACGCAGTACTTAGTGAAGATTGCGTTACTAAAACTTCCGACGCGAAGGATATAATGGGTCCTCTAACATAGTTATGTAGATCCAAAGGTGGCAAACTCCATGCCTTACCGAAAGCTCTTTTACACTGCCAGAAGGCTGACAGGTACTTTGATGTAATTTAATTTTGGTGGGGGCTGAGGCCCCTGAGGACTAAAAGCTAACAGAAAGAAGACTTAAGAAATAGAAACTAAGGGAATGGTGTAGGGCATTTTGTTTGAGACGAGGAGAGCTCAAGTTGAAATCAAAAACCTAGTTGACTTTTCGCAGCATACGGGAGATTGGTTCGCTCGAGCCGTAGGAGGTGCCGTGGACCTGTAGATACAACACACAAGGACAACGTAGATTACGTAGATGGGTATTGAGGAAAATAGAGTTGAAAAGGGATGCGCAGTCGATGGAACTACTCTCAGTAATGAAAGGAATGTCAGCAATATTCCTGCAATAAACGAATTCATATTGATAATTTTAAGGCGGCCCCAATCGGGAGGTAAGATCGTTCCAGGGCAGACTACGGAGAGCAAATCGGAGGAATCGACGTTGAATACCCTCGATTCGAGAAACATGATCTCGGTGAAATGGGGGACCAAGCTTGACTGGCATACTCAAGCAGGGGGCGAACAGAGGTAACATAGAGAGAGAGATCTGGTTACGTACGGGTTGAAAGATTCTTGGGACAACCATTTAATAAAGAGACCGATATGCGAACGACAAGCTCCTTGTCGAATAATATGCCAAGGTTTCGAAAAGTTTGAACCAGGGTTACGTGAGAAGGTTATATATTTCTATTTGGTGATATTCAATTTTAAGCAGTTTTTGAAGCCCCAGGTTGAAAACCGTTCGAGGTCTTCTTGAAGAAGTTTTAAAAAATTTTGTGTCGTCGACTTAAAAGGAGAGGGAGGATGTTTAATGCCCCTCCCAGATCGGTAATACGAGGTGTGGCAAAAGTAATGTCATAATGTAAATGTGCCGCAATTTCTGCAAACGACTTCAAGTGCCATTCGTTTTCCTCGTCATCCTGCACCAAGTGCGGGAACAATTAGGTGTTTTCTGAACATCTCTGGGTCCAGCCCCGTACATATTGCTCGTTCGACCGAGAATGTCACTGCTGTGGCCTAGGACGTTTGAGGGAGTCCACAAACATCGAAAAGATACCGATACACACAATTTGGCATCAGCAGACGTTCGCTGCGTCAAATTTTGGTGAAAGACCTGAAGTTGTTCCCTTAAAAAGTGCTTCACCAGTTGCTGCCTACTCACTGTCAAGTGATGTTAACTTATTCCCACGCTCTGTTAAACCTGGTGCAAGATGAGGATGATTTCGTATCCAAAATCATAATGAGCGACGAAGCCCATTTTCATTTAATTGGTTACGTGAATAACCGAAATTTGCGTTGCGATGCCATTACATCTCCTCAAAGTGACTGTTTGGCACAGCATTTGCAGTGAAAAACTGATTGGCGCTTACCACAACAAACGACAAGCTTTGCAAGCCTTGAAAGCCAACGATGAAGAAGAAATCACCAATTTGGAGCCAAATGTTTTACGAGCAACAATTGAAATTGTCGTAAAACTAGCACAAATGTGCATAGATTTACATTATGACATTGCTTTTGCTTCACCTTGTAATAAGAATGAAGACAAAGGGACCAAGATGGCTGCCTTGTGGAACCCCAGATGAGCCCAGGAAAGGAACAGAAACGGCGGATCTAAACCGAACACTATAATATCGGTTTACCAGCTAAGAAGAAGTCCATTTTAACAAAAGAGGTTCAAATTGAAAAGGATCCATTGATAACATATCTTATCAAACGCTTTAGTGAAATCGATTTCTTTGCCATTTTCTAAGGCTGCGGGAGCAATAGACATGGATTCAACGAGGTATGTGGTAGTTGATCTGGCCTTTCAAGAACTATGTTGTCTGGACGAAATACAAGACTTGCATTTAAAGCTTAAGGCTTCGTATAAAATCCTTTCAAAAAGTATGAGTATATGAGAGTGTTTAGCAATGGGACGATAATTGGTACTTCATTCTTAGATTCTTTTTTGTGTATCGGAATTATAAAAGAGGTCTTCCAAATTTGCGGAAATTCTTCCTATGTGATGGATAAAGGAAATAGGAAAGGTTGGAAGGGCATTTTTTAAGAAAAACAGCGGGGAGACCATCTGCGCCGGGCAGAAATTCATTTCGAGAACGATATTGAATAAGTCCAATGAACTTGGCTGGATGCCAAAACCAGGCATGGCTCTGTATAGCTTGTTTCCAAAGATGCCGTCATACCATTGGTGTGTATCGATTTGAAGATCTTTGTTTTTTCCAAAATCTGCCGAAATGTGAAAATTTGATCTATGGTGGCTTTAGATTACACCCCTATGGTCGGTCTGACAACCGAAGGGTATTATGTATTCACATAATACGGCAAACAGGATTTGATAAGTATGCTCCGTAACCAGTCGCCACCTGCTGCTTTAAGCAGCTCGACAGTTAAACCAGCTTTGTTTGTCTTAAATTTAGAGATTACTGCCCTGACTTTAACTTGGTCGGGTGGGTGGCAATTTTATTTGTCTTCGTCTAGGTTGAATGGCTCATTCTGCCTAACATTTAACAGCTTGCAGAAATTATCTTCTCGGCACCGTCTGTAATTGTACTACGAGGATTCCTTATCCAGCCGGGCAGATTTCTGTTGGGGCTTTTACAACTTTGGCATGTGCCAAATGATAGCACCTCTCTAAGGCCTCGATTAACCATTTCTCGTGCTCGTCCTCTTTTCTTCTTAGGGGCCTATGTTTTTCCCTTTTTATCTGCTCGTAGAGCTCGCGAGTCCATCTCGTTCTTTTCTACATTGATCTTCAAACTAGGTCTTTCTTTTTTGGAGGGAGTTGAACTCCAGTACATCAGATGCCACTGGTGTTTTACGTTCGATGCTAACGGTATCGGCCTCTTCGAGAAGTAAACGGAAACTCGATCGAAAAAGGCCCTGGCGGTGTCTTGCGATTGTAGCCGTTCGACGTTGAGCTTCCATACAATGGTTCGCTGATCTATTACAGATTACGCTTGCCATGGTCATCAATAGTGTATCGCTGAATCGTCACATTTTCTATCCTTCCGTATAGAATTGTGAGCCTTATGACTGTCATAGGCCAGTTTTGTGCTACTGATCGAGCACGGTATTACCATTATAGCCTCCATGAGCGACGACCTACTCATATTATTACCGAGAACCACCACTGTGAGGTACGGCGGTAAGCAATACGCTACGAACTCGATTGTTGCACTGCTGAACCAATCGAAGTTAGAGCCCATTCAGCTGTTTCCTAATCAATCACAGCGCAGATCCCCAGTGAGCTTACAGTTTGTCTAAATACATTTTACGAGGACCTCTCCAACATAACCTTAGTCTCTCCAGAGCACATATATGTATAAGTACGAGGGCAGGTCAATAAGTCCGTGACTTTTGGATTAAAACAGATTTTTTGATAAAAAAATTATTTTATTTTTCAACGTAGTCTCCCTTGAGCTCTATACACTTTGTCCAACGCTTCTCCAATTTTTTTATCCCTTCCAAAAAAAATGATTTGTCGAGGTCCTCAAAATGACGAGATGACTTCATCATTGGAGTCAAATCTTTTTCCACCAAGCCATTTCTTCAGGTTTGGGAACAAGAAGTAGTCGCTCGGAGCCAAATCTGGAGAATAGGGTGGATGAGGGAGCAATTCATAGCCCAATTCATGGATTTTTGCCATGGCAACTGCACATGTGTGCACCCTTGCATTGTCTTGGTGGAAAAGAACTTTTTTCTTGGCCAAATGAGGTCGTTTTTTTTTCAAATCGTCATTGAATCGGTCCAATAAGTTGGCATAATATTCCCCATTGATTGTTCTTCCCTTTTGAAGGTAGTCAATGTGGATTATCCCGCGTGCATCCCAAAAAACAGTCGCCATAACTTTATTGGCTGACAAACCCACCTTGGCCTTCTTTGGCGCCGATTCACCCTTAGAAACCCACTGTTTTGACTGTTGTTTGTTCTCTGGTGTGTTGTGATGGATCCATGTTTCGTCCACGGTTACAAAACGGCGCAAAAACTCCTCCATATTGCGATTAAACAACGCCAAACCTTCCTGTGAAGTTGTTACACGATTGCGTTTGTGGTCGACTGTGAGCAAACGCGGCACCCATCTTGCGGAAAGCTTTCTCATGCCCAAGTGATCATTCAAAATTGAAACCACTGAGCCATGCGAGATCCCTACGGCTTCCACAATCTCTCGCACTTTCAATCTTCGGTCGGCCAACACCATATCGTGAATTTTTTCTATTGTTTCGGGTGTAGAGACCTCAACTGGGCGTCCAGGACGTTCGGCATCTTCAGTGCTTGTACGACCACAACGAAATTCAGTAAACCACTTTTTTACCATTGAAATCGATGGTGCAGAGTCCCCATAGTATTTATCAAGCTTAGCCTTGGTCTCGGTAATGGTTTTTTTTCGCAAGAAATAATGCTTTATAATCACACGAAAATCACTTTTTTCCATTTTCTCCTCAAATTAGTGAGTAGTCTGATAAAAATAGCTGTCAAACACAAACTAACTGACGCAGCAAGTTTAAATTTTGACAGGAGTCAACTGACAAATGCCTGTTGACAGGAGCAGTGTTGCTGTTTCAGTAAAGAGGTCAGAAATTCAAAAATGCACAGAATTATTGACCCGCCCTCGTATTGGGTTGTACCACATGAAATGTCCGATTTTCGCTCAGTCGGAAATAAGAAGTTCTCGAGTGAACATCAGTGCCAGAGCGTTAAATTTTCTTTTTTTTATAAAATAAAGTGGTACGTGTGCTTGACGTGTGAGAATTTTGGGGTTCGTTAGTACCGTTATTTTTTTCAAGGAATTATTTACCATGCTATCGGCAGTTCAAATAAGAACCCTCTTCCTTTGCGAATTTAAAATGGGACCTTAAATCGTCACTGGCAATGAAAAACATTAATGACGCATTTGAGGATATGTCGTTGGTTTGGAAAGTTCCGTTCGGGAGATTTCAGCCTCGAAATCGGTGCGGGAGATTGCACAAAGCATGGGATTATCCCCAATGACAATAAGTCGACACCTTTCTCTCATAGGAAAGGTAAAGAAACTCGACAAGTGGGTACCCCATGAACTGAATGAATCCCAAAAACTACGCCGCCTGGAAATCTGCGCATCGCTTGGATTAAGAAACCAAACTGAATTGTTTTTGCATCGTATAGTCACCTGCGATGAAAAGTGGATACTGTACGATAATTTTAAGAGATCTGGGCAGTGGTTGGATGCAGGTGAAAAACCAAAACACATCCCCAAGACCGATCTTCACCCAAAAAATGTTATGGTGACAATTTGGTGGACATCGAAAGGTCCAATCCACTTTTCATTTCTTCAATCAGGAGAAACGATAAACGATTGGCTGAAAAGCAACTTACGTTGCTCAATAGGCACGGTCCGACCCTTTTGCTCTCCTGGTATTTCCACAATAGATTAACATCTTTTCCGCAATCTGTATTCATTTTGCCGGCAGAAGGTCTTCCGGAACCGAGCAGAGGTCATAAATGTCTTTGAAGATTTCAGCACTTCTACGAAAATATTTGACCTTCTATCACGTTAGAAGAATATCATAGATGCCAACGGACCCTATTTTGATTGCATAAAAATGTACGGGCAAATAATATTGGCTTTTAAATTTTTACTATTGGGTCTACAAGTAAGTTTCCAGCGTTTTTTTTCCAAAATTTGAAGTTTTATTATGAAAACATAGTTACAATGCTTTATTCAAAGTATCGTCCATCGGAAGCTACAACTTTCCCCCATCTTTCTGGCAATTTATGAATTCCGGACCAAAAAAATTTCTCGTCTTTCGAGCCCAAGAACGTATCGAGCCAATTTTTGAATTCCTCTACTGAGCTGAAGCGTATTCCCGTAAGAGCGTTCTGCATCGAACGAAACAAGTGGTAGTCAGATGGTGCCAAGTCTGGACTGTAAGGCGGGTGAGGCAGAATTTCCCATCCACTATTTTCCAAATAGTTTTTCACCGAAACCGCAACATGTGGCCGAGCGTTGTCGTGATAAAAAATGACGGACTCATGCCTGGTCTCATATTCTGGCCGTTTTTCTTTTAATGCCCGCTTCAAACGAATTAGTTGGGTTCGATATAATCGTCCTTTGATGGTTTCACCACTCGGAAGCAGTTCGTAGTATACGACACCCTTTTGATCCCACCACATGCAGAGCATGACCTTATTCACGTGAATATTTCGTTTCGGCTTTGTATACGATTTTCTGCGTTTAGGATTATCATAATAAATCCATTTCTCATCACCAGTGACAATACGATGCAAAAATGATTTATTTTTATACCGCTGCAGTAACATTTCGGACATGCAAAATCGCCGTTCGACGTCTCTTGGCTTCAATTCGTACGGCACCCAGTTTCCAACCTTTTGAATGAATCCCAGTGCTTTTAGGCGCAGGGAAACGGCTTGTTACGTCACGCCCAATGATGCAGCAAGTTCTTCTTGAATCTGACACGGATCCTCATCCAGTAAAGCGTCCAATTCCTCGTCTTCAAAACTTTTCGGCTTTTTGGGGCGATCTTTGTCTTCAACTCCAAAATTACCATTTTGAACCGTTTGAACCACTCGCGGCACGTCGATTCACCAATACATTCCGCCCCATAAGTTTCCGAAAGCAAACGATAGGCCTCAGCCGCACTTTTCTTCATATTAAAGAACAAAAGCTGCGCTTCCCGCAAATGACGTTTATTTGGCTGGAAACTTGCCATGATTTTGCTCGATAAAATGTACGACACCGATAGAACTGCTCAAATATAACGCTGCAAAGTTGTTGACAGATACAAAACCTACAAATAAAACACATGGGGTCTGACATTTCTGCCCGGGATCCACTGGTGGCGCCATCTCTGACAAACGCTGGAAACTTACTTGTAGACCCAATATAAAACCGGACATGTAGTACAACCCAAAATATAAGTATACACATGTCGTAGTTTTTTTAAACCTCGGCAGGTGAAATGCCAGTAGAAAATCAATCGTTTTGCCACTGGAGTTGATTTATAAGCCATCTGACCTGCAAATGAACGAGTATCTGCGAGTGGTTAGGTTATTGGCGAAAAAGTTTCGAGGCTTCAGAGGGCTCCTATATGGTAAGTAATCACAGAAATACTAACAAGCTTTCGATTTACTACGATTTATGACCGCCGTTTTTCTTCTTCAATTGTCAACTGAAAAACGTTTAACATCACCATGCTGTAAGGTGAAATTGAAGAGTCTACCTACTTCGCCAAAATACTAAGTAATCCAGCAGGAAATACTTATCCACACTATTAAGCGCAACTTTTCCTTACCTGAAACGAAAAGAGAAATAAAAAAGAAAGTCATTAAGATGTTCCGATACATTAAAGCTTAAATATAAACATTTCTACAAATAAAGTATCTCATATGAACAAGTGGCTGTACAGACCTAAGCCAACCGAATAAAGACCATGGCAGCATCCCCTATTTTCCGTTTAAATTCATAAGCCCTCCCAAACTCAAATATGAAAACTTTTAGTCGTTCGAAAATAGGAAAACTTCCACTAAGGACACAACATCAAGTACCCTCCAGAATACGAGTATTTTCAAAATTTCCTCTCCCTAACTACTGCAACTTATTCTACTTGCATCTACTTCTAATTGCATCCACGATCTACTGCAAGTCATACTTTTACAAATCTCCAACAATGCCAGACAGATTTTAGTTGAAATTTACAGGAAAAAAAAAAAACTAAAGAACAATTTGTGAGATACTCGTAGTCCACCAAACCCAACAGAGAGACCAATCTCTACGGTACTTGGTATTTTCGAATGGCAAAAAGAAAAGCGCATTTTACGGTAAGCAAACGACTTTACAATTGTTGGCCTGAATGAGGAAAAGATACATTCATCCCAACAAACTTTAACAAGCATCTCATTCGGTCGGCAAACGGAAGACAGGTATAAGTGTGGTACAACAATAAGATACTCTTGAAGTTTTTGCAGTATGTCGTGGCCATATTGAACTACAGTTGTTCTGGTTCCCTATTCTACTTTTGTATTCTTTGCTATTCCATCTGTCGATTTGAATGGGGACTCCAAGTTGATATCCATCACTAATAGGCCACACCAATGAGTGTATCTACATGTGATAAAGAATCGACTATATCTGGAATTCCAGAGCGCTCCAAGTGTGCACATGTGTGTGACCGATCAGTGACCAGTGACCACTGACCAGACGTGACCGTACAAATCGTCGCCTAATAATTTGCATACAAATCGAATGCAAGTGCAAGCCGAGATACGAGTACAAGTACTCGAACAATACGATTTATCCAATGGCACCGCTGGCTTTGGGATTGTCCAACTGTGAGTGTGCTAGCCAGAGGGAGGAGGAGGATGGTGGAAATTGTAAGCGCACTCTTTGCGAATATGCAATTATTCGGAGCAACGGACCGATACGACGGACGGATGGATGGATGGATGGATTGATGGAAATTTTACCACACCAGAGTAATGGCCAGTGCAAGCGAGTTTCTGACGATGACGATGACGACCAACAACCGGCGACTACGACAACGATATTTGCTAATCGCAGTTCGTTTCCTTATTGGATCGGTTCTTTCGAAAAATATGCCATCGAGGATGGAATGCAAGTTGGAGGCAATTGCGTAATGGAGCAGTCAAATGGAATGTGCACCATTGTAGCGAAGTCTGTTTCCATTACATGGGCGAGCCGAGAGTGGCAAGAAAACGATTTAATAACATTATTCCATTCGATAATCGTGTGTAAGTGATTGTGCCCAGAGGTTGATTGATATGGCGGAAACTTTGGTTTGGTTTAGTCCCCAACCTATTATTTGAATAACCAGAATTGAGAGATTTGATACATCCTCAAGAGTTCAGAAAATTAAAAAAACGGATTCATCAAGAGAGTGCTCTCTTTTTTGATTTGGAATCCTTACATAAATGAGGGGCTATTCGTGGGTCGATAAAGGCATAAACATTGCCTTGGAAAACCTTAGCAAAGAATTGTAAGCAGGCAGCATATTTTGAATTCGAAGACCAAGATAATAGTCGAACTCAAGTCAGTCCGACCCATTAACCGGTCGGAATTCATAGAGGCAACACGTAACTGCCATCCATCCATCTCTAATGGAATGTTGATAAAAAGGCAACCTAAAAACCCGGACAGTAAGGTAAGCCAAAGGAGCGCAGAACTTACAAAGCAAGATGTTGGAATGAAAGGTGTAAAACGAGTAAGAAAAATTAGGGTCCAGCTGATGAAGATATCAAGCCATGGCAGATTAGTGAGAAGTGTGACAAATAACAAGCTTAAGAAGCGACCTTTGATTCCAGCAGAAATATAGCAGATTGAACTCTGAGCGCACAGGGACGAAGAACTGAAGACTTAACTTCTAAGAAACATTGTTCTGTACAAACTGCCAGGCGAACGGGACGTATGCAGGCGACTTCCTCCGCCACTCCCCAGTTATAACAAAACTTTAAAATTACAATTCGGGGGTACTTCTGATATATGGTGATTGTTGAGATTGTACAATTTACAAGGAGAATAAACAGAGTTCCCGTTCAATTGAACCTTCTGTCATTTACCGACCTATTGCCACTCACTAACCCCTTTACCAATTTTCACCAACTATACACTTGACCACGATACAACTAAATTCTGATAGGAAATAGAGTAATACAATTACCAAAAGCTTCAGAACGGACCTCGAACAAGTGGAACTTAGATGGGGACTAAAGTCGCAGTATTATTTCAAGAGAGTTGCAAAATCAGATAACAGAAGCACGCTACCTTAGCTGTGAGCAGACATCGTATCCATTCCCTACCGGGGCGATACAACGGCTTCCTCAGTCAAATCAAGCGGCGAACACAGAGCAAATCCCATGTACCACATGAAATGAAAAAGATTCAACAACACCCACAAAAAGATTTAGATCGACTAGCATGACATGAAGTAAGCCTTGTGTAAAGGACTGCGCAATTTTAACAACGAAGCCTTGACCATAATGATTGTGGAATAGATTTGTGCAGAAGATGACCAAATGTTTGTCGAGGTTTTCATAAAGGCTCGTCTACAGTATTCAGGCAATCGCTGGTGAGCTTAGCATATGGAATCAACGGCACCTCCTAGGATTCAGTTAAAGAGAACTGCTTGGTGAACTTATATTTATTTAAATTTGTAGAACATATGTAGAGAGGGATCGTCAAGAACCCAACTTCGCTGCCTTTGCACAGACAAACAAACATGGCTCAGGAGGGATTTGATGCCCCGGAAAACGACATATTCCCCGTTGAAGACCATGCAAAACGAAACAAGGATAACGATTTCCAAATACCCACGCTTAATATTGGAACACCTATCAGGCAGCGTGAGGCCGGTCAACTACAGAGGGTCTTCGACAGGAGGTACGGTCGATAATCTGGGCAAAGAGCAAAACTTCCATCAATAGTCCGGAGAAGATTCGTGATGTTTAAGCCGGAGGTTTGGGTTTCTTTTTCTTCTCGACGACTTCGCTAATGTTCTATTCGCTCGATGCAGCCGAACCAGAGTAGCTTTCGTGTTTTGATAAATATTGGTACAGTTCAAGACGTTTGCGGTTATATCTTTTCCGCCATTCAACCAACTAGCTTCGGATAAAAGCGGACTCACTGTTGACGACTCTAGCAGACGTTTAAAGCGCAACGAACTTCGGATATGCACATGGAATGTTCGGACCGTTAACAAGCCATGTGCAGCAGATCCCCTTGACAGCTATCACGCAGATATCTCCGCCATCCAGGAAATGCTATGAGATTAGCCGGACATAAGGAGCATGAAAGACTGCGATATATGGTATGGTGATTATTCGGATGCGAATTTGTCAAATGCTCAAACTTAAGCAAGAAGTCTTGCGCTTCCGACACGTGAGCGAGCGTCTTATGACAATCGGTATCAAGACTAAATTCGCTAACATAAGTCTAATATGCCCCTACGGAAGACAAGGACGACGCCACCAAAGACTGGTTCTACGAGCTCTTCCACGAGTCATATGAGCAATATCCGAAGTAGGAAAGGAGGACACTTTTGGTTGGGCAGTTGGTAAGCATAGCCTACACGATACCACGTCTGCCTGCGGACTTAGGCTTATTGACTACATATCACCACAGAATGTACATTGTTTTCGTATCAATACAGAAGAGGACATGGCGGTCTCCGGATCATCAAAGGATAAATCAAATTGATCATTTTGCGATAGATGTACGGCATGTCTCGAGTATTCCGGACGTCGGAACGGATCTCCACCTTCCTGCAGCCAAGGTGCGAATGTGGATTTCCCAAGCCCATCAAGAAAGAAAACCTGCAATCATAAGAGTCCGCCGAACGTGTATCTCGAAATCTCTCAACAACACCTATGCCGCCAACGTCAAGTACTGAAGAACAGTGGCAACGCTCCGAACGTGCCATCAGAGATGCCGCAACTGATGTGTTGGGTTTCACCCGACCATCACAAAAAAAAAACTCTGGTTTGACGAAGGATGCTGACAAACACATGCAGATAAGAAGCTTGCAAAGAGGTGCTGCAACGAAGAACGTGAACTGCTCACGAGCATAAGAGACGGAAAAGAACATCTGCTTCCCCAGAGGAAGAAAAAAGAGCGCGCGATTGAATATATTGAGAGGTTGTACTCCAGGAATAACGTAGGGAACTTTTACCAACAAGTAAAAAGAAAGTGTCAAGGCCAGTACAGAAACCTCTAGAGATGAAGAAGGAGTCACAGTCGGTGCTGAGAATATGGAAAAACTTTTTTCTGCAGACTGTGTAGCGTCGAAGAAGCCCAACATCCCACCGCCAGGAAAAATAGACCATTCAACTTAAACGATGAAGCCAAAACTTCCGTCCACCTGTCCAAAATGAAGTAAGTATATCTAAGCTGCAGTCCAACAAAGCAACTGGACTCGACGGCTCACCAGCCGTGGTATTCAAAGCTTCTGGAAATGACTTTGTAGAGAGAATGCACCAACTCAGATATCAGATCTGGTCAGAAGTGTGAGTGTATGCCTGAATCTCAGCACCGTATCCCCGATCCACAAAAAAGTGCACGCCCTCAACGGCGTCAACTATGCAGGTATAAGTCTTCTCAACATCGGGTACAAGATCTTATCTGCCATATTTTGTCTGAAAACCTTCTTTTCATCGATTTTAAGATCACATATGACAGCATTTATAAAGACGAGCTATATAGAGTGATCTGTGAAGAATGACACGACTGAGAACCCCCGCTGCTCGGTCAAGGTCGGTAACGACTTAACCGACGCCTTTGATTTCAAAAAAGGTTTTAGACAAGGTGACGCGCTGTCACCTGACTTCTTTAACATCATACAAGAAAGAATTGTGCGGAACTCACAAACGAACACTGGAGGTGCAATCCTTCAAAAGTCTGTGCAACTACTAGCGTACGCCGATGGTCAAAATGGGTTTCGCGGCATATTCTGTATACAAGAAGGGACACACTACGAATTGGACAGAATGTCACAGTCAATAGCTATGATTTCAATGCAATAAGGGACTTTGTCTACCTTGGCTCTGTTATAAATTCTGCCTACAATACCTCAGCAGAAATAAAACGAAAAATCACTCTTGCCAATCGGTGTTTCTTCGGGCTAAAAAGGAAATTGTGTAGTAAGGTCCTATCTCGAAAAACTAAGGAGACTCTATATTAGACCTTGATCATCCCAGACCTACTCGTACTTTATCGACTCTATCGAAAGCAGATGAAGAAATTCTTAGTCGTTTCGAGAGAAAAATCCTCCGAAAAATATTCGGTCCCGTTTGACTTGACTGGCTTTGGAGGGGGTGGATTCAACAACGAACTACAGAAGACATCGAACTAATCAGAAAACTGCGCATCAGTCGCCTGAGATGGCTAGGATATGTAGGGCGGATGGACACCAATGCTCCGGTCCGCAAACTTTTCGAATATAACCCGGAGGGACAACGCAGTAGAGGGACACCTTACCTTAGGTGTTGCGCGCAAGTACAAGGGGACCTCAACCGATTTGGAGTGCACAACTGGAGGCAGTTAGCTAAAGACTGTAAAGACTGGACTAACTGAAGAGTCTTGTTAGTTGACGCCCACGTTCACCCCGAGCTGTAGTGCCACCTAAGTAAAAATCATAAAGACTGCCAACCTAAGGTGGTCAAGTCTTGAAGAACACAGGGTATCCAAGGCTCTCTTGACACTTTTTGACTACAAAAGTTGTAGGGAGTTAATAAAATTAAACAGGGATAATTTGGGGCAATAATAAGAATTCTGACAGGACACTGTCTCTTCCGACAATACGCAAAGAGACTCAAATTGTCCGATACGGATATTTGCAAATTCTGCGGTGATCTGCATGCTGTTGAGGACATAACACGCATACTGTGCGAATGAGAGGCAATATCGTGTAGTCGAAGAAAATTTTCGAAAACCTAGAGTAAATAGACGGCACGAGATTCGAAGGCCATCTTGGTTTTTGCAAAATGGCATATCAACCACAATCCTGTTTTAACCTAACCTAATCTAATCTAACCTAAGTAAGTAAATACAATATGAGAAAGGAAATTAAGCAATGGAGTCATATTCAGTGTCAGAAATCACAAAAAAAACACTTTGCGGGTCGTTCACTGCCAAAAGCGATCTAAATTCGACAGTCAGACGAAGCTAACCGTTTAACCTGACGGTGAAAAGAAGACTTCGGTTCACCCTACCAAAATTAAGTAAGTTTGGCTATATATAACCAACAAGGTTGCTAGACCGGGCGGGAAGTGACAAAATATGCATCAGTCGCTTTATAATCCTTGTGAAGGTCCGAAACTATTTGCCAACGATTTGGTTTGCGCCTACCTGTGCGGTTTTGGGCTCGATAAGTCCACAATTAACCAAATATTCACACTATGGAAAATACAACTTTAAGGTCGTATATGACAGCTAGATTGTTCAAAATGATGATGGAGGATGTCCTGTTCCCCCTGAAGAACGGAACCAGTCTCATTGAGATCTACTGCTATTTTAGTGATGAGTGTTTATCAAGCCTTAATAAGCCCCTGCTTTTGAACACTCGCGACTGTTCTTGCTCGTGTAGGCGAACGTAGTGGTGACAAACCGGATGAGATTCTCAATACCAAAACATCAGAGTGCCCAAGTGCGACTCTGTAACCCTAAATAAAAACTTATGGTAAACGGTGGGTACATATGCTGTAATATACGCCTTAGAAGCCTTAACAAAAAGCCCATCGGAAAAAATAGTAGGGCGTACTGTGAGCAATATGATTCACATGAATACGTCGCCTTAAACCTAAGGATCTTCCATTCCATTCTATATAGCGTTGGAGTATGACTTCAACCAATTTGGTGTGTCTAAAAGAAGGTAGGTAGCTAAAGATCAATTTGAATATAGAGGAAGTTGGTTGAGGCCCAGGACCGCTTCGGTCTGTAAGATGCAATCGAAAGTTAAAGAAAGTAATTAATTGTGCAACTACTTACTTACGCTGACGATATTGACATTATAGGTAGAATGCCGCGAGCTATCGCTTGAGCGTTTGCACGTATTGGAATAGAAGCGGACGAAATTGGTCCACGAAGAGGCACACAGCATCGACGAATCAGATGGTATATCACAGACAGCTACTGGCGTATTTAGTGTCGTTGCCTACCTCGTATATACTCTTCAGTTTGATAATGACACTTCCTCAGAAATGGAACATATTTCCTTATCGCTATTTTAGTGTCCTAAGATTGTCATTAAGTGATAAGTTCTTGTCAAGGAACACTAAGGAATACCGGTCTTGCCCTATGGCTAAAGAAGCATGCACGCAAACTAGGTTGAGTGATTCTTGATTGTATTGTATTTGAGTTTATGGGCTATAGGGGAGGAAGTACCACACCGAACTCCACGAGCGGACCAGAAAAGTGCGTTCCAGTCGATTGCTAAGACATGTGGACCGAATGGATGACAACGCTTCGGCCCGAAGAGTATTTGATTCCAACCCGAAGGAATAACCCCATAGAGAAAGAACTTGCCTTAGGTGCCATCCACAAGTGGAAAGAAACGCCAACTTAGAGTGCGCAGTCTGAGAGAATTGGCGATAACTTCAGCTAAAAAGTCTTATTTATTGCGGTCTAGGTTTACCGTGTACCTTTTAACATATTACACGCTTCCGAAAAGTCAGTAAAACAGAAACCCAAATCTGATCTAGATTTGTAGACGCTGTACTTTCCAACCACTCTGCTAAAGAAGTTTTGCCTTCCGATTTTCGCCTGAGAAGTAACCGAATACAAGTTTAACAGCATATTCAAGGTAAGCTCTGTATATCAAGAGATCGCAGAAAACCGTGTTCCGAAACTGTCATTAGATGATAGTCACAACTGACGATCAATTATCGACTGAAAAATAATGTCATCGAATTCCCACGGTGAAACTGCAACCCGGGAAGTGTAACCTTCTTGGACAGATGCAGTAGATGGCCCCACCTCAGTCTTCGGACCCTCACTCATCTGGTTAAGTCGATGTCCCTGTGAATCTGAGGTGGCCCAGTCATGTAGCAATGGGTGGACACCAATCCTCCGGTCCGAATTCGAATTCGAAGGACAGCATAGTAGAGAAAGACCGCGACTCAGGTGGCGCACGCAAGTGGAAGAAGATCTCCATCAACTTTGGGAGCGAAACTGGAGGCAGCTGCTAACCAAAAGCTTGTTGGTTGAGGCCCACTGTTACTGGAGCCTATAGGATTGTAGCGCCACCTTAAGTAAGCAAATAAGCAGCGCTTTTTCTCAGAAGGCCTGTCCTATCTAGCGTATTTCCTTAATCCCTGTATTATCCGCGAGAGAAAGCTTTCTGGTTTTTGAGTGGCCCGTCGAGTATAAAGTGACCTTACGTTCCATGAGCATACTCCTAACTTAGGAGAAACCTTTGCCATGGAGGAAACGTTAAATTATGCTCGTATATGAGTAAATGAGAACCTCCGAATGTGATGTGGTGCTTCAAAACTCGGAAGGAAGTCGCCGTCTAGAAATATTGCATGCTATGACGATTTTCTTGTATGCACTGCGCTGCTACAACATTTCGGACGTACTCGTAACTATCGTATTTGTAGAGGAAGGCGGCATAAAAGTGCAAAAAGTGCGTTAAAGCCTAGTTTTTCGTTTAGAAATTACTCAAAGTACACAAAGTGCACACAACTGATTAACAAAGAAGCCAAATGCTTCATCTGTAAGTGTTCTCTATAAAGAAATTTGATTAGAATCAAACAAGAAATTCCTACCAGGACATATGCTGGAAAACTTGATAAATGCTAATGATTCATCGTGCCGATTTTTAAGCCCGAAATAAATTTTTGCACCTTTATTTCAGCATCCATTTTTCCTCATTTCTTCCCCATTCTAATAATCACATTTCATCCTTTTTCTAGTCCTTATCACCTTTATTGCAGTCATTAGCTACTTTCTTGTATCTGCTGCAATAAAAAGAAGACCCGAACATTCATTACTTAAAAGGGTTTCGAGCTACAATTTCGTAACCTGTCTGCCTATATTCCTAACTTGTTACCCTACCCAAAATCACCATCAATCACACCCACTAAGGAATCTTGTCGACAGCCACAGTGATCACATCCTCCATTAGGCTCCAGACAACAGTTGCAAGGGTAACGAACGTGCCTACCCTTTGGTCAGACTCATCTGGAGTAGCCCAATCAATTATGAGACTCAACAAAGATGACCTTTGCTTTGCTAGTGAAAATTTTAAAATCTCTCCTCGGAGATATACGGATAATATCGTGCCAGTGGGAATCTTTAAATTTGTTTTGCTCTATATTCTTTCTTTTAATTTTCCACAGATACATCCAGTGCAGCTAAGTGATATCGAAAAGTGAAGAAGGGAAAAAATAAATTAACGTCTACGGCTTTGCTGGTCCAGAATACCAAAGCAAAGAGACGTGGAAATCAATTTTTTTTTACTCGAAACCTTCGTGTGCTCCCTTTTCTTAAAGCAAAAAAATGGAAACCATCGGCTAAGCACGACTACGGATAATTTAATGGATTCGCCTTTTGACCGTTTTTGCAGTCCATTGTCTGACCGAACAGATAATCTAATAAGCAAAGGGTTCATCGGGGATCAGCAACTGCTTCGCATATTCCTTTTGCTCATACAGCAGCATCTACTCTCCCTTACCGTTTTTCGTCACTCTTTCGAAATCGTTAAGGTCCTTAGCTTGCCATATGTTCAAGTTCTCAAATGTGTTTTGGGTTTGACTTTATGCTTTTGCCGGGTGATAATAAAAAAAAACAAATTGGTCCTGCAGCACGTGCCATGCCAGGATTCGTTCAAGTTTCCATTGAGTTGGGTGTATGTTTGTGGGGTTTGAGGGTTGATTGTAGGAGTTTATGTTTCAGCTATAATCGGAATCGATTAAGAGGGTGTTAATGGCCATTTCAGTGTGAAAAAATGAAAGTGTTGAGTCGTTTAACCATTAGGCCGTGATCAAATCTAAGGAAGTGTTGAATTTCCAACCCATGGAAGTGTGTGTATGTTTTTAACTCTGTCAAGTTGCGCTTTCAACCATGGACACAAGGTTGGCTGTTTTCGACGAGGCTATGCTGAAGCTCATTATTTTTGCGGTCAGTGGGCAGATGAGCCTTTTTGGAATGAATTCAAGGTTACCATTATAAATCTGTTGATTGCTTACCCTCGCTAGTAAGTATATCAATTGTTTGCCAGAGAGTCATTTGCAAATGGGAGTTCGGCATACTATCAACAACATATTTCTAACCCCATTTGGTGCATTTACGACCGCCTTTTCAGAGCATTCAGCATGTTAGTTGAGTCTCATAAAGACTCAGAATTGTACTCCATATGCTAATGCCAAATCATGGGATGCTGCACGGTTCTCATTTGGTCGTCCTCCTTAATACTAATCGTGCCAAACCCTTCTTGATTAGGTGTTCGATTGAGAAGAGTTGCAAGGTCCTTGACTTGCAATTGGGTAAGTGAAATATTTTTCATCCCCACTTAATGCCATGTGGAAACCTCTCGAAATTACACATTGAAAGGATCGGATAGCGGAAAGGTCGGTTGATTCGTGAAACAACAAGCTGTAAGCGGAAAACAAAAAACTGTAGAGCATTCGGATTCTGGATATAAAACGCTTCTCTACAGCGAATAAAAAGAATGTCCTCAAAACACCAGGTTCCTCCAATTCAAGGCGGACGTCTTAATCAACAGAGTGAGTGGCTTACGACTAGGTCTTACTCTTACTATCAGGCCTCGTCCACAACATATGGTACATACTGAACAGGACATCTATTGTACATCGGTTACATCGCAATCAGCACGTGATTGGAATATGTATAAGGCCTAGGAGACAAACGGAACGACAATGGCAAACGGGTTGTAGAATCCTGAAATATCAACGGAGAAGTTCAAGCATAATACCTGCCAAAAGATAAATCAAAATCTACTCCCCAAACTGATCATAATAGCATCAGTGGAAGGAATTGCCCATAGCCGTTTGATACAGTTTTGAGGATTCCGATACCGAAACACCATCTTAAAGTGGCAGATGCGTGTCGGAAAAATTAAAGAGCGTATGACTATCAGCAAGGCCCTGAAGGCAGATTGAAGAATGCATATAAGAATCCGGCAGACTAAGAAGAGGTAGATCCCACGTTCAAGGTACGTCAGAGTCCTAACGTTTGCCGAAATACAAATACTTGTAGGCGAGTTTGCTCTACCAATTAGAAAAAGCGCACAGGGAGATGAATGTTGTTGAGAAGGCCGGACAATCACCAGTTTTCAAAAATGGAAATCTGATGAAGGAAAAATGCGAAATCAGTTCTACTCCACGACTCTCGTACTTGGACTTGCACTACTGCCACTCGCAATGCGCAAGCTTTCGTAAACAAGAATTTAAGCATGGATTTTGTGGTCAAGCCGAGCCAAGATTTATTGTAATTGAGGTTTTATCATAAGACGAAGAATCAGTCAGTTAGTCAATCTCAGCGGCGCGAAGGTTGCGAATCATGTCATGCAATACCAATGATTTACTGGGTGCGTGATCATTGGGACTAAATTGGTGAAACTGAAAAGAGCAGCACAACTGCGAACCAGATGAAAGAATTTGGTCATGTTTTGACATTCCAATACCGATGGAGTAATTTCCAATCGATGGAGCAGATGTACAGAGCAGCTTCTTCTCCACAGCGTTTTCTGTCTCCATAACAATTCAGCAAACAGGATACAGTGATCCTAACCTATTGCATTCCTACTATCATATTGTTAGGCAAGTGGTCCAAAGACCATATATTCCTATGGTCGTTAGATTAGGTATTTATCTTAATGAAATCTATCTTCTAGAGTCTCTCTGGATGCAAGCTAACTTCGTTGATTACGGAAATGATGTTGTTATCAGTTCAAATCAATCTTGAACACTTAGCTCCTTTACCCGGCATATACAGGTAACAACGCTGTTCTGGTCATTCTAGATATTAGAATGCTTTGGAACAAAAAAACAGGAACACTGATTATTCCTGTTTTCTAATTCCTGCAAATTGAATAAGGTTGCAGTAAAACTAGAGCTCCGGAAGCTATTGCTTAGTCGCAGCTTATCTAGCCTTCGGCACAGCAGAGCCTGCCTCTTCAGACGAATTGGAGAACCTTAACGCTGAAGAAGAAAACAATCTTAATAAACCCATCCTAAGAAATGACGGGAATGCTTATTATACTATTTGGCAAGCCCAGCAGGCATGTGAGACCACTGTGTCATAGAAGCTACTTTCTCGTATACCGACCACACAGTTAAAGAAAAGATTCCTAAAAGAACCGTATGTCATGCAAGAAAGCCAAAGCGGACTTAACAGCGTCTTTAGGAATTTTAACTGGTCGTTATATTTTCTCAATAACGACGTGGATGCCGCTACTGATATGATCACGGACACTATTCTCTTTGGAATGAGATTATTTATCCCTCATCGGATCAAGAGTATCAAAGCAAAAGAAAAGGTGTGGTACGACTCGAGCTGTAAAGAGGCTGTCAGGGTTAGAGAAATGTTTTTTTCGGTCCTACAAGACCAACCCGACAGAGGAATGACTGCAACGCCTTTCTTAAGCGCGTAGAAACTGTTGGTCGTTCGCCAAAAAGATCCTCCATCCCAACGCGCTCATTTACAATGACATCCCAGCGGTCAACTTTTTGGACAAGGACAATCTGCTTTCTGCAGCTCAATACTTCTAGATTGTGCTTTGTCTCCGCCTACACTTGAGTGAATCAAATCTTCAATGGCACGAATCTACTTTCGCACTCGTCTATTAGCAAGAGTACTTAAAGATCTCAACAAACATAAATCCGCTGGTCCAGATGGTATATCTCCCCTTCTTCTGAAGAAGTGTTCTTCCTTGCTGGCAAAACCACTGCGTAAGCTTTTTCATCAATCCTACTCTTTAGGACTCTTTCCGAGCAGATGGAAAACAGCATTTGTCCGGCCTGTCCCAGATCCACTGCACTTACGTCCCTTCTTTCCAACGCCATGGAAACGCTGATAAATCGTCAGCTAATGAAATATGGTATCACGAAACACAAAAAGTTCTTAATGGCCGGTGGTACTGTTTCCTAGCAGCAGGTCCACTGGTGGTTTGATGACATGTCTCACCGAAAAGTGGAACCAAATCGTACAGCAATCTGGCGAAAGCAAGATAGTTGCACTTGATATTTCTAAAGCATTTGACAGAGTTTGGTATCAGGCTCATTTGTCGAAAATGCGTGCTTTTGGGATTGACGACTCTCTTCTTCAATGGATTAGAAATTACCTTTCGGAACGTTCAATTCAAGTCGTCTTAAATGTTTTGAAGTCTGATGTTAACGAAATAAATGCTGGTGTACCCCAGGGCTCCGTTCTGTCTCCGATATTTTTTTTAATTTTCATCAACGATCTCTTGTCTGCTACTTCTAATCCAATATATTCCTTTGACGACAGTACTCTCCGCTTTTCATACTCATTCTCGGACTCACGTCGCTGCTCGTCGGGAACGGCATTAAACTTCAACACAAACAGCATTACTAAATAGGGAACCACCAACAGAGTGGAATTTAATGCTTCCAAAACACAATGCCGTCTGCTCTCGTTAAAGCGAAATTTAAACACCCAGCCATTATCGATGAATGGCACTTGCATCATCGAAACCGAAAAACTTTCCATTCTCAGTATTTGTGTCAATTACAACTTACGTTGGAATGACCACATATTTGATGTCACCTAAAATACTGCGAAATATCAAGGTTTCCTCAAGCGATGTCAGAAATATTTTACTCCCTCTGATCTGGCCCCAATATACAAAGCATTCATCCGCCCAAAGTTCCAAGCCATGCGATAAAACTCATAGGTAACGCCAATATTATACAGTCAATTGAGACCCTCGAACAGCGACGTAATGTCTCCTATCTCAACTTGTTCTATCGACATTTTCACCACGATCGATATACCAAAATTGTCAGGAGTATTTCGCCCCATCTCTCTATAAATGCGTCAAGCCCACTTCCGGACTTACCCTAAAATATCGTGATTCGTTCCTAAGCCGTACAACTCGCTGATGGAATGCCCAACCTAGCTCTTTATTTCCTAGTCATTATAACCTTCAAACATTTAAAACCAACGTACATCGGCAGCTATCTTTCTTTCCTCCCTAATTTTCTTTCGGCTGCGCTGTGTGTAAACATTGTAGGGTTACTAATAACCCCTTGACATCAGACACCATAATTGACATCATGGTTATACCCTGATGACGCTAACTCCTGCATATCGCCCGTCCCATAATGGAACGCAAATTAGATACCTTCTAACTTAAAGTAAGGTATCCTTCTTAGGCTTCTTTGGAAAAGATGGAAAATATTACTAAAAAGAAACTAGTCAAGGTCCACCATATGACCAAATGAGTCACACTGAAAACATTCAGAAGATCTGATAGCGCTAACTACACTGGGTCGAATGCAGAGACTCTCAGATAGCCTTATCATAATAGCCAACCAATCGAAGCTGCAAGTGAGCAACACAACCGGCCGTAGCTGGTGAGCCCATCCAACACACTGTTGCATCACTTAATGGTTGACACCGACGGCACACCCAGTTATGTAACAAAAAGGTATAGACCGGCTGGCTACTCTTAAGACAATCTTTACTGCTAGCGATGGGACTGTCATATACTATATACCGAACTCCTAGCGAACAGTAAGTCTTTATACCGGAAATCGGAAAAGATGACTACACCCACGACAAAAGCTTCAGACCTATCAGTTTGACTTCCTTCATGTTGAATAGCAGGGAGAGAATGGCCGAGATTTCCGTGCGCAAAATTGCATTTTGAATGCGTCTATGATGCAACATGTCTACTAACACGCAAGAACCTGCGAGACTGCGATACAAAATCTGGTGTGCAGAATTGAAGGCGCATTCATAAGGAATACACGCTTTGCATTTTAGTCGACATTGAGGGTGCTTTCGACAACTTAACTTCTGACGGCCAGCCAACACAGCGTAGCCGAATCACTAATTTTGTGGATAAGACAACGCTGGCCAATGAGTTCCCTGGTGGTGACTGCGGTCAATATGTGATGCCAAGAAGAAAAAAAAAAAAAAAAGATCGCAAGCCAATGTCCTATCTCAGCCGCAATGTTGCATGTTGATTGACCCACTGCTTAACGCTCCCGATAGTTCTAAACTCTACTCTTAGGCATATGAAGATGATGTAGCTGTACTGTCTAGGCAGCCCTGGATGTGATCGACAACTAGTACACTGGAAATGTTTATTCCCTTTAAGAGAAGGATGAAGTTGACTGGTCTAAGTCATGTAGTGCCTAAAGACATCACGATTTGTTTCGCCAACAAAACTTAGTAGTTATGTTAAGTTTCATCCTAGAAAGCAACCTTCTTTTGACTTAACACGCCATGTTGAAAACTTCCAAAGCACAAGTCGGCTTTCTGGCAATGTAAAACAGGTATCGGCAAGACATGAGACTTTTCACCAAAGACGGTCCTTTAAATTAACACAGTTCATATTGCTCTGGTGGAACAAGCTTTCGCGAAAATACGTAATTGCTGGTTTTATCGGACTTGGTCTGCCTCGGGTGGATGGGGATTTTTCCTAGCACGCCTGGTTCTGCTCTAGACGCATTGATGAATCTCTGTCTCCTAGAGTTTTTATGACATTGCGCACCGACAGTATGATGACCCCAATTTCCATTGCTGCGAAAATAAAAAAATTAAAAAAATCTGAATTGATTTCAGCCAAAACATCTAAGCTAGGAAAGGTCGGTATTTGCCCATTGTTCCAAAGCTTATCTACTCGTAGATTGCGGTGCTAGTGTCTTTTTGAAGGGCAACAGCGTTATAGATCACTTATCGTAAGGAAGACTTCTGTGTGCCTTCCGAGCGGAGATATACACAATCCTGATGGCAATAAACTATATTGTCCAGAATTGATGGTGCTGAACCGTCTCACCATTTCTAAGCTGAATGGAGAATGCAGGACTTCACTAAACGTGGGGACCCAGGTCATAGTGGAATGACGGGAAATCACATCGCCCATCAACTTGGTAGACAAGGATCAGATGAGATTTTTTTAGGATCTAAGCCTTCGGACTTGCTTCATTCTCGGCTAGGGGTTCCATGTTGCATACAAGGAGAAAATGGGCTAGTTCGTTGTCTAAGTGCTCTGTTCCGATAGAGAAAAAAATAGTCATACTCGCCTCCAATCCGACCATTTCTTGTTTTCTGGTCAATTGACCTGAGCGTACTGGAAAACTAGTTCCAATCATATGAAACGCTGATGGCGTTTTTTGTCCCGAAATACAAAAAGATAAAAGACTTTGGACTTAAACTTATGAAAAAGGGGAGTTGTATAGTGTTCTCCTATTCAGCAAATATCCAAGGGGGCCTAAAAGTGTAGCTTGAGGGTCACCGATCTCTCAACAATTTTGCTACTCACATTGCTGGGTATCTGACCACCTAGATATTTTGAGAAACTCCAAAATTGATGAGTTCACCAAAAGTGGCACTAGGACACAAGGATGCAAATCACTGCACATATGCATATTTATGTCTCCATCAATGAAAGCAATGGCAAGTCAGTTTAACCTGGAATCAGATACATAATACGTATAGTATGATATATCCGATGGTGGATCTGAGAAGTAAAAACAATCTTTTATCTGTGAAAAGGTCGCACATGAGGATATTCACGAAAACTGTCAAAGGCCTATTTGTAATTGGTAGATCTGCCATCAGACTTTATGATGATTTTAAAGGAGGTATAGCGATAAAGAGAAGGAAAACCCTCTCTGTCTGTTCTGTCAGAAGACAAACTTATCTTTGCTTAAAACTATTCATTAAAAATAGCGGTCGACTGGCCCCTCGGTTTCCCTACCGAAAATCGATTGCCTGATCTACAATCCATTCCAAGTAGGCACATAGAGATTCTGGGATATCACAAAGTATTTACTCAGCCCGGTGTAGGCTGCCACTACCAAATCAAACCTTCACTTCTCTGAGTCCCAGACCACAGAATTACAAGAGGAAGGACTCTTTTACTTTTATTCCCTTCGCCATGAAAGAACTAAAGCTTCTCCGAAATTTCTTGTCCAATTGTTAATCTAATCTGACAACGAACGTCTCATGACAGCCTTTATCTTCATTTAAAGTACTTTCTCAATCGAGTTCCTAAATCCTTTGATCCACTTTCACCATTTGGATTTTTCTATTCAGTCAAATCCTCTTCTCTTGGATTGGCAGTAGTCGTATCTGTTATCGTAAGTTTGCCCAGAAACCCACTCTAATGGTAAACATAACCCATCGACACATTTAGTTCAGCAAACATCGGAAAAAATCTCTAAAAACTCATTCTTAGCTAAAGCCAACATTTACCAGATTCCCATTCAGAGATTAGAAACGTCCTGCACTCATTTCGCTTTGCTCCTTCTTCAGTAAAAGGATAATCACTCATTTCATGTGTTTCATCCGTGTCATCCAGCCAGCAAACTGGTTCATTGGACTTTCGAAAACCAATGTAAAAAAAGGTATAATACATACATACGAGTATGTATGTGGTATGTCTAAAGATAATTCTACACACATCCGTTCCGTATCTGGTTGATTCAAGTGCCACATCTACCACATCACTATCAAGGGGATTCTAGAGCATTAGCGTTAGCATTTCACAAAAGTGAGTACCTACCTGCAGAAGCTGCCTAATAATTTATAAACAAGCACGTGGATGGAGGATAGACAAACAGGAGACCGGGAACAGGTGGATAGCTCAGATTCTTTCAAAAGACACATACGTATGTCTCCTCCGACGACCAACTACAGATAACTCATGGTAGACCTCCTGCTGGTTACGGGTACATTTATAGGATAAAGTGGTAGAAAATTGTCATGCTAGCTTTGCCACTGATGAACGTGTTTCCCTTCATCATGTCTGCCACCACTCGACTAAGAGAATATGTTGGAAGGAAAAATATAAAATGTCAACCCCAAAACCCGGGAGATGCTAATTCAAAACGATGGGGCAAACCAGAGAAGCAGTCCAACTACGGCATCATGTCCTGGCTGAGTCATTAAATGTAATGTGTCTGATTTCTCACGTAATTCGGTGGTGTATTCGTATGCGATTCTGCTTATCCTAAATTTGATTAACTGTGAATACACATCCTAAGGAGTATCCTTTTTCTGGTTGTATCCATCAGCCGTCATTTTGATCGATTTTTTTTTTTTTTTTGTTCTGTTTTTCCTCGCCATTGACAATTGTGTGGATTCCTTCAGACCGAAAACATAGAGAAAAGGATGACTCAATAGGCAACAGCTACAATAAAAAGTCCAGCAAAAGGATGATATCAAATGAAAATTATTTCAGTGGAATTGAAATTAAGGACATTGTCATTGCAATAGTGATGCGTGTGGCGACAGGAAGCTCCACAGTAAGTTTTGATCAACGTTTTTATGGCAGGCTCGTTTCTATTCCCATCTCCACGGGGACCGATGAAGCGGGCTATGAATAGAACCATTCAACTGGAGCTATCTTTACTTTACGATTGAGTGTGCTATTGATGTGATAAATTAAATAAAAAGGACAAATTCACAATACAAATAAGCGAGAAGCGAGAGAGCAGAAAAAGAAATCAAATTGACTGACCAGACGGAATAGTGATTATTCTTGTCCTTTTGGCTGGATTGCAGTTGTTTCGTTGTTTCCACCAGTGGGGCGAGGATGTTTTCATTACTAAATGAGTTTCGTTTTTTTTTTTTCATTCGGCAGACGATCATAGAAATATGTTACAATGGCCAATGATGCCAGGAGACTTTCGCAGACAGAGGTAGATGAGAATAGAATAAAAGCCAAAGAAAGAATCTGCTCCAAAAACAACTCTTCACACTGCATTTCACTCCAAAGGATATCTCTTTACACGACCAAGTCTTTTGCCGCCCGAGGTCACTTAAAACGTGTCCTAGATATTGAACGTCTAAACGAAGTCTGCTTCAAGTGTAACATACATACTACCTACTACTAAAGTTCCCAGAATGTTATCAGAAAGTCAAAAATACAAGTTTATTCGTCCAAATCTATATTGTCCCCTTCAGAGTAATCCCCATTGACTGCAATACACTTATGCCAGCGCTTGATCCAATCCTCGGAACATTTTTTATATTCGGTTTTCGGTATGTCCATCAGTGCTTCCTGCGATTTTTCCATTACTTCCTCTCGGCTGCTGAAGCGCGTTCTCCGTAGTGGTTTTTTAACTTGATTGAACAGAATGAAGTCATAGAAAGCCAAATCAGGTGAATCCGGTGGCTGTTGGATGGTATTTGTTGCATTTTTTGTCGAAAAATTACGAATAATGATGGCACTGTGCGACGGTGCGTTATCATGGTGCAAAATCCACGAGTTTTCTGCCCACAATTCTGGTCTCTTTCGGCGAATTGCTTCACGCAAACGTCTCATAACGCCCAAATACTCGTAATAATCTTTGTTTACTGACTGGCCTTCTGGCAAAAATTCATGATGCACTACACCGTTGTAATCCATGACAACCGTGAGCATTGCCTTCTTTTTGACTGAAAACGACGTGGTTTTTTTGGTCTCGGCTCATTTGGTGAACGCCATTCACTTGCCTGATGTCTGGATTGCGTGTCGTACTCATAAACCCACGTCTCGTCTCCAGTAATGATCCTTTTGATGATTGTGGGTTCGGAATCAGCCTCGCAAACCATCTCTTTTGCGACGTCAACACTGTCGCTTTTTTGCATAAAATTGAGGTTTTTTGGCACCAACTTTGCTGCTACACGACGGAAACCCAAATCATTAACCAAAATGTCTTGGACGGATCCATAGGCAATGTTCAAGTCCCGCGCTATCTCTCTGATGGTTAATTTGCGGTTATTGACCAACATTTCTTTTACCTCGTCGGTTTTCGATGTCGATGGTCTGCCACTGCGTTCATCATCTTCGATCGACTCACGACCACTTTTGAACCGCTCGTGCCACTGGTAAACGACCATTTTCTTTAGAGAATCGTTGCCGAAACACTTTTCCAACATTTCCAACGTTCGCGCACCATTAAATCCGTTTTTTACGCAAAATTTAATACTCGTACAAGTTCGTTGTTGCAAATTTAAATCCATTTCCAAAATTGTAAAAAATCGCCAACATACACAGAGATAGACGTACTCTTGGCTACGTAACTTTTGCAAATGTCAAGCTATGACGCTAAGATTTAGAGGGAATGTCAGCAACAGATTTACCAAATTAAAAAAAAAAAAGAAACAGAACTCAAATCGGAACAATGGGAGCGCCACACGGTGGTGTCCCCCGGGAACTTTTTGATCAAGGTGGTATGTGTCCTGCTATATACCTCAAATGAATGTTGAGCGCTGTAAAGCAAATCCTTTCCCTAAGAAGTTTTCCTTCTCTACTTGACTTGACGCTATGTGCTCAGCTGAACGTATTTGGCTTTATATGCAGAACTAATTCTGTGCAGCTATACTTAAGTGACCCTTGAGTTAACCGTTTCCTAACTACTTGAAAACATAACAATAAGGGTTGGACTAGTTCACATCTTTTGTTCCAAAATATGGAGCACCACTACCCTAGTTTCCTGTCCATCTACATCAACTAGTTTACAACTTAAAAAATCCTCTCGTCCGGGCAAATTCCTCTTGGGAACAATCACCGTTAACATCAACTTTTTCATCAATCATCTCTCAATGCCAACTCCTCCTCACGTAACTCTCTAACCTTTAGCGGAGGAATCGTCTAATCGCACTCAGAAGTTATAAGCATTATCCAGAACTTCATCGTCATCATCATCACTATCGTCGATTTGTTTGCCAACCTGTCCCTGTTCTAAAAAGCAGCCACTTCATCATCAGGTCTGCCACTTGTAATCATTAATCAAAACTTGGCCACAGAAAATCTTTTATTTGTTTGTTCTGATTGAAAAGTGGATACGAGTACTCGTATCTTCCATTCCAACCAAAAAAAAAAAAAGAAAAAATTGTTTGAAGAGGATTTCATTTAAGCCTCTGGAGCTTCCCTTCTCCCACAATTCGTACTTAGTTCAGTAGTTCGGTAGTAAGTTCAACAAACTGAATTATGACCACACCTACCCACACCAGACAGGCGACAGGCAGGCAAATAGATATATATATTTAGATATTTTCCACTCACCTACACACTCAAAACGTTTGAGTAGGAACGGATATAAAAAAAAAAAAAAAAACCGAGTATCCGCCAGGATAATAGATATGTACGAGTACTTACCCGGCGTGTACTTGTTTTGAGAGATGGCGGTGGTGGCGAAACTGGCTCTGACAGAAAACAAGAAAATCCTTTTTCATCGCATATGACCAAGGGGGCAGAGGAAAGTCAGCAGGAACAAATTGTTAGAAATCATTTTAAGGATTAGGTGTGCAGCAGACACTTTTCCAGACAACAGGCCTAACAGGAATGAGAATACCAAAATTGACTTGACTACGAGTTCCACAAATGCACTGCACACAGAAAGTGTGAATTTTTCAAAACGAATCCTTCCTTTCTTCCACACCCAGAATCATCATCGTCCTCATTGGATTTCGAAATCCTTAGAGTTCATTCACCGCGACAAGGGTATTCTTGTTTGTATGTACGAGTAGATGGGTAAATTATGAAAACGAGTAGTGTGTCTCTACCGCCTGGTAGTCATAGCTGCCTATGAATGCATATGTTAGCCACTCAGAGCAGGAGGAAACTTGTGCTTTCTTGGATGAAAGTGAGATATTTGCGGTTGGAGCTGCGTCAAGTGGCTGCGTATATGTAGATTGAGTGATTAAATCTAGTTGAAGGATTGGAGAGCACACTTAACAGAGAAGTGGTTTGCTAATCAAACAACATGCCTGTGGGGTTTGAAGAATTAGTGGAGGGCTCATAAGCTACAAGATTGCTCTCGAAAAGAATAAAGAAGACGATTTTAGGTTAAACCTGAGATTTCGCATCAAGCATTTAACGATTCTTGCTCATACAACTAAAGACCTCTGTTTTGAATCGTTCCGTTGAGAAACTAAGGAGCTTAAGAAGCGATTACCCTCTGTGAATAGTGATGATGGAAAGGTGAAAAAGTGACACGGTTATCTGTGAATACGTACACAACTTGAAGAGACATCATCTTTTCACAAACAGATACACCTTCATACTGAGGAAAGGAGGTATCTCGGCAGAAGTACAATAACTTACTCAAAAACATATTTTCTTGCAGTCAAAAATGATTTGGATCTAAGCGATATACTCGTACATATTTAAAGGGAGTAGTAGGTACTCCTAGTACTTGTCGCTCATTGTACTCGTATGCAATTATTCTCATAATAATATGAGCAGACGTTAAAATTCGTCGTCCTACGATACGATTCGACATCCATAATTGCTTGTGACCACCTGACTGATTATTATCAAGAATACGAGTAATTAACAACTAATACCTCACAATTACAATTAAGTTGAGATTTAATTGCAATTGGGTAGTCGTCAATCTTTCGAAAGCAAATATTTCTTTGTAGGTAAATTGACTGTTGTGCCAATAGCGGATTCGATTACAGTCCAGTAGAAGATAGTTTTAATAGAAACTAACAATTAATCAATTTAGTTTTAGTTCGCGATTAACAACTAACAATTATTTTTTTTTTTTTAAAAACAACAATTGAATGATTCATGCCTTACTCGGAGATCAAGCAACAATCCTCTTCAGTGCGGCACTTCAAGTTGGTTGAGGTGCCGTTTTATTGCAGACTCTTTGGGCCAGAGTTGTGGCGTCCATCTGCTCAAAACCCTCAAGTGACCTTAGACGTTAGACTCGTAGACGCCTGACTAGGACAATCTTGCGATATATCCCGAACAGTTCCCGATTCAATCTCCACTCCATTCCCCCTCAATACAAATGGGACCGAGATTCAAGTACTTTTTAATCCACATTTGACAGGCTCAACCTTCCGCTCCATAGAGCGGGATTGGAATGATACGAATCGAAGTCAGTCCGGTCTTACGAGAGACGGCCCTGTTACTCAATTGCCTCCTGCATCCAAAGAAACGGCGATTACCAAGAGTAATTTGCGTCTAATTTCTGCTGCGTTGCTGTCAAGATAGATGAACTTCTTAACAACCTCAGAGTTATAACTGCCAATGGTGATGGTATGGCCAAGCTGTTGTAAGTGTGCGTCTTTTTCTGATGATAGAACGTACTTTGCTTTGCCCTCGCTTACCGTCATAACCTGTCTTGACATTGAAGGTCTCGGTTAATTCATTATCGACTTTGTTGAAACAGCGAAAATTCTCCACAGTGACCCTGTATAACCTGGCAAGTTTGGCAGGGATGTCATAACAAGACATGTGGTTGTATAGCTCAACTTTTTGCACGCTGTCAGATGAGGCTTTGAAGTCCACAAATAGATAACGAGTGTCGATCTAAAATTGCTGGGTCTTTTCAAAGATCTGACGACCAAACAATTCATATCTTACAGATGAGCTGGTGCGTGTTCCCAATGATGTCATCTCCAGCTTGTTCAGAAGGCTATTGTTGTCTGCGGCAACCGACTTTAGTTTCGATATTGCTGCCTTCACTTCGTCTACGTCCAGAATGAATGGTTCACTCTGCTTGACGGCGGTATTTTGACCATCGTCGCTGTTATATAGTCTGCAGAAGTAGTCTTTCTATATACTCAGCACCTACTACTATAGTTGCTCATGTTCATCTTTGAAGGCTTCTATTCTGCCTTGATAGCCTTGACATGTACGTTTTATTCTCTGATAAAATTTTAGAACATTTCTCAATTTCCCCAATCTTTCGCTTCTTGAGCCCTTTCTTTTCTTTTACCGAGAAGACTGTGCTTCTACCTTCTTTTCTGCTCGTACAACTCTCGTCTTTTGATACAGCGCATTTGTATATGCAACCTCGATTGCGCGCTTCTCATCCTTTTTCTTTTACTTTCCGAGAAGCCTGCACCCTTACGTAGAGCTCACGGTCACTTCTCGTCCTTCGATGCAGAGCAACTTTTTCATGCTTCTTGTTTGGCTACGTGTTTGTTTCTTTGAATCAATTAGAAGCAGCTCCCCTGATGGTTCACATTCCCATTGTTGTTCTAAGGCTTGGATTTTCAGGCAGCCTGATCATCAGAGATTCAGCGAATGCAGCCTTTCAACGTCCAACTTAGGTAGTCTGTTTCGACTCTATTGTCCCTTTGATTGGGCCCCCGCCCAATTATCAAGGCTTCGCCCATCAATGACGTTGTCTAATAAAAGCGGGGGTAGATTATTCTTACTGGTCTTATCGTAAACATCTTCAGATGACAGCCTCTGAATTGTTGCTACGATTTGACCAGTTACAAGTTGCCGGTCATAGGTCTTGTTGGCGGCTTGACCACCGGTAGTCCATACCAGGACTTAAATCACGGTACCATGGGAGTCAGGAGCCCCCCCGGATTTCGGTCCGGGCCTGACTTGTTAGAGGTAGGCCCCCTTGTGGGAGCGTCATGATGGCTGTGGTTTGAACCCAAATCGCGGGTACGGGTTTCCTTTTTGGCTTAGCCCATTGTAGAGTTGCAAATAAAGTAAGTTAGGTCGGCCTCGACTCATACCAAGAGTGGAACTTGTGCCTCCAACACAGTTCTGAATTGGTATCAAAATTTTTCTGGCGAGCGATGGCAAGGCGTATCCTTGCTCCCTATGGATGTATGGGCATCTCGTAAACATAAGGTCTTATGACAGGTGGTTTACGTTAAAAATCCAGGTACGTTCTGTCCCTTTGATATCTGTATTCGTACCCTGACTGAGCCAACTTCCTTTTCGGGTGTTGAGAGATTTGAACTGCATACTGGCTACTAAAAAGTTGCGTCTGGTTACAAGTTCTTAAAACCTTGAATCCATTGTCGGGCGTTTTATTTTGGTGGCCGATTTCCTTACTTGGCATTGTATTAAGATCTCCTAGCACAGTTGTAGTGACATAGTTGGACCATTGAGCATTTGTTCGGCTCAGGGTAGTAGAATTTGTCTTCTGTTGGAGCATGAACCCAAATCGGGCTTATATTACCGAATTTGGCCCTAATACGAATTGTTATCGGATGTTCGCCTGATAAAGCTTAAGGATTTCTGCCTGAGTCTCCCTGGAATAGCAAATCCAGTTCCAAATAAGCGTCGTATTCCTTCTTTCTAGCAGTCGACATAGTAGATGTCGTAGTTTGCTGGAGTCCTCAACATTATCTCTGAACTGTTTTCTGTTTATTACAGTGTTACACGAACAACCTACAACTTTGAGACCTGGGTACTTAATAAATCTCTTGGAAAAAGCGTCAGACTAAATAGTATGATTTTGTTGTGTTCCGTAGAAAGATGTAGACTCGCTTTAGTGATTCGTGCCCGCCGGATTAGCACCTAGTACCTGTAGCATAATTTTAGCCAGACAGTCACAGAGGAATTACTACTACTCAACACATTTAGATATTAAGCCACTTTAAATTGTCTAGACTTTTATGCTGAGTGACGCTAACCTAGAGCCGCCAACGAGGACTTCTTTGATCTGAATTCATGCCATCATGAACTGTTAATGGAACTCCTCAGGTTGAGATCATAAGAAATGTTCTTCTTGAAAATCAAGTACACCGGTGATCCTATTTGCCGAGATCCTATTATGATTTGGGACACAGCACGGTTCAGTAATTTCAGTCTTGAGTTCAGAGAAGTCTATCAATCTTGAGCTGCTGTAGAAGTAGTTCAATAATCCAACAAGGCCTTAGTCAGAGCTTGGCTGTTGTTTAAGACGCAGATAATTTGCTCCTTCCATCTTGTTTCTTCTTTATTCCTGTGACACCTTGTAGGGTATAGAGGGTCAACACTGCCTGGGTATGATCTTGTTCGCTATTTAGGAAAAAAATTCTTTCACATCCCTCTCAACGTCTGTTTAAATTGGTCCACTCATTAGCTATGTACATAGTGAATTCCACTGCGTGAAATGGGACAATTTACTACCGCTTCCTACGTCGCAGTTTACGTCTTTGTCCTGATCCACATACGAAGCTGTTTAAAACTTTCACGACGATGAAGGGCATGACGGTTGATCTTCCAGACTTTGGATGACATACTAAAGTCAGGTTCGACGCTGCTGTCAGCCGAGATGATACCTCCTACATAAGAAAAGTTGTAAACGTCCCGACATCCTGTCCACCAATGTCAATCTGAGTGAAGAGATTGAGAGACTAAGGGCTATGGTTCGAACACATTTACTTAACCCGCATTTTGCTGGCCTTCAAAGTCTGGTGAAGGTCTGTTATAACGCAGATATGAACAAAGTACAGTTCGTGCGTTCCAGAGAAGAATTGCCTGGTCCTATCGTTTCCTCAAGTAATTCTAGTTCGATATCGACAAGAAACTGTTTTAATTATTCAAGGGATGTCGTTTTAAGCCGCGTCCACCGATCACTCCTTTGAGGTTTCAAGTGCAGATCTCTCTACTGCTAAGGCATTTTATCTCATAATGTTTCCTGAAGGCCATGTGCCGTCTTTGCACTGCGTTTGACCTCCGGTTGCAGACATTTTTTATACATCAGTAGTGTGCTTAGATTTGCTCATCGGTTCTGCTCTTTTGCTAAGATGGTGGCTGAAGGATCTCTAAGTATTTTAGAATTATATTAGCACGTTGTCGTGATTGATTACAACAGTTGCATACGGATTGCTAACAACGTACTTGAGCTACCGTAATGATGGTGGCAGCGTCCATTCCGATATTGGTGCCCCGAATTTATCTGATATGGAAGAAGCAACATAAAAATCATCGTCCAATCGGTATGTGGTCTATCTGCCTCAATTTCACTGCCATGAGATGAGATCAAATTGCAGCTCGTTGGGTCAGAGCGAGTGTCGCCACAGACTACCCATACGTCCTCTCAATTCCAAAGAAATCCCCAGACCAGTCTACAAGGTTTCAGCCACAAAGGCTCTTCCTTGCTATTTAGCCAAGCAACTCACGCCGTTTACATCCTCATACGTATCAGGAATGCATTTCTCTCCGAATGAAAGCTATGGTTGTCCCCATGTACAGAAACGCCAGCTTGAATATATCCGCGAAAATTCGAGTGATATTTGAAAGCCTACAACCGAACTTCAACGAGTTTATTTTTCCTGCTTTAAGTGATATCATGCAATTTAGACAAATATATTTTGGGTCACAATCGGGCAACATATGAGAGACAATGAAGGATGGATAGTCCGGTTTGCCTGGTTTGGTCGATATCCATCATTAAACCCCAACGAGCTGGTGGCCTATGCTGATTTCGGTGTTCGGTGTTTCTGTCTGCCTGTAGTCTGTTTGCATGATGCCGCAGTGAGTCGGCCTGGCCCACCCTTAGGTCGCAACTTGTTCGCGCTTCAGCTGTTTCTTTTCACTCCATAGCATAAGGACATGACCATTCTAATCACCATAGCAGATAGACATTAGTTTGGTCAACAAGAAAAATTTATTTCAACTGACATGCAAACAGTTGAATTCGTCTTTAGATGATTGATTTACCTCATCAATTACCAGTACCTTTGTCTTAGGAACTTTGACAAAACAAGGTGCCAGGATTCGTTGAATCCCCGCTCTCTTCGCCTATTTTTTGTTTAATTTGGACCAAAGTTACAAGTAAAGCCTCACTTCACAAAGAAAATTTTCTCATAATTCTTTCCTCATTTCGAAATTATCTGTAAAGAACTGAATTTGACCAACAATAGCTCAACAATAGAATCCACTACCCACCCAGACCTTAATAGTCTTGGCATTGTCAAAGAATTAACTTTGACTGAATTATTGTTGCACTAACTGCTGTCGTACTCAGCAACAAAATAGCGGGAACAAATACTCATTCACATGCCATGTTAAGTTAAATTGTTTCCAGCCCCCCACCAACCGACTACCAAGTGGTTAACCCTAATGCCATGGGAAACAATACGAGTACCATGCACTACATCCGTACCATTTGTCGCAACTTGTAAAGATGTGCATCTTAAAAAATAAATAAAAAATTTCTCACGACAAAGTGCGACGATAAGATTTTCGCTTACCTATTCATGCAAGTGGCTGTGTTCGTCTTCGTACAGTCAGCGATTTAATAATCTGGGGACGTATATTTGATTGTCTATTCATTGTGGCAACTTTAGCCTTGAACATGATCTGCGGTTTGTCATCATTACACGATACCTGCATACAAATTTCCTCTTCAAAATCGAAATAATAATAATGGGAAGCACCAATGGGTAAATCGGTGAAACTATCAAACCTAAGGTAAGCATCCCACGGAAGCACATGATTAGGATTATGACGACTTGCAGCAACGGAAAGCGGATTTCCTCGAAGTAGCGATTGACCTAGTTAGAACGTAGCCCAAGCCGTAGCCGGTGTATGTGACATTGATGGGAACTGAGACGCCCTCGTCTGAACTCAATTTCTGCAAACACAAACAATAGGTGACACTTCTGTTCCACACTCCACTACACCGTGTGTAGCACCGTTACCCTAGCTCTGACTTGACTTAAATTCGAATCTATAGGTGTTCGTCTCGCATCATAGATACGTGCTATTTGAGCTTCAGATACTTTGTTTGTTTTTTTTTTTTTATTATTTTTCGTTTTCACTTACTTTTTTGCATTTTATGTGGGACACGCAGGAGCAATCTCGTTGAATAAAGATTTTGCGGTGGAATAGATACGGATACAGCCACATGATACCTCAACTGGTAGGTAGATACTTTTTTGTTTTCACTGACACTTTTAGCATTGCACGAGTGCGAATATGTGGGCCATGCAGGAGAGTTGTAATCGTATTTGCGGTTGGATTTTGGTTTCGATGCATTGGGGGTGATTATCCAAAGTCAGGGTGCAGTGTGGCAGAAGTTAAACGGGATATTTCTATGCAACCGATTGGAAGTGGAAACTGGGTGATGTTTAATTGTTTCTGTCATTTTCGACGAGATCGACACAGTGACAGATACAATTTTTTTTTTTGGTTTGCTTGGGACACCTCTGATATGCAAATGCGGTTTTCGCAATTACAGATTGTGGTTTTGGAAATCGTCCAAGGTCAATTCAATCTATTCGATCGATTAATACAATATTTTATGGGGTAATTAGTATGTTGACTTATGGGAAACCATAGATCGTGTCACTGAATGATCCTTGCATAATAATGAACAATGGACTTGTTGGTGGTGGGACTGTTGGATGAAGAAATAGAGATATTTAAGGAGGGTGTTTTGGTAGCAGCAGAACAACCCTTACGGACCGCTTCTTTCATGTTAAAACGTATAACTGTTCAACTGACAACTTTTATATAGGTAAATTAAGAACTGGTTGATTTAAGGCCAACAGATTACCATAGATCAGTTCTTCCTTCAAGGCCTTTTACGAAAAACCCGTTGGAGCCACCTAAATGGGCAACGTCCCGAAAAAGGGCTACCCTTTCGGACCGGAAACATTCAGAAAATCTGACGGTGCATTTCATAAGACGAAGGTGGTAAAGACGTTAAGTCTTGTATCCGAAAGTTATTTCCAACCAAACTCATGGAGCTACAGGTCGGCTACGTAAGTTGATACGTCATCTCATGGCTTTAAGTTGCCTGCTACAGATGGCATATACCCACCTGCTACAAAAAGTATGTAACACCTGCTGCCAACACTGAAGAAAATCTTAAAATCTACACACTCCGAATCCCCGGCCAACAGTGTGTGTTGTTGGCCGAAAATGGTTACAGATGACGACATACAATACTTATGAGACTGTCTACTGTCAAATTTGGAGCAAGCTGCGCCATTTAGTTTGTGATTTACAGCCATTCTAAGCAGATTACCTTCCAAAGGAAGATGGGAAATATTATGCCAACTTATTGGTCCGGTTCAACGACGTTATGAAAAAAAAAAAAAAAAAACGACAGAGTTTGGCCAAAAAGAAAGTGCTCCTCTTTCCCTCTACCGAGGGGAAAAAAATGCCATGAGAGGCACGTGATCGACGAAATAGAGAGGCGCTACTCCAAGAACAATGTTCGGAAGCTTTCCTAAAAAGTAAAAAGAATTTATCTAGGCGACAAGACTGAGGATATAAAAAAAAAAAAACATTTTTGCAGAATGAAAACGGCGAGCACCACCCAAGCTGCACTATCAGGCAGAATGAACCATTCAACCTGGACCGTGAAAGTCAAGAGATCCGTCCATCTGGCAAAAGTGAAGTGAGGATAGCAATATCTAAGCTTAAGACCAAAAAGACTGCTAGGCTGGACGGCCTATCTGCCGAGCTATTTAGTGCAGCGGCAGATGACTTGGTAGAGGGGATACACCAACAACAACAACAATGTTTCCTAGATCCTACCTTTCTTCGCCTTCCACCTTAGTAAGAAGTTCAAAAAAAAAAACAAATCCTTTACTCCACTTAAACTTCTCGTCCTACTGCTCCCAACCATAAATTTCTCGTACGGCTTTAAGTATATTTTGTTAGTTTTAAGTCTAGAAACTAGGTGTGTTTGTAAGAAATTTGCCCGTGGTTTATACGGGCTTCAAATCAAATCAAGTTCATAAGACCCTTCTTCATTCCGCATTCCAATACGCTCATTCTTTTATTGCCGTTGTTATAAATTTCACAGTAAAGTTTCTTCAAAGGTATACGCTACTGTCAAGCATATTGGCTGGATTACAGTTACACCTAGTTTATATTCCTAGACGAACCAGGAACAAATCCTTAAGCCAATGGCCATTAACCTCCCAAATTGTTTTACAAACAAAATGCAGTTCTTATCGAAGGTTTTCGGAGTCCTTTTCAGATTGATGCAAAAGTTAGCACCCTATCGCGGAAGATGCTATAGTTTTTGCAAATGGCGGCAAATGTCAAATCTACTTTGAGATTTGTGAAGTAAACAGATACAAAATACACTCAATATGACGCTATACTCCTAAAGAACTCGGAATAATGTGGAATAATTCGTCGGTGATGTTGGCGCAGCGTGAATTCTGCAGCAGATTTCCCGGTCGTCCGACACCAAATGGGCAAACACTACGACGTTTAGCTGCTCGCCTAGAAGAGTATGGGACAACACAAGATACTGTCAGCTCTAGCCGGCTCCGGAGCAGTCGTTCTGCTGAGAATATCGCAGCTGCGTTTGAAGATGTCACAGAGGACCCCGACGCGTCACGCAATTGGGCATCAATCGGCGGTCTTAACAAACAATTTTGGTAAAACACTGTAAGATCTTCCCTTACAAATTACAGACAGTGCATCAGCTGTTAGCTGTTGACCGCCAAGCGCATGTAACCTACGCTCAAGTCATCCTGAATCTGGAGCACGAAGAGGACAACTTTTCATCGAATATCATAATAAGCGACGAGGCCCATATCCATTTCTATGGATATGTGAATAAGCAAACTTATCGCTTCTGGGGCGCCGAAAATCCGCATATTATCCACGAAGAGCCATTACACCCGCTCAAAGTTACTGAAGGGTGTGCTGTTTACACTGGAGGCGTCATCGGGCCTTATTTTTTCGAAAAATCCACGGGCCAAATGACTACTGTGGACAGCGAGACCTACAGAGCCATGCTCAACGACTTTCTCCTTCCTCAATTGGATGAATTCGGACTGGAGAACATGTGGTTCCAACAGAATGGAGCAACGGCGCGTTCTGCAGGAGCCTGAACAAGATCGCCGGATTTAACCGTCCCAGACTTTTTTTGTGGGGTTTTTCGAAGTCAAGAGTCTATGTCAACAAGCCTCAGACTCTTGAAGCCCTCAAAGAGAATGTCCGTCAAGAATGTGAGAACCTATCGCCGGAAGTTCTGGCAAAAGTGGTGGAAAATGCTACAAATTGGGCTCGAATGGTCATCAATTCTGGCGGCGGCCACTTACTCGATATCATTTTCTCGACTTTATGGAAAAAATTTAAGACATCAGATAAACATAATCCCAACGAAGAACCATTCTAAAAAAAAAAAAATTACAGCCAAAGCACATCGGGTGACAACTTTTGCGTCACCTTGTATAATTGCCAGAAGGATGTACGTTTACCAAATTGTCCCTTCATAGAAATAAAAATAAAATGTTGAACATTCTTCCATTCGGCCCTTAAGTTACGAAACCACCTCCAAACGGCTCGTCTTTAATAAACTCATTTGAAAATCTGGCTTTTCTTGTGTCACGTGTAACACAATATTGCTTTCAAATCCATTAGCTAAACTACAAATGAAAATTAAGTAAAGAACGAATAGTTTATTGCCAAAGCCGACTTAAATACCTCACGTGCCAAGCGTCATCACCATTAAAAACTCCCATTTGGACCTTTTATAGCAGCGACTTTAATAGCACAAATAAACCTCTAAAACTAAATCTGTAAACAAGTCTATAAATTCGTCCCCCATCATCCGACAATTTGTACGAATGCTCCCTTAGGAGAATAATAATCAATCTTACAGATAACCAATTTAAATTTACTCAGTCGAGGACAGAATAATTTTTTTTTGTTTGTTTTACTATTTTCAAAAATCTATTCTTAGCACCCTTGTTGGTACAAAAATATTTCCAACGGAACTGTTGGCTAAAAAACAAAATGACAAAAAAAACTCGACATACTCGTACTCTGTCGCCGCTCCTTCCAAAGCCATAGGTTACCAAAAAAAAAAAATAATAAAAAAAAAAGCAGAAAAAGAATCACAATACCCGTATCATCCTCAACAGGTTTCCACACGAGGCGCGTGCTATGTTTATCTTTAATTTCCAACAATTGTTTTGTTTGTTTGTTCCTCCTTTCCGATTCGCATCCACACGATACTCAGAAATTGATGCAACCTTAAATTCTTTGGAAATTTGGGCGTATCTTGCAAATAAAATATTGTAGAATAGGCTCATTATCTGGAAAATAAGCCAAAAAACACTTAAAATTCATGGCATACGTTCCACATGCGATCCACAAGCCGCCATTCCACAAAACTCAGCGAAAAATTTTGCGATTTTGAGAGCATTATTACCACTCTCTATTAGCTCTTAAAATTTATAATCGAACACACCTATACATAAAAGATCCAACGTCCAAAATCACATAGATTGGAGGCGAACGACTAAAAATGCATTTGTGCGGATTGTGGGAAAAATACACGCATCCACAAGTACGAGTATCTAGACTCATTTATCGGACTGGCATTGCATGCGATCATTGCTTTTAAGTTTTAAAGTTGTAGAAATTTTTTTTTTTTTTTCGAAATTACATTTTGTTTTGTTTTTCTTCGTATTTTTGTTTGGCCTTTTCGATTTTTTCCATTTACAAAAATTTGTTATTTTTTTTTTTATCTTGTAGGTGTGTGCACACTGTCGCGGAAAACTGGTTTTACAAAGGAAAACGTAACTGGTATCTGGTTACATTGTTTCTCTCTTGGAAAAATGAAATTTTTTTTTTTGGAAAACTGGTTTTGCGCGCAAATATATTTTTTTAAAGTTGCAGATACAACACAGTGAACAGGAAAAAATGTTCAACTTTTGATGGATTTTGTTCCTTTTTTTTTTGATTTGGAGGGATCTACAGTCTGTTTGAGTGCATGCTCGTATCATAGTGTAAGATCAATTCCGCTGCGCATTGTATTGTAGTAACCAGCCATACATACGAGTATGCATGTGAAGGTATAGTAGAAATACTGTCGAACTTAATTCGGAAGTGGGAGCACCAATGGAATGTAGTAGCACAACGCCGCGCCACGCCGTCGAAGCGCATTTTTGATGTAGAACCAGTTCTCGGAAATTGGAATTTGAACTTGATGGCAATCGAAAACAAATAAACACATCGACGGATACGTAACGAGTATCTATAAAACAACAGTGTGGCGTGGATTTTTCTATTTGTTTTTATACGCGCAAAGACCGTCAGCAAGTTTTATTTTTTATTATTGTTTACATTTTTTTTTTTTTTTTTTTTTGGGCGTATAATTTATTTGCGGATATTCCGAACAAAACACTTGTGTTCCTGTTCTTCTGTTGCGTGAGCTGTTTATTATTAAACAACTTCTAGGAGTCCCATTGAATTGTAGATTCCACTGCTAACGATTGTGTTGTGGCTGTTTGTCAACAATGAGTTTAGCCAAAATAGGTAATTTGGGTCTGGATATTGACGTCACTTGACTTTGAAGACAGATATCTTATCGACACACTTAAATTGTGGTAGTTAACGATTTCATTTGCATAATAGAAGTCACAGTCATGTGGCGAATTTTTATTGTTGTTTTATTTTTGTTTGTGCATTGCATTGGCTTTCATGAAATGATAAAGCAAAGCAGGGATTAACATTGATAAAATATCACACTAAATCTTTTCCATACGTTTTCCAAAAATATATACGAACATACAGTTTATTCAAAAAGTTCCGGGACTGATAGGACACAACCCTTTATTCAATTTTCAACGTAGTACCTACTCTGCCTCTCTGCCGTTGTTCGGGAAATCAAGTTCGTAGCGTAGTGTTAGCTCTACCATCCAGTGATGGTCCGCCGTGACAGTAGTAACAATATTTACTCATGCAGGCTAAAACGGCAAGTGCGTGCACGACAAGTAGCATAATACTGGCCCTTAAAGGTCATAACGCTCACAACCCTATATGAATGTGAGCGAGTGCCTTATTAAAGCATAATCAAACATCAAGGCTAAATTCGCTATAAAAGGACGACATCTTTGGTTGGACAGTTGCTAAGCATAACCCACACGACACCTCGTCTGCAACGGAATCAGGCTTATTGTCTTTGTGTCGGGACAAAATAATAATACAGCAAGCACGCGATTTCCTCATCTCAATATACGCAAAGAGACATGGCGTTATCCGTATCATGATCGACGTAAGCCTTGCCTGCAGCATTCTAAGCGTCCAAACCTTGCGGGCAGTCAACATTGACTCTGATCACTACCTTGTTGCAGCCAAGATATCATACAAATGCGGATTTCCCAAGAGTAACAACAAAGAAAAACTACTGTGAGAAGATATAACGTAGAAAAGCTGCAATCGCAAGAGTCCGCCAGAATCTTTGCCGAATGCGTATCCTGAAATCTGACGACTTAACGACCGAGGTATTCAAAGCTGCTGGAAATGCCTTACAGCATTTCTCGGATTTGGTCAGTAGAATGTTTGCTTGATGAATGGAATTTCAGCACAGTACACCCGATCCACCATAGGTCTAAGACTCCTTAAATTCGGATACGAGATCTTATCTGTCATATTGCGTGAACGTCTAAAACCCTTCGCCAACAATCTGATTGGTCCCTATCGGTGCGGTTTCAGACCAGGAGAGCCCACAACCAACCAAATCTTCACACTCCGGTAAATCCTGAAAAAAAATTCAAGAAGTCCAAATCGATATCCGCCATATTTTCATCGTTTGTGACGAGCTATGTAGGCCATGCCTAATTTTGGAATTCTTTCCAAACTCGTCCGCCTATGCAGACAACCGAGACCTTTGATGTCAAAAATGGCTTCAAACAAGGTGACGCGCTGCCATGTGGCTTCTTTAACATCTTACTTGAATGAATTGTGCAGAACTTACAAGTGAACAGTCGATGCGCAATCCTTGTCACATTTCGCTAGTATTAAAACGGAAGCTGTCAAATTGGGTTTACCCGTAAAGAAGATCAAAACCAAGTATATGCTGTTAACGAGAAGGGACACACAACATCGACGAATTGGACAGAACGTCACAGTCGACAGCTATAATTTCGATGCAGTAAGAGACTTTTTCTACCTTGGCTCTGCTATCAATTGTGCCATCAAAACCTCAATATTACTCTTGACAATCACCGTTTAAGATATGGAGATTCATCTCAATCCTACTTTATGGCGCTGAATCATGGACCCTATCGAAAACGGATGCAGATATCCTCGGTCGTGTCGAGGGAAAAAATATTCGGTGAAGTTTGCGTTGACGGGCTTTAGAGGAGACGATTCACCAACAAACTATCGTGCTGTATGGCGACACCAATCTAGGTAGAAACCTGCGCATCAATCGCCTGAGGTGGCTAGGATATGCGACGCACAACGTAGCAGAGGAGGGCCTTGCCTTAAAATGGCGCAGACAAGTAGACGGGAATCTCAACCGGCGTCTAGTCTGCAACTGGAGCCAGGTAGCTAAGGACCGACCTACTTGGAGAGGCTTGTTAGTTGCGGCTCACCAGAGTAGTCAGCGTAATCTACATTTGTATATATTTTAACTTCATAGAGTTCTTTGCTTGTCGCCGAGGTTTCTTTTCGAATATTCTGCATCTAGTCATACGAAGTCCTTCTTGTATTCGACACTGTCATTGTCATTAACAAGATAATTTTCTTCCTCACGTAGGGTGTGACCCAACCACGGCTCATTCCATTAAAGAGTTGATCGTTGGAGATACAAGTTGCTAAGAATACTCACACTATGCTTCCTTGATATCGATTGTTTATTTGGACCAAAACAAATTCGACGCCTTCTCCATTAATGGAAGCTGTAAGTCTGCAGTCATTGCGGGCAAAGTGTTCCTCGGGAGGGCTGCCAAATCCAATGTCTTCCTTACGAAAATGCGTAATGCCTTACGCGAGCGTCAGATAACACATATTGGTTTTCGTCCGCCACGTTGTTCAAAGCATTCTATCCATTATAGTTATTAGTAGTCAGTCAGCCAGTCAAATGGCGTTGCCGAGTGTTGGCGTAGCCTGCATCCAATCTGTTCGGTTCTGCTTTCGCATCTATTTGCTGCTAGTGGCCACTTTAAGTTATTTGCTCTCCTCAACACGTCTCCAGGTATTAGCAGATAATTGCGTAAAATTGCGCCTCTTTGATCCTCTGACAATACTTTTCGCTCCGGAATGAGAACATTTTTCGCAACATTGCAGTATTCATTTATGTCCAACACCATCGCGCTGCTCATTGTTTATGTACTTTTCGGTCCTTTAGCCTTTTCGTATGCTACCCATGGTCTTTTGGTGTCAAACCTGTTTCCTCGTACCTTATTGCTTGTACGAAGGGCTGGAATTCAAAAACGAATAGCAGCTACCATAAGTTGGTGACTCTTTCCAGTCTATTTAAAGTCAGCTACACCCCTGTTTCGGGTAATCAAGTGGGGACTTCTTAAACGCCGGATTATGGCAATATAGTCAGTTTTATCGGACATTTTATACCGATAGGGATACAACCAGTACACGAGCGATTCTATGGCAAGTCTCTATCCTTTGATTAGGGTTTTGATGTTACAGAAATTGGTAACCTTTTGCTGGTGGCATCGGGGAGATTTGGGTTATTGATATTTCTAAGTTTGTTGGGGGATGACATCCCTTGTGATTGGGTTACTATGGACAGCTTGTCATGGCTGTCTTCCCCAGGCGTTGAGTTCACAGGAGATTTTCTTCGAATAACCGTGACTTTTCTTTCTCTTGTCAATATACTTTCGCTAAAAACCTTTGGGTGCTTTTGGTGTCAGAAGCAATTGTACACCAAGCACATGCACTGAAAATCACCTGCGTCGAACCACCTTATTACGTTCCATACGAAAATATTTAAATCAAATTGCAAATCTGATATCATGAGGACCTTCTGGTCCATAGCGTAGAAGGATTTTGACATTGAACAGACCAATCTTTGTTCGGTACAATCACCAAAAGTCTTAACAATTCATAAGCCCTTATTTGAGGCCGGGACATAAGTAAAACTTGTAGCAGTGGCATAAACACGTATATAGAAGAGCGGTCTGATTTTAATTTTTAACATTTTCTTCACTTTTAAGGAAATGTAGACGTTTGCATTGTGTTCCGGTGAATAAGGAAGGTATGAGTATGTTATAATTAGTTTGACTGTGCTCGAGATCTTCAATCCAACCACAATCACTACAATATTCTCACAAAGGGCTAAGGTGAATCTCGTCCAACAAAGTATATTTAAACTGCAACCTTGCCGCAACCGTGTAAATACAAAGAACCGTTGTATGTGACAAACCCCAGCTCCCTTACTCTAGCAGAAGAGCAGCAGCGCTTTGGAAATTTTCGTCGCAGCATGTTTAGATTAAAAATGGTTATTATCCAGGATGATACTCAAATACTAAGCTTCGCTGAAAAGCGGATGCTGAAGCCTTTTAGTACGAGATGATTTCATCCCGAGAGCAGAAAAGAACCTCAGTTTTAAGAGGTTTGACCGAGAGCTTATTGTAAGTGCACTAGTCGTCGATCATGGCTAGGGCGCCCTGCGCTTTAGAGCAAGGCCTGATCGGGCAGAAAGTACAACCGCATCATCTGCATATGACTGACCGTATACATTAGAGCTATTGAGAGCGTTAAGCAGAGGGTGGACCAAGATCCAACGTAGAAGTGAAGACAGGACGCCGGCCTGCGAAGAGTTGCGATGAAAATGTACACGGCGCACTCCTACTTGTCGAATATGCCTTCAATTCTTTTCACCAGATTTTGAAACGCAAACGTCTCGCAGGATCGTTTGCATTGGTATGTTTCCAGATTTAAAGAAATACTTAGACACTTCAAATGCTGGCGACATATTGAAAGATCCGGATCGGATTTTTAACGGAGATGAGACCAGTTTCAGTGTTCAGTGGTAAGGTAATAGCACCTCGTGGATGGTGCCGTGAAATAACGCCGAGCGCAATAACGCCAAATGAAACGCCGAATTCCAAACTTCGTCGTTATTTCACGGCACCCTCGTGGATACAAGAATGTCTACAAGATCTCACAAGGAAAAGAAAAATATGCTTTGACTGTTCTTCTCCTTTTTTTCTGTAAATGGCAAAACGTAGCCTCGCTGTGTAGTTTTTTCTTACATAAGACCCCCAAAGGACGTTATTAAAAGCTTGCCCGATAATTGATACCGGCTGGATGAAGTCCGATATATTTTTTTGATTATATAACAAAAGGGCTAGACAAGTGAATAACGGACCAAAATGTTAAAAAACCAATCCGTGTCTAGATTGACGGACATCGAAGTCATTTAACGTTGAGCTTAAGCCAATTTTGCTTTGACAAAAATATGATTTTGTTTGCAATCCACATAATGCAACCTGCCGACATAAGTGTCTTCTAGCCTCTTAAGTCGAAATGGAAGAATACGCTTCATGATTGGACAATGCAACCCGAAGACCATAACAACGTTTTGACAAAGTCAACCTACTGTCCCCTTTTAGGGAGAAGTTTGGAAGAAGAAAATTTGACAGAAATTATTGTGAATGGTTTTCGAAAATGTGGGTTGTATCCATTCCATCCAGAAGCCGTTGATTATACTTAGAGCAAGCTAAGTCTTGCTTTATAAGCTAAGTCCTGATAGATTCCGGAATTGGTGGTTAATGAAGGCTTCGGAAGCCCACAGAATCCTACTATTCCCCCTTCATCAATTGAAAAGGAAGCTGCTGCGCCTATTGTCGATTCTTCAAATGCCCTTCCCACTGTGGTAATACCGGAAGACCAAGATAATGTCAGTTTCCCAGCTCTTGACAATGAAAAACATTGTGGAACAATTACTCGTTCAATGACGAAAACGAAATAGCATTCCAATCATTTGAAGTGGCCGAAGATTCAACATTGACTCCCATTAAATTGGTAGAAAATAGTCCGGGAAAATAGAACCGAAAAGAACAATATGGAGAAGACTGTGGGAACTTTGAAGTTTCGACGAAAGGATTTTTAGTTCCTACCAAAAACAATGCGCGACTAAAAAGCCACAGGAAAGAAACCAAATCGGAAAATGAAAAAGGCTTTGATAAAACGAAAGAAGGACATAGTAGCATGATAATTGGAAGTGAAATCCGAAAACCTTTCACCTCCTAATAACACATTCCTCAAAACACCATGTTTGTCTTCTGTGGTGATGGTGACCCCTATTGAAAGCAGGCCTTGCACAAGCTCTTATTTGAGCTGCTGGCTCCCACTCACTTAAAACGTGTCAAATAGATTGGAATGAACGAGCAAAAGCACTTAAGATCCCAATATACCATATCTTGGATCCGCTTCCATATGGATTCATCAGTACCAAATTTAGAAAATTTGTCACATCACCCAATGGCCAACACTGATTCCAAATGCAAAAATGAACAAATCATGAAGTATTCTCCAACAGCTGCGCTGTTCCGCTTGGCAGTCCATCATCAAAATATTTTTGATGGCCATTCTCAATTTTAATGAAAAAATAATCCACTTTCGTGCCGACGACGACGACGACGACGACAAATCCCAACATGCACAGCCATCAATATGGTAATTTTTCCACTTCATTATCTATTTCCATCTGGTCCTTCACATGTCACTTAATGCTGGCTACACGTGGCATTTTTTTTTTTTTTTTTTTTTAAATGGAAAATTTCCGCCAAAAATATCTACCGAACAAATCGCGGAGCAAAACTTAATCCGATTGCTGCTCATTATCGCCCATGCTCAAAGCCGATTTACACTTGAGCGACTAAGTCGTATTTTTAGATCGATTAAGAGTGAACCGACTTAAAGGATACTGGTTCGAGAGCCCACCCTTCCTTCATAAAAGTCATTCAATTTTCGACTTTTTCTTAAGTGCCACATGGAACAAATTGTCCACTCGATGGGCAATATTTTGACTGCACAGCAACATGCCCCCCAAATGATGTCTCATTTCACTTTGATCATCTGTGCGGCGAACATCTATCAGAGAGGGTATGAAATCGTTGGCAAATGTTTTTCAGATAATCATTATACAGAACAAATCGGGATAAGTTGAGGGAAGGAAGGTTAAAGCCGGTCCCCAATCAGTACAATACCCTCGTTTTGGAGGACGCAACCGAGTGGATTCAATGGAAAATCAATGTTTCTCAAGATACTTTTTTTTCACGGAAACGCTATAAATAGATATTCGTACTCGCAGCAGCTCGACGAATACAGAATACATCTGGATGTTGGAGGGTTTGACCTTTTCGTGATCCCTTGAGAGGAAGAGAGTACTTGTATCTGAGGAAAAAGGATATGTTCCCTGCGGAACTCTTCGGATTGTTATTGGAGCTTTGGACTTGGCATGTACTCGTTGTACTTGAAAGCCACTTCAAGTTAAATGCACGCTGCACCAAATTACATTTAATTGAATCGTCGTTGGTTCGTGATTGTCGAAATGGGTAGACGACGATGACGATGACGATGACGACGACGATGAGATGGAGATGGAGCGGTTGAGATACGTTATTTCGTCAGTCGGATGGGGAAACGTTTCATGTGCTTTGTATTCACATACATACATATGTGCAAGTTGCACTTGACGAATCACTGGACGGGAAAATTACCATCCAAGCATTTCCGTTGTAAGGGAATGAAAAATTGTATGCCAACAAATAAGGACTATAATGGCAAAACACATATAGGGATTTGAAAGGGTCGTTAGGTGACATATGTCTGTTCGAGGGTGTGGGATATACGAGTACCTACTCCTAATTGTTTGAGGCAAATTATTAAAACGGAAGAAGACTCATCGAAGCGTCATTTTAGGGAAATACACATTACCGTCATTTGAAATTCCGCATCGTTTATCTGACTATTTGAGAGTAAACAAGAAAAAAATTCAGAAATTGCTTTTCTTCTCTGAGCTTTGTAACGAATGAGAAGCATGAGATGTCATTTAAGGAAGCTTGAATTAATTAAGGTTTCCCATATGTACCAGTGGTACCATGTTCTGACTAAGTCTTCCCGATTTTTGTATGCGAACACATACAGGTCTGGCAAGCATTTTGACATCAAGCCTTAGCCCTTATATGCCTACATTCGATAAGTGTAGACAGACCGAAGTAAGGGTGAACAAGCCCTTCAAAAATCCATTATCAGTTTGGACTTGCCGCATTTTCAGCGAATGTCATTTCAAAGAAGAAAAGCACTCATGATGCAGAAAGATCACTCGTTCTAAAGGTCGTTTTGTAGGCAACAGGATATATAGAAGCCAACATGAGCTTGCGAAAGATGTATGTGCATGAACATCTTCGACTCAAGACACTTGGGTGATTCAGAATTTATATTTTGCTGTTTGTGTTTTATTGGTAAAAATTTGTTCATTTCGGTGTATGAACAAATGAGAATCAACAAGAAAGGACTTTTTTTCTTTACACAGTTGTGCTAGGCCGGTTATTGAAGGATCAGTTCCCAAAGTAATGCATCATTTTCTACGTTACACTTAGCTTTCAGAAAGTTGGCACTACTGTAAACGGCTACTTCGTGCACTACCCTAGAACTACCTTCTGGATCTTCCGAGTCTTCCAGGCAGCAAAGAGGGGAGTATCTCCCAACAAGAAAGTACATGTACGCCAGCGTTCTCTAAAATGAACAGCGGACACCTGCCATGAGCTTCTCTAATATTCTCAATATCGTCAGGTCCATATGCCTAAACATTTTCAAAACTATGCTCGATGTCGGATGTCGGCACTTAGGACATGAACTCAAACTATGATCAGATTATATAGACCACCGATCGGCCTATACTGCAACAGCCCGACCACCTTAAAACATCGATATAGACAAATAGGATACCACATGCTCGTACCTACGTACTTTTACATCTAAGGCTTTTATAACACACAGAATCAAATATTTCCCATGTCTAGACTGTATAAAAGTAGACACTTGAGCACCATAGGTCAACTCTTATGCCTTCACCTACGACTGTTTTCATTTTGCATAATCTTACGGATACTCCCACAAATTTTGCACGCCATTGGCAAAAGAAAATCGAAGAGATACATGACGTGCCGATTTGCATTGGTTTTAAATGTTTGTAAGCCACAAAGGCTGAGAAATTCTGAGTCGAAGCTGATTTTAAGGACGTAAGTAAAAGCTTAAGGTGCAAGTTAAAAGCAGAGACAAAAATTGACAAAAATTTGAAAGACCGTCAGAGAGAATAGCGAACTCTATGGAACGGAACATCAGCACTTTCGTCGCGAATTTCAGACTTGAAACCTTACAAAGCAACTTGTCTAACGAGAATCCAACAAAAATCTAACTGTGTAGATCGAATTGGACATCAAGCTCTACAAAGGAGTAAAGTCTTCTTGCCCTAACTGGTTGAAAGACACCATTCAGAAGGCTATAAAGAACTCTTTAAAAGGAGAATGTTCAACAGGAAAATCAAATGTGACTGAGTTAGAGCAGAGCACATTGCTTATAAAGTTTTTGACTTCATCGACTACAATACCAGAGATCTGAATTCGATTTCCAGGAAATATGCTGAAAAACAGACAAACAATTATGTGTCATCTCATCAGCCTTCAGAAAATTGAAAACTTTGAAATCTGCCCTTGAATGTCCCTGAAACTCTTGGCATTCGGGACAAGCATAAAGTCCCAGGTCCATTATTTGTGATCAAAAATAATAAAATAAATGACTCAGGCAAAGAACTAGTCCATTGTATAAGGAGTACATTATTCATTTTACTGAAATTCTCAATACTTCGTAGAAAGATGAGTAAGCGTGCTTAAGTACCAGCACTCACCAAATTAGCGCCGAATACTTGCAGCCTGATGAGAGCGTAAGCCTAAAACTCACAGAGGTAGTGTTCCGCGGTGTCATTAATTTAACAGCAAGCAAGATGGTTATACTTATGCCCAGCAAACTTAGGTACATAGGAAAAAAGTAGTGGGTCGTCAAGACGCCAGTAAAAAATTTGCAGTAAGTCGGTGACCTCTTAGACACGTCGGGAAGCATTCGTTTGGTCTGCCGGCAACCTGGAAAGTCATGTCATCTGTAGTTCTGCTCATACGCTCATATCCCATTGTGATCTGCCATTCAAACAACACGCAGTAAATTCTGCCACTGAAGCCTTGCATTATCTAACTATGTACATACGAGTAGCTTGTAGGCAGTGATAGGTTTTAAGCGCAGTGGTTGATGCATTGGGGATCTGCATTATTCAAAACTTGGATTTGAGTCAGTAGCGCAACAATTAAGTTCGTAGGGTAAACTCGTAGTACCTCCTACTGATTCTAGGTAACGTGGGTCAGCATCCTGCGTCACCGAAAAATGCCCGCTACGGAAACCGACGTTACGCCCCGGATAGGGAATGATCAAATGATGACAACTTTTGGCTATTGTACCCGGACGAAGATTGGTTTCTGGACTGTGAGAACGCTCCTCGACTCAGCGAGCAAAGGACCTCAAAATGCCAGATTCTTCTAATTGAAACGAGAATTCCCTGGTAATATCTTAGGACATATTGGGAGTGAGTGAAGTAAGATGGTCCGACGCAGGAGAGCACCAATCCCCACGTATAACACTGTGCTACTCTACTCAGGCAAGCCGTCCGGGAGTCCCCGTGAATCCGGAATAGGTCTGCTGATAATACCAACAGCAGAGGCTTAATTGCCTGCCACCCACATGGTGATAGGATCTTATCGGCCAGATTCCGGACTAAAGTACGACGCGTCATGATTATACAGTGTTACGCACTAACGAATCGGATGAAAAGGGCAACTTCTGCAATCAGCTAAGCGCCGTATTCAACGTAACCCCGAACGAAGATATCGTCATCGTGATGAGGGACCTGAATGTAAAAGTAGGCAACGAAAATGAAGGGGGTTCAGACATCCCGTGATCCCTTCTACACCATCGATCGCCTAATCATAGGAGGCACCGTGTTTGAACCACAAAGTCAATTGGGTCCCAACTGACAGGCAATCACCGTCCAACGAAATCGACGATTTGGCGATCAGTCGGCGTCTCATATGTTCAGTCTTTTAGACGTCCGAAAGAGACGAGGAGCCGACATGGAGTTCGTACGAGATCATCATCTTATGGTAGATACTGTCCAGCTACGGCATCTGTTCACAGACTCCGCTATATCACCAGAATGCTAAGGAATAACATAGACCGGCTAAAGATCCCTTCGGTACGCCAACAACTAAAAAATCACTTTTCGCTAGGAATGGAAGCAATCAGTAACTCACTGCCGACAACCATCCAAGAACATTGGAACGCTGTGAAAAATGTTTTCACATCTGGAGCGGAAAGTATTGTTGGTACATGGCAGGCAAGACAGACTACAATACGTTGCTTATCGAAGATATCTTGAGGCGGATTAAAGAACGTAAGGTGGTGTACTTAAAGATCGTATTGTAGATATCGCAGCAGGAAGGAGCTAGATTCCCTGTATCGAAGAAAAATGAGAGAAGCGTAGCACAGCATACGACGTGACAAACGTAATTATATAAACGTCTTGGCCACAGAAGCAGAGGAAGCAGCGAGCACCTGTCATAGTAAAAACGTTTGTTTACAGAATCACCAATCACGGGTGGTCGTCGATCTAGCCAACATCCGGTGAAAGGTTTCGATGGTTCCGTACTCGTTACGGATGAGGATCACTTCAAACGATGGAAGCAGAAGCAGTTTGCAACGGTCATCAACCGTGTATTGGCCAGCGATGTGCATCCCAATCAAACTGAGTTGCCCGAAGCAACAATTTCCGAAATTCGCAATTCCTCGCCCAGTAAAGGCGAGAGCGCTACCACGAGCCGGTAGGACCAGATGGTATTCCCGCAGAGTTTCTGCAGCAGGCAGAAATGATTGTCATGCTCCTTAACAAAGGTAGTCTTATGGAGTGTGAAAACTGGAAAGACATTTGCGCACTTCCCGCAGTTGCCAAAGTACTTCTTGAGCGAATAAAGGAACACCTGGAAGATACTCTCGATGCCGAACAAGCAGGTTCCCGCTCTGGATAGTCCTGTATCGACCACATCAACACCCTGGGGATCATTATTGAACGGTGCGTTGTACACCGGTTACCACTTCACCTGCTGTTCATTGATTTTAAGGAGGCGTTCGACAATGTCAACACACAGTTTATTATTTATTTTACTTATTAACACTGCAATAACCAAAATCGTTAGCATTGCTGGACAACCGGTAGAGAGAGAGTAGAGATTTCCCAATATCCTGGGAGTATTATCTCTACCGAAGGTGGAACCGCACAAGATAAGCAAAGTCTGCGTTTGGAATGATGTCCATGATATGGCTAAGCAATCCAATCAGCTTAAACACCAAGCTACGACTGTTCCGTTCAGATGTTGAATCTGTGCTGTTGGATGGGTGCAGCACTTAAAAGGTGACCGATTTTATCACAAAAAAGACTACAAACGTCCGTTAATAGGGGCCTACGGAACATCTTAAGGGAATTTCTGGCCTAACCGTATATCTAACGAAGATCTTTACCAAGAAACAGGTCAAGAACCAATTGGCACAGCCATCCAACAGCGGAAGTGGCAGTGGATTGGTCATACACTTGGAAAAGGCAATAGTTCCATAGCAAACTACGCCATGCAATGGAATCTGTTATATCAAGCCGGTGAAAGAACGGGTCGCTCAAGAAATACATGGACAGGACAGGACAGTTGAGAAGCAGTCAAGACAATTGGGGAAGAGTTGGAGAGAGATGAAGTTTGCGCGTAGGTGTAGTTGAGATCCTAGGACCCACAAGAGCAGGCAGGACATGAGTAAAAAAAGCTGGCTGATACAAATGCTTCACCCCCTCTTCCGGTTCTTCACAATATAGTTCGTTGCCATCAGCATTGCACATATCAGGGCTTAAAAGACAGAAACAAATTTTCCAAATGGGGGGGGGGGAAGACATCAGCGCCGCATCCTGAATCAGTTTCGAAGCCATCCGTGAACCCCAAACTACAAACCTTTCCTGGCTCAGAATCTGACCGAAATCAGGGAAAGTCGGTATCGTAGGAGTTTTAATGTCATTGCATCAGTCGGCATATCCAGAAGACCAGAGCCAAAAAACAGTGCGCAAGGTCATCAGAGTTTAAGTGCGTGTTGTACCTGATACCACTTCTTTTCCAACGGAAATTAGCTTTGACAATTCAGTCCGGGGAGATTTATCAGTGCCTTTACAGCAGAACTAGACAAAGCCCTCAAGCAGCTGACACAGACCGCTCTTTGGAGGCTTTTCAAAAGCAGCAGTGACGAATTTCAAGAGACAACCGACGTATAGGCTATAATTGCCCGCATCATAGCTGATGGACCCTTTTCAGTGACAAGCCCCATGGCACGCCGAGACTTTCTTTCAAGTCCAAAAGGATGTGGCGTCTTTAAACACTAGATGAGCTAGACTAGTCAGTTTCCTTCTTCTTATGAAGAGAATAACCTCAGTTCTGAGAACACTGACCGAAAGCCCCTTTTAAGTGCACCAGTTGTCGATCACATCCAGGGATGCCTGTGGCAGTGCAGTTGCATCTTCGGCATATGCCTGAGCATAGATGTCAGAACTATTGAGAGAATCCTTGCTTATTGGCCATCAGCATCGGCAGTCAGGCTCCTATTCATCAGCATTGCTTTTATCCACACCTTTATACGCCCTGTTACCTGATCGAGTTGCACATGTCGTCAAAAATTGTACGTGTTCCTTCTTGAATTCCAGAAGGCTGCACTATAAATTCACAGGCCCATATTCACCCCAGACTGTAATGCTATCAGGGATAGATTTATATATCCAGACATTCTCAGAATAGTGAAGGGTGAAAATCTAACAGTCAATGATTGAAATGAACGTACATTTAGCTATTCAAAAATTTGAAGTGTTCTGTCCCATTACTCGTACTTCGCCGATGAAGCCGCATCCAGTACGTATGCTGGATAAGAACATGTACACCACAGCTGGCATATAAATACAACAACACATGTTTGGATATGAGTAGGCCATGGAAAATAGGCTCAGATCGAAGGCGTTAAACCTTAACCTGGCAAGCCATGGTTAAATCGACCACGTACTGAGCAATGGGAAACATGTCTTCAATTTACTGAGTTTGAAATGAAGAGACAATGTGGCTTTTCCGAAGGCTTTAAACGCCTTAGCACGGCTTCATCCTACTGAAACAAGCCCACGCTGAGTCCTCGATAAAGTTTACTATGCAAGGATTATGGAATTGCTGACACCGGGATCGAGAGCAGGTGAGTTTGGCCAACTTTTGTCATTAACATGCCAATACCCATCGCTGGACAACTGAGAATAGAAATCAGCAAAGCCAACCGAATTGCCGAAGCATCCTTTTACTTTCTATTTTGATTATCTCAATTTGTTGACCCAATCGTTTTCAAATACCGAATGTTTCTTCCTTCTGAAACACACGAGGGTCGTTCAGAGATCCAAGCTCATTCATCACAGACTATAGCGCAAAAATATCACGCATACGAGTACATGCAAAAGTAAAGGTCCGTTCTAGTTTGCTCCAATTTATTGAACTGGCGGTTGTAGTGTTTGCCAAAAAAGAAATGAGTATTAGTAACCCCCCCCCCCCCCCCCCCCTTTGGTGAATACAAATATTTCATCTGCCAGTGTTGTTATTTAGGTCTTTGGCATTTCAGAAGCTATTTCTGGTTCCCATTACAGTGGCTAGGCTAAACTTGACTCTGAAATAGCATCACATCCAATGTATGAACTGTGAAGTGGGCCATGAGGACCATTTTCATCTTATTTCTTGTTGTCGACCAAAATAGATACACAAGACATTTAGAAGATAAGTGGTTTATAGTCACACAGGGGACACATAATCCGTGTAGCCATAACGAGCCAGATGTTTATGTATAATATATTTATACAATTTTGCTGACTTACAAGATGTCATCATCGTGGAGTCAACAATCAACAGTTTCGATCATCTAAACCAAACAGAAAGCCAACCACAAAAGATACAGTGAAGCGAAATTTCAAATAAACCCAAGCACGCACTTTGCAACATCATTCAAGTGCTCAGTTCAGAAAACGTGTACAAGGCTCTGGAAAACGACAATTTTCTGCTTCCCATGCCATGTCAACTGATTTTGTCTTGTCCAAGCGTCAATCATTCTTGTTATATCAAACTCGTTTCAGGATGCCCAGGTCCACTTCATTCGTGTAAATACCAAAATGAAATTCTTGACCAAATGTTTTCCTAAGGCCACTCACCTTCGAAGCAATTTTCAACCCCTGGCGCTTTACAGTCAACGACAATTTCATCCCCTATCATTGGAAAGATACTTTCGTATTCAGAACATGAACTCTAAGGTGGCCTTTGGAGGTTTCCTGTGTCTTTAATTAAAAATTGCTGAACGCACACCCATACATAAGCACATGGCTTTCGCATTCCTCCAGTTCTGGAGGAGTTCTACTTCAAAATATGGTAGCAAGAACTTGCAAAGTGTCACTTAAGAAGCTTACCACCATCATAGGGCTACTATGAGTAAAAGCCTTCAGTTCTGGTAGTTCTTTTCCAACATTGGGGTTCGCTTCAGGATCCTTGTAGGTGCATTCACATACTTACACCAACACAAACTATTCCATACTCGTGTACAATGTACATAGATTTATTATAATAATTATTTGGGCTGAGGACTTGATATACCTGAGTACCGCATTCATTTGTTTAAGCTGTGGCTTGCCGAAGGGTTGCTAAAGCAGTCTTGTCTTCTTTTTCTTTTTTTTTTATGAACAGTGTACAAGTAAGGTGGGGTAAAAGAACGAAAGCCCGGAAGACTCTATTCGTTCATTTCGCATTCATTTACATAAAAGCATTGTAGTGATGATGATGGCATAGGACTCATTTTGAACCCCTTTCCATCCTCTTACACTATTCACGATACAAACAAGACTACACATGTCATCAGAGGTTGGGGTCAAGTGTGCCATATTCTGTTGTCCATAAATCAAAGGCTTTTTTTCCAGTTCTTTGGGTCGGGTGTTTATAAAAACAAAAGAAATATTATCCTTTCAAGGGTGTAGTTGAAGGTTAGCACTGCATTGAAAGGATGTTTGACACGTACGGCCTTTTTGTTGTGGTAACTGATAAAACAAAGCATGTGGCTATTAACAATGAGGAGAGGCTTCCACTCAGTAGTGAGGTGCAGTTTGAAAAGGATTTTTAGTGGTGGTTGAAAAGAGCTAAGCCTAGAGGATGAATTAATATATGCTCATAAGGACATATTATAATATAAATATGAGTATATATATTTTTTTAAAAGGATACTTCCCCTAAAAGTCTAGAAGATTTTTTTCCGAAATGCATTCAAGTCACAACGCCACTTGAAGAGCCTTGAGTAATATAAATAACTACCACAGTCAATGCCTAAAGGAATGTTACACTTGCGAAATTTGCGGCCTACAGCTTGTCTTTAGTAATTTAAGTACGAGTACCTCCTCGTCTCACCTTGTAAATGGTAGCAGATACTCGTACACACTCCGTATTGTGTAAATTACGTATCTTTTACATATTTATAATTTTTTTTTTATATTTTTTCTTTTATAAAATTGCATCGATTCAAAGGGGCCCAGTAACCGAGTTAACGTGATCGGCATGCTCAATATGATCTTACATAATCATGGCACGCATTGGCACCCTCATTCAATGGAGCGTGCAGCTTAAGAGATATTCAATTGTGTCTACCGCTGCGTTTCAAAAGAAATTCATAAACCATTGAATTACTCGATTAAGCGAAGAGAGAGAAGGAGAAAAACAAATCAATCTCCATTCAGTGAATGAGTATTGGAAAAAAAGGTTATGATCCGTCGGATTCATCGAACAGTTACCCTATTTGGAGCAGGTCTTGGAATTAGATGATCGGTGGGAATTAAGTTGTACCCATTTAGTATGAATAGATGACGATTGCCCTGTGTTGTACTAGGTCACAAAGTTCACTGCCTTTCAAAGTAAAGGCGCATGCTGTGACTGTGAAAATTTAGCTACTAACCCATAGGCTGATGTTTCACTTTTTCGTGACGTTTCGATATGCATCTTCTGCTGCACATCGTTCCTAGAGAAGCATGGCACTACACCGAAAATACGAATACATAACATACACCACTGCTCTGATTTACTCTTCTAACATAAAGTCCAGTGGCTGTTTCATTTTTTCGTTGCACCCAATTTTGATTTATAAGTTTATTTTGTATTTTTAAGCATGGCCCACGATATTCGAGTACGTACAATGTATATAGTATATGGTATATACTTTTAGATAGGCAAGATATTATACATGAAGAGTGAATATATACTTTAACAAAGTTTATCTATTGAGATAGTTTGGTAAGCGTTTCACTATTTCGTTACACTCGATTGTTATTGTATATTCTGCCTTTTTTTAACGCGCTAAGACTGCACTTTAACTTTTCTTTATATGGCAATACCTTCTTAACTAATTTTGCAAATTTAAATCTAGAAACAAAGAGGACATGATTCGAAATGAAAGATCTAATAATAAGGCTGCAGATGCCTACGATTAACGAGTTTTGATCAGATGGTGCACTCATATGTCAGATAGGTAGAGCACAAGAAGTATTACAAGTAGGACGTGTGAAAGCAACCGCTTCTATTGCAATATAGAAACACCGGTAGGCACTAGATAAATAACTCATAAGGTTGGAGGAGTCTGTAGCAAATTCTAGAGTGTACGGACAACGCGGCAAAACGAAAAGCCAATAGTTTAAGACACCTTGTAAGCCCTAAATTGAATGAATTCGACATGTAATCTGCTTGTCAGCTAAGACTAAAATAACGAGGAAGAAAGTGTAAAGTTGATTGTTTGGATTTGACTAGATCAATCTTGGAAAATAGTGAGAATCAATGATACGATCTTCACTGTGTTTAGTCGAAGCCACTACACCAGAAGGGATAGGACGATCGAAATTGTAGAAGCTGTTCCAAAAAGCATGAGTTAAAACGAATGGACAACCTAAACGGGGACATATTATCAGCCAGAATCGAAGCTTATTCAAACAAAAGCTCATCATGATGGTAAGGTTGAGGGATGAAATAGGCGACATATGCGCTGGGAAGCAAACCGACCCGACGTGTAACCCCCTAACCAGGAAGACTAATCACTTTGTGCCACCTTTTGAATATAAGGCTACACTGTGGCTGTGAATATATCAAACTGGCCCTGAAAGAAAATCACCAAATCAAGATGCTGGATACAGGTAACACCGATGATTCCATCTGAAGATTTCTTCCACTGTTCCTTTATTTGACGTTGAGTCCTGGCTCGCGCTTGCAATTTTAGCGTAAAGGTATCCAAGTTTACACGTGCAGTTTCTAGAGTCCACCTCGAGGAAATAAAGAAAGCACTAGACGCAAATTTGAAACGTTGCCCGAGTTACGTAATCCATGTCTTTGGCAGTCAGTAGTTGCTGACTCAATCGTCGTCCATTTTCGTAGGTAGCACGCTCAGTAAATAAAGTCCGCACAGCACCACCTCGACGAAGGATTTAGGCTTATCAACTGGGGGAGAAATTTCATCGTAGCAAGCATGCGGTACCAGCATCTAGACATTCGTAAGATGACTTGCCGATTTCCTGATCAATGTACCACTAACTATCATGGATTGATCACATTGTGATTAATGCGAAGCACGCTTCCAGTATTCTATTGTAGATGTCCAAAAGTTCCGATGGTTGACATCGCAAGTAGCAATTACAGGAAACCGTTGGGACGTATACAGCCAGTATTTTTCATGAAACCCGGTGGCAATGCTTCTAATAAGCCATCAAATGCCGTGTTTGATGTGGTATGCCTCGCCTGACTTCAACTGCAAAACCCGTGGCTTGACAATGAAGTCCGCTTGGCGCATGCAAAAAAAAAAAAACAGAGAGCTGATACATAGAGCGGCGCTACAAGAGAGGACTGCAGTGGCTCGTGAGCCCAACCAGCAAAATTAAGAAACGACCACCGACTTTTCACGAGCGACAAAAAAGAGCATGAGGAGGGAATTGGTGGCTGTTATAACAAGAATGATGTTCGGAAACTTTTAAGTTAAACACCACACGCCAGGTCAACAAAGTATGGAAGGCGAGCCTAGTAGTAGATTTGTAGTCTGTGATAATGATATGAAAGTAGCATTTTTGCAGACTGTTCAACGACTATGACGATCAACATTCCGTTGTCAAGAAACCATTCAATCGACCTCGACGAAATGGGGGAAGCCATATTCTAACTTAAGACCGACAAGGCTAGAGATATGGACGGGTAGCTGCCGAGCTGTTAGAAGCGGCGGGGGATAATTTTGTGGAGAGTGTGCACTAAATCATCTCTAAAATATCTTGGGATATAAGAATACCCAACGAATGGAATCATTGTATATCCAATCCTTGGGCCTCCGCCCAATTTTTAAGGCTTCGCCCATTAGTGACGTTGTCTAATAAAAAGCGGGGGCAGAGCAAAATACTGGTCTTATCGTAACGGTTTTAGGATGACGCCATCGAAGGTTGCTACGATTTGACCAGTTACAAGTTGCCAGTTATAGGTCTTGTTGGCGGCAGGACCCTACCAGGACTTACATCACGGTACCATGGGAGTCAGAAGCCCCCCGGATTCCGGTCCGAGCCTGACTTGTTGAGGTAGGCCCCCTTCTGGGTGGTTTGAACCCAAATCGCGTTAAGAGTCTTCCTGTTGGTTGCAATAAGGTGCTGAGACCCTAAGAACAGTAAGAGGTTCTAGATTGGGCTCGACTCATACCAAGGGTGGAACTTTTGTCTCCAACACAGTTCGGAATTGGTACTCAGGAAAGCGGCAGGCGATGGCAAGGCGTATCTTTGCTCCCATGGATGTATGGGCATCTCGTAAACGTAAGTCTACACGACAGGTGTTTACGTTAAAAACTTGACTCGATACCTAATACTGAAGAAAGGAGGCCGACCAGTGTATATCATCAGGCATCTGTCTCCTCAATATCGCTTGTAAGATCTTCGTCGCCGTACTAGGACAATCGTTTTGATCTTTTGTCATCAAATTTATTGTTTCTTATTACTGTGGTCTCAGGCCTTGAAAGTATACCATCGGCCAGATTTTTACACTACGGCAGATCATCACCTGTTTCCCGATTTAAGGGCAGCATATATCGTGAGAAATAGTACCAGAGACTATGTGCGGTTTTGGCATTCCCGATACACCTGTACGGCTTTGTAGTGTGACCTAAGCTGAAGAAAGCTTGTCGAGGGTCGAGTTTCCCGAGACTTTTGTGTCAAAAGGCCTTCCAATAATTCGCCTTACTGTAATTTTTGAGACATCTACAAGTATAATATTATAGCAGAACTGGGTAAGACGGGATGTCGGTAGGCGATGGAAATATAGACTAAAGGACACTCAACATCGACAACTCGGAAAAAATAGGCAGGCATAACTTAGGGGTATTTAAGGAATTTGTTTTAATCGACTTCGCCGTTAAAATAAACAACGAAATCACCTTATACATAAAGTCGTCTTCGACTCTTGTCAATAACTGGTTTTCTGGGCCCAGGAGGTACTTGATTAATAGAGTTCTTTCTCGGACAACCAAAATACTTTCCAGCCCTCTTCTACTATATGGCACACAGGTCATCGAATTTTTCAAAGAAGGATGGGGACGGGATTGGTCGTTTCTAGAGTAAAGTTTTTCAAAGATATACGCCCCTGTCAGCATCAAGAGAGAGTGGCGAAGAAATTTAACCAAGAACTATGCGGGCTGTATAGTGACATGGCCTTGGCTTAGAGAATTCATCCATCAATGAGGGAAAAAGTAGCAAAATAAGACCTCACCTCAGGTGGCGGGCACAAGTGGAAACGGAAACTTGGCGTTGGAAATAAGAACCAGATATGTTAGCAAACAACATGGCTGGCTAGAGAGGACTGGAACCACTCTTCTTTGGACAACCTGTGATGCAAATATTCTTATTTCTGCCCGCTCTTTGAATCCCGGTTGGAACACTTTGGACCTGATTTTCCGAAGACATTTGTTAAACCATCTCTCTCCAAATAACCATAACAACGGTGTAAGTAATTGATGACTCCGATTAGGTGCCTGTAATCCACAATTTTGATTTTAGGTAATTATAAACTGGGGACTCAATTACATTTAACAATCACTTACGCTCAGGTCATAGTAAAATCAGAATTTCTCAATGTCAACGTCAATGTTATTTAACTATTCTATAATGAGCTGAACATGCCCTATAATCGAATCTGCATGAAACCAACAACCCAATCAACGATTACAGATACATTCGAATGGAAACTTATACTCAGATAGGGCCCCCTTATTAAACTTGAAAAGGAAGTTGAATGGACAACAAAATGAATAACGATATCATGGCAACTGACCCTAAATTACTTGACACAGATGCGACGGGTTAATTACTAATGAGGGGTAATTGCTTTAAGGAATAGAAAAAAAACAAGAAACGGTCGCGGACGTTTGACACTTTTTACGGCTTTCTTTGGTCGTGTTTAGACTGACCCTTTCTCAAAGTGAAACGTGTAATTTACGTTTGTCAGTCTCTGGCCTTCCTTTAGTCTGACTGATTATTGGGATTTCACTTTCGTAAGCACAAGGTGGGGCAAATGAAAGTTTACATGTCATTTTGGTAAATAAAATAGGGATTTGGTTTGAAAGTGCTTCCGAAAACAGAACACTTTCGGTTAAGCAGGTTGTAATACAAGCGCTGCGCAATTTTTGAATGTCTGTTTAATGTTAATTAATTTGAACCAAATGCAAACATTTAGTCGTCAATTCTTCTGTCCACCTCTCACAGGTGCCGTCACTAAAAAGATTGTTTGCCTTCGACGAAAAAAAACACCTCAAGAGCCTTTTAGACATCATCCCGAGATCTAAAATTTTTGCCGTCGAGAAAGTTTTGCAGACTTCGGAACAAGGTGCTAAATCTGGATAATAAGGCGGATGCACCATTTTTGCCCAACCGAACTCATGTAGCTGTGTACCAATGGTCCTAGCTCCATGAGAGCGAGCGTTATTCTGATGGAACAGAACACCCCTGCGGTTAATGAGACCTGGTCGTTTCTGCTCTAGTGGGCGACTTCTGCTATGTCTGGTTACGAGACAACGTCACCATACAGACAGTAACACCTTGACCTGTTGAAGTCCGTCGCTGGTTTGTCTTCTAGACTAAGCGATTTGTGGCGACGTTTAATCCATTTTCCATCTCTGGTAACGATCGGGTTCAAAAACGGTTCTTGATTGTAATGCGACAGAAGTGAAGTGCAGGCTTCGATACTTTGCTGAAGATTGTTTTACGATAGCTGGTGTGGTACTCATTTTCCCAACTTTACGACTTTCCCCATGCTTGTTGGTGACGATCGATGGTCATATCTCTTGCGAGTTCCCTTCACGTAACAGTTTACTTCAGGAGCTCGCCAGGAGCCAACTTGAAAGAGGTTCATCTTTGACTAGGGCACTGAGAAAACTCTCTCCATACACATTTTGGATTTCCCTAGAGGGTTCACTTCGATTCCGAATAGGCTCTTCCGATACATTTAACTCAAAATTCTGTGAAAAATGCTTACAATGAAGTTAACACAACGAAATTTGCAGACTGAATGAGCAATACCACCAAAAAGTACCAAAAAGTTCCCGGAATAACCACCGTGTTGCGTTCTCATTGTTCCGTTTTAAGTTCTGTTTTTTTTTTTTTGTTAAGTTGGTAAATCTGTTGTTGACATTCCCTCTAAATCTTAGCGTCATAGCTTGATATTTGCAAAAATTACATAGCCAAGAGTACATCTATCTATTTGCGTGTTGGTGATTTTTTTCAATTTTAGAAATGGATTTAAATTTGCAACAACGAACTTGCGTAAGAAACGGATTTAATGGTGCGCGAACGTTGGAAATGTTGGAAAAGTGTTTCGGCAACGATTCTCTAAAGAAAACAGGACCAGTGACATGAGCGGTTCAAAAGTGGTCGTGAGTCAATCTAAGATGATGAACGCAGTGGCAGACCATCGACATCGAAAACCGACGAGGTAAAAGAAATGTTGGTCAATAACCGCAAATTAACCATCAGAGAGATAGCGGAGGACTTGAACATTGCCTATGGATCCGTCCAAGACATTTTGGTTAATGATTTGGGTTTCCGTTGTGTAGCAGCGTTTGTGCCAAAAGACCTCAATTTCATGCAAAAAAGAGACCGTGTTGACGTCGCAAAAGAGATGATTTGCGAGGCTGAATCCGATCCCACATTGATCAAAAGGATCATTACAGGAGACGAGACGTGGGTTTATGAGTACGACACGCAATCCAGACATCAGGCAAGTGAATGGCGTTCACCAAATGAGCCGAGACCAAAAAAACCACATCGTTTTTAGTCAAAAAAGAAGGCAATGCTCACGGTTTTCATGGATGACAACGGTGTAGTGCATCATGAATTTTTGCCAGAAGGCCAGACAGTAAACAAAGAGTATTACGAGTATTTGGGCGTTATGAGACGTGTGCGTGAAGCAATTCGCCGAAAGAGACCAGAATTGTGGGCATGATAATGCACCGTCGCACAGTGCCATCATTATTCGTAATTTTTTGACGAAAAATGCAACAAATACCATCCAACAGCCACCGAATTCACCTGATTTGGCTCCCTATGACTTCTTTCTGTTCAATCGAGTTAAAAAACCACTACGGGGAACGCGTTTCAGCATCCGAGAGGAAGTAATAGAAAAATCGCAGGAAGCACTGATGGACATACCGAAAATCGAATATAAAAAATGTTTCGAGGATTGGATCAAGCGCTGGCATAAGTGTCTTGCAGTTGATGGAGATAGCTTTAAAGGGGACAATACGATTTACATGAATAAACTTGTATTTGTAATTTTTTGGAACTTGTTTCGTGAACTTTTTGATCAAGGTAGTATACTATGGTGATTGCTATAGGGAAAAGAAACAGCACTATTCGGATGTGGTAGACCTTGGCAAGAAGTCTGGAGCCTCCGACACGTGAGCTAGTGTCTTATGACAATCCGCGTCAAGGCTGCATTCGCTAACATAAGCCTTATTAACGACGCCACCATAGGAAAAGAGGGCATATTTGGTAGGACAGTTGGTAAGAATAGCCTACACGACACCACTTCTGGTAATAGACTTAGGCTTTTAGTCTTTGCGGTGGAACAAAATATCACTATGGCAAGTACACGATTTCCTCACCTCAATATACACAAGAGACATGGCAGTCTACGGATCATGAAATGCTAAATCAAATTGATTACATTGCAGTAGGCATACCTCTAGTATACTGAACGTGTAAACTTTTCGGAAAACCAACAATTATTTGGATCACCACCTTGTTGCAGCCAAGGCGCCAATGCAGATTTCCCAAGCGCCGCAACAAAGAAGAACTACCGCCATCGCCAGAGACCGTCAGAATTTTCACCGAATGCGTACCCCGAAATCTCTCAATAATTCCTATGCCGCCAAAATCAAATACCGAAGACCAGTGGTAACGCGCAATCAGAGACGCCGCAAGTAATGTGCTGGGTTTCAACCGACTACCCCCAAGAAATCCTTGGTGTGATGATGAATGCAGGGAAACATATCTAGCTTAACAAGAAGCGTACAAAGCGACGCTGCAACTAAGGACGAGAGCCGATCGTGAGCTCTACGACGAGAAGAGACGGGAAGAAGATCGGCTTCTCCGTCATGAGCATGAGAAGTGCGCGACCGACGTCAGACAGAATCAACCATTCAATTTCGACGATGATGGCCACAACTTCCGTCCTCCTGACCAGAACGACGGGGGGATAGCAATATCTAAGCTAGAGTCCAACAAATCAGCTGGATTTGACGACTTTCCGGCGGGGTATTCCAAACTGCTGGAAATGACTTTGTACAGATCATGCACCAACTCATTTCACAGACCTGACCAGAAGAGTGTACACAATGAAACTCAACTGCGTTAACTATAGACGTACTAGGTGGAGTGAAAAGTAACCTCCTTGACCGCCAGAATGCGCTGCTACTGCAAAAAAGCTTATGGTACCTTGAAGTCCGTTCATATTTAGGCAGACATGCCAAATTTCAGTGCGATACTGTCTTTAGTTTTGTTTTGACAGCTGATTGTTGGTGACGTTTTTGGCATCATGTTGAGTATGCACAAAAACGATTTTCGTTCTCTCATAAAACATTATTTTTTGAGAGGCAAAACGGCGAAGGAAACAAAAGAAAAGTTGGATAAATATTATGCTCCGTCAGATTACGTCGTCAAATATTGGTTTCGAGAGTTTCGTGGTGGCCGCAACTTCACTACCGATCAAGTCCGCAGCGGTGGCAGGCCCTCCGATGCGGTTACAGAGGACAATGCCAAAAAATACATGGAATGGTGTTTGCTGACCAGAAAGTGAAGGTGCGCGAGCTAGCAGATACCACAAAGATTAGTACTGAGCGCACACGCCATATTTGGGGCAATATTCTGCATATGAAAAAGTTATCCTGCCGCTGGGTGCCGCGAATGACCAAAAACACGAACGCGAGAGCACTTCAAAAGAGTGTTTCGACTTGCTGATGCGGAATCGGGCGGACTTTTGGCGTCGATTAGTAACTGGATTTGGGTCCAAACCTCAAAAGATGGCTCATCAATAAAAAATCAGGAAATCATCGACGCCACGGAGGAGTATTTTGCAGATCTTCCAGAAAATTACTTTTCGGGCAGGATCAAGAAGTTGGAAAATTGCCGAAATTCACCTCTCTCTCATATCCCGTAGTACGGGGGTATTGAGCCAGGTAACTGAATAAAGGACTACCTAACTACCGCGCGCTTCGGCACTGAACGGACGGCCGTTCACTTGCCGTGCTCATGGCATCGGAACAAATCGGAATTTTGTTTTGAAACTTCGCCAACATATTCTTGAATAGTTTTACTAACAATTTATGGAATAAAAAAAGTTGATTTTTAGAACCGTCTAAACTTAAGAGAGTACTGTCTCCTTATGGCGCATAGAGCCACGCGCCAAATCGAATGTGTTCTGTTTATGTAGGTATATATCGTAGCTGGCAGCGTCTTGTTAAAAAGCTAACCAGTCTTCTGATCAGCTCATCCTTTTTGAACTTAGTAGATAATTCGGATATATTTTCGAAGGGTTTCAGAGCTCTTTTAGCCTGTCCAAGACTTGGTATATTCTCCCAATAAGATAGACACACTTCGTTCTGCATACTTTTGATCGCTGAATATGCTGCTGAATATGGTATGCCGCAGAAAGACTCTGGGCCATTGAACGACTCCTTTATTTTCGTCAAGCCGGATGGATATTCATACGTCCACGTCACTTTGCTGTTCTATCAAATTTTCATCATGACACTGACATGCTCGCACACAATATTTGAAGTCCCATAAGGACTAAAAAAAAAATCCCGTGTATACTGCAACCATTATACGAGTATATAAGTGTGTACCATATATAGAAATTAGGAAAATAAATTTTTTTTTTTTTCAATCAAAATAACCGCTGTGATCAGAATGTATCATATTCAACTCTAGGCTACAATTTAGCAGATAAATTGTCTAAAAACCGCCACATTATTCACTCCACCATGTGTAATTCCATCCAGAGACCGACCAGAGTTCCAACACAAATTAGAGAACAGCCGCCAGTAATTGCCATCCCAGTGATGACCGATAATCAAACAAAAGCTTCTGAATTAATTTGTGTCCCTAAACACACACTCGGGCGACTAGTGTTTAATTGTAATTATCCAAATTAATTGGAACAATAAATAAATTGATGATTCGATCTATCTGCACTCAAATATTTGCATACACAAGGGGGCTTCTACCAATTGCTGGCTGCTACGTGAGGTACTCGTAAGTCTAGGAATCAAATTAACCGGCGCGGCGGATGATGAATTGTTGGGATGAATAAGGTTATCATCATTCCACTTCAGGATAGGAATTCTCAGTCGATGCCCTATACAAAGTAACCGAAACTCCATGTATCTGTCCTGACTTTAGTGACCCTATCAATTGACTACGACTTCACTGGAAGGAGGCAACATCATCATCCTCAGTTGCCATCCTCATTGTCTAAAGAAAAAAAAAAATACGAGTATCTCTCCACTTAATAAAACTCACAATTAATTTTTATAGGAAAACATACACACAGATGGATGGATGGATGGACAGACAAACAGACAGACAATCTCATTGTTGGAGCTATATGTACTCGTATATAGACATTTGCAGCATGCAATGCACCAACTACTGCCACAAGCAGATTCCATAGGAGAGAAGCATTCCAAACCAAGACCGAATCAACTGCGCGCCATTGTTACTCGTATTCGTATCTTTTCATGATGATGATGATGGCAACATCAGTTGGGGCTGAGGATGACGGAGATGACGCTGCTCTTGATGATAACAACGAGACAATGATGATCTGTGAATGAATAAATTTTCATACTGCTGCCGCTGCTGCTGTTGTTGTTGTGGCTGTTTTTGTTGGACAAAGTACATGCCAAAATGTGTGCAAGTGCTTACAGCAACAATGTCGTGCATGGCAATGACTGAGACAAATGTGAAAATATGCTCTTCCAGCGTTGATCTTTGGCTGGCCATAGTACTCGTACTCGGATGTATCTGTGCAATGCAATGCGGGCCATATGCCCTAGTCCGTTGTGCTATGATTATTCAGTTTGACAGCGAGGTGAAGGCGAACGGTTTGAAATTTAAATTACAGGGTGGATTACTTGCTATAGATAGATAGATACATACAAGATACACAAGGGCGAGCCGGTTAATCGACACTGTACTCGTATATGCCATGTGTTGGCATCTGAGATGGAAGTGATATGACTTGATCAACGTTGTCAGGTTTACTGTCAAAGCGAATGAGTTCAGAATATTGAATCCAAGTCAATTGTGCAACATTGACGTGTGATGTTATCAGACACGATCGCTGAAAGGGTGATCACGCAGGTGAACTATATTGTAAACGGTATGCATGCTGCACGCGTGATCAGGACATCATTCCCTAAAGTCCAAGGTTAAAACCTTGCAGTCTGTCTTGATTTCATTATGACCGCGAGCGATATAGGCGGAATTGAATCGTACTTACACCTTGGAAGTCTTATATCACAGTCGCATGTACTTACCTGAAAAGAAAAGAAATACAAAATCAGTAAATATACCATAAGTAGAAGGATTTTAGATGTAAGAATGACCCGATTTAGAAAATGTTTCCTAGGATTGAGGGTTGCTGAAAAGGCAACTATGATTGGGAGGTACAGAATAGAAGTGGGAATCATTTGTTGAAATATTTAAAAGAACTCAGAACAAGCCTCAGCATTTTAGAAGCTACACTCGTTTGGTTTTAATAATAGATAGTTCAAAGAGTCCCGAGCCTCATTCTTATATAGAGTGATAGAGAGCTTTCGCGTATCCAAACACTCGTACAAAATATGAGGTACACAGTCTATCTCACGCACTTTCGCTTTACGATTGTTCAAAACGATTGTGTGACGTAACAGCCTCATTTAGACGCTCAGAAATTTCAGCATCATTTGTGTGTGTACGACTGCGTTTGCTACAAACGCTTGCTTTCGATGGAGCGGATTCCTTTTAATACTTTTCAATCTATTCTTGAGTTTCAAAGCTATTTTTCCGCATCAAATAACAGTGCTTTATCAACGTTCGAAATTAGCTTTTTTACATATCAAAAGGTGCGTCACTAAAACTTCAATAACTCGATGACTAATGGTCGAAATGTCACCACTTTGACACGTATCGTTTGAAATTTGGTACCTACTAACTAAAAATTCGTATGGATATGTTATTAGAGTCGCCATCTATGTGTCAGTCTCGGAATTTTTGCGAAACACCCGTTACCGATTCAAGCGACATATCCCCAGATTATTGGTTGCTGCGACCTTCATTCATCCATCTTTCTATTCACAAAGCAATGAAAAAGAAAGATGCCTGCACTTATCCCAAAAGTTTGCAAACCCTAAGAGCAACCACCGCCGTATAGTATCCTATGGAATAGATCCGGGAAAGACCAGTTCACAGAAAGTCAAACGATGGTTTCGCAAACCAACAATATGCCCTTAGAAAAGCGAGGTACCCACGTCATACGATTGTGATGTTACGTGCGAAATAATATCTCTATTAGGTGGCTACCAGGCAAAGATCTGTATTACGCTATCGTTACTATCTATTTCAAACGCGCTTTAACCCCGGTGAGTTGAAACTACACCATGACAGCGTTAGGAAAGATGCTAGTACCAAACTACCTACGGTGAAAAAGAGGAAAAGCATCCCTTAAGACTAGGGCCCAAACAAATGGAAACATTCGTAGCAGAAGGTGTTCCACAAGGGTCAGTCTTATGTCCAGCCTCGTGAAATATAATGAAGGATGGAGTACTACGGTTGCATAGGCAAAGAGTAGATGACATTGTCGTTGTTAAGATCATCAAGGAAGTGACGGAATTTCGCAACGATATGTAAGGATATGGCTTCCTCCAACAGGTCAAGAGCTACAAGAATTTATGAGACAGTCCGGGATTAGTCTCTACCACTCAGTCCGTTCTTCACCTTGTTATTTTGTGAATAGTGGGGGGGACTTGAAAGACTAAGTCAAAGACAGAAAATTTCACCTTCTTATGTTTGCCATTGCTCGCTGAAAGGGTGCTGACGTCCGAAAAACAGAATACATCTTCTACTTCTAACTGTAGACCGAGTTCTAAACCCAGACCCTCTTGCGTAGTAGTCGGCGATTCTAAGAACCATAGTGCAGAAGCCGTCCTTATTGACAGCCACAACACAGAAAACGGCATCAAGTCAAAGTCTCCAGCCTAACAACCTTGAGGGGATATTAGGCCTGATGTGCGCAAATCCTATATGGGCACCAGCTACAAATAGAGACGTTCATGGGAAGGATAAACTCACAGAAGAGCATCACCCAGACTAAGAGGGCATACAGAACGGTGTCGGAGGATGCAATCAATGTGATAGCTGAACTGGAGCCCAAGATATAGTCATCAGTATACAACGACGTAAGTGCCAAAAGGACCAGAAAATCAGCTCAATTATTTGAGCATGTAGACATGCGGAACCAATTAGTACACATGTAGCCCATTCTAATATCTAGCAAAACGTTGATTTGCGTTTATAGCAACAACTTGCTCCTTGTCAAAAGGTGAAAGCTAGCGGCACCGGTGTCTTAACGCGCCACTACGTCGTTTCTAAGCATCTGAATATGATAAGCACAGGGGTCTTCCTCGTATGTCGACTACATTGGCTCGTTCGTATCGAATGAATGGACAACAATGCTTTAGTCAAGAGAATGTTGTAGCAACAGCACCTTTGGATTGCGACCGGGCTTCTCGGCCTAACGATCTTGGGTGTCAAAATTCTGGGTGACTGGAAGCAGCATACCCAGGATCGATAGGATGAAACGCTATCACGTATCGCATTCCATTCTGAGTAATATATAACGGCACACCTATGTATATATGGATGATTGAAATTTTTGACTGGCGATGGTCAGTGTTCTTACCGCTACTACACTTTAATAGTGCTTATCTTACCTACAAGTGGTAGCCATCGGGTACTGGTTGGTGTCCATTCGGACTTGACTCCCTGAACTTATAGGCGCAAGTGTTGACCAAGAGACAAAAATAGTAACACTGTAAACACAGCAGACGAATTCGCTAAATGGAGGCAAGATATTAAATCTGTCCTTACGGAGTAGAAGACATACATGATCCAGAAGATCAGATACACAAAACGAATAAATTTATTACAGCTGTCATAACAGGCCGAACATGTTAGGATGCGGATTTTTCATGGGAAGTCGGCTAGGCTTAATGATAACTGACCTCAAATCGATAAGTGATCCGCATCAAGGCACCTCCCCTACCGAAGAAGCTGAAAACTCTAGCAAAAATGAGTTCTATGATCTCCTGGACGGAGCCCAGGGAGTCGTGAACGGACTTTAATGCCAAAATACGAGTAGCTAAGGGAAACATCTTAAGTCGCAAAGCACAGCCTTTACGACCCGTCAACAAGTAACGGCTTTCGGCTAATCGATTTTGCTAATCACGTGGTAGTAAACGCGAGACAACAAATATGCTCGAACTGCCTTGATGTAGCTATATTCAGATCTCGATTTTTCAACGTAAACCGCCCACGAAAATTAACCGTTAAAAGCCTTACTAAGGCTGGAATAGACGGAGAATACAGAAAGCGCCTCAGCATGACACTGCGCTGTGCATTCACCATTCAGAAACGCCAACAATCTATGGAACCAATATTGCGCCATCATTAAAGAGGTAGCCGAGACCATCGTAGGCTACCTTGCACCGCTAAAGTACGACTGAAAAAATTGACAGACAATGCACACCTACAAGTACCTTCCCAGCAACGCAAAACAAGAGCTGTTCGGGCCAGAAGAAAGAAGGAAAACAAGAACTTGGGTAGAAAGAAAAGGCTCCACGCAATCTCCCAGCTTCAGCCCGGAATGCAGGAAATTCGAAACAGTGAAGGAAACTTAGCCACCGAAGCAAAGGGAATAGTAAATGTATTTCAGCGAAACTTCCGAAGCTGCTTAATGGTCATCAGGTGGAGACAGTGATAGAGCCAGAAGAGATCCCGCTTCCAGTGACTGATTAGATTGTGGATCCTTCAATCTAGTTCTGGAACGGGTAATTCCGAAGGTAGGTGTTAACACCGAAGGCACCATCTTCAACAAATCTGTCCAGCTGATGGACAATATCGCCATTATCGGTCGTTAACAGCGCGCCCTCATAGAGGCATTTAAAACAATTAAACAAGGGAAACGAGAGGACCTTCTTCAAGTAGGACAAGATCAAGTACATGTTGTCAAGAAACTAAAGCATCTGTCCAGTACCCTAGGACAAAACGTTACCGTTGACAATAGCAACCTCTGAGTGGTTAAGGAGTTTACTAAACTTGGAATAAACTTCAACTCCACGAATGACACACTAGTGGAACTGCACATTCCGCGAAGGCCTACACTAGGAAGCCGCTACTACTTCAATTTGACTTAAACTCTATGAGCTGTATCAGTCCAGAAAGTCAAAACACGTCAAATACACTGGCTCCACCAAATCGAGCAAATCATTAGTAATGGTCCGGGGATCTTCGAATCACAGCCCCCAGGTTCGAGGCGATTGATCCTCCGCTTTAAGGTTTTCGCTATGACGAATGGTAGCTAAAAGACGCCTTTGTACTACATCCGTGACTAGCAACCTTGCCAACATGTTTACTATAATCAGACGCAAGTCTGTCGATATTCAAGATCCCACAGTGCGCCAACAACTCAGGGGCCATGTCAGCCTAGGAGTGGTGACAATCAACAGATCTGAGCAAACAACTGTGGATGAATACTTTAGATCTGTGAAAAATGAAAAGGTTTATCAGTATGTTAAAAGACAAAGTCACAAACCACAGTACATTGACAGGTTATTGACAGACTCCAGGAGATAGATCAGGAAGCGTATTTCATTCAAAGATCTAGCTTAGTGTAAGACGCGATAAGCGCAACCACATCAATGTCCTAACTCCACAAGACGAAGAGCCAGTAAATCGGTGCGGCAGAAGGACCGTTTATAGTGTTGCCAAGAACCTTACAGAGGGATGCAGCACCAAACAGCATCCTGTAAAAAAATATGTATAGTTACCTACTTATAACGGATGAGGACCAGCTCAGAAGATGGTGGGAGCTTAACCATATAGACGACAGGGCGAGTGTCCCTAACCAAAATGAATCATCTGAAGTAGCAAACTTCATCGCACTAGCCCCCTAGCAATACAGAGATTGCAATCGTGATAAAGGCCCTCTAGAAGAACAAAGCGGTATGCATTGATGGAATTTCCGTGGAATTTTGCCAAACTGCGCCAAATACATCGGCAGAGCTACTGCTGAGACCCACCCTGGCTAACACATGGGAAAATGAGCGTTTTCCGGAGGAGTGGAATCAGCAGATGATTGTCAAGTTGCCGAAAAGCACAATAATAGTGAAGCTAATTCTGGACGGGATCAAAGCACTCGTAAATTTAGGCCAGGCTTTAGCTCTGGATCCTTCTGCAACGATGATATAAACACCTCGCGGATTATCGTAGAACAATTCGTCGAGTATAAATCTCCGCTCCACCTGCTTTTTATCGATTTCGAGAAGGCTTTTGATAGAGTGAACTGGAAGTTTATATGGAAGGCCTTGCGCAGGAGGGTATTCCTGCTAAAATCGTTGCTATTATAAAGGCTACGTAGAAAGGTGCAAAATGTCGTGTTCAACACAACGGAAAGTTATCAGAAGCCTTTGAAGTCCAAAGCGGAGTTCGGCTGGGTTATATTTTATCACTGCGATATTATCCGCGCAGCACTCTGTCGGAGGAAAGCAGATGTGTTCAGTGGACAATCACATCTTAATAACGCTGATGATATCTGCTTGCGAACAGGGTTTTGGAACTACACTAAATTAGTCAGAATCTGGGAGCTGAACCCAGAAGAGTGGGCCTTAAAGTAAATGCAGCAAGAACCAAAGTCCTTGGTTTTTTAGGCCCTTTCTCCCAACTTAGCATTGCTGGACAGGAGGTCGAGGAAGTGCAGAGCTTTCCTTATTTGGGAAGCACCATCCGAATCGGGAAGGCAAAAGCTGCTTCGGAATGTGGTTTAAGGGGTGGAAAAGCATTGTTTACAGCACTAAGACCAAGTTGCGATTGTTTCGCTCCAATGCCGAGTCAATACTACTGTATGTGTGTAGTACTTGGAAGTTGATCACAGCAATCCTTCGTTAACAGATTGTCTGCGCATCATTTTGAGAGTATTTTGGCCGAAACGAATCTCAAACGCAGAGCTGCACATAAGAACAGGGCAGGGGCCAATCGACAGCGCAATAAGAGGAAGCAAATGTTTATGGGTTGGTCACACCTCAAGGCGCAAAGACAATTCCATTGCAAAGCACGCCAGGCGACGGAACCCCCTTACCAAGTCAGGAAGAAGAGTTGGCCGCCCAAGACAGACATGGCGCAGAACAGTTGAGGACGAATCGAGGACACTTGGAAAAAGTCGGAAAGAGCTGAAGCACGTTACAGAAAACCGAACAAAATTGCGCACAGTAGTTATTGACGCCCTACGCACCCCTAAGGGGTCACAGAAACTAACTAACTAACTTAGCCTAGACCAACAGGATGCCCGGGATCGAAAACAGTGGAGCGAATCCGATGCATTCCGACATTGACAAATTCCAAAAATTTGTGGATGGCTTTTTTTAATCTCTGACGGCTCTGTCTAGGGGGAAACGAAACTAGAGGGTTGCATGAATGTCTGACACACTTGATGCTTTGGAGGAAATATTCTTACCATTTGAGGAGCACATAATACTGGCGGTTTCCTAAGTATTCTAGGTAGTAATTCCTCTAGATTTGGGAGCTTATTTATTAGCTTAAACAATTCTCCGTGTGCCAATATCTGGTGATGTTGGGGTCTGATCGGCATTGGCTCTAGACAACAATAACTTTTTCTGCGTGTTTAGATCACATTGCGAATCCATCAATTTGTTAGAAAGTTCTTACTGCGACGTAAAGCATTGAAGTTAGTCACTTCTGCGACTCGTATTTCACTTATCTCTAAGACGTTCTAAATTGGTTCGATTCGAGTTGTAAAGTGTTCGTTTTCTCATTATCCACACCCGTAATTCAACTATGACTATGTTCGACATTTCCCGTGTGAGCCTCTTTCCCGGGTTCGATTCCATACGTTTGCTTTACCTATACGCATCCATGTGGCGTGGCAGCTTGTCAGAGTGGAAACTTTGCGGAGTGACGATTTCTAAAAATCGTGCCACAAGGGTCTTAGCTCTAGGGCTTTTCCTTGCGCGAAGAAAGTGTGCGTATCCCGTCTGTATAGCGTTTTCTGTTTTTTGTTTTTTATTCATCTATGTTATATGTCACCGAGCTATTCCTTCTACCTTTGGAATCCTGCCATCTTCATGACTTGGGCTTTGATTGCAGTGAATACGTATTCTAACGAACACCTAAAACTTGTGTTTCTACATTCTGATATATTCGCCTACGGATATCTCAGACGCCACAACAATGGCGAAACAACAACAATGAGGAGATTTAACAGAAATGCCGCAACTGACGTGCTGGGTTTCACCAGCCTACCACCACCACGAAACCCCAGGTTTGATGATGAGTGCCGGCAAGCACATGTAGCAAAATAATATACGTACAAAGCGACAGTGCACAAAATAACGAGAGGGACTCGTGAGCGTCGACTTCTCCGGTGAAAAAAGAAAGAGCCTTAGAAGCGCGCGATCGAGGAAATGGTAAAAAGAACGTGTCAGGGTAATAAGACACGAACGGAAACCTGTAAAGATGAACTAGGAAACCTTGCAGTAGTCACAGTAGGTGCTGAGGATATGGAAAAACCATTTCTGCAGACTGCTAAACGGCGAAGAAGGAACATATTCGGCTGTCAGGCAGAGCGAACCATTCAATATTGACGATGCAAGTCAAGAATTCCGTCCACCCGACCAAAATGAAGTGAGGATAGCAATATCTAAACTGAAGTCGAGCAAGGCTGCCGGGCCAGACGGCCTACCCGCCGAACTATTTAAGGCACCAGGAGATGACCTGGTAGAGAGCATACACCAACTTATTTTCAACATTTGGTCAGATGAATGTATGCCTGATGAATGGAACCTCAGCATCGCTTGCCCGGTTCACAAGAAAGGAAACCATCTAAATTGTCTGCCGTATTGTACGAGCGCCTGAAACCATTTGTCAACGATCTGATTGGACCCTATCAATGCGGTTTTAGGCCCTGTAAGTCCACAATCGACCAAATATCCGCAATACGGCAGGTCCTGGAGAAAACCCAAGAAATTCAGATCGACACTCACCACCTTTTTATCGATTTCAAAGTTGCATATTACAGCATCTACAGAGATGAACTATACAGAGCCATGTCTAGTTTTGGCATCCCTGCCGAATTCGTCCGCTTGTGCAGGATGACGATGGAGAAAGCTCGCTACTGCACCAAGGTCGGTAACGACCTAACCGAGACCTTTGATGTCAAAAAAGGATTTAGGCATGGCGACGCGCTGTCATGTGACTTCTGCAACGTCACACTTGAAAGAATTGTGCAAAGATCACAAGCCAACACACAAGGTACCGCTTTGGGCTGGGAAGCCAACTATATGTATACTAAGGCCGTCTCCAGAACAGCCAAGGAAACTCTAATAATCCCAGTCCGGATGAAGATATCCTTGGGCGTTTTGGAAGAAAAATTCTTCGTAAGATATTTGGTCCCGCATGGGTTGACGGGTTCTGGAGGACACGATTCAACGATGAATTCTACTAGCTGTATAGCGACATCGGCGTGGCCAAAAAACTGCGCATGAACACCAACGCTCCAGCCCGCAGAATTTTCGACTCTAATACGGAGGGACAACGCAGTAGAGGAAGGCCTCGCCTTAGGTGGAAGCGACCAAGTGGAAGCGACCTCGACCAACTTGCGGTGCGCAACTGGAGGCAGTTAGCCAAAGACCGAGCTAATTCGGAAGGCTTATTGGTTGAGGCAGAGGTCCACCCCGGACTATTGCGCCGCTTAAGTAAGTAAGTAAAATATATTCGCCAGTGTCATGGTCCGTCAGAACACACATAGAATGTAGCCTACTCACTCGTTACTGCTCAAATTTGGTAAACGGATATATGTACTCCAATTTTTATTGTGTACATACCAAAAGAAAACATCGACTTTTGGACAGTACTCAACTTTGACCTGGGTTTTTCTAATTTTCTAATCTGTTTTATGTCATCAAACTTATCTATTAAATAGAAATATGTAACTGCCCCATTAACAGAATAATTTTAGTATCCCGTGATTGTAATTGCACGAGTAATCACCACTTAGTATCGCCATTAGTAAGGTCATCAAAGTGCACAACCCCCTCCACGACGGACCAGAACCTTGATTAATACACCAATACAATGAAACAATTTGAGCCAACTTATAACAAATTATTCGCAAGCTGAATTTCAATTTAATGAAAGGCATGCGAATGCAACAGTAGCGGCTGAGGCAGTGCCTGTGGAAGCATCTGTGGCATCGGCAATGGCAGCGGGTAATAAATGCGGGGAAGCACATATCCACAACATTCCTGGCACACTGACTAGCACACTTGAAGCGGAACGCACGTTTAACAATTCCGAAGTCGATTGCATTCTAAACAATTCGATTGTAATCTCCATTTGGACACTCTGTCATGCCAATAAGGCCTCGAGAATCGCAGGCTTTGTGTTGGAAAAATTCTAGAGAATTTCCGATGAGCGATGGTGATGATGATGCCTCCGATCACATCACCGATCATCATCATCATCATCAGTATGATGAGTCATTCGGAAAAAAAATAATCAAAAATTGGTTATGATCTATGCCTAGCCTGGCGACGAGCTAGTGGCTGGTGGGATTTAGTTTCGAATTACCGGATGGAATCGTGTTTTTTTGCTTTTGATTCTCTTCGTTAAATTGGTTGTGTAAGGCACAATGACAGAACACGATTAGTGTTATTAATATTTTATACAGAACAGATACTCGTACTTTGTATCTGATAGTGAAAAAAACATCCATTCAACTCGCTTTGAGATCAGTTTTGTCGGGGTGCAAGTTCTCAACGATACAATCTGGAGTTCCCAGGGTTTGGAGTATCTTTGGTGTTAATAGCACGGTTATCTATATTTTTTCTGTAATCTGAAGAGGTACTTGTATCTGTAGATTGGGTTGTGCAACAATGAGATACGAAATAAAATTCACATTCACACGAATTTCCATTTTTGGAGGAAAACAGCGATTATATGGTCAACATGTTGTATTATGAGAAATACGTATTCGTAAATGGAAACGCATTTCAGACTAACCTGTCTGAAATGAGAGATGGATGGAACTCATAACGTGTCCAATTTAACTGACGGATTCGGAAAATACGATTTGTATACGTGATTCTTATGTCAGAGATGAAATATCGCTGGAGTCACTGACGATTTAGTTAATTCTTTGAAAATCAAAAGATTGGAGGGTGCAGAAATATTTAAAAAAAAAAAAAATTGGACTAATGGAGAGATTTTCAAAATACACCCTGAATGACTCGGACTGCAACCGACTTCAGACTTCTATAATTTCCAAACCGTTCATGACAGCGAGCTCAAATTTTGACACATGACAGATAATTTTATTATTTACAAGCCTTTTAAACGATTTGCGTCTCAGTTGTGTTGAAAAATTTTTATCCGCGATGGAATCCAAACGTGATAGTGTGATTGGTTTATATTTGACTGGAAAACAACAAGTAGCTATCGCTGGAGCCCTCCAGCATCTCAACGTGAATAAATCATTTGTGTCTCGAACCATAGCTCGTTACCGTGATACTGGCAGCGTTGCAAAACGCCATGGAGGTGGTCATAAAAAAACAGCAACATCGGCAGCAATGGTTCGGAAAGTGAAGGCTCGAATTGAGCGAAATCCGCTTCGAAGTGGAAGAAAAATGGCTCGTGAGCTCAACATATCGTTGGAACGAATGCAACACATACTGAAAAATGAGCTTGGGCTCAAGCCATGGAAGTTCCAAAACGCACACAATCCTACACCGCAACAAAAAAAAGTTAGAGTCGAAAGAGCGAAGGAGTTGCTACGCTTGCACGAAAGTGGTGAGTTGCCGAAGTTGGTTTTTTCCGATGAGTCGCCATTTGTTATCGAGCAATATATCAACAAACAAAATGACCGAGTTTACTTGTCAGAGAGGTCCTTCGAAAATTTACACCTTCGGGCGGCCACCAGAAAGCAGGCAGCACCGATGGTGATGGTTTGGGCCGCCATAACCGCCGATGGTCGCCCTCCGCTCGTATTTTTGGACCGTGGCGTCAAAATTAATGCGATCGTATACCGTGAAACTGTCTTAGAGGCAGTATTGAAGCCTTGGGCAAATAATCATTTCGGTCAGAAACCGTGGACATTTCAACAAGACTCGGTACCGTCTCACAAAGCGCGCTTCAACCAAGATTAGTTAAAAAACAATGTTCCACACTTCATTCCTTCGACACAATGGATTGCAAATTCTCCGGATGCAAATCCGTTGGATTTCTCTGTCTGGGGTTTGAAGGCGAAGGTTGGCACTAAAAAAATACCAAAGTTTGGACCACCTCAAACAAGCACTTCGCCGAGAATGGGCCAAAATACAGCGGAGCCACTTGCGTGCAGCGTGCGATGCTTTCTTTGGCCGTCTCAAGGCCATTATTCGCGCCAAAGGTGGACATCTTGAAAACTACCGATACAATTTGAAAATTGATGTATTTTCCAACATTTATCAAAAAATAAAAAAAATTATAGCATTTTAAAAAGTTGGAGTTCGAGTCATTCACCCTGTATTGACGGGGTTCTCCAAGGATGGCACTTACTACAAAAAGAAAAAGCGCCATGAATCTGGAATAAAGGTACAAGCTGAGTGATATTAATTTGAGTTTTTTTTTTTTTTTGGTCGGAACAGAGTACTTAAACAAAGAATTAGTCGATTGTACTCCTTTTACTGAAATTTCTCAGCCATTCGCAGTAAGATGAGTGTGCGCTTCAGTGATAACGAGCCTACAGGGTCATCACCTCGGCGATTTCATTTCCTGTGAACCCATTGTGACCTAGGACCCGACTCCTCTGAACGAAGTCTTACATTGTCGAACTGGGTTGGACATCGTGAGAAAGTTCCGCAAGGCTTTACGCGCAGATGCTTCACCCCCTCCACAGAATCTTCACAATATAGTTCATTGCCATCAGAATTGCACACATCTCTCCTTGAAGACAGGCGCAAGTTTGACTAACGAGGAATGAAATCGAACGTTGTCGTCGAAAGACATCAGCATCCTAAATCGGTTTTGGGGCCACCCGTGGAGACTCGACTACATTCCTATCTCGGTTTAGATTCTGCCCGAAATCACAGCGTAAGTCAATTTCGTGTTATTAAAGCAACAGGAGTTGTGGTGTCATTTCATCTGACCAGAACCAAAAGACAGACAGCGGCAAAGGTGAGCAAACCTTCGATGTGTGTTCTTTTCTAAAGACCACATATTTTTAAACGGAAAATAGCTTTGAAAGTGTTGCCCATGGTATGAGTGTTAAGGGGATGGAGATCAGTTCGTCTGGGCAAAGCCGCCATGCAGGCGAGACAGACAGAATATAATAGACCTTATCATGGCCGTGTAGATCCAGAGTACCCTCCTTAATATCAAGCCCATTGTCGGACAATGACATTGACGGCGTCTTACACTTTTTTGTTGGAGAAACGGGCATTTACGAGTATGTCTCCAAATACTAGTTGAGTCAGACCAATCAGTTTCCTCATTCTCGTTAAAACAACCTCAATTTTGAAAGGATTGATTGAAAGCCCATTTCGAATGCACCAATTGTCGATCATGTCTAGAGCTACATGTGCTTTAAAGAAAACAGTCGCTAGACGTCATCCACACTAGTACAGCTACAGAATTATTAAGAGAGTTAAGCATCTTCAAATTCAGCCAGCAGATTTTGAGGCGTATTCTTGCAGAATCTTATGCGTTTGTAGGCATTTAGTAGCGTTCGGAAAGCAGTTTTGCACACATGAAGCTCGCCCAACATGGAGGGGGCCAGACTGATAGAACTTAAGCCCTCATCTTTCCCTGTTACTGGTCGGCAGGGCTTCGGTTGATATGACAGTGCCATGTTCTTCAAAGTTGCAGCCAGATGATCCATACTTTTTTTGTAGCATAGCCAAATATACCAGATGTTATGGGTGCAAGGCTGTTCAAAAGCCCACGAGCTCCTGTCAGCAAGACATTGTTTCATGGCTTTGTTTCTGCACGGGTGTAGGCCGAGATATTTTCGCAAAATTTCCCACAAAGTGGACGGATTAAGGTTACAATCTTGCGATCGATGGCGAATTGGTAAATCCAAATCTTCCACCACATTTTCATTCGCAGCGGCTGCAGTTCCTTCTGAATCCATATTATGTACTTTGGCGCGTTGTTAGCTTTGCATCATGCAGAGTGTATGTGGCACGAAATTACTTACAACACGACGAAGAGCCGCCTCAGGCGGCTACGTTATCTTCGATACGTTTCGCGAATTGAAGATAGGTTTGAATGATACGGAAACGTTCTTCTGGTTTTAATCTTTTTATGAATATTTGACAAACAATACCAAAGACCTGTCGTAAGCTACAACAAGATCTGAAAGTGATTTCTATTGGAAAATCTTTCAGCAACAAAAAGAGCAACCAATTTGTCGGTCTCATGCAATTGAACTGACAATGTCATCATCAATGCATGACGGAAGCAGATCTTCATACGACAAAATGCATCGTAAAGGATCTATCGCGATCCTCGTAGAAGCAATCGAAATGTAAAATTTCATGATGAAGAACTAGAACACTTTCTCTTGAAAAATACCCAATTTCCTTGCAGAATTTGCGTAGCTCCGTATAGTTCTTGTAGTCTATTTCTCCTAAATGTTTAAAGAAATATATTCCTAGATTATTTATTCACATTTGAACAGTACGTACGTGCCATGTCCGCTTCGGCTGGTATATCATCTTAGAAGCTGCAAATGCTTCTCAGCCGGAGTCTTGTGACTTATTTGCTCTTACGAATGTCCTGAGTAGCTCCCTGTGAAATTTGAAAATTTCGCCAGAACTTTTGATCAAAAAGTAGCCATGGTGCCGTAGATACCTCATTACGTAGATACCATTACTTCTTTCAGGCTCATCCAATCTTCATGTAAGCTCATCAGCTGGTTCATTTCCGCAATATTCTGATACCCAATAAAGTTTCACTGGGTACTGCTTGCATAACGCCTTGAATACTGTGGGACAGCTCTTACTTATATCAGAAATGATTTAACTTGACTGCCATCAGCATCAACGAATAGCTAGAAATATTTATTAGAAGCCAGTCTGGAAGTCGTAAACCACTTTCAGGTCAGAATCTAAGCAGAAGTTGCTAGAACACGTTCCATCCGATGTTTAAGACCCCTGCGTAGAAGGGGTACAGTCCTTTGACTGTATCACTATATTTCTTTGACAATATCAAAAGCGACAGCGGTGGAGTGTCGAATGTACCAACACTTAGTGCAAAGTGCATCTGTGACCGATATTCTAGGCGTTCTTTATATTACGTCTAATTTTCAAGCATCATTTTTCTATTTTTTTTGTTTTTATCGGACTAGGGCGACTCCTTCTTGTTGGGTTCCCCTGGTTTCCAGTAATTTCGCTGGGAAATGTCATCAGAACGACAGATTCCTATTGTATAACTAGAGACACAAGCAGATCCTCAAGCACATTGTTTGAACACCGAACATGATATTAGTCCAGCTGGGACACATCTGATAGACAGCCATGGTAACACAAGATTGATTTGGGAGCTCACAATGTATAAGAAACTCAGGATCAGGAATAGCAAGTTGACAACCACTGACAATTTGTGAACTATTTTACATTCTTGCAAATGGATGCCACATATGGCATATCATTCTCAAAGTTCGAACCACAATATTCTTACCGGTAGTTAGCTCTGAATCTGAAGCCTTAAACCCAGTACTGTATGAAGAGAAAATACTGTAGGAAGTGACAAGTGAAGTAAACTATCTGGACTGCAGCACACCGATTCAGAATATAAATGAACGCGTCGAAGCATTAAATTCCCAAATACAGCTGCAATATTTATTTGATTTGAGGCCCGGGTCAAGCCCGCACAGATTTATTAAGTCTTATTGCAAGCATATTCTTAAAACTAACACTTTCGCTGTTAAAGAAAGTTAGGACGTGAGGCATAATAATTTTCTTGAAGGAGAGTTTTCTGAGATGGTAGTCGAAGAGAGGCAGAATATCGTTAGCTTCACGAAGCATTCTAGACATTGGCTCCAGGTGTCCGTAATTCGTGCTGTGAAGATTGAGCCGGGAAAGTGGCGCAGACCTACCATTGCGTGGGTTGGTGTTAAAAGAAATAAGTTGAAGTAAGGAAGGACAATCGATATTGCCAACTAGGATCTGATGAATAAAGAGAATATCGGCAACTTTTCGACGTATAGTCGATAATCGATCAGTGTATGGTGATAAGTTTTGGCTATCATCCCAGGGAAGGCTACGTAAAGCAAATCGTAAAAACCTGCGTTGAACAGCTTCTATTCGGAGGATGTGAGTTCTGTAGTAGGGTGACCAAACTTGGCTTGCATATTCAAGAAGAGGCCTAACAAAGTTTATGTAAAGGGATTTGAGATAACACCTAAATCACGCAAGTCATTCACTAAGGGAACAGGCAGATTAAAGATTAGATAGCAGCGAGGTGAAGTAAGAGAGCGCTTTTATAGCCTGACACGTATTGACATTAAGCTCAAGGAAATTCTTCTGACACCAAGTACAAAACCTATCTGAGGAAGATGATACGCAGGGTGTCCCCTAATTCGTCAAGAATAATTTCGGAAATGATTCTTGGGTACATTCTAAGAAAAAAAACAATCGTTCTACAGTAAGGGTCTATCTCCAATGTTGACATCATTTCTCGAGGATTTAAGAAAAGGCTTACTTTGGTGTACCCTGACTCATATTAACGGAAATTAGTCTGTTAGTACTAATGGTAGAAATTTCGTTTAGGACTTTATTTTTAGAAGAATTACTAGCCTTTGTAACTGCGTTTGAGTCTTCAGATATCCAATTTCTAACCCTGTTCCCAGTGCTCAAGAAGAAGAAGAAAAACAAAAACAAAATTCCCAGGGTACTTTGGCTATTAACATTCACATTGAACAGGTACTGTTTCAGGGTGCATCTATTACGCTTCTGGGCTCACACTAATGACTTGAGATATGTTGGTTGTAGGTCAAGTTTTTTTTTAGTTGCGCTACGTCTATTTGTACAGGGTTTAGTTGCAAGTCTGTTTGTTGTGCACACTATCTTACAACGACTCAGAATTTGAAAGTTGTCACTCAGAAACGAAGCAATATCCAGTAGAGTAGAACTATATAAGGCTTTGCCATTTGAACTTAAGTCATCAGTCAGTCAATACAGACCTCATCAACAAAATATAAAAAAAACAATCAAAATGTTCAAGTTGGTAAGTTGGCAAAGTTTCGCGAAAATATTTTTTTTTTGTTTTCTTTCCAATTTGTACGAGCATTTCCTTTTTTTTAAAAAAAAAAAATGTAGGTGGTATTGTCTGCTCTCCTTGCTGTAGCTTTTGCCCGTCCAGGATATTTGGGATCTTCAGTGGTTATTGGAACACCCATTGTTCGAGAGCACTCTCTTGAAAACGTCGGTGCTATCGTCAATACTGTGCCAACTGCTGTTTCCCATCAGAGTTCGACAGTTGTCCATAACTCAGGACATGTTGTTGAACCAATCATTGCTCCAGTTGTAAAGACCTATGCTGGTACTCCAATCGTGAAGGCTGTCGGCAGTCCATTGGTGCATACATATGTTGCCGATCCATGGAACTATGTTTCACCTCAACTCTATGCTTCACCACTGACCTACTCGGCTCCTTTGAGGTATGCTACTAGTTCGTAAATTCTTCAGCGTGGGCACATGGACCGTTAAATAAAATTAAAATCAGCAACTATCAAGGTAGTTTGTGTTCTTTTGATAGTCGGTAGCTGAGTTTAATCTCAGTTGTTCAATTACTGGGAAGGATGACTTAAATTCGGCCCAATTAGCATGCGGGTCTAAAGTTGCGACATGGCATTTCAAAATAGCCATTGGCTGCGGAAGAGAGAAATTCTTGAATCAGCAAATCTGCAATTAGTCACAAGATCACCATCCATACCACGGTTCAGTTGGCTGTGCTTATAATGCAGCGAAACCTCTTGAGAGACTCCAATAAATTAAATGAATTTTAGCTATTGTAACCCGAAAGGGAATCATATTTTGAATATGAGTATGCTTCTCGAGTCGGGCAGACTAGAAGTTGCTTCAGATTCCATTAGCGTTTTGTGATAAGTGCTGATAGAGCTGGAGCCATGCGCAGTATGTGCTTCTATCAAAGAAAAATTCTTGGCGGCGAATGAAAAGAGGGAAAGATCATAAGAGGGCAATCTTTCACAGCACGAGGAACTAGAGTACGACGGCTTTTAGTTGCTGTATCTGGACACAAATTGGTTTCTAGAATACGAGTATAACCGCGCTCTTGGAATGGGAAAGCGTACCTTCTGATTATGACAATTACAAATAGCTTCAAACGACGCGTGGGCTTATTTGATACAAACCAAATTTTTTTTGGAATTGAGCCAGATTAAGTTGGCTTGGGCCCAAAACATTCTCACGCTCAGGTAGTTACAATGCGTTTCCACTAAGAAAACACCCTCGAAAACAACAATGAACTCGGAGTTAGCTTGATAGTTATTCACCGTTAAATAGGCCGTCGAGAGTTTATTACATTGGCTGCAACATCAGAAAGAGATTCTCTCAAGATTCTCATCATACAGTCAACAATAAAGCACCCACCAGAGATACATACGATCGTTGTAATGGAGAACCAAACTTCTTGAGCAAGTTTCGAAAGCTTAGGGCGCAGATACGAGTATGTAATGGACGAACAAAATCTCCTTTAAAAGAAATCGCCTTTAGGTAGGTAACATGTTTGAGCCCAGTATTTGTCATAAAACCAGAAAAAATCGACGTATCGACAGCGGAAAATGTTGTGCCGAGAAAGAAGGCGTAGAATTGCCAGAAGACAATAATGTTTGCAACTTCAAATTATATCGGTTCGGGGATCTCGCAAGTTGAAATGGATACGCGAGTATAGTATTGCAACATCGACGGCGTAAGCGGCAAGAATGCTTGAACGTCATTTGGCTCGCTTGTCGACAACGCGCTTCAATTCATTTCAAGTGTCCTCGATTCGTCTATAATTGTTCTGCGACACATTGCCAAGCCGCGTTTTCTTGGCGGCTTTAGGTGTCCGATCCATTGTAATTTTTTCTATGGTGTCCATAGAATTTTGACCTGTCCTTGTATACAGCTACTCATGTGAAATCCGGTTTGGCTAGGAAATTCTCAGAATGGTGCTAGTTACTTTCCAAGTTTGGCTTTTGTGCTGTAAATGTTGCTTTTCGGACATTAGAAAACATGTTGAACGTAGATTTTCTCGTCCTGATTCTTCTGCTTACGTCAAGTTCGGTGCCGCCATACCATTTTTCTTTTGAGACCCAGCAATGTTAAATTGGATAAAACAACTTAAAATGGTTAACGGCGTAGGTTTTGGAGACATTTATTGTAAGCGTTAACATGTTCGGATTCTTTGTCGTTAAACCTGTCGTACTCCGTTTTGGATTTCGAAATCATCTGACCACTTATCATTGTATCTTTACATTTATACGTGGACTCAACAATAGCGATGATTTTGATGACTTGTCCGACATCGAGAGCGGAATGGGTGTTCTTTGATCCTACCTAGCTGGGTGTTCAAATCTGCCGATTATTTCTGTTCCTAAAACCAGATGGTCTATGAACTGTTGGCACACTAATGGATCCCGAATTATACCGGTATAAATATGTTGACGCGGTTTTTATAAATGAAAATAGCATGAAGGTACGAGTATGCTTAAGTTAGCATAAGAAGGCAATATTGCCCGTTTCGAACTTTAGAAGATCGACTGCTAAATCATTGGCTAATCGGTTTGTAATCGAATTTCGCTGACTATCAGATTAGACCCAGTTGATCTTGTTGAAGTTCCGGTGTTTCAACATGAACCGCCGATGGCATTTCAAGAATCAACAAACCGCCTGCCGTACTCATTTAGATTTCAGTGCTCACTCACTATGTGTTTGAAGTTAAAATATTCCAACACCTTAACTATAGCTAATTGTAGTCAGCATTTTAGTTACTTACTTTGATGGCACTACAATCCGGGGCGGGCCTGAACCTCTAACAATAAATCTCACAGTTAGCGCTGCCATATAAACCACACTCCCAGTTGGTTGAAGAACACTTGCACTTCTGCACGACATTTAAGGTGCGATCTTCCTCTACTTTTACTACGCACTGACTCAGGGCTAGAGTCAAACTTCAAACAGGAACATTGGTGCCCGTTTTCTCCTCATGTTCTAACCGTCTTAATCGACCGATAAATACTTTTCGACCAGGCCGATGTAGCTGTGGAGCTCTTAACTTATTACTCAGATGGCGCTACAGATTAGTTCAGTCTAGTGTAAAATAGTTCAATTTTATTTATTCCAATCACATTTGCGGCGAACCTTTACCTCATCTAACAAGTCTCTCCACTTCAGACGAGGCCTTCCTCTAGTGCGTCACCCTCCTGGCTAGATTCGGAAACTCTATGGGAGCATTGGTGTCTATGTCCACCCACCAAAGGCGACTGACGCGCAGATTTCTGACTAGGTCGATGTCGCTGTACAACAGGTATAGCTCGTCACTGAATCTTCTCCTCCAAAGCCCGTCAACCCAGGACCCAATATTTTTCGAAGGATTTTTCTTTGATAGGGTCCATGCTTCTGCGCCATAAAAAACGACTGAGATAATAAAAGTCTTATAGTTTTTCGGGATAGGGACTCAGGTCTTGCCTTCTTAGTCCAAAGAAACAGCGATTGGCAAAAGTGATTCTTCGTTTTATTTCTAGCGAGGTGTTGTTGGCAGAATCTATAGCACAGCCAAAGTAGACAAAGTCACTTATCTCAAAATTATAGCTGTCGACCGAGACTTTCTGTCCAATTCATCGATTTTGTGCGTCCCTTGTTATTGACAGCATATTCGAGTACTTGGTTTTGCCCATTTTAATACCAGCGAATGCACAGATGACAGTCCGTTGAGATCTGCCAATCTTACCAATATCATCAGCGTACACCAGCAGTTGCACAGACTTTTGAAAGATTATGCCTTTAATGTTCGCTTGTGAGTTCCACACAATTCTTTCAAAGATGATGTTAAAGAAGTCAGATGACAGTGCAAAACTTTGTATAAAACCTTTTTAGACATAAAAGCTCTCAGTTTAGTCATTACCGATCTTAAGGGGGGCAGCGAGCGTTCTCAATCGTCATTCTGCACCGAGGGACGAGCTTGGCAGGGATGCCAAAACTAGACATTGTTCTATATAGCTCGTCTCTATAAGCGCTGTCATATTGCGGCCTTAAAATCAATGAAAAGATGGTGGGTATCAATTTGGAATTCTTACATTTTTTCTAGAATCTGGCGGAGTGCGAAGATTTGGTCGATTGTGGACTTTCCGGGTCTGAAACCACACTGACAGGGGCCATTCAGGTTGTTGACGAAGGGTTTCAGACGTTTATACAGTATATCTCTTCCTCGAAAGGCTGTCAACGATATCTTTATCTGGCTTCGTTAACGTCAATATATTGGCATCAAGACATGACTGGGTTGTATTTAGACCCTTCTTAGTGCTTGTTTACAAGATCTTACTATTCAATAGCAAATGATCAAGTGAGTAGCTTTTCCGTTGGTTGCTGATGAGATGTTATTTGCAGAGATAATAATAAACAAAGTCCCTATCACCTGAACGTTATAGCTGTCTTTTGCGACGTTCTGTCTTAAGCAGCTGCCTCATGCCACATATAAGCTCGAGTTCAGCTTTTTGCTTAAGTATGTTGGTACAATGTTCCTCATCGGCGAAACCTATCCGCCAGCATTTGAAAATCTATTTCGGCTCATGGCCGCATGAGCTCTCTCTAAAGTATTCGAAATCTGACGTTTTGAGGATCTTTTTTTTGTGAATTGCGGAGGATCTTCTTGTTCCAGAATCCGATCGGTGCCCGCACACGTTTCGCCTCATTGAGCATCATCTAAGGGACACTAGGAGACGTTCCTTGGCTTCGCATTTTCGAAAGAAATTCTCAAATCGCACTGTGAGGAATCGTGAAATGTGCGGGTTCCTCTAGCAAAGATGAAAGTTCCTCGGTTAGAGAAGTTCTTTCGTAATTAAGTGAAACAGCTTCCACAAAATCCAATTCCAGTCGTTGCCATCTAATTCAGAATGGTGTCAAAGAACTGGGAATCCGATTTTGCAGGACTTTCCAGAACCTGAAGCTGTATTAGAAAACACAGACTGGACAGTGATTAAGTGAGAAGGTAAACTACAAATGTTCGACACTGACCGGCGTTGACAAAATTTACAAAATTGTTTCCCCTTTGTTATAAAAATTTTGGATATCGGTAACAAAGTGTCACTTAGTGTCCTGATGCAAGTTGCCTTATATTTCACTTGCAGATGCTAGCTTGCATTCAACCCCGACAAATGAAGGGGCACCTAAGTAATACAAGGGTTGATTGAAAAGTTTCCGACCGCAACGTAAAGATAGCGGCACTTGTCAATAAAAGCTGAATGCTAGTTGTGCATCTTTTGGCAGTTACTTACCGAAGTTTCAGTCATTTTGAGTGAGTCGATGTGAGTGTTTTTTGTGAAAATGGAAAAAATTGAGTATCGAGCTGTTATTAAATTCTTGTTTTCAAAAGTCAATACGCCTACGCAAATCTGTGTATGGAGACTCTGCACCATCATTTACCACAGTGAAATTTTGGGCAGCTGAATTTAAACGTGGCCGTAAGAGCTTGGGAGATGATGAATGTTCGGGACGTCCAAAAACTGCAACCACTGACGATAACATTGCTAAAGTTAGACGACCGCCGAATTAACGTAAGAGCGATATAGGGGTTATGAAATTGTCCAAAGAACGTGTTTGTTATATATCAAGTCAAGATTTAGGCATGAGAAAGCTGTCCGCGCGTTGGGTGCCGCGTTTGCTTACGTTAGACCAAAAACGTGTTCGAATGAACATTTCCAACTCTCTGTTGGCGCAGTTTAGGCGCAATAAATCTGAGTTTTGGCGCCGATTAATTACTGTAGATGAAACTTGGATACACCATTATATGCCCGAAACGAAAATTCAGTCAAAACAGTGGACTGCAAAGGACGAGCCGGCTCCAAAAAAAGCAAAAACTGTTATTTCGGCTGGGAAAGTGATGGCGACAGTTTTTTGGGATAGTAAAGGAGTTATCTTAATCGATTATCTTCAAAAAGGAAAAACCATTACAGGAGCATACTACGCATCATTACTTGCCAAGCTGAAGGCAGAAATTGCTGAAAAACGGCCACATTTGCAGAAAAAGAAAATCCTGGTTCACCAAGACAACGCGCCGTCTCACACCTCAGCGGTTGCCATAGCGAAAATCCATGAATTACGGTTTGAACGTAAGGCGAATGGTCAGCCTTATTTACCAGATCTAACCCCAAGCGACTTCTTTTTGTTCCCTCATCTAAAAACTGCGCTCGGAGGACAGAGATTTTCGTCAAATGAGGAGGCAATCACCTTCGTGAACAATTATTTTGCAGAGAAAAAAAACGCCAAGTACTATTTGGGCGGGTTAGAGAGATGGGAGCATCGCTGGGAGAAGTGTGTGGAGTTACAAGGAGACCATGTAGATTCGTGGTACAACTATAGAACTGACATATGGGCGAAGAGATGGTCTGCGAACTATAGCTATAGTCGGCCTTTAGCTTAGGACTTTAACTCTACAATTCATACTCAAATTTACAGGAAATATGTTCGTCTTCTATTAGGGCTATGGTTGACTTTATGTTGCCGTTGTCCCAAAATTTGCTCCCTAAAGCTGTGAGCTGAAGAAAAATTTGTCTCGGGACTCTGCGACTGACTGCACTCCTTCGTTGTTCGAATGTGTTCAAAACAATGACTGCATCCACATCATCCAAGCATTGAAACTGAATATTCCTAAGATTCTTGAACAGGAATCACACATCGTTGCCTTCTACTGCATTCTAGCTCATGCAGATCGAATTCATCAGCACCATCAGCTTGATGTCAAATTTTCAAATCAATAGCCATCCAACAAATTCACTCTCAGAATAGCACGTGACAATTAGTATCTAAAATTCTTTGACCTTGTCCGATTGTTAACGAGTTTGCCTCAGCACCTAGCACCCAGTTGATAATTTGCATAGTTACTTAGCGGGTAAAAATAAATGAAACAAAATTGCGCAGATAAGCACACGTAAATGAATAAGCTAGCCTCCCTTCACCCATCTGTCAGTTACGTAAACATAAATCACAATCTAACAGTTTTGCATACACCCCAGTAGAGGGTTGATTTGTTGCTTCTACGAATAGCCATCGAATCGACAAGCCAGGCAATTGCACTCAATGTCCGGCTTTAAAGATACACTCACACATCTATAGAGCAACGGATCCATATCCCGGATTCTACCGTGCATGACCATTTATTATTCATGTCACTTTGGGGTTGAACTAAAGTCATTGTCCAGCAGCAAACCTCCTTTATTAATAATCCCGACCGTCGTCGACCGTCGTCGACCGGCACCTCCGTACGCAGGGATGCAAATAAAAAAAAAAAAAAAAAAAAAAAAAAAACTCGTCAACCCCAGAGTGAATTGTACTCGTGAAACCAGCACCAGGGGCAGCAGAGTTACATGCGGGAGAAAAGCTAGACCCACTGATGGGTGCTAAAGAGCTCAAGAGCTCAAGAGCTAAGGATGATGTACATAGAGTAAATGTACGGGTATATGCTTCTCGTGCAATGCTTGTCTCTTCTACGGACTTCTAATTGAGTACGAGTACACTCGTGTGAAATTAAGGAGGCTTGGAGGAGAGATTATTTTATTTTATTTTCATTTTTATTCGAATGTCTCTTAACACGCGATTCTTGGCGTTGGAGTTGGCGTTGGCGTTGGCATTATCGTTGTCGTCGTTCTCAGTGACTGTAACCGTAAAGTTAACCATAAAAGACTAGATCAAGTTAATTTACTGCTAAACCGTTGGATCACGTAGCCATTTATGCCAAAGTTACTGTCGTTTTCCACAGACACGAACACCCATAGATAAACAGATACATTTCATGCATGGGAAACAATAGTTGCCCGACTCTCTACGTTAGGAATACAACTTAAAGGTTATCTGTCACCAGTACACTCGTAGTGATACATACTCTCGTACTCATTCCATCCAATTTGTTGTCAGGAAGTTTTCTCGCCTCAGAATGAGTGTCCGAGTACTCGTATCATCAATGTGCGACAAAATTTGTGATACAGAAAAATACTCGTACAATTGCACTTGACCCTGGAATAATAAAAACCCGTCTCAGGAATTCGAACCTTATAAAGGGTGAGCTACATTAATGGAACTCTAATTGCCAGCACGCCTCATTGCGAATAAAATACATACTCGTACGGCACAACAACATAGCATATGGTGCGCTCAAGGTCAGTGATATTGACGACACGATCACATTGATCAACTACCGTCAGTCCCGTCCCCCCAACAACAGATCAAATCCAATTGAATCGAGTCAACTCTGGAAATCAGAGGGGAACAACAATTTCAAACAAATCCAACTCTAAACGTAAACATCAGATTTTTGTTGAATGAATTTCACGTGAGCCGCGAAATTAATTTGAAATTGGAGAAAAACAAAAACAAAAACAAAATCACTTACTCGGACCGAGACAGGCCGAATTGGAAGTGGCCAGTGGGACGACTAGTGGATGAGCCAACAATTTCTGAAAAACAGATGAATCACCAGCGCTGGTTGTGGTAATAAAATTTTCAACATCGTCATCGACGTAGACGTCGCCTTACCGCATCACACAGATCATGAACTTGAAAATGTTTTTTTTTTTTTTTTTTTTTTTTTATTTTCGAAATAAAAAACAATTTTCAATATCAAGTTTAGCGGGACAGTAAAATGACAGAGGAGAAAATTGACGATAATTTGGAAATTGTGTAGGCGCGGTGAGGAAGTTTAAGTTCCGAACAGTTATAGCACGTGCGGTGGGAGGGTATTTTCTTTTTTAGTCGAAAACATATTGACCTTGCCTAGTACGAGTAGCAGTCACATTGAAGATACACCGTGATAAAGTTTCTGTCAAAAATGGAAAACAAAGATGAGAAACCAGTTTGAAAAATTCAGGCCATATTTACGGGTAGTCAGTTGACACCTCTGAGATAGCAGCAGATGTCAGTTGTTACTTATAGTAAAAATGGAAATTTATGAGTGATGTCTCAAACATGACGCATAAATTGTTTTGGATGAAGGGGGAAACATTTTCGGACAGACATCTGGAAACCATGGTCTATATGGCACCTCATCTAACAACAGACTTAAGTAATTCGATTTTTCGGCGATGCGAAATCCAACAACAGCAAGTCCATGGTTGAGCCGATTTAGATGCAGCAATCGGCGAAGCGAACGATTTTTTAGGGAATCTGTCAATCGAAAAGCGGACAACAAGTCAACATGACACTTGATGTCAATAGGGCAATCTACAGCACCTAAAATGTGTAAGCGACGAAAGCATTAAAATCGTCCTCATGCAGGGGTACCGCCTACAATACAACAACTACGTCCTCATCTACAAGTAACAAAGAGATGAACCAAAAAGCGTGTTAAGGATACAGGAAATACTGTGCATATCCATGAGTACTCGTATATATCAAAACTTTTCTGTGTAACCCATCAGAGAAACTGCTTCTGACGTGATTGGCTTTAAAGCGGCGCCACAAAGAAATCTCTGGTTTGAATGTAAACAGGTACATGCAGCCAAACAAGATGCATACAAAACTACGCCGCAGGAAAGAACGGGAGCTGCTCGTCGGCAATACGACCAGGAAAATAGGGAAGAGCGAATGGAGAGATGTTACTGCAGCAATGACATTCGAAAGTTTTATCAGAGAATAGACAAACATGCCAGGACAGCAAAAATAAACACAGACAACTGTAGTACTCGTAGAGTCGCATTCGGTGCTGAGAATATGGAAAGAATACTTCTGCATTGTATAACGGCAATAATAGTCAAAATACCGCTGTTAGAGAGAATGAACCATTTACCCTGGACGAAGACGACAGAAAATTTCGTCCCTCTAATCTACTAATGCGGCTGCTGGCGAAGGCGGACTGCCCGCTGATACACCACTTCACCTGTACGATTTGTACAGAGGGAAAGCAAAGATTGCACGAACATAGAGTCTCAGAAAGGAGACCCCTTTGATTGAGTAAAGGAATAAGTGAGCATTGGAAACCATTCATAACTGGTCCATATCAGTGCGGTTTCAGAACAGGAAAGTCCACCAACAAACAAATATTCATACTACGGCAGATCCTGCAAAAGGCCTGGGGATTTCTGATCGACAATCAACATCTAAGGGGGACCAGATAGCAATGATAGTTTTTCCAATTATGTTCCAGCAGCTGCCAAACGTGCGGGAATTATTAAAAAATATCCAAATTCCGGCTCAGTTGTAAATACGCAACGTGAATTTCGTCGTAAGGTCGGTCGTCATCATGGCTTCAGTGTGCAGGCAATTCGTCGCACTGGAAAAGTTTGAGCGTAAGTACACCCATTTGGATCTTAAGCCACCAACCAGACCGAGAATGGTGCGAAATGAAGAAAACATAGCCGCCGTAGTGACCGGTATCGAAGAAGACCCAGAAATGTCAATACGGCGTCGATCAGATGAATTGGACATCGCCAGAGACAACGCCATGAGTTCGCTAATTTGGCGCTGGAAACATTGGTCAGAGATTCGGATTTTGGGCAAAAAATCATTTTCTTGGACAAGGCCTATTTTTGGCACAGCGGCTACGTCAACAGGCAAAAGCCAGGCATCAATGCATCCACAAAGAGAGACTGTTTGGTGCGGTTTATGGCATGGTGGCAACATTGGACCTTATTTCTTTCGAAATGAGGAAGGAGATACCGTTACCGTCAATGGTATCAGGCATAGAACGATGTTAACCGATATGGTTAGCGCTCAACAACACCCATATATCCGTGCTGCTGTTCCAACAAGACGGCGCTACAAGCCATACAAGCGACGCAACGCTCGAAATTGTCAAGTCCTTAGTCTACGTTAACAAGCCAACCATTTAGGACGAGCTCGAGGCCAACATTAGACACGCTATTTCCGGAATAACGTCGCATATATTGGACCGAGTCATCAAAAAATGGACCGACGGCTTGAAGCACTGCCAGCGAAGCAGAGGCGGCCATTTGAATGATGTGCTATTCCACACATCATGGCATGAACGTAGCTTTAAAACAATTTCAGAATCAATTTTATATGTCACACCGTTGTTGTTTCATTTAATTTTTTTTCTTCTATCGTTCTTGTCTGGTCACCCTTTACGTGTCACGACAGCGTGGATTGGGACTATGCAACGCCATGTCATCCCTTGAAAACTCTTCAGATTATGCAATATGACCATGGTCGGTAATGAATTAACCGAGACCTTCAATGTCAGGAAAGGTATTAGGCAAGGCGACGAATTGTCATGTGGCTTTTTTACCATCGTGTTAAACTCACTGGAAAACAAAAATTTTACGATCTTTTCCAAGTCCGCACTTGCATACGCGGATGACATTGCTGTTATTGGACGAACGCAGTGAGCCGTGAATAAAGCTTTCGTAAGCGGGAGAGGCATCTACGGATCAAATGTCTGAGATGGCTGGGTTATGTTGAATGAAAGGACACCACAACTCCGGCCCAAAGGGTCTTTGATTCTAAACCCAATGGACGGCGTGTTAGAGGACGACCGCATTTTTGGCGGAGCACGTATGTTGAAGGGGACCACAACGACCTTGGAGTACAGCGCTGGATGCAGCTGGCAAAAGTTCGAGCTAGCTAGAGAGGCTTGTTGGCTGAGTCGCAGGTTCATCCCGGACTGTAGTGCAACCTAAATCAGTAAGTAAGTGAATGGTAAACATCTTCGCATACCTCAGCACACATTACTCACGGTAGACCATGGCCGCCAAAAGGATTGGAATAAGTGTTGGTTGGGTTCTTCTGGCTCAGAAAGATGCTTTTTGCTATTGTCTGCTATACTTTGGGATGCCCTTAAAGGATTGGCTTGTTCTTACTAAGGCCAAAAAACAGGTCGAAATCTCTTCATTACTTGCAATCTATCGATGAGTAAGATTCCATCGAAAGGATATTGCACCGTTGGATGGATCCTTGTCAAGTTATATATGAGAATCATTTTCAGGTTGCACTGCAACAACTATGAGAAAATCTACCCTGGGTCTGTGTGTGATCTTTGTGAAAAATCTTAAATAAGCAATTTGCAAACTCAACCCTTACAGGACACCAAGAACCGATTGTACTATGTTTTCCATGCGCAACCACAAAATGTTTTTCAGAATTTCAGAGACATCATGTTTTTTAAAGCCTGTTTAGCTCTAGTTACAATACCCAGTGCATGGACTGAGATAACACCTGGGATCTCAGGATCACAGGATCTCAGACTGCATCAGTCTGCCATCTTTCCGCCTAAGAGCCCTCGAGAGAATTTTCGATCTCTATACGAGTATCAAGTGCAGTCTCAATCACAGAGGACTGTCGAATTGCCAGGAGACTATCAAAAACGAAAATCGGGTGAGACTGCACCACACTAGCCCTTCCGCCTTATTGAAAAACCAAACTTTCTTTCAAGGGGTATACGGGACATCAATATCATTACCTTCGTTACTAAGCAAAATAGAAATTGGAATGTTGGAGATATTTATATTCATGATGTTACAAGTACAACAGTGGTGAACAACGTTGGCACCTGCTAAATTATAACTCTCCTTTATGACTCTATCTGCGGCGTGGTATATTTTTTATCTCAACAGTAGATTTATAATTTCGCTACTTCTACTATTGAACCTACTTCCTAAATCTGCTTATTAAATTAAAAGACGTGGGATATGGTATGGGAGCTAACGCAAACGACGTCACTCTTTATGCGTAGCTGTGGCCTAAGTGTAAATCCGACCAAAACAGAGCTGCTCCTCTTTACAAGAATAATCAAGATACCTCGAGTGGGTTGATACAAAAGTAAGATGGCATACCTCTGAGCTTATGAGTTGCAAGTATCTATGGATTATGACTCATCCCAAACAAAAAATTGAGGTGGAAAGAAAATGTTGTAGAGCGAAAAAAAATCTATTGTGGTTGCCCTCTACCCGCAAAGTCATGCACTGGGTCTTCAGCATAGTCGTTAAGACCAATTGTCATGAACGAGTATAGTGTAGCTGTTTGGTGGCCTCTATAGGAAAGAAAGAATAACATCAACTTGTTGGACAAAACGCAACAAGCTGTCTACATAAGGATCGATGGAGTCTTTTCCGAACTTTACTCTATAGATTTTCTCGGCAAGAAGATTGTAAACAGCTCTGACCTCAAGCTGAAAGGAGCTAAATGTAGGTCATGCCAGTCTACTCATCTTGCATCTCGTAAGTCCAGTAAGTCAATTTCCATTGCAAACACAAATCCTTCATTTTACCTAAATACTGTATTGTCTTCCAGGCCGAAGTCTCAGTAATGCACCAGGACTCGTTTTGGCTCAGTCTGAATCTAATCTCCACCTTGGATATTGCATTATACTCGTACATAGTCAGTCAAACAGCGATTAGATCCCTAACTGCGAATACCCTAATTTCAAGTGGTAAGAGGCAGCCGAGCACAACAGCACACTCGGACGCCGCAAAGCAATGCGTCGCTGATTAGCATGCCAGCTTCAGATCCCTGGGAAGCAATAGCAGGCAGTTTAGAAAAGGCGCTACGCCCTAACTAATGAGATACTTCCCGGCGCTCACTAAGCCCAGTCAAAGGCGGACTCATCGAGATAATTGTAAGACATCTGGACTTACGTATATGGCCATATCGATCCTAAACGATCAGGGACAATCTCAAACACAATCACGGGACACTGTATTATTGGACGACATGAACGCAGATTGAATATTCCTTACAACGATTTTTACAGCAGTTGCAAGGATGATGAAGAAGAGGGATCTGTAGTGTAATTCCGTTGCCCATGGCACGCCTCAGAGTGCACTTCCTACGCAATTGCCACTTCCCAAATCTTTATGATCTCTGTCCTATGAAGATGCTCTTGACAAATTTATCAGCAGTAGGAACATCTGTGGTATTACTAAGAAAAAAACTCGCTGGTCGAAGCTCGGCGGTCAAAGACAACATCTCATAGTAAAAGGACTGCTGAATTCGGATAAGGAACGGCTGGCCAGATAGCAAGCACCAATTCTTTTTTTTTTATAACTAACGCACGCCCAAGGGATTTGAGTTTCCTTATTAAAATGTTTGCACACAGCGCGTGCGAAGGAAGAAAAGAGAGGAACCGATGTACGTTGGTTTTAAATGTCTGAATGTCACAATGACTAGGAAATAGAGAGCTCGGCAGGGCATTCCATAAGCGAGTTGTGCGGCTTAAGAACGAATCACGATATTTTAGGGTACGTCCGAAAGTGGGCTTGAGGGTATACTGATGAGAATTCATAGCGAGACGGGTGTTACGGTTAAAGGTTTGAAGGGGCGGAATGCTACTGGCGATTTCAATGGAGCACTGGTGGTGGAAATAGCGAAAAAACAGAGTGAGACACGAGACATTACGTCGGTATTCGAGGGAGTCAATTGATTGACTGATATTAGTATCACCAATGAGTTTTATCGCACGGTTTTGAATCCCATGCAGAGATGTTTTAGGAGCACCTGACTAGATGTTGGCATTGTACTCCAGTTTTGGGCGGATAAATGCTTTATATATTGAGGCCAGATCAGAGGGGGTAAAATATTTCTTACATCGCTTGAGGAAACCTAGACGTTTCTCAGCATTTTTGACGACATCGAATATGCGGTCATTCCAGCGTAAGTTGTCATTGACAGACATACCAAGAATGGAAAATTTTTCAGCTGCGACAATGAAAGTGTCATTCATATTGTAAATAATTGTTGGGTATTTAAATTTCGCTTTAATGACATCAGACCGCATTGTGTTTTGGAAGAATTAAATTCCACTCTATTGATAGCTCCCTGATTGCTTTTACCGTCAATATCGGAATTCAATGAGCTGCATGCCGTTGCCGTTCTACAGCCGATAAGCAGAGACGTGAGTCTGGGAACGAATATGAAAACCAGAAAATACTGTCAATGGAATATATTGGATTAGAAGTGGCAGACAAGAGATCATTGATGAAAATTAAAAAGAGTATCGGAGACAGAACGGAGCCCTGGGGCACAACAGCATTTATTTTGTGAATATCAGACTTGAAACCATCCAAGACAACTTGAATTGAACGTTCCGAAAGGTAATTTCTAATCCAGAGAGAGTCGTCGATCCAAAAAGCACGCACTTTCGACAGCACAGACATCGAGTCTGATGCCAAACTCTGTCAAAATGCCTTAGAAATATCAAGTGCAACTATGTTGCTTTCGCCAGATTGATGTACGCTTTGGTTCCACTTTTCAGTGAGACATGCCATCAAATCACCAGTGGACCTATTGCTACGAAAACCATGCTTCCGGTCATTGAGAAGTTTTCGTTTGCGTTTCGAGATATTTCATGAGCTCACGGTTTATCAGCGTGGGTCTGCAGGAGAAGAGAGAAGAAGATTCGTATTTTTTAGGGACGGGCTGGACAAATGCTGTTTTCCATCTGCTCGGAAAGAGTCCTAAAGAGTAGGAGTGATGAAAAAGCTTATGCAGTGGTTTTGCCAGCGTGGAAGAACACCTCTTCAGAAGAAGGGGAGATATACCATCCGGGCCAGCACATTTATGTATGTTGAGATCTTTAAGTACTCTTGCTACTACACGAGTGCGGAAGTGGATTCGTCCCATTGAAGATTCGACGCACCCAAGTCCAGGCGGAGACAAAGCGCAATCCGGAAGTGTTGAACTGGACGCAAAGTGTGCAGCAAGCAGATTGGCCTCTTTCAAAGAGCTGACAGCTGGAATGTCATTGTGAATGAGCGTGGGGATGGAGGATGAGGCAGAATTTCTGATGTTTTTGACAAACGACCAAAAGCTTTTACTACCTTGGGGACATTGTAGTATCTTTTTGCCTCAGTTGTTGGTCGTATTGGAATTTTACACGTTTAAGAAAGACGTTGCAGTCATTTCTAGCTCGTTTAAACTTTTTTCAGTTTTCTTCTGTCGGGTTGGTCTCGTAGGGCCGAAAAAACATTTCTCTAACCCTGACAGCCTCTATACAGCTCGAGTCGTACCACGCCTTTTCGTTTGGTTTAATACTCTTCATCTGGTAAAGGAAAAAGAGAAGAGTGTCTGTGATCATATCAGCCTCGGCACCCACGTTGTTATCGAGGAAAGATAACGACCAGTTAAAACTCCTAAAGAAGGTGACAAGTCCGCACCAACTAGCTTTCTCGTATTGCCATAGGAATTAGCTGATATGGCACAGTGGTCCGACGAGCCTAGAAGAGATCAACAGTGTACTTATCAGAGTGAGAAGTTAAAAACCTTTCCAGGGTGTTGGCGGTATGACTATCAACGTCTGGTAATTGTGTGGGCACATTTACAAGCAGGGTCAAGTTATTTTCGGCAGCGAAGCTCTCAACACACCGTCCTTCGGGTGTTGTCCGCCCAGAATGTCGAAGCCAACCAGAATTGTGTCTATTGAAAAACGCCCGTAAACATGATTTCAATTGAGGATACAGGGATACAATTCTTTGAATGATGGTGTCAGATTGTGCTTCAAACTCGTTAAAGGTCGAATTGCTGTCGAGTTTGGGGCTTCTGTAAATAAAGCAGTGTGGATCATTTGCTTACGGAGACGGAATTTTAATCACATGAAATTGAATTCTGGATTGGAACAGGGGTTACATTGTGGTGGAGTTTGGTAAGCTACATCACTACGCACGTAAATGGCGAGACCGCGGTGAGAAAAGAATAATGGCACTAACGGCAATGCTAAAATAATGTCGGGCATAAAGGTTGTGAAGAAAAACGAAGCAGTTGGCATAACTAGGAAAAAATACGAAGCTTTCTCCAACGATCGAAAGAGGAAAATGATTGTAAAGCTGATTAAACCTGACGGCAACTGGAATGGTATATGCGTTCTTCTTGCAGTCGATAAGCTAATAGCTACAATAATTTCGGATCGAGTAAAGAAACGTGTAAGTTTAAGGCTCGACATCGAACAGACAGGTTTGCGAGGTGGATTTTCCTATGTCGACCACGTCAACAACTTGCGGATCATCATCGAGTTTTGAGTTCTCCGCTACATTTCTTGATCATCCTTTTCGGGAAGGCCTTCAGCAACTTGAATCGTTTCCTACATCTTCCTACATCGAGGGAGTATGGCCTCAGAAGGTGGTGATACCAAACTGGATATGGACAGTAGAATTCGCAAAGTAAAAACTGCGTTCCGTATGCTGCCTTAAACTTGGAAAAGCAATGTTTTCGGCACAAAAACCCAGCTGAGACGGTTCTGAGCAAACGTGGAGACAGAACTTCTTGAAAGAAGCTGCAAACCTTCATATGTCTTCGCAACATCTTGAAGATATTCTGCTCAAACAGCATATCGTGGTACCAACTAAGCACGGGGCAAGAACCAATAGTCGTCAAAATATGAAGGAGAAATTGTTAAGTACGTCATGCAGTGGGTAGACATGGAGAAGGAAAGACGAGGAGGAATCCAGATTTGTTTGGATTAATTGGAGGGAGCTCAAGCGCGTTGCAAATTTTGACGCCCTATGTCCCACGAGGGCTTAGAGGACCCAAGTGAGCAACAAAGAAGAAAATAACAAACAGCAAAATCTGGTGGTACGAGTATACCCACTAAGGAATGTCCTTCATTAAAATATTCATGTCATACACGCATCATTTGACAGCAAACCATTTTCGAAGACAACGACTTGGTAATTCATAAACAGTTTATCTGACGTCACAACCAGTATCTACTCGTACGTATGTATGTATTTCAAAGTACGTGCAAGCGAAAAAAAAGTGCTTTGCTGTTCTGACGTTCCGCCGTTCCGCCGTTCTACTGTGTCGGCGGTTATCTTGTTTATTGCATTAAAGATACCAATCCAGATACGTTCATTTTAATGGGCTTTATCAAGGTCGTCAGATAAGTTTTCTAAACGCCAAATAAATTCCACAGACCACCCACGGAATTCTATAAAAATTGCGTAACTTGCTATTCCGCCACACAGTTTTCCTCCATTCTACCTCCTACCCCTCGGGTTCCTTCTCCACAAATTCATATCATTCAATTTTTCTTCTTCTTTTTGTGTGTGTGTCTGTGCGATCTTTTTTTTTTTTTTTTTTGCAAAGCATAAAGGAATTCCATGCCAACCGTCATTAGCAGCGCATACACTTGGAACATTCTAAGAGGTGGAGGCACAAAACGCCAGCGATAGAGGCACAGGCACTTCGAGGAGATTGTATCCAAACCTATGAATGAGAAATGTATCTTTAATGATTTTCTTTGTGTGCCTTCAGTGATTATTATGATTTTTCTCTCTCTCTTCTTCATTTCCCCTTCTCGTTTTTCAAGTTAAAATTTTCAATAAAATTCACTTTACCGACATGTAACCCCATACCCGTACCCGTTCTTATATCCATGCGGAGAACTGCATTAATGGCTTTCCATCCTCCGTCCTAGATATTTTTTTTTTTTAAACGGAACGCGCTTTCGCTTTTCGCCATAAATGCAAATATTGCACTCGTAGCATTCTATATTTATGGAGGGCCGAAAGTACATATATTTCTACAATCTGGAACGGGGGAGGGTATGTTCGTACATATTTTGGGGGGAGACATGATAGTTGTACTCACCCGTGGGGGGTATTCCAAAATTACGGAAACCGACAACCGATTGATCGATCGATTTATCGTTGTTTTGGTTCATCTCTGCCAGGTGGGCAACCACCTGCCAACAGGGGATGTTAGGGTGAAGTTAAATTTTCCCCTCAAACGAGTTAAATTGTCTTTTGTTTTGAGCAGGAAATAAACTGAAAATTGAACCCATTCTCAGCCTCTGGGCAGGTAAAAATATTTTCCAAGCCCAAAAAAAAAAAAAAAAAAGGAAACATTTGAAAATGCCATCGGAGAAAAGCTATGTTTTATGTACACACACTTGTACTCGTATGTACTCGTATATTGAGAAAGGCACTTGCAGGTTGGATTAATTAATTAGTAGCACTCAACGTTGTTGGAATCATGGTAGACTCGCGGCGGCAACTGCACACAATGGATACGTTTAATGTCCGACCAAAACACGAACAAAAAACGCACAAAAAATACATCTGGAGTATAGTCGTACACTTGGCGGAAATATGATTTTAATTTGTTTGCTCTTCTGGCTGTTGATTGGTTGGATTCATTTAATCTCCCCGAGATACTCGTAATGAGGTATGCTATTGTGGAGGTTTAATTGTGTGCAATTCCAGAAAATATTGCCTTTAGCGGTTTTTACTGAAATAAACTCAAGGCAGCGGCAATAATCCTGTTTAATTTTTAAAATTAAATTTTTTTTTCCTTAAATAAATGATAGTGTCTGTATGTAATGTATACGAGTATGGCCCTCCTAGAATGGACACTGGAAGCGCATTTAAATTTTAATATGAGTGGATCTGTGCACTCATATATTTGGTTGGCCTGGATACATCCCTAATTGAGTTGGTGAGCTGCCTTTAAACGTACCCTTAGGTTAAGTAGGATAGGGAATCCAGAAGCGGCAATATATGGAGAAAGGAAAAAAAAAACGGAAATTGTGCGATAAAAGTATCAAATCATGTCGTCACCTCCAGATGATGTCCCTTCGATAGCTTTGGATAGCAAACTCATAGTGACTGACACTTTGAGAACACTTTGAACTGTTTTTTTTTTTTTGCTTCCAAAATCTCATTGATTGTTTCTGTACCTTGTCCCAGATGGTAACTTGCGGCATGGGAAAAGCAAGCCAATGATGAGTCAAAAACAAAATTGGCATCAGGGAATACATATACACGCTTATTCTAGAAAGTTGAGGGATTCCTCGACTACTACAAGGTTTGCTGAGCGTATAAATGGATTTAAAGCTGAGTTTTTGTAAGGCGAACGAAGCTCATGAACGAACATCCGTTCATTGTGACATGTGGGCTGAATTGCAGAACATAACTCTGATGTGACCGAAAACAGTGCACCACAGAAATCTAGAGGGGGACATACGACTAATGAGCATGACCCCATGTCCAAAACATACCTTGGTCATAGTACAGATTCTCTTTGTACATCTGGGTAGAACATTTCAACAGACTAAACTATTCAACTTGGAAGGTGGCAGTCAACATATTTATACATCCAGTCACACAATCACAAAGAAACGGAACAAGGCAGCTGCATGATATCGCTTACTAGGCGAACGAGCGGGAGCAGATTTATTATGCAGAGATCTGCGTGGAAATTGATTGGAAAACTGCTGAGTAACCTATAACTTGGATTGGTCCACCAGCGCAACAATCAAGTTCGTAGCGAAGTGCTTGCCTTACCTCCCCGATAACTGCATGAGTAAACCCTCAGTACTGGCCTACGCCGTCATAGGCCTCACAACCCTATATGGAAGTATTAAAATATGTGACAAACCAACTCGGATAAAAATGGACTCACTGTTGACGACCCTTGCAAAAGCTTAAAGGACCTTCTGATTTGCACGTGGAATGTGCGGACCTTTAACCTTAGCAGAGGCCCTTGACTGCTGTCACGCAGATATCACCGCCATACAGGAAGTGCAACGGGATGAAGAACTGTGATATACACCCTGAATCACTCGAACTGCAACCAATTTCAGACTGCTATAATTTCCAAACCGTTCATGACAGTGAGCTCAAATTTTGACACATGGTGGCAGATAATTTTATTATTTACAAGCCTTTTAAACGATTTGCGTCTCAGTTGATTGCTTTATATTTGGCTGGAAAACCGCAAGTAGCTATCGTTAGAGCCCTCCAGCACCTCAACGTGAATAAATCATTTGCGTCTCGAACCATAGCTCGTTACCGTGATACTGGCTGCATTGCAAAACGCCATGGAGGTGGTCATAAAAAAAAACAGCAACATCGGCAGAAATGGTTCGGCAAGTGAAGGCCCGAATTGAGCGAAATCCGCCTCGAAGTGGAAGAAAAATGACTCGTGAGATCAACATACGAGTATCGTTGGAACGGATGCAACACACACTGAAAAATGTGATTGAGCTCAAGCCATTGCAGTTCCATTTGTTATCGAGCAATATATCAACAAACAAAATGATCGAGTTTACTTGCCAGAGAGGTCCTTCGAAAATCTACACCTTTGGGCGGCCACCAGAAAGCAGGCAGCACCGATGGTGATGGTTTGGGCCGCCATAACCGCCGATGGTCGCTCTCCGCTCGTATTTTTTGGCGCCAAAATTAATGCGATTGTATACCGTGAAACTGTCTTAGAGGCAGTATTGAAGCCTTGGGCAAACCACCATTTCGGTCGGAGATCGTGGACATTTCAACAAGACTCGGCACCGTCTCACAAAGCGCACGTCAACCAAGATTGGTTAAAAAACAATGTTCCACATTTCATTCCTTCAACACAATGGATTGCAAATTCTCCGGATGCAAACCCGTTGGATTTCTCTGTCTGGGGTATTTTGAGGGCGAAGGTTGGCACTAAAAAATACCAAAGTTTGGACCACCTCAAACAAGCACTTCGCCGGGAATGGGCCAAAATACCGCAGAGCCACTTGCGTGCAGCGTACGATGCTTTCCTCGGCCGTCTCAAGGCCATTATTCGCGCCAAAGGTGGACATATTGAAAACTACTGATACAATTTGAAAATTGATGTATTTTCCAACATTTTTTGCTTTGGCATAATAAAATTTATCAAAAAATAAAAAAATTATAGCATTTTAAAAAGTTGGAGTTCTAGTCATTCACCCTGTATACTATGGTGGTTGATATAGGGAAAAGAAACAACTCCTATTCGAATGTGGGTTTGGCATATGCGGCAGACTTAGGCAAAAAGTCTTGGGCTCCCGACACATGAGCGACGGTCTTATGACAATCCACATCAAGGCTACGGAAGACTAGGTTGGCGCCACCAAAGAATGTATCTACGAGCTCCACGACAAGACCTATGGACAAAGTCCGAAGCAAGACGTTAAAATTGTACTAGGCGAGATAGGAAAGGAGGACATCTTTGGTAGGACAGTTGGTAAGCATAGCCTACGCGACACCACGTCTGGCAACAGATTTAGGGTTATTGACGAAATATCACTGTAACAAGCACACGGTTTCCTCTTCTCAATATACACAAAGGGACATGTCGGTATCCGGATCATAAAACGCTAAATCAAATTTCATTTTGCGATAGACATAAGTCATACCACCTTTTGGCACAACAAAGACGAACTACTGTGAGAAGATAAAGCGTAGAAAACAACTCCTATGCAGCCTGCATCAAGTACCGAAGACCAGCAGCAATGCTGCCAACGTGACATCAGATACACCGCAACTGATGTGCTGAGTTTCAACCGACCACCACCAAGAAATCCCTGGTTCAATGAAGAATGCTGGCAAGCACATTCAGCTAAACAAGAAGCCCACAAAGCGGCCATGCAACGAAGGACGAGAACTGCTCGTAAGTTCTACGACCTGAAGAGATGGGAAGAATCTCGGCTTCTCCAGAAGAAGAAGAAAGAGAGGTTGTACCCCAGGCATAACGTACGGAAGTTTTACCAACAAGTAAAAAGAACGTGTCAAGGCAAGAAAACCCGTACAGAAACCTGTAGAGATGAAGAAAGAAACCTTGTCATAGTAAGTGCTCAGAATATTGAACAACTTCTTCTGCGGACTGTATAACGAAGAAGAAGCCCAACATTCCGCCGTCAGGCAGAATAGACCACTCAACTTAGACAATGATAGCCAAAACTTCGGTCCAGCTCTCCGAAATAACTAAGCTGAAGTTCAACAAAGCAACTGGACTTGATGGCTTAAAGACCGAGGTATTCAAAGCTGCTGGAAATGACTTTGTGAAGAACATGCACCAACTCATTTCTCAGATCTGTGTATGGCTGATGAATGTACTCTCAGCTATTTGTAAAGACCCGTCGAATGCATATCGTTCCGGGCTCAGATTCTGGCCGATCTCATTAATGTGCACATACAAAATCGATTTCGTATTGTTTCAGTAGACGGCATGTCTATAAGACGTAAGTCGAAAGACAGTCAGCGGGCAATGTCATCAAAACTCCAAGTCCTATGGCTTTGACATTGCAGCCTATGATATGAATATCAAGGTCAGGGAGCTTTATTTAGAGCAGAGACAGGTATGCTAAGGAAAGACTCAAGCAGCCAAGACAGACCTTTCTCTTGAGTCTGGTAGAAGCCGCAGTGACGTGTTTTCGTGACTGCTTGATCCACCAGGCAACCGATGAATAGGATACAATTGGTGTCATCATAGTCGTCTAGATCCAAATGACCCTCCTCGCCAATAAGTCCCATATTTTGTCGGAAGCTTTTTACTGCTAGGAAGCAGGCGAAGGATAACTCTCAAATACTTTGCCTCGTAGAGAAATTGGAGGATAGCGACTTGCCGATATAAGGGCAGATAGATCATAACTAGAAATTTGTGAAGAATACTTTCAGAAGGGGGCACACGTCTTTCCTTATTGAAAGGACGACAATATTGTTAATTTACTTTTAGTAGAGATACCTGTTACAGATTTATGAGCTCATGGAATTCTATACAAACTGCATGCAATTCATCAGTAGAAGATGAGTTAAAAAGAATAAATTGCCGCATGGTACTTCGTGCAGAAGCTATACTAACTCAATAGCCTCGGAGGTAGGGGAGGAAACAGAAATGCCTTCAGTAAGAACTTGCTGGTGGTCAGAGTTGCAAAGAACACCCATTGGTTGCAAACGGCAAGTGAGGAAGAACTCAACAGATACAGGGGACAATTCGAAAGAGTGCCAAACCATTTAGCGGGCAACCTTGAAACGAACTCCTGAATGCGGATCTCACTCTCAAAAGTCATTGAGGACATTCCTGCCATAGGGCCCTAAAAATATAATTCATCCATTGATATACAAAACATGAAAAATGAATTACGCCCTTAGAACAAAAGAGAACTAATTGAGCTTCCAAAGAAGGGCAGCCTGATAAACTACAAAATATTAACTAGCGGGATATACGTTATAGTTAATAGCAAAGGTCCTTGTACAGTGGCTAAACAAGAACTTTGACGCAATAATCGATGTTAAACAGCCGATCTTTCGAGTCGGACTCCGTTGCATACTCCTCTCCTTCTACTGTTCAAGAGTCTTCGACGCTTTAAACTTTAATGCTATTTGGGTAACCTTTAGTAGGATAGGTATCCTCAGGGAGATCACTCATATCATCAAAGCCATATACGAAGGTGGTTATTGTCGCAGGATTTAGTTTGAAGTCTGAAATGGAACTTCTATAGGTCCTTAGAACGAAACTCAAAGCAGCATTGATGGAAGAGAACCAAAGGTTAAAAAGGATGGTGGTACGAGTATCATATCAAAATCAATAAAAACATTCGGATGGAAACGACTTGCAAAAGGCCTTGTAGGAGAACATCCTCCGACGAGTGTTGGTTAGCTCAATGAAAAGAAAGGCCCTCTACAGGCGAAAATCTTTCAGATCTGCAGATAAGGCCTATTCCCGGCACCATCTTAGAATAGATATGCCACAAAATGCCTTTATTGCCTGCTCCGAAAGGCAATAAAACTTACCAGATAGGGAAGGATAGTTTGCTGATTGGCTTTGCTCTTTTGCTATCGTATACGGACAACGATTAGATTTTGGACGTAAAAGTTATCCCCGACTCACCACTTCAACAGCGAAAGTTCTCTAACTTTGCTCTTGAAAACCAACCCGAGGCGTAGGAATGGCCAGCACTAAGCTTAGGCTAGCCCATGGCACGGTAACCCCCATATCATGGAAAATATTCGGTGACCGGGTATTGGTGACAAGAAGTTCACTATAATACAACAGTACAAACCGACCGAGAATGAGAAGGATGCCTAAATAGAGATTTCAATACGTGATGGGTGAGCATGACCTCGGAGATATCAAGATATCGGTTAGCAATCATTAGACACTTGGAAGCGTATTTTACTTCCAATTGTACGCCAATGAGCAAACCTCAACGGGTCCGTCCGTACGAAATAAAGAAAGCACATCGCTGTACGAGGACTAACATAAACAGGGTAATATATCTAGCAACACATAAATCGCAATCGACCCAAGATGAACAAGACCATGAGCACTGGGGGCGCATCTTTTCCAAGCTACGACAAGTACTCGTATATCGGCAGATGTCTTAAGGCCTATCGTAGATGTAAAAATGAGCGGGTCCCCTAGAAGTGAAATAAAAGATGTCCGCCAAGTTGCCCAGGATGGGCAATCAGGCCATATGAACTGCGACTGCGGTCGAAATATAAGAGGAAATCACCCTGGGCAAATTCAGGAAACACTTAATTTAGTTCTTAATTTCGTTCTAGATCTTCCTGTACCAACCCTATAGAAAACTTGCGAATCATATACAAAGCTTCGGGAATACTTTCCACAGCATGAAACAGGAATTCCTGTGGGGAGCCTCGCGCAGTAGGTGTGTTTCTGGCAAAGTGCGAGAGGATGACTGGTTTTACTCGAACGTAAGCTGTCGGAAACGATTACAACAGGGCGGCGTCTTAGCACCGATACTTTTATAAGAAATAATGAGCGATATCATCCGTACAACACTGTTTAAGGGAATCTGCGTAATCTTATGAAAAAAAACTTATTAAGTGAAACACCTGGACTGCACTAACGATATCTGTCGGCTCTCGCAAAGCGTTATCGAACTTCACCAGCACCAAACATGGATTCTTTGTTGGGAAACAGAGTAATGCTTAAGATTAACGCGCCCAAAGTCAAAGACTTCATCAAACTCTCACTCAGCTTAACATAGCTTGATAGGAGATCGATAAATTTGACAGATTCTAACCTAAACCGCATCGTATCGGGCGGTGACGGCACCGAACTTGATGTGGTCTACAGAACCTGGAAGACTGGAGTTTGGAAACCCTATGCTTCTACCCAGCTGCGACTGTTTCGCTTCAACTTTGAGTCAATGCTTCGACATGAGTGTAGCACTTAGAAAATAAAACATACATCACTATACGACGAAGCAAGTGGGAGTGCATTGGCCGCACCTTAAGGCGTAAAGACAACTCAATTGCAAAGTACGCCATGCAATGGAATCAGCTTACCTCAGCTGCTCTATAGCGCCCGGACTTATGTGCCTCATGCACGCGGCTGGCAGAGTTGAAATTGATTTCACGAAACAGTCCTTGTTTTTGTGAAACAAATGAAGGTAAAGTTAGCTACAGACTCTGCACTAGTCACTGTTTTATACAATCACATCGCTTACTCCATCTACAACTTTTGACTGACCCAATCAAAGCTAGGAATCCCGTTTGGGGTTTCTTAATCCACCAGACGTACTTGTCGATGAATTTTTTTCCAATTCAATTCAATCAATCCGGATTTATTTTCTTGGAGTGGAATATTACCTCATCCAACTAATTAGCATGTTACCCGGTCGTGAGGCAGATGGCACACCCATCTCTTAACGTCAAATCATAATCTCACGTCCGCATTACATGGTTCAGCGACTAGGTTGCAATATTCCTACAACAGCGCACTAACCGCTCGTTTTAATCAATTAACATTCAAATTAGCAACGAGAAAGTCATTCTCCATAAGACCTTAACGGTGTAGCTAATATTAGGCACTTTCAGAGGGGGGGGGGCCCAAATTTGTAAGGAAAACCGCTTTTCCGGGAAACCCAACTGAGCTGAAATTCGTTGGATCTAAGTGTCAGTCGGTGTCTCAAATGTCTCTTTACAAATTGAATGGCTCACAACACACTTGTTGTCTACACTTTTCCCTCGCCATTCACCAGCATCGTCTTATTGGAATGGATCTACGGAGCGCGTTAGATTTGACGCGCGTGCTTTCATGGGAAAAACGGTACAACGAATATATTAGACAATCGAGCTAACAATGACGCACACTAGAGAAAAATTCACATCAAGTCAACGAAAGTTAAAACCATAAAGTAAAACGCGAATGTGAAAAATAGGTTTTTGTGACATTCATCCACGTCTCCTTCTCCCCGCCAACCCTTCCCATAGTTTGGTTCTCTCGTGTTTCTCGCATTAATCTTCTCCGTAAATTAGTTTTTAGCGATTTTGCCTTATCGTTTAGGTTGTCCATAAGCATTTGCAATACACGAACGCAACAAAAGATACAAATGAGGGAACACAAGCAAAAAAAGTAAAAGTCAGGTGGTTCGCAGAAAATAAAAATAAAAAAAATGAGAAAAAAACGACAAGAGAAAGGAAAACCTACTCGTGCAGCAGTAGAAAATGTCTAATCTCTGACAATGGCACCCTGTCGCTGACTTGACTTACAAGATCAAAAGGTTGCAGTGCCATGTTGATGATGTTCATGACGTTCGTCCGTCTCTTCGACCATCTGTTTGGCAAGTAGACACACGGTGACAGTAGAGAAAAATCAATTAAAGATGGCTGACCTGGATTTTTTAGAGCTCGCCAAAAATGGAACACCATGACACTAACACCAAAATGGCGGCAAAAAGTCCAAGAGAAAGACGGTTATCAAAATTGAAATTAAACTCAAACTGCCAAATGCCAACTGTGTCGCCGAACGAGTGACAACAGACTTGCAGTGCCTCTCGTCGTGGAGAAGTCAATAATTTTGTTGTTGTTGTTGTTGTTGTTTCTGTCATTTTCAATTTGCCCATCTTGTTGTTGCACGAAAATGTGAAAATGCGAAAAACGTGGAGGAAAAAGCGACATTTTAGCTACACACCGCTGCGGGCAATAAAATTTAAGTGCCGTGGCCCATTTTTCATTTAAAATGTTTGTTTGTTTGGTTTTTTGTTGTTTGTTGGCCATTTTGTGGAGCGCGACGCGTTTTCCCTAACTTTTGACAGATTTGTTTGTGGCAAAGAGATTGGGGACATTTTTTTTTCTGTTAGAAGTCACTTTGTTGTCAAGCAGGATTCAGAAGAATTTATTTTTTATGTTTTCGAGGCAATTTGAAAGAAATTATTTTAAAGGTATTTTTTGAGGTGAGTTTCGAGTAAATGATATCCAATTTGCGGCTTTTCCAGCTTGCCACATTCGATTTACATATCGCACATAGTTTTGGGACGACATTTTCATGGCAAGAGGAAAGTTGACTTGCATTTGCACTGTTAAAGCAATCACCGAGCAGTCAACAGTCCTTCAATGGAAAACTTAGAGTGATTCGTAGTATTACACCACTAGAGCAACAAGACAGAACAGGGTATCCGGTGGCAGATTTATGTTTTAAAATGGGAATATCTCAAAATTTATAAACGGTGCTGGAGGAATTTGACGTCACTTGAATCACCGATGTTGCGGGTTTGTCAGTTACAATGCTGCAGGGTCGGTAGGTTCCTACATGAGTGCGCCCGGAAATGTTTGTTCATGTTTCTATGTATATTCGCCTATTGAGCGACGGGACAAGTACAAATTTAATTCATTTGTGGGTGCAATGGTTCCTCTTCAGCTCTGCATAGCCCTTAGTCAGGTCACAGCAGAACATCACGGACCACCGACAACATTCGTTAGTCGGCTGCTTTGCGACTTCCAAAGACCATCCGTCATGAAATTCTATAGAAAGGCTTAAAATTTCACCCTTTGAATATTCAGTTGGTGAATGAAATGACTTCAATTTCAGCGCGAAAAATGCGAAAGCACCGGAGGTAGCAATCCAAAAAATTATGGAAATTCTTAGACACAGTCTAAAAATAGCTTGGAGGGAAGTTAAGGTGGTTCTTATACCTAAAGCGGCAAACAGAGGCATATAACAGCAAACGACTTGAGACTAATAAGTGTGTCATTATTTATGCTTAAAACCCTGGAGCGACTATTGGAGATTCACATTAGGAATAGATGCAGTCATGGCTTTTTGACTGAGTCACAGTAGGCATACGAGTACATGAAAGGAAAATCTATAGAAATCACCCTGCACGAGGCAGCGGGGAAAATACATAGAGAAGATTCTACACTTCGGACAGTTTGCGATGGCGGCCTTCCTCGATATTAAAGGAGCCTTCAATAACGTGTGTACTCCAGGCCATTAAAAATGCTCTACAAGACGCTAACATTGAACAGGGTATTACAAACTGGGTTTGCAACATCCTTGCAAGTAGGAAAATAAACTGTTGCATTGGGCAAAGCTCGGTCAGAATGTCCGTAACCAAGGGAACTCCTCAGGTGGGAGTCATATCACCACTCCTGTGGTGATATTTTTAACCGACATTATGGAGGTTGCCCTGAAGACGATCTGCACTTGGGCAAAAAGCTTTGGTCTCAATGCCAACCCTCCCAAGACGGAACTGGTTCTTTTTACCAGAAAGTACAAGATACCTCAATTCAAACTCCCAAAACTCAACGGAGTGGAATTGTCCCTTTCGGACAGCGCGAAGTATCTGGGTGTGATTCTGGACAAAAAACTGAATTGGAATTGGAGTGTAGCCGAAAGAATCAAAAAGGCATACTCGTATGGTGGGAAGCAACAAACGAAAAGCAGTTTACGGAAAATTAGCGGCGGTTCAAAGAACGGCTGCCATAGCGATTAGAGGTGCGCTCCGTAACACCCCTACGGCAGCACTGGAAACCGCTTGATTTACAGTTCTGTTTTGATTTGAGTTCTGTTTTGAATTGAGTTCTGTTTTGTTTTTGTTAAGTTGGTAGATCTGTTGTTGATATTCCCTCTAAATCTTAGCGTCATAGCTTGACATTTGCAAAAGTTACGTAGCCCGAGAGTACATCTATCTCTGTGTGTGTTGGCACAATTTTAGAAATGGATTTAAATTTGCAACAACGAACTTTTGTATTAAATTTTGTGTAAAACACGGATTTAATGGTGCGCGACGATGGAAAAGTGTTTCGGCAACGATTCTCTAAAGAAAACGGTCGTTTACTAATGACACGAGCAGTTCAAAAGTAGTCGTGAGTCAATCGAAGACGATGAACGCAGTAGCAGACCATCGCCATCGAAAACCGACGAAAACATCGATGAGGTACTCGTAAAAGAAATGTTGGTCAATAACCGTAAATTAACCATTAGAAAGATAGCGGAGGACTTGAACATTGCCTATGGATCCGTCCAAGACATTTTGGTTAATGGTTTGGGTTTCCGTCGTGTAGCAGCAAAGCTAGTGCCAAAAGACCTCAATTTCATGCAAAAAAGAGACCGTGTTGACGTCGCAAAAGAGATGATTTGCGAGACTGAATCCGATCCCACATTCATCAAAGGGATCATTACTGGAGACGAGACGTCAGGCAATTGAATGGCGTTCACCAAATGAGCCGAGACCAAAAAACCCACGTCATTTTCAGTCAAAAAAGACGGCAATGCTCACGGTTTTCATGGATTACAACGGTCGCGGTGTAGTGCATCATGAATTTTTGCCAGAAGGCCAGTCAGTAAACAAAGATTATTACGAGTATTTGGGCGTTATGAGACGTTTGCGTGAAGCAATTCGGCGAAAGAGACCAGAATTGTGGGCAGAAAACTCGTGGATAACGCACCGTCGCACAGTGCCATCATTATTCGTAATTTTTTGATGAAAAATGCAACAAATACCATCCAACAGCCACCGAATTCACCTGATTTGGCTCCCTGTGACTTCTTTCTGTTCAATCGAGTTAAAAAACCACCTCTACGGGGAACGCGTTTCAGCAGCCGAGAGGAAGTAATGGAAAAATCGCAGGAAGCACTGATGGACATACCGAAAACCGAATATAAAAAATGTTCCGAGGATTGGATCAAGCGCTGGCATAAGTGTGTTGCAGTCGATGGGGATTACTTTGAAGGGGACAATATACATTTGCGGTCACAAAAACCGCACAACCTAATGAGTTCTCAAAAAATGCCTAATTACATCAGATCGTAAGGGTTTTTCCCATACTAATGAAGGGTATTCCCAAAGCGGAGTTCAGCCTCGTATTCAGTGCAAAAAAAATCAGTTTGAATTGAGTTGTGACGGTGACAAGTAAAAAAAAAAATAAAATGTCTGGTAAATATCATCAACTGACTCGGGACGAAAAAGTTCAAATATTGACTTTAGTCGAAGAAGGGCTTGAGTATCGTGAGATTGCGGTTAAAATAGGATGCTGTCATTCAACTATCGTACGACTGATGAAGAAAAAAGAAAATTTGGATCCACTGAAAAGGAAAAAAGGCTCGGGACGAAAACGTAAAACAACCCAGAAGACGGACAATGTATTACAACGAATTAGCATGAAAGATCTCTTTAAAAGTGCTGTCCGTATAAGAGCAGAGCTGAGTGAATTTCATCAAGTTGATCTAAGCGCCGAAACCATACGCCGACGGCTACGGGAGATAGGTTTATATGGAAGACGACCAGCGAAAAAACCTCTCCTAACCACAAAAATCAAAAAAGCTCGCTTGACGTGGGCAAAAAAGTACGAAGATTGGACGCAGCATGATTGGCGATGTGTGATACGGTCCGATGAAAGTAAATTTAATTTGTTGTGTGCCGACAATTTGCCATACGTACGACGGTCAGCAGGTGAAAGGTTCAAGGATGAGTGCATAGTCAAAACAGTGAAGTTTCCTCAAAGCCAGATGGTTTGGAGATGTTTTTCTTTTTACGTTTTGAGCCCTTTGCACTTTGTTAATGGAACTATGAACGCTCAAAACTATGGAGAAGTAGTAAGGGAGTTTTTGGTACCAGCAATTGAACAGCATCATTCGTATACTGACAAGTGCATTTTTCAAAATGATTCTGCACCTTGCCACAGCGCCAAATCTGCAAGTAAAGTGCTATAAATCAACTTCTAGATGTCAACTTTATAAATAATAAACAGACAAGTAACTAGAGTCTTTCAATAATTTTCAGCTCAAGACAACGTTTGATGACCTCAGAATTACCAGACTAGGCTAGCCAGCTAATTCGCCCGATTTAAACCCAATCGAACACTTGTGGCATGTAATGAAATGTAAGGCGGCTGAACATAAACCAGAGAGTAAAAAAAAAGTTCTGGAACATGTATGGAATACTGAAATTTCAAGGGATATTACTGAACTTCTAGTAAACTCGATGCCTTCTAGAATAAAAGCGGTTATAACCGCCAAAGGAAGAGCAACTCGATATTGACAATTTTTTTGTAAAAGTGGCGTATCTAAACATCTTATATACACATACATAAAAAATTTATCGTTTGATTTTGTTAACCAATGACTGTATTAAAATATTTTAAAAAAATAAGAAAATTAACTGGTTTTTCTTTCTTTGTTAATATCTTTTTTCAAACATTCAATAAACAGATGGAAATTAGATAGAAATACTTATAAACTACTGCGGAGTACTCAACAAAAATATCATTTCATTATAAAAATTACTATCGTATTTATTAACAATTTTTCAATCATTTTGATGTGGTGCGGTTTTTATGACCGCAAGTGTAGATTTAGATGAATAAACTTGGATCTTTAATTTTCAACATTCCTTTTGAATGAACTTGAACTTTTTGATCAAGGTAGTATGCTTCGAAAACAGAGGAAGGAACAGGTATCTGGTATCTTCTCAGAAGACCCAGACTTAAGAGTGTCTATAGGACTACCGGACGCAAGCAATATCTTCCAATCAGAGGTTCTGACTGTCCTCAGGGCGGCTGAGCTAATGCAGATGATAACGGTATCCGAAAGAAGAGATATCGCTATCTACATCGATAGCCAAGCCGCACTTAGGACAATAGAATCAACATCAACATCAACTCTGAAACAGTCAGGGGCTGTCGCACAGTGCTCAAGGCACTATGCAGTCAGAACCTGGTAGGACTGTGCTGGGTGCCAGGACACTGTGGTATTAAAGGAAATGAACAAGCGGATGAGCTTGCAATAAAAGGAGGGCTACTCGACGCTAGTGAGGGTGCTAACATCAAACCACCCCTTGGCATAGTAAGGGGCACTATCGAGGAAAAAATCACAAAGACTGCCAACCTAAAGTGATGAAGTGTTGAAGGACACAGGGTATCCAAGGCTCTTTGGCCGCTCCTTGACGATAAAAGATCTAGGAAGTTAATAAAATTAAACAAGGATAAACTTAGGACAGTAATAGGAATCCCGACAGGACACTGTCTCCTGCGGAAACATGCAGAGACTCAAATTGTCAGATACGGCTATATGAAGATTCTGCGGTGATCTGCAAGCTGTTGAGGACATAACACACATACTCTGTGACTGCGACGCAATATCGAGGCACCAACTTCAAAGGCCTTCTTGGCTTTTGCAAAGAAATTGGGTGTTTCACAAGGGAGATTGCTCAGGTTTTTTCCATTTGAAGACAAATTCAACTGATCAACTGTCTGTGTGATGAAATATCCATCATACCCCTGTTTAACCTAACATAAGCGAACAATTTTGTGAAACAATGGTGGAGAGATTTCGCACTGTGAATTGCATCTTCCACTTTCACCTAGATGGGCACATAGATAAGCAAAATAAGCTACTCGGCTTATGCCGTAGCTGTGGCGGAGTCTTATTAATAGCTCCACGGTTTATTTGCGAATAATGTTTTGTTAGAAAGTCCGTTAAATACACTTTCGACGAGGTTTTGACATTTTTCTGCCAGAAATGGAGCTTGGTGACCTGATGTACTCGACGCACCACCAAATCATCACAGAAGTTGGGCGGTGTCCACGTTGAACCCTCGGAACGAGTCTTGATGACAGAGCATACACTCTATCGTTCTGTTTGTTGGACGATTCTGTAATGGTAAAAAATTTTTCGTTCATCAGTGACCGTTCTTCGTGTATTGGCGATGTAAGGCTTTCGATTTTGATTTACGTGTCTATTTCAATGCTTCTGTGAGTAAGTGGCCGGTGTGTCTCTTGTATACGTTGAGGCCCAAATCGTGTTTTAAGATGCGCGACATGCTGCCCTTGCTGATATCCATCTCCCGAGACGTGATTTTCTGTTTGGGCAGCGGATTTCCATAGATTTGATTCTCCACGTCTTTGATGACTTGTGGCGTTCGCACAGTACGTAGACGGCCGGAGATTTTGCACGGCCGACTATTCCACCAGTATCCGTACCTTCACGGTACGATACACAATGTTTCGTGTGTGGCCGCAACATCCCAAAAATTCCGTCTTTTTGCAAGCAAGCACAGTTTTCGAGCGAGCCCTATGATTGTAAACAACTGACGTCAAAAACTTTTTACGCGGAAATTTTGCATAAATGTCTTGGGTCAAATAGCCGTCGAGTTGGAGTGGATGCGTTCACTGGTTCTTGAGAATGTATGAGTTGATTTCATGTACTAAAACATTTGTTAGCAAAGGCCCAAAACATTGATCCTGCCAGTTCTGCTGTAGAAAACCGAGTGCTGGAAAGCAGAGCAGATATCGAACACTTTCCAGAGCAAAATTCTGAGCCGAATATTAGGCCCTGTATACAAGGAGGGCGAATGGAGTAGATACGACCGAGGACTCTATAAGCTGTGCCAGGATGTAGAAGGCCAAAGCAATAAAGATCATACCTTTCATAGTTGCCAAAAGGCTTGATCTGGAGAGTTGAACGCTGATGTATCTCAACTAGAGACTCTTCAGGGGCCCGCTAAGTAAGTGGGTGAGCTCGCAACTCACAAGGCAGCACAATTATCGAGGCAATTGCCATGTTTCTAAACCAAGCAAGAAAACGTTCAATTTAAGCTCAAAACCACTCCAACCTGGGATCGTTGACCGAATGTCATACTTTTTGCTTACTCAAATGGTACTCATATAATGCCATCCCTTGATGTCAATAGTATACCAATCCACGGCATCCATCATATTGATTTGAAATAACAAATAAATACTCCCTCCGGTTTATCCAATTGAAATTCAATTTTGCAGGTGTCATACTGACAGCCATTCTTCAAATGAAATGTCAATCGATGGGGAAGTAATATTTTTTTTTTCACCCCTTTTAGCGCACGATGTGTCGTCTCAAGAGCATTCATCTGCTGGCATAAAATAATTCTATGTTGGGGCATTGCCCTCTAGTCATTCCCTGTGTATCTGTGACTGTACTCTAATATTGTTCTACCTATTCCACCGCCAGCACAAGCATGAGTCAACTTCACGTACTCGACTCGATTTGAATACATTGAGCGCACGTAGCACTGGCATGCGATTAGCTTTTGCAAGTCAAGTTCAGTCGTATGCACGAGAGCACATGCCAAACACATAGACACCCCAGGGACATTGTCACTGCTACTGACACTATACATAGAATAAAGACATCTCTCCGGCCACCCCTTTTCGTATTCGAGTACAAGAACCATTTCTCTCTTCAGTTGATTGAATTTAAAACCTGAAAACTATGTACAATACTCGTAGAAGCATTGTCTGCTTTAAAGGACATACCAACACAGACAAAAGATTATTATCTACCCATCAGTACGATCGATGAGTACTACTGATTCGAGGATATAAATAAAAATGCCTTCCAGGGCTAGAGAATGAGTTCTTTACGGCTTTTGTGGGTTGACTACCAATTGGCCTTTTCCAATGACGTGCTAAACCAACCCAAACTCATTCTGCCTATCTCAGTCGTCGCCATATGGCCCTTAAATTTTCTCCATAAGTTTCCAAGCCAATAATATCTGTACATATATACGTATACGGGGAGATTCCTCTACACCGTTCTTATCTTATCCCTCATAATATTTCTCGTATTTACTCGTAGAAGGACTCGTGTCCTTTTTTTTCTCTCCATTTTTTAAGGATAAATCGAGGGTTGGTTGAAGCTGGATATCTCTAGATGTCTAGATATTGATGAAATTGTTCTCTTTTATGAGATAGACATGATGGTATGCATACAATATGCTTTAGTCATTGTCACTCTTGTCCTAGAATCCACAAATACACACTGACACACACACGCAAGTAAGAACACAGCCAGACAAAATGGACTTTTCAAAGTCAAACAAAGTACAAGATTCGTGATGAATTTTAAGAAAAGTTTTTAACTGAAAAAATGGCCATGAGGCAAGTTTCAGGATAAGGAGCATAGGCATATACATGTGTACATACTCGTACATACCATGAAGGCACATAATCCTACCATACATACAGGAATACAATTTAGACTATTGTGCTGAGTATCAACCCATTTCGATTGAGTAGTGGGATAAGAAGGCTTATAGTCGATAAAAGGGTCTAATCTTGTCCTTCAGATTCCTTCATGAAAAGATTCCCTGCGATGTCAAATATTAAGCTTTCAAATAAAAAGGTTCATATTTAGATAAAGGATTTTGGGTAGGAAAAGATTCTTTTTGAATGAATTGATTAGCGGTAGTCGATTGTAAATTAATTTACTTAAGTAACTCTGAAGATTTCTAAGCAATTCGGAACAATTCGGAACAATTCTGAACAAAGGTTTTATTTGTAAGAATGTAAGATTTAAATAATACTTCAGTATGAGATAACTATAAACTAACATGGAGCTCAACAACAATAAAAACAAAATACATATTTAGAGTTCTGGTCATAAGAAATTGCGGTCAAGGCGATGTTACAATGCAATACATGCGAATGTATTTCGGTAACGAAAATTAAGGTTGAATTATTGAGAGACCCGCTTCATCTTTGATGAAGTAGGCTCGGTCGGCACTGGGGGTGGTCGCGTAAATGTTTAGTATCTTACCGTCCTATTCATATTGTCTTTGAATCCGAGTATATGTGGGTCATTTCGCATGACGAAATGTAGGATTATTAGGTCTAGGTAAATGCTTTTAGGAATTCCCTACGTGATATTTTTGGAGTGAGATGGCAAGTCTAAGAAGAAATTGGTACTAGAGCGCCTCCCTGAGACGAAAGGAACTAAAAGATAGGTGTTACTTGTTTAAACTAATGATGGAGGTTTGGATGCGATAGTGGAGATACGGCGGTATGGAATAAGCATACGAAAAATATGCAAATACTGGTGACATACCAGTATACTCCAGTGTCAGCAGCCCGAATGATTTTAATTCGCATCAATTCGCCCTAATATATACTTAGGACTACGTTTCTTCCGAAGCGTATCGCTCAAACAAAAAACTAGTCAACTCAAACTCAAATGTTTTTTTCAAGCAATTTCTCAGTCTTTCGAAGAATTTTATTTGGTCTGCCGTAATCCGGGATAATAATGCTATATACCATCCCGCTCGCAAGAAATCCAGCTGTCAGTGGAGATGATCGAACACCCATGCAGTTTTAACCCAGGTTGAGATCCTAAGGAGACTCTTCAAGTTCTGTTGAAACTCGATTCAGATTCATTGAACTATCTGACAGAACTATCTTGGAAGTGGGTCAAAGAATTTAAAAAGGTCTTAAGCGCAGCTCGACCATAACTACAGGCAAAAATAATACAGGAATACCTCTGCTTTGAAGACAGATGCATATTCACCAATGACAACTGTAGCGCATAGTCGCAACCTTGGTAAGTTTTAGCATCGTCCATTAGGATCGGCTACGTTGTTTTCTGGGACAATGCTCTTGCGAAAGCCAGTGCTAAACAATGGAAACGTCGACTTTATATGTTGGCAGCAGCCAGGGTCCTAATGACATTTTGTAAGAAACCGGCTCAGTAAGGCAAATGTTGGAGCGTACTTTTATTTAAAGACCGTTTTGTTTAGTCAAACCAAAGATACTTAAAGCTGTCCCTAGCTAGTTGGGCCCCCGCCCAATTACCAAGGCTTCGCCCATCAATGACGTTGTCTAATAATAAGCGGGGGCAGAGCATATTACTGGTCTTATCGTCAACATCTTCAGATGACGCTACCGAAGGTTGCTACGATTTGACCATTTACAAGTTGCCGGTCATAGGTCTTGTTGGCGGCAAGACCCTACCAGGACTTAAATCACGGTACCATGGGAGTCAGGAGCCCTACGTATTTCGGTCCGGGCCTGACTTGTTGCGGTAGGCCCCCTTGTGGGAGCGTCATGTTGGTTTGACCCATTGTAGAGTTGCAAATAAGTACTGGGTGATGTGACCCTAAGAGCAGTAAGAGGTTTTAGATCGGCCTCGACCCATACCAAGGGTGGAACTTGTGCCTCCAACACAGTTCTGAATTTGGTATCAAAGGATTGACGGAGAGCGGTGGCAAGGCGTATTTTTGGTCCTATGGATGTATGGGCATCCTGCAAACATAAGTCTACATGACAGGTGGTTTACGTTAAAAATCAAAGACTATGTCCCTAGCATGCACGACCCCTTGCCAGATACGAGTTGCTCAAGTGCTGACCTCCAAGTTCGCTGAGGTGCTCTTCAATTTGCGTGCGCCATCTTAGATGAGGCCGTTCTCTGCTGTGCCGTCCTCAAAGACTCTTTGACCCGAGGATGTGGCGTCTATTCCTTCAAATTTTCTACGCCATCCCAAACGTTGGATCCATAAACATCTGGCTAGACTGATGTCGTTGCCACCGTCAATACAAAGGGTATCGACAATCACGCGCAGTATTTTCCTTTCGAAACGGCCAAGTGCTTCTTCATCCTCTTTCGACAAGGTTCATCCCTCTACGGCTTTAAGTAGGACCGGAATGATAAGGGTCTTGTAAATAGGCAGTTTGGTCTTACGGAAGAGAGCCATGTTACTCAATTCCCTCCTGAACTCAAAGAAACAGCGATTGGCAAGAGTAACTCCGACTTATGTGCTAATGTCGTTGCTGCTTGTGACTTTGGAGCCAAGTTAGACGAAGTCCTAAACAACCTTGAACGCTGCTCCCGCCTCAATACTCAGTGAGTCTTGCATAATTCTGGTATCGACTAACCAGATTGCTTATGAATGGTTTGAGACGCTAACGACAGAAAATATATTCTTCGAAAGTTGGCCTCCTTTTTTGTGGGTCGGCCAAACGATGTTGAGATTCCATGTTTCGCGAACGCTTACCTCTAACCATATCAAAAAAGTTACTCCAGCTGCTTATAATAGTGCAGAAAGCAGTCCGTCTGCCTCAGCAGCTGTATTAGACGCTTGTTGGCTTTCTAATAACCTAAATCCACTCTCGAGGGTATTTTGCAGGCTGTATTTGCGCAAAGACTGCTTTTTTAACCCAGTCTTGCATTAAAACCTTCCAGCATAATTTTAGGTCTCATAGCTGGGGCACTGAGCATATGTTCGGTCTGTGTAGAGGTACGAATCAGGCTTATATTTCCGAAATTTGGTCTTCATGCGGATTATTATGAGTACATGCTGAAAACTTAAAACATTCTGCCGGAGTTTCCCTCAAGTAGCACAATCAAATCCAATCCGGTTGAAATATAAAAATTGATTCTGGCTTTACTTTGAAGCTACTTTCATGACATTATGTGTGGAATAGCACATCATTCAAATGCCCGCTTTGCGTTCGCTGGTAGTGCTTCAAGCTCGGCCCAATATGTGCGGCTTTATTCCGGCAATAGCGTGTCGAGTGTTGGCCTCGAGGTCATCCAAAATGGTTGGCTTGTTAGCGTAGGTTAAGGACTTGACGTAGCTCCAAAGAGAATAATCGACGGTAACGGTGTCCCCTTCCTCATTTCGAAAGAAATACTCGTAAGGTCCGGTGATTCCGTTATATGGCAATTTTGGTTGTTGGCATAGCCGCTGAGTCAAAAATGGGCCTCATCAGAGAAGATGATTTTCTGGACAAAATCTGGATCTTCGGCCAACATTTCCAGCGCCCAATTTGCGAACTCACGGCGTTGAGTTCAATTCTTGCGTCAGCACAATCTTATGTGGACGTAGGCCCAAATCCAACAGCAAAATAAGCCGGGTTAACTCTCTGGCGATGTCCAATTCATCTGATCGGCGCCGAATTGACATATCTGGGTGTTCTTCGATACCGGTCACTACGGCGGCTATGTTTTCTTCATTTCGCATCAATCTCTGTCTGGTTGGTGGTTTAAGATCCAAAACTTTTCCAGTGCGACGAACTGCCTGCACACTGAAGCCATGATGACGACCGACCTCACGACGAAATTCACGTTGCGTATTTATAACTGAGCCGAAATTTCGATATTTTTTAATAATTTCCGCACGTTCGCCGAACGATGCATGATGAAATGCAAAATCTTACTGGATATTTTGACAGCTGGATGTTATTGGTAACTTTGACAGCTCCTGAAACATAACTATTCGAAAAACCATCATTGCAATCTGGTCACCCGTTAGTTATTTATCCGCGCTTTGTCGTGCCCATCCCATCTTGGATTGCGATAATATCGGCTTTATAGCAGTCTTGGGCTATCTAACTTTCTCTAACTCGTTGTCCTTAAAACGTTCATTGCAGTCGTCAGCAGATCCGAGGCTGTTAGATTGAATTTAAACTTCTAGCATTGTAGCCGATGGATTAACCACTGCAAGGTGGTAAGCACATCGAACGTAAGAACTCGTAGCAAAATCATAGTGGACGAATAAAGCATAACATTCCAGCTTGAAGAGTCTTCGAATCCAAGTCGAGATAGCTGTCGTGGATATCACATCATTTTGCATTGGTCTACAAATGTGAAACAGTGCTGATCCTTAGACCGAGGCGGATAGCTTGTCGGAACCATGAAGCAGTCTTTATAGGTTGCGGACTTATTAACACTGATTGAAAATTTTCTAGATCTAGACCTCTATATCAAATTTATAATTCAGTCTGTAAGAACAGGAACGGTCTTTCAGATTTTAACCGGCCTCAAGGAAGGATTAATGCTGTGAACAGAGCCCAAAGTAAACGACAAGTCATTTAAATGACATTTGGCCTTATTTCCAGTGATGAGGATAAGAGCAGCTGTACGGCGAATTTAGATGAAATTTAGAAACGTCTTACCAGGTTCTAAATCACCTCTGAGAAGAGATGCAGTACAGAAAGACATATAGCATTATTAACTGTGAAGGAACCCCATCGATCTTATTTGCGCATTCACGACAGAAATCTTAAGAGACTTGAACCAGAGAGCCTTGAAGAGACTTTGCCAGTTGAGACCCAGGTGGTGGTCTGCCTACCTAAATGATACCGTCCGTATTTCAACATAAAGATACAATTGCAACCGAATGACTTCCTAATTTCGGTGTCTCGCATATATACTAGAGCCTACGATTTCACGTGAAAGCGGGTTCACAAGATTCACGTGAAATACACCTTCACGTGAACATTCAGGTTGAACATAAATTTCACGTAAATTGCGTAAATACGCTAACACGTGAAGTATGTGAATAACGTGAACACGTAAATTACGTGAATAATGTCTTTTTTTCTGTTTAAAATATAAGTTGTGTATATAATTAAAAATATGAAACCTAGCTGGGTATGGCAATATGCTCGAAAGGAAGGTGAAAAAGTAATATGCAAATTGTGTAGTGAAGATAATAGTAATTCACTCTCTAGTCGCGGCGATACGACAGGATCAATATTGCGACATTTACGAATTATTCATGGAGTTAATAATCTTACTTCTGCCAATAGCAGGTATGTTATATCTTTTTTTGTTTTGAATTTCAATTTTTAATAGACCATGTTAAAAGGTGTACAAATTATGACATTTAATTTTAGCTTGATTGACAATGCTGAAAATGATGAAAATGATGGAACGTACGAATCAAACAGTCCTCTAGCGGCAACCCAACCGTCAACATCTACTGCACACAGAAACAAATTTCCAAGGCTTTCGAATAGATCGCAGTGTTTCTCAGAAAGAATGGAAGAAATCCACCAGGCACTGCCAAATATGGTAGCAGTGAATCAAATGCCAATATCTCTTTTTTCCAGCGAGGGTTTCCGTCAATTTATGGCTTTAAAAGGATTAAGCAATTAAAAAGCGGCTTCAGGCCTTGAGACAGCAAAAAGAAAACCTAATTAAGGAGAAATTAGAAAAGGCTTGTAAAGTATCATGCCCATCTGATTGTTGGACCTCCGCAGTACAGGACCCCTATATGACTATGACAGTGCACTTTATAGATGAAGATTGGATTCAACATTCGTACACTCTTAACACAAATGAAGTAGATGTACGTCGTACTGCTGAAAATCTCCTTCAAAATATTGTATCTACAAGTAAGTTGCCAGCGTTTATCAGAGATGGCGCTACCAGTGGATCCCGGGCAGAAATGTCAGACCCCATGTGTTTTATTTGTAGGTTTTGTATCTGTCAACAACTTTGCAGCGTTATATTTGAGCAGTTCTATCGGTGTCGTACATTTTATCGAGCAAAATCATGGCAAGTTTCCAGCCAAATAAACGTCATTTGCGGGAAGCGCTGCTTTTATTCTTTAATATGAAGAAAAGTGCGGCTGAGGCCTATCGTTTGCTTTCGGAAACTTATGGGGCGGAATGTATTGGTGAATCGACGTGCCGCGAGTGGTTCAAACGGTTCAAAAGTGGTGATTTTGGAGTTGAAGACAAAGATCGCCCCGGAAAGCCGAAAAGGTTTGAAGACGAGAAATTGGACGCTTTACTGGATGAGGATCCGTGTCAGATTCAAGAAGAACTTGCTGCATCATTGGGCGTCACGCAACAAGCCGTTTCCCTGCGCCTAAAAGCACTGGGATTCATTCAAAAGGTTGGAAACTGGGTGCCGTACGAATTGAAGCCAAGAGACGTCGAACGGCGATTTTGCATGTCCGAAATGTTACTGCAGCGGTATAAAAATAAATCATTTTTGCATCGTATTGCCACTGGTGATGAGAAATGGATTTACTATGATAATCCTAAACGCAGAAAATCGTATACAAAGCCCGGCGAGCCAGCCCAATCGACGCCGAAACGAAATATTCACGTGAATAAGGTCATGCTCTGCATATGGTGGGATCAAAAGGGTGTCGTATACTACGAACTGCTTCCGAGTGGTGAAACCATCAAAGGACCATTATATCGAACCCAACTAATTCGTTTGAAGCGGGCATTAAAAGAAAAACGGCCAGAATATGAGACCAGGCATGAGTCCGTCATTTTTCATCACGACAACGCTCGGCCACATGTTGCGGTTTCGGTGAAAAACTATTTGGAAAATAGTGGATGGGAAATTCTGCCTCACCCGCCTTACAGTCCATACTTGGCACCATCTGACTACCACTTGTTTCGTTCGCTTCAGCTCAGTAGAGGAAATCAAAAATTGGCTCGATACGTTCTTGGGCTCGAAAGACGAGAAATTTTTTTGGTCCGGAATTCATAAATTACCAGAAAGATGGGGGAAAGTTGTAGCTTCCGATGGACGATACTTTGAATAAAGCATTGTAACTATGTTTTCATAATAAAACTTCAAATTTTGGAAAAAAAAAACGCTGGAAACTTACTTGTAGACCCAATATGAAAAATACGTTAAGTAAATGGGGTATAGATAAAAAAGTAATGACTGTTGTCACCAATAAGGCTGCTAACATCGTGAGGGCAGTTGGAAATTTGGAGAAAACGCAAGAGAAACAAAATTTGACGTGTGCCATTCACAGTCTTCAAATAGCAATAAAAAAGTCGATCTCGTCGGAACATACTCAAGCAATTATCGAAAAAGCAAGCAAACTTGTTGGACATTTTAAGCATGCTAGTGTAGCTAAATGGGCTGAAAAGTCCGTGCCGTTTCTAAGAGAGGGCACCACTTGAATTGAATCCATACCATTTTCAGTTAGTACCAACCTTCAGAAGATGCGTGTATAAATTTGACAGCTGTCGGTTTAGTTCTCGAGATATAGCGTTGTGAGTGAAGCAACTTTTGTTATTGTGAAAAAAATGGATTCAAAGCAATTTGCAAGTGGATTGAAAAATTCAAAAGTGGTCATACAAGCACCGAAGATGATGCACGCAGTGGACGTCCAAAAGAGGCTGTTTCAGATGAAAACATCAAAAAAGTCCGCAAAATGATTACGAATGACCGTAAAGTGAAGTTGATCGAAATAGCTGAGGCTCTGAAGATATCAAAAGAGCGTGTTGGATATATCATACACGAATATTTGGACATGCGAAAGCTCTGTTCAAAGTGGGTGCCGCGTTTGCTCGCAGTCGACCAAAAACAACAACGTGTTGATGATTCAGAGGAGTGTTTAATGTGTATGTGACAATGGATGAAACTTGGCTCCATCACTTCACACCAGAGTCAAGTCGGCAGTCAGCTGAGTGGCGAGCAGGCAACAAACCTCGTCCTCGGCTGGCAAGATTATGGCATCCGTATTTTGGGATGCACATGGAATAATTTTCATCGACTATCTCCAAAAGGGGCAGACTATCAACAGCGACTATTACATTGCGTTGTTGGAGCGTTTGAAGGATGAAATCGCAGAAAAAGAAAGTGCTGTTTCATCAAGACAATGTGACACGGTACAAGTCTATGAAAACGATGGCAAAATTGAAAGAATTCGGCTACGAATTGCTTCCCCACCCACCGTATTCTCCAGATTTGGCCCCCAGCCACTATTTCCTGTTCGCAGACCTCAAAAGAATGCTCGCCGGAAAGAGATTTAAGACCGAATCGCCGAAACAGAGGCCTATTTTGAGACTAAACCGAAATCGTACTACAAAACTGGTATCGAAAGATTGAAAAATCGTTTCAATCAGTATATCGCACTCGAAGGCAACTATATTGATAAATAAAGTTTAATTTTGCAAAAATTTTGTGTTTTACTATAAAACGGAACGGACTTTCCAGCCCATGTGTTATGCTTTAGAAGAGAAGCAGAGGCAATTGTCTTTGCCAGTTCAATCTTTATTACAAGCGAACAATATAAAAGATGGAATTCCATTTACTTTATGCTGCAGCGACTGATACAAAACCGAAGCCCGAACTGTTACTTCATTCGCATCGGTCATAAAATTGGAAATATCCGAACAGGAGTGGACATTGATGAAACAACTTGCAGACGTATTCAACCCGATGCAAGTTCTCACCAGCATGTTAAGCAGGGAGGGCTCACCAACATCTACTTGCGCATAAGCTACTAGAAATGCATATGGAGGATCCGATTCATCCCAGTTACGTAAACGGTTAGACCTACAGATAAGTGAAATACCTGAAATCATATCATCAAGACAAATTGCTTCTCTACTAGATCCACGCTACAAAGAGCTGCAGCATGAATGCTATTCTGTTCGAGGTGCATTAAAGGATAAGTTGAAACAACTTCTTGAAGAAAACTTTCCTCAAGCACCGCTTCAAGATTCTAGCCAAACAGAAAACAATGACGGCACAGAAAAGGAGTTGGAATTTCTTTACCAAGAAACTAGAGTCAATCCAGCAAATTTTGAAAAGCAGCTCCAATCAAACTTAGAAGAGCCTCAGCTAAGGTTTACGTTTAACGTTTAAGTAAAATATCCCACTATTGCATTCTTAGCAAAACAATATTTCTGCATACCAGCAACTTCTGTCAGCTCAGAACGTTGTTTTTCTACAGCCGGCAACATTGTTACCAATAAAAGAACTTCTTTGCTTCCAGAAAATGTTGATATGCTATTGGGTCTACAAGTAAGTTTCCAGCGTTTTTTTTTCCAAAATTTGAAGTTTTATTATGAAAACATAGTTACAATGCTTTATTCAAAGTATCGTCCATCGGAAGCTACAACTTTCCCCCATCTTTCTGGCAATTTATGAATTCCGGACCAAAAAAATTTCTCGTCTTTCGAGCCCAAGAACGTATCGAGCCAATTTTTGATTTCCTCTACTGAGCTGAAGCGTATTCCCGTAAGAGCGTTCTGCATCGAACGAAACAAGTGGTAGTCAGATGGTGCCAAGTCTGGACTGTAAGGCGGGTAAGGCAGAATTTCCCATCGACTATTTTCCAAATAGTTTTTCACCGAAACCGCAACATGTGGCCGAGCGTTGTCGTGATGAAAAATGACGGACTCATGCCTGGTCTCATATTCTGGCCGTTTTTCTTTTAATGCCCGCTTCAAACGAATTAGTTGGGTTCGATATAATGGTCCTTTGATGGTTTCACCACTCGGAAGCAGTTCGTAGTATACGACACCCTTTTGATCCTTTTTATCCCACCATATGCAGAGCATGACCTTATTCACGTGAATATTTCGTTTCGGCGTCGATTGGGCGGGCTCGCCGGGCTTTGTATACGATTTTCTGCGTTTAAGATTATCATAATAAATCCGTTTCTCATCACCAGTGACAATACGATGCAAAAATGATTTATTTTTATACCGCTGCAGTAACGTTTCGGACATGCAAAATCGCCGTTCAACGTCTCTTGGCATCAATTCGTACGGCACCCAGTTTCCAACCTTTTGAATGAATCCCAGTGCTTTTAGGCGCAGGGAAACGGCTTGTTGCCTGACGCCCAATGATGCAGCAAGTTCTTCTTGAATCTGACACGGATCCTCATCCAGTAAAGCGTCCAATTTCTCGTCTTCAAAACTTTTCGGCTTTCCGGGGCGATCTTTGTCTTCAACTCCAAAATCACCACTTTTGAACCGTTTGAACCACTCGCGGAACGTCGATTCACCAATACATTCAGCCCCATATGTTTCCGAAAGCAAACGATAGGCCTCAGCCAGCAGCGCTTCCCGCAAATGACGTTTATTTGGCTGGAAACTTGCCATGATTTTGCTCGATAAAATGTACGACACCGATAGAACTGCTAAAATATAACGCTGCAAAGTTGTTGACAGATACAAAACCTACAAATAAAACACATGGGGTCTGACATTTCTGCCCGGGATCCACTGGTGGGGCCATCTCTGACAAACGCTGGAAACTTACTTGTAGACCCAATAATTGATAAAGAAAAATTATCAAAATCGTAATACTTTGTAATAAAAATATTTGAATTCAATAAGATAAACCTTTGCTTTTTTTTTGAATTTATTTCTGATGGCCTTATAAGTTTCTTCATATTGTATTGTTCATTTCATGCAATTACTTGTGTACGTTATTCACGCGATTCACGTCATTTTACATGAAATTTTCATTCACGTGAAAGATCTGAAGCTCTAATACATACGTGTATGTATATTTTACAAGGATTGAAAGGTTTCGCAAGGGTCAGGGCATACCTCTTACCTTCGTCCTTATATTCAGACTTCCGGCATTCCCTTTCATCCATCATCAACCAGTCTAAATTATTTACAGTTGTTTTTTTTATTTTTTTTCTTTTAATCAATTGCTAAAAATATTTCAAAACAAATACCTCTAGTAATTAATTTTGCGGTATAGAGCTTTCATTGAATAGCACGTTACGAATAAATTGTTCGGTCTACCCTCTAGATACCGCTCTCATGCGGTACGATACAAAGTTGTATACTCGTATTTAAAAGCAAATATCAATTCGGATACTTTCAATTAATTTAAATTCTTTAAAACGAGGGCCACACGTTGCGAATCACGAAATACTCGTACGCATATCATCGCCAAAATAATAAATTCATTCAGCCGCAGCATTAATATTCAAACCAATAAACAATTATGTAGGTATCTAATCAATGGATGGCATCTGGGTCCGGTTGTATCTTTTCTCTATTAAGTAGCCAATTTTATACGAGTACATTCTAAAAATTGTGTAATTTGTCTTTTGAATTTGTGGGACAGATAATACGGATACATCCGCTGTCAGATGCTGTTCGAAATGCAAGCGGTAACCGTGATACTCGTATGTCCGACTGGCGGATGTGGATTGGTAAGTGAAAATTATGTGCATTCGCGCTACATTTATCTGTTTCCTGAATGCGGAGGAGCATGAATTACATTTTACATGGAGGGAGGTCAAAGATTGACGTTTTGTGATAAATCATGAAAAGCTTCCAGGGCTGAGGTTAACTTCACTAGCCGTTGCGGGATGCCCGTGGACAGCATCTTCCCTTTGTAATTCGGAATTGAAAAAGTCTCTCTGTTTGTCTGTGTTTTCGATTGGTGTTATAACGGAGTCATCATGTATGTTTTGGGTGCGGCACTCATTAATTCCCTCAATCGATCGATTCCGCATAGAGTTGTGTTGAAATAACTGCTGACGCATCTCCAGATGCACACAATTCAAGTAGAAAATGTTGGTTTGACTTGGTACTACAGGGATGCACCTGCTCTTGTCTGTAGACTGTATATTTATCGTTGTTGAGTTATACTCGTACTCATAGTAGACCGGCGTAATGACTCCCAGACATATGGTTAGAGGTGCTCTAAAGGTCTGCGTCGGTTAACGAGTATTGATTTTATCATTTGTGGTGAATTGTTCAAGGTGCAAAGTATTCGTAGTGAAGAGGCCTTTGATGCATGTTAGAAAGATGTTCTCGTTTGAGTTTGAATTTTTTTAATTAAGTTAAATAGTTTCTTGTTCCTTTCAGATATTACCATGCTCAGATACAATAAAAGTGGAGATACTGATGTCGAGTGGTGCAAAATACACAACCAGGACAAGCCTCAGAAGTATTGTTGGAGGACGTGCCATCGGATATTACAATTCCAAGGCCTGTCGCCTTGTCTGGGACCGGGTTCACGTGGTTTCAACTAAAAGAAAGAGCTTTTCAAGAAAGCGCACAATCTATTGATGCCTCAGCGAAGTATGTAGCAATTTTGCTGATAGTCAAGCCGAGCCTAAGCACTAGAATCGGGCTTTATCTAATAGAACAATGTTTTATACAAAGGAGCACATAGTAAAGTACTGAGTTCAGCGCGTAATTACTTATTTGGAAATGATAAACCCGTCAAATTTAATGTAAAGGTCCTCCTCTGAATGTATCCTTGGAGGAAGCAGTTTGTCCTGATCTGTATAGCATTATACTCTCTGACAAAGTTCAATTCGAAAAACTGAATCTATCTACAATAACTTCAGTCTCAACGGTAGAGTTATACGAGGGGCGTTCAATATATTCTCGGTATCGATATGAAGGAAAATGCGAATTCAATTTAAATTGTTTTTATTTTTCAATATAATCTCCCCTAACATTAATGCATTTGTTACATCTTGAGATAAGCTTTTTTAAACCCTCAAAAAAATAAATTTCCTCTTTCTCTGCAAAATACCAACTTGAGTTCTTCATCATCCGAAAATCTTTTCCCACGAAGACATTTTTTCATATCCGAAAACAGGAAATAATCACTAGGGGCAAGGTCTGGACTATAGGGTGGGTGTTGGATTTCTTCGAAACCACAATCTCGCGCAGCAGCCTTGGAAACTCGCGCCGTGTGAACAGGAGCGTTGTCATGAAGAAGCAACACACCCGCTGCGAGTTTACCCCGTCTTTTCTTTTTAATTTCCTCCCGCAAATTATGCAAAGTGGAAGCGTAGGATGTGGCGTTGATGGTTTCACCTTTTTTTTTGTACTCAATGAGCAAGATTCCCTTTGAGTCCCAAAAAACTGTGGCCATGAGCTTCCCGGCAGACGGAGTGACTTTGAACTTCTTCGGGGGGTCTGTTCCTTTTTTATGCCACTGCATGGACTCTTGTTTACTTTCAGGGTCATAGTGGTGGACCCATGTTTCGTCCCCAGTAACAATTCGATCCATAACACCGTCCGCGTTCTCACTACACATCTCCAAAAGCTCTCTACAGCATGCGATTCTCACTTTTTTCTGAGGCGCTGTGAGCATTTGTGGCACCCACCTTGCACTGACCTTTGAAAGGTTAAGATGGTCATGAAGAATGGTGTGAATGGTACCAATTGAAAGCTTGGTGATCTCTGCCATCATTTTCACCTTTATTCGGGCATCCTCAAGAACAAGTTTTTCGACTTCTTTGATGCTTTCTCCTGTACAAGCAGTAGCCGGGGCGCCGGAGCGGGGGTCGTCTTCAATGCTCTCTCTGCCTCTCTTGAACTCACTTGAGCACTTTTGCACAGTTGATAATGAAGGTGCGGAACCCTGGTAAACAGCCACCATCTCTTCATGAATAGTTTTGACTTTTTCCTTGCTTAGTGAGAAATTTAATTACAGCGCGATGCTCAATTTTCACCATCATCGTCTCAGTTGCCATTATGATTCTGTTTAACTAGAGATAAAACGCGAATTAATAATCACATTTATATGAAATTTTACATGAATGCACTAAAATAATAGTATTACTTGATAAATAATTTAATTTATATATACAACCACGGTTTCACCCCGATACCGAGAATGTGTTGAACGCCCCTCGTAAATGCAAGATTCTGCCGCTGCTCTACAATAATTGTTTGTTCTCTCTCTCCTCTATCTCGTCCTCAATCGGCTTCTTACCAAATTAGAGAACGCAGTATATGCTGCGGTAACTAACACAGACGATGTCAATCTTTATGTGCCGGAGGAATGCCAGGTGTTTAGACCGGATTCTAGCTTGCAAACTGATTTGGAAAGAAAATGTTGCAGAGCGAAATAAGAAGCTCAACGAAATTACGGGACACCATGCCCATGACAAGACACGAGTACTGATTAAGTATTCTTGACAACGATTTCGCAGGAGGTGTAGGAAAGAGGAATCTGTGGCACACCATCTCTGCATCAGAATGAATTCCCTGGTTACGAGGCATAAATAACCTCTGCTCTTTACAGATCATGTATCCTAGCAAATTTATCAAGAAATCATCTTGGTTTCAGGAATAGCTAGGACAACGCCCTCCCGCGCTTTCCCAATGGTATCAAATACTTATGACTTCTGTAGTGGCAGAAACGAGAAAAAAAGGAAGGAACAGTATTGCACTAACAGTGCACGTTTTCCGCACTCGCAACCATCACAAAAGTCAGGTTGTTACGTTTTCCTTGATGTAAATCATGTCAACGATAGTTGTATACGGTCAATTGGTTTTAGGAACAAACCCTGTGACTCCTGCCACTTGCCATTGGCAAAACAAAAGACATATCTCGTTCTAAGTGCACCTCATTAAGGGCCATTTAACAGGCTCCTACACAGTGTGTCAGTAAAATTCCCGGACTGGTATTGGAAAAAAATGTAAACAAGATATTTTAATATTTTTTGATTTTATTATTCGGAATAGATTCCTGTAGCTTCAAAAAGATATACTTGTTACAAATTTAAATGCGTGCTCCAGCTCATTTTGTGAAATTGCCTCCAGTGCTTGTGTGGGAGCCATTTGAATAGTCGATATGCCTTCCAAAAAACGTCCTTTCAATTTCCATTTATATTTGGGGAAAAGAGAGAAGTCGCAGGGTGTCAAATTAAAGTGAATACGGTGGATGATTCAACACACAGACTTGATTTCGAGCCGAAAATTGACGAACAATGAGTGAGGTATGACTCGGTGCATTATCGTGTAACAGAGACCAACTTTCAGGATTGTGATAGTCGCGTGGAATACGGCATCAAATGCTTCAAAACTGCGAGATAATATTGACCAGTAAAGGTGTGACCAGGTTAAATGAACTCCTAATGGACAATTCCATTGCTACCGAAAAATGTGAAATTGGCCTTCTTTCAAGTACAACATGCTCCAGTTCCTCTCTACCTTCCAAAGAACGTTTACGCCACTAGAAAATGCGTATTCTTTTGCTCTGCACGTTGTTCCATTTTAGAATGTCCACATCAAATGAAAAGTTGTTTACGAAGAACTGTAATATGTTTGTTATTTGTCAATTAAAATAAATGAAATCTTGACAGATGGTAAAAAAAAAGCCTCAAAAATGCATGTTCCATATAGATGGCGCCATTGGTTACTGAGGTATAGTTCCAATCCGGGAACTTTATTGACGCACTGTGAAAAACAAAAACTATCTTCTCCGAAATGAAATATATCTTTCATAATGTCTCACACTTTTGGCTTTCGAAAACGGACAATGACTTGTAGATTCTTATTGTTACCAATTGAAGGAGTGTATGTTGGGAATTAAATGTTTGCTTTCAGACAGGATATTCATGCTCTACTCTGGAAAGACCATGCGAAGGCTGGCCATACTGATAGTAAAGGGAAGCCTTTTATACTGAAGCTCTCATTATCATAGGAAAGGCAGAGCTAATTATGTGAAACGCAATTTTACACAGCCAGCATCATAGAGGGAAGCAGAAAAAAAAAAAAGTGAAGCTGCCAGCATTTTCGTTCAAAGATGTTAAAATGCGGAGAGAAAGTTCACACTATCACTCGGTATATGGAAGTTGAACATCCGCGAATTCAAAAGTCAAGTTGAGCCAAATGCAAAACCAGGCGAGACATCTTCTGTTGATCTGATGTTTCAAAAGATGCCTTTTAGACGCCTAACAAATAGGATACTCTGCGGAAGAATTTCCTGATCCTGATTTGTCTGTAATTATGACAGCGGACACATTATAAGATAGGTTTCAAGAATTCAATAACGACTCTAAGATCTAAGTCAAAACTTTCGATTATCATTGTCCTGATACTCCGAATTAGGGGTATGTGTCGGCGGAATGACTGCCAGGAAGTATAGAAACCCTTACTTAGAATGAAGCAAGCGAACAAAATACAAAGATATTCTGACAATGTTCCAAATGTGTCCCAAAATTTACACAAATTTTGAATTTTGCGCCATTTGTGTGGTAAAGTGTTGCCAACTATAAAAAAATGCAGCGTGGTAGCTAACAATTCAAGGTTATTAACAATGTAAAGAACAACGCGTTTTCATTCGATTTCATTAGACAACAAATGGATGCTGATTTTTTAAACAAAATCTGCTTCAGCGATGTGGCCCATTTTCATCAAGATGGCTTTGATAATCGTCAAAATTGTCAACTTTGGCGTTCAGAAAATCCACAAGTGATTGTTGAGAAACAAATGCATCCGCAAGGTGTCACTGTTTGGTGCAGATTTTGAACTGGAGGCATTATCGGGCCATTCTTCTTTGAAAATTCGGTTGCTCGAGCAATAACAGTTAATGGTGCTCGCTATAGCTATCCAGTTTTTGTACCTAGTTTGCAAGATATGGATGTGGACGGAATGTGGTTTCAATAAGACGGTACCACGTGCCACAGCCACAATTCAATTACTGCATGAGTAATTCCCTGTTTCGGTGATCAGAATTGGCCGCCCAGATCATGACTATTTTCTTCTGGGTTTCTTGAGGTATAAGGTGTATGACAACAAGCCCACGACCTAAAGGAGAAAATTGATCGCTGCATCAACGAAATTCAGCCACATTTATGCAAAACTCGAGGTCGAGGCCTATCCATTAACCTCTTGCTGTTTTTAGGTTCCCAGCACCCAGTGCTTATTGCGACTCTATATCGGGTCGAAACCAAATGGAAGACCCTTCCTGCGTTTTAGGTTTCAAACCACAGCCACCGTGACGCTCCCACTCAGGGGCCTACCTCTTCAAGTAAGATCCAGAATAGGCTCCGAACTGTCCCCGCTTTTTATTAGTCATTGATGCGCGAAGCCTAGATGATGGGGCATGATTGTCCCGGACAGAACGTCTCTTGATTTTTAACGTAAACCACCTGTCATGCAGATCTTATGTTTATGGGATGCCCATACATCCATAGGGAGCAAGGATACGCCTTGCCATCGCTCTCCGTCAATTCTTTGATACCAATTCGGAACTGTGTTGGAGGCACAAATTCCACCCTTGGTAGGAGTCGAGGCCGACCTAAAACCTCTTACTGTTCTTAGGGTCACAGCACCCAGTACTTATTTGCTACTCTACAATGGGTCAAACCAACAGGAAGACCCTTCCCGCGATGTGGGTTTAAACCACAGCCACCATGATGCTCCCACAAGGGGGCTTACCTCAACAAGTCAGGCCCGGATCGAAATCGGGAAGCTCCTGACTCCCATGGTACCGTGATTTAAGTCCTGTTATAGCCAGCCGTCAACAAGACCTATGACCGGCAACTTGTTACTGGTCAAATCGTAGTAACCTTCGGAGGCTTCATCTCAAGATGTTTACGATAAGACCAGTAATATGCTCTGCCCCCGCTTTTTATTAGACAACGTCATTGATGGGCGAAGTCTTGATAATTGGGCGGGGGCCCGGTTTGTCCCGGACAGAACGTACCTGGATTTTTAACTTAAACCTCCTGTCATGTAGACTTAATGTTTACGAGGTGCCCATACACCCATAGGGAGCAAGGATACGCCTTGCCATCGCTAATCACTCGCTTGTATTATATAATAGTTCGCTTTTGAATTATACCAATTCGGAACTGTGTTGGAGGCACAAGTTCCACCCTTGGTATGAGTCGAGGCCTACCCAAAACCTCTTGCTGCTCTTAGGGTCGCAGCACCCAGTACTTCATTTGCAACTCTACAATGGGATAAACCAAAAAGGAAACCCGTACCCGCGATTTGGGTTTAAACCACAGCCACCATGACGCTCCCACAAGGGGGCCTACCTCTAACAAGTCAGGCCCGGACCGAAATCCGGGGGGCTCCTGACTCCCATGGTACCGTGATTTAAGTCCTGGTATGGACTACCGGTGGTCAAGCCTACCAACAAGACCTATGACCAGCAACTTGTAACTGGTCAAATCGTATCATCCAGTCATGCAATAAAATCTGGATGTTTACGATAAGACCAGTTTAGAATAATCTACCCCCGCTTTTTATTAGACAACGTCATTGATGGGCGAAGCCTTGATAATTGGGCGGGGGCCCGGTTTGTCCCGGACAGCAAAAATTACGATATTTTCTATTGCGACCATTTTAGACAACAGAGAAAGCTAATGACACTTTGGGGTGAAAGTATTTAAACTCGCCAATATACGAGTAAACTTACGTAGGGTGTTTTTTTTTTTTTTTTTTTTTTTTGCAGTGTCTGACTTTTCAATAAGGCTTAAATGTTAACTCAGCTGTCGCATTGAGCTGCCAAGGTTCATTTATTTTTATAGAAAGTTTGACGGCACAACAACGATCTCAAGTCGTTGCAATTTATTTTCAAAATGGAAATTCTGTTCGTAAAACTTAGACCATACAGCACTTCATGATATTTACGGTAGACATTAACACTCCTCTGAACGTGCTATTTATGGAATTTTTGAAAAATTTCGCACCCAATCCACGCTAATTGATACTCACACACCAACAAAAACGAGAACGGTGCGTTCAGAGGAAAATATCGCGGCTGTGGAAGTTGATCTTGAAGAGGACTTTATTCGGCGTCGTTCACATCAACTTGGAGTTTGTTTATCCACACTATCTGGAAGATTCTGCGTAAAGATCCTGGTCACAAGGCTTATAAGATCCAATTGGTGCAAGAGCTAAGACCGCGTTACCATTTATTGCGTCGGTGGTTTAGTGATTGGGCTTTAAATCAACTGAAAGTTGACCCAGTTTTCTACCACAAAATGTTGTTCAGTTATGAGGCTCATTTCTGGTTAAACGCCTACGTAAACAAGCAGAATTGCCATATTTGGAGCGTGAACAATCCTCAAGAATTGGATTTAGAAAAATGTGCCGTATGGTGAGGATTATATGACTTCAAAAATGAGGAGGGAGCACAAGCTGCTGTCAACAGACACCAGCACAATGCGATGATTAACGATTATTTCTTCCTAAATTTGCGTGGCATCAATGTGATAGAAGTGTGGTTCAAACAGGATTGTGCTCCACCCCATACTACCAACGAAAACATTGCTTTATTGAAAACACTGTTTCGCAATAGAGTCATTCCAAGAATTGGACACCAAACCCGTCCAATTTGGCTCCATTGGATTATTTTCGTCAAGTTACTAGTTTATGCCGATAAACCAGCAACGATTGACACTCTGGAGCAAAACATTGTTGGAGTAATACGTGATATACGCGACCAATTGCTTGAAAAGAGGTCGAACATTGGACTTCTAGAATGCGCTTTGTACGAGACAGCCGTGCTTGACAACTCTCCGAAATTACTTTTAAACATTAAATGGCATGAAGTAATCTTTAGAATGAATTTAATTGAGTTTCTGTGTGTTTTATTCAAAAATAAATTGAACGCTTAAAAAAACGCCCTTTATGACAAGAAATCGGAGCTGTGAGCTTTCGAAAAAGGTTGAGCTCTTGGAAGAGATATATGCATAAACGAACAACGACCTAAAGCCAATGTTAATGTCGTCCTCTGAAGTACAATTGGACTACGCGGCTTCCACTTGCAGCAGTAGATTCAGTCTAATCATCTTTGCGTTGGTAGAAATAACATTGTCCCATATGGCACTAGGACACCAAACAACCTCATCAATCCACCGCCAATCGGATTAATCAAGTCACGATCAACGTAGGGCACTCTTCTATTGTAAATTCAGAATAAGGCCAGTACCCCATTATAGCCAAGAATGTCAAACACCAAAGATCTGTCACAACAATATGTAAATTGTGGCCAAAGATACGAGTATTCACGCAATCGACGGACCCCGGGTTTACCGATGAAACTCGGTGGCAATTTATAGGAAACCGGGGACTGCTCTAGACTTCAATAATCAATAAAGAACAAAGGAAGACCAATTTCTCCAAGATAAGAATCGAAATACTACACCCTGAATGACTCGAACTGCAACCAACTTGAGACTGCTATAATTTCCAAACCGTTCATGAGAGTGAGCTGAAATTTTGACACATGACAGACAATTTTATTATTTACAAACCTTTTAAACGATTTGCGTCTCAGTTGTGTTGAAAAATTATTGTCCACGATGGAATTCAAACGTGATAGTGTGATTGCTTTATATTTGACTGGAAAACCACAAGTAGCTATCGTTAGAGCCCTCCAGCACCTCAACGTGAATAAATCATTTGTGTCTCGAACCATAGCTCGTTACCGTGATACTGGCTGCATTGCAAAACGCCATGGAGGTGGTCATAAAAAAACAGCAACATCGGCAGAAATAGTTCGGAAAGTGAAGGCCCGAATTGAGCGAAATCCGCGTCGAAGTAGAAGAAAAATGGCTCGTGAGCTCAACATATCGTTGGAACGGATGCAACACATACTGAAAAATGAGCTTAGGCTCAAGCCATTGAAGTTCCAAAAAGCACACGATCTTACACCGCAACAGAAAAAAGTTAGAGTCGAAAGAGCGAAGGAGTTGCTACGCTTGCACGAAAGTGGTGAGTTGCCGAATTTGGTTTTTTCCGATGAGTCGCCATTTGTTATCGAGCAATATGTCAACAAACAAAATGACCGCGTTTACTTGCCAGAGAGGTCCTTCAAAAATTTACACCTTCGGACGGCCACCAGAAAGCAGGCAGCACCGCTGGTGATGGTTTGGGCCGCCATAACCGCCGATGGTCGCTCTCCGCTCGTATTTTTGGACCGTGGCGTCAAAATTAATGTGATCGTATACCGTGAAACTGTCTTAGAGGCAGTATTGAAGCCTTGGGCAAACAATCACTTCGGTCAGAAACCGTGGACATTTCAACAAGACTCGGCACCGGCTCACAAAGCGCGTTTCAACCAAGATTGGTTAAAAAACAATGTTCCACACTTCATTCCTTCGACACAATGGATTGCAAATTCTCCGGATGCAAATCCATTGGATTTCTCTGTCTGGGGTATTTTCAAGACGAAGGGTGGCACTAAAAAATACCAAAGTTTGGACCACCTCAAACAAGCACTTCACCGGGAATGGGCAAAAATAATGCAGAGCCACTTGCGTGCAGCGTGCGATGCTTTCCTCGGCCGTCTTAAGGCCATTATTGGCGCCAAAGGTGGACATATTGAAAACTACTGATACAATTTGAAAATTGATGTATTTTCCAACATTTTTTGCTTTGGCACAATAAAATTTATCAAAAAATAAAAAAATTATAGCATTTTAAAAAGTTGGAGTTCGAGTCATTCACCCTGTAGAGCTCTTGACGGAGAAAATCAATGTGCACCGTAATATTAATTTACCGCAATTTACCAAAGAGGTAAAAAGAACATGCCACGATCATAAAACCCGAGCGGAAACTTAAAGGGTCTACTGGGAAAATTTGACAAAGAATAGACGTCGATACCGCGTATGTGGAAGGATCACTTCTATGGACAGCGATCCTAATAACGCACAATTCGTTTACATAAATAGTATTCATGTTCGCCTAATCTCGGTGAAGTATAAATCAAAATACCAAACTGAAGTACCTAACCTAATGCTGGATCCAAGGCCGATAGCGGGGTTGGAGGCGGTGTTTTCTCAAATAAGCATAATCTAAGACTCTCCCGCCGTCCTCCAAATCACTGTAGCGTGTTCCAGGCGGAAATTTTGGCGACTGAAGACGCCCTATCCTGGCTGAAGAAAAATGTGATATCTGCAAAGGATATCCGCATCTTTACGGATAGACCGGCCTCTATCAAGTCCCTGGACTCAGTCTCACTAAATTCAAGAACCGCCCTTGAATGACGATCATCTCTTAGGGAGATGTCAGAGCAGTTTAACCTTCACATATGTTGGGTGCCTGGGTACAGAGACATTCCAGGGAATTGTAGGGCTCACGAATTCGCCGAAATTGGAACCAGTCTACATATTCTACCGGAAAGGCATAGCATCGGTATACCAATGGCTACATGCTAACTAACGTTAAAGCTGGATGCTAACAAAAGAACAAACCTTAGGTAGACTTTTGGATCAACATGTCTAGCGACCAAATAGATCTGGCCAAAGCTGGATCGGAATCGCTCTAAAAGTTTGATCTTCTGAATGGGAAACATCTCAGCGCCATCACATAAGCAAGCATGCAAGAAGGCTTGGCGTCTTTACCAATGATTTCTGCAGAAGCTAGATGGACGAGGATGAAAAAGAGACAATCTTCCACCTACTCTGTACATGTCCAGCTCTCTCCCAAAGAAGGAAACCTTCATCTACAATGACATGAGCGATCTAGAGAATATAGATGTTAACAGTCTCCTACGCCGCTTGATCATACGCTTAAATTGGTTCCAAAAGTAGGAGGATCACATCGCGGTGGCATCGCAATGGGCCAATAGGCCTAAGTGGTTTGGTCTTTCAACAGCCACTTTTACTTAACCTAACCTAACACTTAACAATTGAACTGTTAGAAGCAGTCGAAAAAGGCTCCATAAGGATAATTTATAAAATCTAGTCGGGAGAATAAAACCTCAGCACTTGCTCAATGATAAAAATGGGAGAAAAGTTAGCGCTTTAGGGAGCAGATGAATATCACATCTAGGGCAAAATGTAGAGTACGGTTCTTCGCTATACTTCTATTCTCCTACATCGTATTTTCCATCATTTAGCCTTCGTTATAGTTGTTGATAGCATTACTATCGAAGGAAATACCAAGTGCTAGTATCAACATTTACATTATCTGCGAAACGAAAACCGCGAAACCACAGAGCAACACTTAACAATGCTGAACAAAAGATCGAGATACTTTTCATATTTTGTTTTGTTTATGAATAATTTTAGGTCGCGAGCACCGACAGGGTGTAGTAGTACTTGGAAAACTTGGTCATCCTTTTCACAATAGATGTCGTACCATCTACGGATTAGCTGGCCGAACCGCATATCGAACGAAGAACTATTCAGGAAGATGAGTCAAGAACATCACTATATTTGTACGGAGCGACAGAACATTCAGAACCCTTCTGTAGCAATGGAATCCTATTATCCAACCTGGCAGAAGAGTAGGTCATCGTAGGCAAACGCACATGACATAGAGTAGCTGATGAAAATCCGATTCATTGAGCTCCAACAAGTAGACGTCTAGATACCTCTAATTGATTTAGCCCAAAATACATGCATACATGCCACTTACAGTATCTGTTATCGACTTCAAATCTCTTTCAAAAACTTACCAGCAATAACGGTGTTGGCGGCAACCTCTTTAGCAGCCGCTGCGGCTGCTGCTGCCGGTCCACAATGCAATATATCCGACAACGACAGCGACGATGCGATCAGTTGACGTTTCTCCTCGAAATTCAGATAATCCAATGAATTGCTGCGTTGCGGTGTAACCGTGATTGTTACGGATTTCTGCATCTTAGCAACAACACACACCTGCTGTGATTGATCCTCCGGATCTGTAATTGGTGAACTCAACTCTACCGAATGCGGTGCGTACTGGCTACCCGGTCCAATGAATTGGAATTGTTGCTGTTTGTGCGATTCTGGAAAATTTGGTGACACTGGTGAGAGTTGATAGCAATTCTCATTATTTATAGCAGCGACTAAGTTCGCCAAGTTATTGCGACTATTGTTCATTACATGCTGCTGGTGCTGCTGCTGTTGTTGTTGTTGTTGTTGTTGCTGATGTTGGTGCTGAAGTTGAAGCTGTTGCTGTTGTTGGTGTTGATTGTGTTGTTGCTGTTGGTGCTGAAGGTATTGTTGCAAGGGTATTTGAGGACCAAAGCTATTGTTGTTGCTATTGTTGAGCTTATTACTTCGCATAGACATAACTCGATTGTGGAATGTGTATTGGAACGGATTGACGTTTAAAAGTTCACACCGATTTAACAAACGAACGACGATAAGACAAACGACGACCGCAAACTAACACGAACGTGGGATGGTAAACGAGGCAGATGTGTTTCGAATACTTGAAGTCGTATCTTTTAATTGGCGCTGACAAGTGACAACGATAATTACTCGGCTAGAACACGCACATAAAACGCACGCGACTTTTTTTTAACTCCAACATGCAATGGAATGACAATTGTTCTCTGTGGGTAGGTACGAATACTGTCAAAAAGATCGTTTCCAACAAGACGACGAAGTGTGGCTGCC